>CM066242.1:6361633-7561633 GCA_033675125.1 Athetis lepigone | reverse complement strand
CGACCTATCTATTCTACCATCGATCGATGGCATACTATCCGCTATTGATCGATTGTTGTTGATCGACGATCGCTCGATTGGTGTGGTAACACCCTAAGAACGCTTTTGTACGTTTGTGCATAAGGTGCGACTGAATGAATGAACTCAAGTCTAATACAACTCTTTATCCTCAACAGGGCATGAACTCGCGGCTCGCGTTTGCCATCATCTCCTCAGCTTGCTGGTCTGCCTTCCAACATGGGTACAACACTGGAGTACTGAACGCACCTCAAGGGGTAAGTACTCTCCCACACCTCTTTTGTGGGTGGGAATATCATTAAATGACTTTTGCCGCTTTGGGCGGGGCGGGAAGGAGTGTGAGACTTTTACTGACTAAAACCCACCCTTGTACGGTTGCCCTTTGTGTTCCGGTGCCGCGGTAACTATTAGAACTATTCCGCAACTCTGATTCCCCTTCCCTTCCCTCTGATTTTCCCCTTCGGGGGTTGAATTTCCAAAAACAGTTTCTTAGTAGTAAATTTTCACTCTTCACAAAAAATATACCCTCCCAGTTTCATGTTTAACAGCGGTCAGTGCTGACTGCTTTCAGTCTGTTAGTTCTTTTATTTTTAACTGTTCATTCGTGTTTTTCACGAGAGGTTATTTGATGATTTCCCAGTCACCAAAAAAAGGCATAATATTGGATGGAGGGCTCACATCCACAAGGGCAAAGTTGCGGGCATACGCTAGTATGAAATAAACGCTAACTAACAGCTTGAAGTGTGCGTCTCTTATCAAGAAATTCCTTGATCACTTTAATTTAGCTTTATCGTCCTCACATAATTTGACCAATACAATATGGTGCCGATTCTCTTGTGCACAAACTAACATAAATTTAAGATAAGTGCACCTTTCTCTTTCCTTTTAATTAAGAAAAGAACAGAAGATCAAATATTAGTTAAGTCCTGTCAAATTTAGACACTCCATAGATAATTTAGACACAATTTAAAAATATGGCGTCTAAATATACGTCAATTTTCATCAGGCGCTGTCTAATTTGACAGGATTAAACTAAAATGTATCCTCTGTCCTTTTCTATATGAAATGGAAAGAGAAAGATGCATTTAACTTAAATTTACGTTAGTTCGTGCACAAGAGAATCGGCACCATTGTATGGACTTTAAAAGAGCCCTCTGAGTTTGTTTCAGATGTTTCTTCTCAGAGTCGTTCAGATAGGAAACACCGGTCCCATTATCCTTTAAAATATGAGAAAAAAAAGACGTGTAAAAGTGACTATTTTTTTAACCATTTACAAAATAAAAGTCATTTATTTTATTTCGTTTAAAAAATATTATTTCAGGTGATATCAGAATGGTTACAACAAGACGTGCTGACCGGCACGAACACGTCGCTACGGGCATCAGATGACCCTAAAGTGACGCCGGTGATGTCCATAGCCGTAGCAGCGTATTGTGTAGGAGGCATGATAGGCGGGATCGTCACAGGAGTAATCGCTGACAGGTGAGTACTAAATCATCATCATCTCTCTAGCCTTTTCCCAACTATGTCGGGGTCGGCTTCCAGCCTAACCTAAAGGCTCAATTCACACGTACCACAACCACACCACAACGACGCGATGTGGTCGGGCGTAAATTTTGTATTGAAAATGAATATTACAACTCACACGTACCACATTTTGCGGTTGTTATCGAGCACCTGTGTAATACGACTACATCCCAACCACATCGCGACGGCAACGCCACCACTGGCGGCGGCAGCGCGGCCACATCGCCACGACATGACGTCATCAACAGCGCGCGCCTAGCTGGCCGTGTTTCCTCTACCAAAGCCGGAGTATATCTGCACATGACCACGTGGTTACCACATCGCAACGACAGCGACAACGCAACCACATCGACATTTTGTCGGTGGTGTTTTACGTGAAGCGACTGCCTGTCAGCCCTTTTCAAGTAGAACCCAGAAAGTTTGACCAGTCTAACCAAAGGGTATCGTGTCGCCCAGTCACTAGGTTGTGGAGATAGGCAGTCGCTTTACGTAAAACACGAAATATCATTATTCAATATTCATCTGAATAAAAAGACTAGGGAGATGATGTTCTAACCAGCCGAATCGACTGAATTTGTCTTGTCATACCGACAGCACCTTAGCTACCGAGTCTATTATGTTCTCATACCATCAGAAGTCTAATAATCCTTAGAACACACGTGATTCGGGACAATAGAAAGACAATAGCAGCGCGACAGCCGGCTTTCGCTTGGTCGTCGAAAGGAGGAAATAACACACGTTCGGTGGGCTGCACATCAAGCTATACAAAACCAGTATAAGCGGACTTCTGATTGTACGAAAAACATACACAATGTGAGGTCAGCTAAAACTGGTGTTGGATAGCTTGATGTGTAGCCGTGTGTCATCCATACTAATATTATAAATGGGAAAGTGTGTCTGTCTGTCTGTCTGTCTGTTTGTCTTTCTTTCACGGCAAAACGGAGCGATGAACTGACGTGATTTTTTAAGTGGAGATAGTTTAAGGGATGGAGAGTAACATAGGCTACTTTTTGTCTCTTTCTAACGCGAGCGAAGCCGCGGGCAAAAGCTAGTAGCTAATGAAACTGTTTGTGTTACAGGTTTGGCAGAAAGGGCGGTCTTCTGTGGAACAATGTGCTGGTGTTCGCAGGAGCTGCGTTAGAAGGTTTCTCCAAGCTCGCCAACTCTGCTGAGATGCTTATTTTGGGCAGGTATGAAAAATACACAACACTTCCCCCATTTAAAGAACCTTTACATTGGTGCTGATACTCTTATTCACAAACATACCTAAATTGAAGTTATTGTGCGTCTTGTTCTTTGCATTTCATCAAAAAAAGGACAGAAGATTTATAGTTGTTTCTAGTCTTGTCCAATCAGACAGCGCCTGAAGAAAATTGGCGTATTCTTAGGCCCGTATTATTAGACGTTACTCAAATACGATCTTAAGTGCGATATCATTTGATACCGGATTATTGCGATGACAGAAACTCAAGATCGTCGCTAATTAACACATCTCAGTTTCCAAGATTTCTCATCTTGAGTGCACCCATTCTTGTAAACTTAAGTGTCAAGTTTCGTTTATTAATCAGTCTACACTCGGCTGATGGATGACGTACACTAAGGCTTCGTTCACACGGCATTGTCCTGCACGTTTTTTTGTAATCGTTTTTTTTAACGTATAGTCAACCGGGTGTTCACATGGTAAATTTTCATTCGTGTAAAAACGATTAGCCGCAGTTTCCACACAGTTGTCACAGTGAGTAGACGTCACTGATGGATTCACTAAATGGATTGTTTCAAAATTAGGATAAATTATTACCATGATTCCCTTCTTAGCTGCTTGAGTTGCGACGCGATTTTTATAAAGTTCCAAAGGTTTATCCCTAAAACGGGATTTTGTTCCACTAAAGAATATAATAGTTAGAGAGAGAAAGAATTTAATAGTAGTCTATAGAAAATTCCTCAACCATTTTGAATATCAAACCAAATCAAACGTAAAAGACATACCCCTCCACACACCCCTCCAAACACGCTCAGATACTAAGCGCATCTTCGGTTTCTATTCGATAAAAAACGTATGACATCGTATCGTGTGAAGGAGACAAAGGCGTACCATATGCCACTGCGAACCGAATACACACCGAAAACACGTTTTTTTGCAGTACTATCGTCGTGTGAATGGATCTATGAACGTTGTATGGTCATTATTCATACGTTAAGACGTATACTGCAGAAAAACGTGCAGGACAATGCCGTGTGAACGAAGCCTAAGACCCGTATATATAGACGTCACTCTATTCTGAGACGCTCCCAAATCGATTGCTGTCCGTATTTTTTCCCTTTAGAATGACAAGGACAGCAAGAGATTTAAGAGCGTCTCAGAATTGAGTGGCGTCTATTAATACGGGCCCTAATCCGGAACTTGAGCTTCCTAAGTTTGGTATCATGTACGAGTTTTGATCTGAGTAACGTTTATTAATACGGGCCTATGTCGCCATGTTTTTAATCGCGTCTAAATTATCTATGGAGTGTCCTAATTTGACAGGTGACTCGCATTGTTTCAGGTTGCTAATAGGCGTAAACAGCGGTCTAAACGCGGGCCTGGCGCCCATGTATCTTGCTGAAATATCTCCTGTCTCAATGAGAGGATCCGTGAGTACTATCCTACTTCTTACTAATATGTTATAGATAAATGTGACAGTTAGTATGTGTGTGTGGGTGGATGTTTGTTGCTTTTTAATGCAAAAACTACTTAACGGATTTTGATGAAGCTTTACAGTAATATTGGTGCCAATTCTCTTGTGCACAAACTATCGTAAATTTAAGTTAAGTGCATCTTTCTCTTTCCTTTTAATTAAGAAAAGGACAGAAGATCAAATATTAGTTAAGTCCTGTCAAATTTAGACACTCCATAGATAATTTAGACGCAATTTAAAAACATGGCGTCTTAATATACGTCAATTTTCATCAGGCGCTGTCTAATTTGACAGGAATAAAACTAAAATGTATCTTCTGTCCTTTTCTTTAAGAAATGAAAAGAGAAAGATGCACTTAACTTAAATTTACGATAGTTTGTGCACAAGAGAATCGGCACCATTAGCTTACTTTAAAAGCTAGAAAGCTAATATTTTTTTAGGACGAAGTCGCGGGCAAAAGCCCGCGACTTCGCGACTTTCGTGAGAAATAACGTAGATTAATACGGGCCCTAGAGACCTGAAACTTGCAGGATGTGTGTTCTTTGTAAAGAGTAGGTAACCACTAAGAAAGGATTTTTATAAATTTCAAACCTAAAGCAGTAAAATAGGGGATGGAAGTATCGACTTTCACGCAAGCGAGAAAGGGAGCGAATCCGCGGGCGAAAGCTAGTCACTATTGTCACTAATAAAACGTACTTATCAATTGAACTGTCGACTCTAGGTGTATTTTTGGTCTTGCACAACCCGCTAGGAGATGATTGGCGACTAAAATACGCCAATTTTCTTCAGGCGCTGTCTAATTTGGCAGGATTAAACTAAAATGTCTGTCCTTTTCTTTAAGAGATGGAAAGAAAAAGATGCATTTAACTTAAGTTTAGTTAAGTTTGTGAAAAAGAGAATCAGCACCATCATTTTGTTTTTCCATTTCCAGATAGGCACAGTCTACCAACTAGTAATAACAATCACGATCCTGCTTTCACAAGTGCTAGGATTAGAGTCAGTTCTAGGCACAGCAGAAGGCTGGCCGTTCCTTCTAGCAGTGACGGCCATACCAGCTGTACTGCAAATATGCATGCTGCCCCGATGCCCTGAGTCGCCGAAGTTTTTGCTGCTCAATAAGGGGCAGGAACTGGAAGCTCAGAGAGGTAAGTGCCACCGGGGTTGCGGAAAAGTGCAGTAAAAGTCTGACACGCCCTTCCGTCCCGCCCTTAAGACACGGCTAAAAACGAATCTTTCTGAAGTTGATATCCGATTTTGCGATTACGTACCGATCCGGTCGTACCACGCCAACAAACTGCTGTAGTATGTTTTTTTTTTTAACAAATGAGTACCCAAAATTTTGTCTGCGTTTCTATTGGTCCACATAATCAACATTTATTGGTGTTAAAAGCGTTGGCTCCGCCTCGACTAATTCCCATCTCTCTCTGTCAATACCGGAAATGTGAGAGAGATATACTCAGTACTCGTTTGTTAAAAAAAATAGACTATAATAAAAAACAACACTTAAAAAAACAATAAAAAATTTCTTTGTTTCAGCTCTTAACTGGTTGAGGGGAGACGTAGCAGTTCACGGAGAAATGGAAGAGATGCACCAGGTAAGAAAATTAACGGAACTTTTATGTTTGACTTTCACTTGGTTTGTTCTTAATTCTAAAAAAATGTTGTGGTATAGTCCTACTTGAGTGTATTCACCCCCTTTCTAAAGATAATAACCAAAGGGATGGAATATTTAGTGACATAGAACTGTGGCCACGGCCTACCTACTGTTACGTAGGTAGGTAGGTGACGTAAGTGTCGATTGTTCCGGGCACATTTACTAGAAAATTCGGGAAAGTTCCACGACGTTCTAGAACGTTCGATGGAGTTCCGAGGGGTCATTCGAGAAACTTCCAGATCATCGTCGATCATTCGCGATGTTACTGGAATGTTCTCGAATGCACCTGGGTACCTCGGGTTGTCGAACTTTCTAGAAAATGTGACCGGAGATATAAATAGCGGACGTGTCGGCACGGGACTCAGTTCAGTTTTGGAAACGAAACGGTGAACATCGCCGCGAAGCGGAACTACGACTGCGATACGAAGTGTATTTTGTGTTGTGTTAGTGAAGTGTTTTTGTGTTTGTGAATTATAATAAAGTGATTGTGTTTTTTTTTCGTGTAAAACTGTAATTTTTATTTATCCCGAACCCCAGCTCGTAACAAATTGGTGTCAGAAGTGAGGGATAAATTATGCCGGTTTTACCGAAGGACGACACGGAAGGAATCCGTACGAGGAGCCAACGCCAGCAGGAGGTGGACCAGAGGCGATTTGACCCCACCTTGGAGCACGTACCGGGTGGCAGCCAGCCGACAACGGAACCAGCGTCAGCTCAGGTATCTGGTGCTTCTGCATCATCGACCACCATGGACCTTTCTGCTCTGATGGTACTGCTGCAGGAACAGGCCCGCCAACAGCAAGAGCAAGCCCGCCGTTTGGAAGAACAGCTCCAGCGGGACAAGGAAGAGCAGACTCGCCGACAGGAGGAACAGATCCTCCTCATCAAGGACTTGCACGCAACGTTTGGCAAAGACATCGGAGCCGTAAAGGAGAAGGTTGAGCTGCACGAGAACCGAATCTCCGAGGCAGAGAACCGTATCTCCGGAACCGAAATAAAGATTGCTGATCTCCAAAAAGCGTTTGGGTGTCTGAAATCTGGGGACGGGTCTGCGGCTCCTGTGATTGCTGCACCATCGGTGCGAGGATTTAAAGCCCCACCTTTCGACGGAACATCTTCCTGGTCCGCGTACAAGCTTCAATTTGAAGCTGTCAGAGAAGCAAATAGCTGGACGGATGCGCAGGCAAAGACCGCACTCACCTTGGGCCTACGCGACCAGGCGTTAACGGTTCTAGAGGCACTCGGCAACAATGTCACGTATGAGCAGCTAATTGAAGCTTTGGAGTCTCGGTACGGGGACGCTCATCTGGAGCACGTCTTTCGTGCTCAGTTGAAAGATCGCGTGCAGCGCAGCGGTGAAAACTTGCAGCAGTGGGCTCTTGAAGTGGAAAAACTGGTACGAAAAGCGTATCAGTCAGTGCCTACGCTCATCGACGGTAATTTGGTTCAAGCGTTCGTCGATGGCATACGGGACTTTGAAGTCAGAGCAGCTGTGAGACTTGGGCACCATGAGACTTTGAAGGCAGCCTTGGCCAATGCACTGGAGGTGGAGGCAGTGAGGCAAGACCATCGTGCCCGCATCAGGGAGATATCAGCACCTTCACGTGACCGTTCAAAGTACAGTCCCACATGCTACAATTGTGGGGAGAAAGGTCACATTCGAACGAGTTGCCCTAAGCGAAGAGATTCCAGCGTAGATCAGACCCGGGAAAGAAGTGCGGCTGCTGCCACCGCTGAGCAGCAGGGAAACGAGTAAAAGCCAGAACTGCGGGGCGGGTGCTGGCTGGTGGTCAAGGAGCCCCAAGGATATCGATCTCACAAGCCCGTGATGGGAACAGCCTGATAATCAAAGGTGAAGTAAATGGAAGACCATGTAAGTTGACATTGGACACTGGAGCTTCTCGCACGGTCGTCAGTTCCCGAGTAAATCGTCATCTTGGGGACTTCTTCAGCAAGCATGACTACATAAATTTGGTAACAGCTACCGGTCAGCACATACCCGTCCGAGGCGAGAAAGAGGTGAAGTTGAAGCTGGGTAGCACAATTTATTGGCATAAAGTCATCGTGGCCGATATAGAAGACGAGTGCATCCTAGGATTAGACTTCATGCGACAGCATTGTTGTAAGATCGACGTGAATCAGGGAGTCCTGAAGTGTGGTTCGGAAGAAGTCTTCATGGAAGGTGCACCATCAGGGAAAGTGCACTGCTTGAAGAAGACTGTTCTTCCTCCCAGGTCGGAATCGATAGTTCCAGTTAGCCTTCCACGCAATACTGGACCGAAAAATCGATGCATTCTCGTTGAAAGATTGGACGAGAACCTTCCATGGAAGATGGCGCGAAGCTTAGTACGAGCAGTTGATGTTGCAACTGTACGCATCCTGAACCCGAGTGAAGAAGCACAAGTTATCCAGAAGGGTACGTTGATGGGGACCTGTGAAGAAGTGGCTTGGATGCGTAATTGCCAACATCGGCCTTCTCGGGACGTTGCTCAAGATGCAAGATCTCACATCTCGAATCTTCTGGAAGATTGTCGCACAGATTTATCTGCGGGAGAAATGGATAAGGCTAAGAAGATGTTACTTCAATACGCCGATATTTTCTCTGCACATGACGCTGACATAGGGAAGACTGGATTAGTCCAGCACATAATCAACACAGGAAATGAGTTACCTATTCGTCAGCGACCTAGAAGGTTACCAGTGGCAAGAGAAAAGGAAGTGGACGCCATGATTGAAGGGATGGTAAAGGATGGAGTTATAGAGCCTTCATCTAGTCCCTGGTGTTCTCCTGTGGTCCTGGTGAAAAAGAAGGACGGCAGCATGCGGTTTTGTGTGGATTATCGTCGGCTGAATGACATTACAAAGAAAGACAGCTATCCATTACCCAGGATCGACGACACTCTTGACACGCTGTCAGGAATGAAGTGGTTTAGCACGTTAGACCTAAAAAGTGGCTACTGGCAAGTGGAAATTGACCCCAAAGATAAGGAGAAAACCGCATTCTCCACAGGAAAAGGACTTTGGCAGTTTAATGTTATGCCATTCGGTTTATGCAACGCTCCTGCAACTTTCGAAAGGTTAATGGAGCAGGTACTCACCGGATTAATTGGAGATGCCTGCCTAGTCTATTTAGATGACATCATCATCGTGGGCCGCACATTCGAAGACCACCTTCAAAATCTGGAACGTGTGCTGTCTAAAATCCGAGGAGCTAATCTTAAGTTAAGTCCCAAGAAGTGCACCTTCTTTAGACAGCAGGTTAGTTTTCTGGGGCACGTTGTGTCTAAAGAAGGAGTTCAAACTGATCCAGAGAAGATTGTCGCTGTCAAGGATTGGCCGATTCCAAAAGACAAGACGCAGGTCAGAGCATTTTTGGGTTTGTGCTCGTACTACCGAAGGTTTGTCAAGAATTTTGCAGACATCGCCAAACCATTACATAAGCTTACCGAGGAGAAAAGACCTTTCTGTTGGGATGATAGCTGTGACATGGCTTTTGAGGAGTTAAAGAAACGGTTGTGTAATACTCCGATTTTGGGCTATCCTGATACAGAGAATGAATTCGTAATTGACACGGATGCAAGTAATACTGGAATTGGTGGTGTGTTGTCTCAACGAAAAGGAGATCATGAGGTTGTGATAGCTTACTTCAGCAAGTCTTTATCGAAACCAGAAAGGAACTATTGTGTAACCAGACGTGAACTCCTCGCCGTTGTAAAGACATTGCAACATTTCAGCAAGTATTTACTGGGACGTAAATTCCACCTTCGGACTGACCATGCTGCATTGAAGTGGTTGCTGCAGTTTAAAAATCCGGAAGGGCAAGTAGCAAGATGGATCGAATTGCTGCAAGAGTTTCACTTTTCAATTGAACATCGTAGCGGGAAGTCTCATGGTAATGCAGACGCTTTATCACGAAGGCCTTGTCCTGAAGATTGCAAGCATTGTGTCCGGCAGGAAGCTAAGGAAGCAGTTCCTGTCAGAATGCTTAGAACAGACCTTAGTGATGAGTGGAAGGAAACTGTACGACATGCTCAGCAGAGTGACTCGGATATTAAGCCAATTCTCGGATGGATTAAAGCTAATGCTCCTAAACCGAAGTGGTGCGATGTTGCAGCAATGAGTACAACCACAAAGAGCTATTGGGCACAGTGGGAAAGCTTGGTACTCCAAGATGGTGTCTTGTGCCGTAAATGGGAAAATGCTCGTGGAGACAAGTGCCATCTGCAAATGGTCGTGCCGAAATCGAAGGTACCAGAAATTCTTCGGCTCTACCACGATGGATGTTCCGGAGGTCACATGGGGGTAAAGAGAACTCTGTTGAAGATCCGAGAACGGTTTTATTGGATCCATTGTCGAGAAGATGTCGAAGATTGGTGTCGCAAATGCACCAGCTGTGCAGCGGTAAAAGGACCTCAAACACGCAGTAGGGGTGCATTGAAAGTGTACAACGTGGGAGCCCCCTGGGAACGGATAGCGCTAGACGTTGCTGGACCCTTCCCTGAAAGTGAAAGCGGAAACAAGTACTTCTTGGTTGTCATGGATTATTTCACCAAATGGCCGGAAGTTTTCGCCATTCCTAATCAAGAAGCTTCGACAGTAGCTGATAAATTAGTCCACGAAGTCTTTTGTCGGTTCGGGGTACCCTTAGAAATCCACAGCGATCAAGGAAGAAATTTCGAATCTCAAATCTTCCAGGAAACATGTCGCGTAATGGGTACTCGTAAAACTAGAACCACGTCATATCACCCACAATCTGATGGAATGGTGGAAAGATTTAATCAGACGCTGGAACGATATCTGGCCAAAGTGGTAGCGAGCAGACAACGGGATTGGGACAAGCACATACAGCCGTTTCTTCTGTCATACAGAAGTGCTGTCCACGAAAGCACAACTGTGACACCAGCCTTTGCAAACTTTGGAAGAGAGTTGCGTTTACCGGCAGATTTAATAACTGGCATCCCCCCTGATTCACCAAGCAGCATAACAGATTATGCAAATGACCTGCGTAACAAGATGAATGAAGTATATGAGCATGTCAGACAGTCAGGCCAGCAGATGTCTGAGAGGATGAAAACTCGCTATGACCGGAAGATGAACAATAGCGGATTTGATGAAGGTTCACTGGTGTGGTTGCATAACCCAGTGCGTAGCAAAGGGAAGTCGCCTAAACTACAGGCAAAATGGGATGGACCATACCAGATTGTGACCAAAATCAATGACGTCACCTACCGGATACGGAAGAGTACGAGAACTGCGCCTAAAATTGTTCACGTAGATCGGCTGGCACGATACTACGGGAATAATGATGCTCGGGACGAGCATGTCTTAGGAGGGGGCAGTGTTACGTAGGTAGGTAGGTGACGTAAGTGTCGATTGTTCCGGGCACATTTACTAGAAAATTCGGGAAAGTTCCACGACGTTCTAGAACGTTCGATGGAGTTCCGAGGGGTCATTCGAGAAACTTCCAGATCATCGTCGATCATTCGCGATGTTACTGGAATGTTCTCGAATGCACCTGGGTACCTCGGGTTGTCGAACTTTCTAGAAAATGTGACCGGAGATGTAAATAGCGGACGTGTCGGCACGGGACTCAGTTCAGTTTTGGAAACGAAACGGTGAACATCGCCGCGAAGCGGAACTACGACTGCGATACGAAGTGTATTTTGTGTTGTGTTAGTGAAGTGTTTTTGTGTTTGTGAATTATAATAAAGTGATTGTGTTTTTTTTTCGTGTAAAACTGTAATTTTTATTTATCCCGAACCCCAGCTCGTAACACTACTATAAATGTGAAAGTTTGTTCATGTGTCTGTGTGTGTTTGTTACTCTTATCAGGGGGCGTACCACAAGCCCTTATAGCAGTATTACTTTGATATTACTTTCAGTGGGAAAGAGACGGCGCTAGACAACGTGTCTAACGCTGTCACTTGCACACTCCTGCAACAGGACCAAAACAATCTTACTTTAAACGTCATGGTAAGGGGGCTGTATTGTTAAACGCGACAGATGTCTCCTATTAAAACGTAAAAGGGGTTTTTGGGGAAAAAATAATATTTTTCACCGACTTTTTGAGATTTTTTGAGAACTGTGTTCGAGACACAGTTCACATCACGTGTGTTCTAAGATTTAAACTTTAAACTGTAGTGATGTTCCGTGCATCTTCCCATGCACATTTTTAACGTTGTGTTAAATACCGGGGTGGTATTTTAGGGGAGGTTTGACCTCAACTGTACGAAGCGGGAATTTTAACTAAAACACCGCAACTGCGTACTGATCTCGGACCTTCGATAGCGATCTCGATATTGATCTCGGGCTGGTCTAGGGTGCGATCTCGAGTATTGTTTTTTTTTTTTTTCCTAACTAAGGCATCTTGCAATTCAGCTCGCTACGGCTGTTTACTGCTTAACCGGACAAGTTTATTGAAAATTTAACAAATTGACTTATACAAATCGCGGAAAACAAATGCTTGCGACTTCTAATTCGATGCCAACGCCATCTATCGAGCACATTGGAGTCGCAAACACGTTGACATCTGGACCGTAGGCCAGAGGCCACAGTTTATCAAAGGCGAGATGTCCCACAATGCATTGAATTATTATTTTTTCGTTGCGGGATTTAAGGCCATTCTTCTTCCTGCCGGGGTTGCGGAATACTTCTAACAGTTAGAGGCCCTGGAACATAAAGGGCAACTGAAGGAACAGGCAGTAAAATCTGACACGCCTTCCCGCCCCACCTAGAGCGGGAGAAGTCATTTGATTATTATACTTATACCCAACAACCCAAACCAAAAAAAAAATCCTCTATATTAACTCTGTTCTCTTCTATATTATTATTACTGTGAAATAAATTATTCTTTTTGTTCTTAAAACGCGAGTGAAACCGCGAGGGACAGCTTATTACTATTTTGTGGGAATCAAGCCCATTCTATTTACAGGAAGCAGAAAAGAACAAAATCAGCAAAAAGGTGACTCTCCGCGAGTTGTTCGGCAACCGTCAGTTACGTCAGCCGCTGTTCATCGCGATGGTGGTGATGGTGGCCCAACAGTTCTCCGGGATAAACGCCGTCATCTTCTTCTCCACGGATATCTTTACCAGGGTGAAGCTGACGCGAAGCCAGTCGCAGTACGCTACGTTAGGTAAGGATATTTAGAACTTTAGGCTCAAAACCCCCCTTACAAAACACCATAATGGGTTTTTTTTATTGATGGGAAATCATAAAATGATTCTGAGGGCGTGTCAGACTTTCACTGGTTAAAATCCACTCATCTTCCTTCGGTTGCCCTTTATGTTCCCTATGACCCTTGGTCAGGCTGGCTTCTGACATAGCGACTGGTGCCGATTCTCTTATTCACCAACTAACGTAAATTTAAGTTAAATGCATCTTTTGTTATAATATACTTTATTTTAATTAGTCTTTGGTTTGTTGCCTAGAAACTGTTTATTCTGTTACTTGAAAATTCATCTGTTAAACTGTCTGTTTATTATATTTGCTATATGTTTTTTGAGTACCTACTATTATTATCTAGTTTACTTTCCATATATTTACACTCCATAATCCGCTGCTGCACATTTAAAATACTTACACTTTAAGTTCTTTCTCTTTCTATTAAAGGCAGAAGATAATATTTTAGTCAAATCATGTCAAATCAAGACACTCCATAGATAACTTAGAAACGATTTAAAAAATGGCCACTAAAAGTACGCCATGGCTATTGTCTTCTGTCTAATTTGAGAGAACTAATCGAATATGTATCTTCTGTCCTTTTCTTAATGAAATGAAAAGAGAAAGGTGCACTTAACTTAAATATTTAATACTTTAATACTCAATGATGTTATAAGTAAAAAAGTGTAGATAGGTTACCCAAACGAAATTCTATCTTCAAAAACGGCACACTAACGCACACATACATTACACGTCAAAGTAGGATGACATGATTGAAGTGGTGCGAGTGAAAAAGGGATAAACGTCAAATGTCAACGCGATACTCAGTATCATGTTTGCCAATTGGCAAACTTTTAATGTGCCACTTTTTGACTGCATATAACCTATCTACACTTTTTTACTTAGGTATTACATCATTGTTTAATACTTAGTTTGTGAACAAGAGAATTCTCTTATTGACAAACTAACCAATATTTAAGTGAATCTTTTTGCCGATCGGCACCAATTCCTCGTGTTTGGTTCAGGTATGGGCGCCATGAACGTCGTGATGACAGTGGTGAGCCTGTTGCTGGTGGAGGTGGCGGGCCGCAAGACGCTGCTGCTGTCGGGCTTCGCCGGCATGCTGGCGTGCTCAGTTGGCTTAGTGCTCGCGTATATGTATGTAAGTATTGAAGCGGTGAAGAACTTGGTACTAAGGAGGAAGCTTCACGGTATAGCCTGCGAAATTCACTTTTCATACATTTTTGGTCTAAATATGGCCAAAGAAAAAAATAATAATATTCTGCTAGAACTTGTTCTTCTAAGCATTTTTCGTTATGGCACATTTCCCCTTGGTTTTATTTGAGTTCAGAAGCTCACTATATTTTTAGTAAAATAAATTGCCAAAACAAAAGATTTAACTAACTTTAAAACTTTCGCGTTTATTTTTATTTTTTTATTTTTATTTCTTAGGGATAACAAACAATTACGGAATAAAGCGTAATACAGTAAGAGCTTAATAATAAAACTTATTTAAATCCGTAACCAACACCGTTATCCACGATGTAATTCTGACAGAGTTACAGCAGAAATATATAAATAAGAAAATTTTACACTTAAAAACTAAAATCAAGCAGCAGACAATGACTACTAACATGTATGGAGTACGACATTTTTTTTAATTTGATATTCGGACAATGAAAAGATGTCAACATCTGTATAACAATCATTATAATTTTTCATCATTCTACGTAATGGGGCACGTTCACCCGCGTTTGTTTTACATGGCTTGGGTGCAAACAAACAATGTGTACGCGAATCTCTAATACGCTGAGCACGACCAGGTATGCGCAGGTATATCTGATTTACGAGTTTATTGCAATCAATTTTATTATGACATATTTTATATAGAAGTATTTGGTCCAGTATCGATCTCCTTGCCTTTAAAGTATGTAAAGAGAATTTACTTAACAGTGAGTCATAAGAAGACCATTTTCGGGAACACTTGTAGTTTAAGAACTTAAGGAATTTACGCTGTACAGATTCAAGTAGGTCACTATATTTTTCGTAATGTGGATTCCAAACCGATGTGGCATACTCAAGCTGTGATCTAATAAGTGACTTATACAATAATAAATAGGAGGCCGGCAGCTTAAATGCATCACACATTCTACGAACAAAACCATAAAGCTGAAAGCCTTTAGACGTAATGTGATCAATATGTACATCAAAGTGAAGTTTGGAATCGAAAAACACTCCTAGATCCTTAATTACAGATACTTTTTCGATAGGGATATTATTGAGAGAATACGTAAAGTGGGTTATGTTAATTTTCTTTGTGAATGAAATTGACTTGCATTTAGTTATGCTCAACAGAAGTTTGTTCACTTCACAATAGTCACAAAACCTATCAAGATCTTGTTGGAGTTTTACACAATCGTTAATTGAGTTAATATGCCGATACACTTTAAGGTCATCCGCATACAAAAGAAAATTGGTATTAGCAAAACATTTGCTAACATCGTTGATAAACAAATTAAAAAGCAACGGTCCCAGGATGGAGCCTTGTGGCACTCCAGATGTAACATTTATGGCATCCGACGAAAAACCATTGACCACAACTTTCTGAGTCCTATTTATTATGTATGATTTAAACCAGCGGAGTAGGTTACCCCGTATCCCGTTGTATTCAATTTTTTGGAGAAGAATATTGTGGTCAACCCTGTCAAAAGCCTTGCAAAAATCAGTGTACACGGAGTCAATTTGAAGACGATTGTCCATGTTTTCAAATAAGAAATTAGAATATTTTTTTTTTTTCATTATAACAACATAATATTATTAAATCGGGTATTAAATATTTATTTAAATACTTTGGAAGGCTTGACGTTTCGACCTGGTTGCACAGGTCGTGGTCGCAAACAGACTGAGGGTTTTCAAAACTAAATATACTTACACGTTGTATATTGCATGTTCCTCAGGCCCACGTCTCCTGGGTGTCTTACTTGTGCATCGCGCTGGTGATTCTGTTCGTCGTGATGTTCGCGGTCGGGCCCGGCTCCATACCCTGGTTCTTGGTCACTGGCAAGTATCAATTATTATTTATTTTATTTAATTTTAAACAGATACGTTAATCTGTACTAATATTATTTAAAACGAGAGAATTTTTGTTTTGACTGATTTCGTTAATATCAGTAATTGATACGCTTTAGTAGATATTTCACCAAATTATAATTTCATTTTATCATTGAACTCAATGTCGTGATGGCCCTTAGTTAAGACTCGCCTCTCACACAAGAGGTTGTGTGTTCAAATGGCTTTTTCAATTCATATGTACAGTCAGCAAAGTATATAAGTATACAGGACCGTCATCAACAATTGAGGTTTTCTTGAAAACCAATGAATGTATTCAAATGAAATTTAACCTAATTGAAGAACTAGTCATTTTTTACTATAGTTTAATTTTTTATTAGAAAATATCCATGGGTTTTAGAGAAAACTTAAACTGTATCTGACTGCCCTGTATACTTATATACTTTGTTTACTGTATTTTCATATGTATCTTGTACATCACAGACATCGTTTAGGAAAATATCATCAGTAAAGACTTGTAGTTAATGTAAGTCCGAAATCGCCAACCCACCTTGAACGCACGTGGTGATCAATGCTCGTGCCTTCTCTGTATGAGAAGAGGCCTTTGCTCTGCAGTGGGACAGTGATAGGCTGGTATTATCTATTATTATCATTGAACTCAGCCATATTGCCAAAACTTTGAGCTTTATGATGTCGTTTGCTTACAGAGCTGTTCAACCAATCGGCGCGGCCCGCGGCTACGTCTGTGGCGGTGACAGTCAACTGGACTGCCAACTTCATAGTGGGACTCAGCTTCCTACAGCTCTCTGTAAGTATTTAGTTAAGAAGGGGGCAAGAGCATTTCTACGGGCGGGCAAATTTTGACGGGCCCGTTGGTCGAGTGGTGAAGTTGAAGTTCCGGGGTGAGGGCTTCTGACGTCACTGTTCAGCAAAATTGTACCTAATCGTGACGTCCAAAAGTTTTTGAGAATCTAACTGACGGACTAATTACTTTTTTTCGTCGTATCGCCTAAATGTCATAGCTCATTAAAGCCACCCGGCACCCACCCCGCACCGACTCGCCTGCGGCTAGTATTCTTTATATGGACTTGTGTGGGCATGCGCTCACTATATCAACTCCGTAGCGTCACCGGATCGCCTCAGTTATAAGCCCTTCGCTGACTGCGGGTGGACAACTCGGTGACAACTCGCTGCTCGAATGCTTGCCTTGCGTTAATTGGGCCTTGCGTTAATTGGGAATACTTTGCGATGCACCGCTCCCGCTCAAAAATTCGTGGACCAAGCGGCGTCCACTCGTTGACCACTCGGCGTTCACTCGTTGACCGCGGGGGGTCCACTGGTTGACCGCGGGACGTCCACCCGTAGATTACCTGTCGACAACGAGTGGATGCCGTGCGACGAGGCGGTGCGGTGCGGGTTGGGTGCCGGGTGGCTCTAATGAGCTATGACCTTTATACGCTAAGAGAAGTCACACTAATTACATTGTCAAGACCAATGATGTTTTAAGTAAAAAAGGCGTAGATAGGTTACCCAAACGAAATTCTATCTTCAAAAACGGCACACTAACGCACACATACATTACACGTCAAAGTAGGCTGACATGTTTAAAGTAGTGCGAGTGAAAAAGAGATAAACGTCAAATGTCAACGCGATACTCAGTTTCATGTTTGCCAATTGGCAAATTTTTAATGTGCCACTTTTTGACTGCATATAACCTATCTACCTATCTACACTTTTTTACTTAAAATATCATTGGTCAAGACTATAACAAATTCTTGTTTGTCCACAGATTGCTCTCGGCGCGAACGTGTTCATAATATTTGCGGTTCTCCAACTTATATTTATTCTCTTCATCTTCTTCAAAGTGCCTGAGACGAAGAACAAGACTGTTGAAGAAATCACCGCCATGTTCAGACAACAGATGTAGAGAAAATTTTGTCTACGATGAGTTGTGAGGTGATACGTACACACGACACGGCTACACAAAACCAGTTTTAGCTGACCTCGCATTGTGTATGTTTTTCGTACAATCCGAAGTCAGCTTATACTGGTTTTGTATAGCTTGATGTGTAGGGTAGGGTAGACGAACGAAGTGAAAATTAGATCGGCTAGATGTTCTGGCGTCTGAACAAAGAACCCTTTTTGACCCCAGACGAAAAAAGAAGGGTATACAACTTGTATTTTTGGTCTTGCAAACCCGCTAGGAGATGATTTTACCCATAAAAACGAACCACTTTTATTATGGAACCAACTCTGAAATCGGGAAAAAAATATCAGCTGTTTTTAACAAAAGTTCAATGCCCTCCCGACCATAATGTATGAGATTTCCGATTTGGTTTGATAACAAAAGTTATTGGTTTTTATGAGTAGAATCATCTCTTAGCGGGTGTTCACAGTCTGAAAATACACAAAGTGACTGACACTGGGGCGTATTTAAATAATTATGCCAACGTATTGTTTTAAAGTGTAACCTGCAAGTAGGGTCAGCATATAGTGGTATATTGGTGCCGATTCTCTTGTGCACAAACTAACGTTAATTTAAGTTAAGTGCATCTTTCTCTTTCCATTTCTTAAAGAAAAGGACAGAAGATGCATTTTAGTTTAATCCCGTCAAATTAGACAGCGCCTGATGAAAATTGACGGAGTCATCTCGTGTTCTTGGTTATAAGAACACGTGTATGATCTCCATACTTTAATTTAAAACCGTACAATTGTCATTTAAACTGCAATATTATTTTCAAACTGGACATTGGCAGAAATCACCGAAAATTCGGTGGATTGCCATTATATATTATATAAAAGTTGAAGTTGAAAATTGACGTATATTTAGACGCCATGTTTTTAAATTGCGTCTAAATTATCTATGGAGTGTCTAATAAATTTGACAGGACTTAACTTATTTTATCTTCTGTCCTTTTCTTAATTAAACGGAAAGAGGAAGATGCACGTTAGTTTGTGCACAAGAGAATCGGCACCATTGTTGATATTAGCAATCAATAGCTGTCCAGCGGTTCAACCGCGTTGACCATCCGAAAACTTTTCTTACCGCCTTCTAAAACTTAAAAAAGATGAGTCTCTTACGTTTAGAAAGTCGGCTGCTGACTGATTTAAGACTTCTGAAATTAAATATATTGATTTAAAAGGCGTTTTCCCTTTTATATATATTTTCAATCCATACTAATATTATAAATGGGAAAGTGTGTCTGTCTGTCTGCCTGTGTGTCTGTCTGTATGTTTGTCTTTCTTTCACGGCAAAACGGATCGACGAATTGACGTGATTTTTTAAGTGGAGATAGTTGAAGGGATGGAGATGGAGAGTAACATAGGCTACTTTTTGTCTCTTTCTAACGCGAGCGAAGCCGCGGGCAAAAGCTAGTTATTGCATAGACGAATTAAATTGCTTCCTTGACCCCCGAATACTCAAACGCCACTTAAGTTTATGACGCTTTCAAATCTGTTGCTGTCTCTGTCACTCTAAAGATAAAGAAAGGACAACAATAGATTTGAGAGAGCGACGTTTTTGAGTATTTATTTATATGTATTTGTTTTTTTGTATGTATTTGGTATTTAGGCATGAGTAATTATGCAAAGTCATATGTGTACTTAAATAAATGGCCTTAATTTAAAGCCTCTAATACACAGATGCGTTTTATCGGTCCATAATTTATCGCATGCGTTATTGCAATATCTATATACTTTAGGTAAATTATGTATTAGGACGGCTACAAACCACAAGATAATAACGCAGTGGTTTTTTTTGGGATGGAAATTATTAATCTTAAGACTACTCACGCCCTGGGTGGGGCAAGAGGGAATGTCAGACTTTTCCTGACTAAAACCCATGTTCCTTCGGTTGCCCTTTGTGTTCCGTGGCCGCGGTAACTATTAGAACTATACCGCAACCCTGGCAACGCAGTTGTTTATCTATATATTAGTCGTGACCGAATTGCAATAAGGCATATTATCTACCGTGAATAACGTCCATGTGTGGTAGAGGCTTAAACTATTTTTTAAAAGTCGTTTCATTAATTTTATATAGGTATTTATTTGGGCGAAAAATGCATAAACTGTAAGAAAAAATGCAAAAATAGTTTTATTTTTTTAAGTAATTGTAAGATGACTTTTTGTATTAGAATAGTTTTATCAAAATAAAATACTCAATTAATTTATGTACGTTTTCTATTATTTTACACATGTTAGAGATCCAAATTAAAATAAGTGGAATTGCAAATCCAGCTTGGCTTGAACAAGCGTGGTGACCTAGGATCCTTTTTGTATAAGCCACCGCGCAAGTGGACCATTCACCACAGCCACCAGTAGCTGTCGCGCGTTACCGCGCTACGCGGGCACTGCTGTCGCGAGTGGCCGCTACTGGCTACACGTGTGCTGCGCGTCTATACAAAATAGATGAAAAAGTATGTAGATTGACTGGCGCTGGCCACCAGTTGCCGGGCCCGTTTGCGCGGAGCACCTCGTTTTTTTTTAATCGTTAAGGCCCTGTCCAGGGAGGGCGAATTCGCCGCGAATCTCTCGCGCGTATCACGCGCCAATGTTGCGTCCAGACTCCAGAGCCAATGCGTATAGAGTGTACCTACGCGCGAGTCGTATTTCCTTCTCTTTCTCTTTTATACGGCACTCGCTCTGAAATTCACGCGAAATCTAGACGCATCAAGGCGGCCCTAGTATCTCGACTCGCGCGCATTACGCGCGAATCACGCGCGAGTCGAGAGTCCGTCGAATTGCACGCGTATTACGCGCGAGTTTATTATTCGCGCGATGCTTGTGGACGCGATATATTGGTGCCTAGTATCTCACCTACGCGCGTGTGATTTCGCGCGAATCGAATCGCGGCGAATTCGCCCTTTCTGGACAGGGTCTAAAGGGTTCGCCGAGAAGATCTGAAGTGGGTAAATACAGATGGCGCTACTGAAATACTCTTAGATCGCAGGCATTCGCAGGTGAAGAATATTTGGTTTTCCAAGTTATATGGTTATTAAATTATATTGCTACTGCTTAATTAACCCGCGTGGTTTCACTCGCGTCCTTGTTCACTACCGTGTATCATAGAGTGATTGTAAAAGCCTATACAAAAGAAATTTTAACAGTAGGCAGTTTCTTGAGCGCGTTCATTATACCAAACACATATTTATAATCACTTATAATCTTTGCTTATAATATAGATAAGATTATTTTCCATATCTGGCGCTAACCTTCATTATCAATATTTTACTGTTTTACGGGATTTAACGCGCACGTACCTTTTTTATTTGTTTTTTGCTTGACGTTTCGGCAGGGTTACACCTGCCATGGTCACAAGCAGACTGTTCGGCGACACTACTCCGTCGATGAAGATGAAGATAGATTTTCATCTACCCTCAATGTTGAAGATTGTCCACTATAAGGCCGCGTACACACTACACTCACTGTGTCCGGTTTTTTTGTCGACTTAAAATCGCGATGCTGTATTTTTGCAATCACTGGATTCCATGTGGCTTTGTGAAAGACTCGCGGCATTTAGTAGAAATAGTGAAGACCATCAGTTTGGAATCCGAGGACATCATGGTCAGTTTTGATGTGGAGTCGCTCTTCACTAATGTTCCGATAAAGGAATGCATAGATGTCGTGAGAAAGAAATTGGAAGACAACGAATTGCCGTTTAATTATATTGTTTTGTTGAGAAACTGTTTGGAAGGCAACTACTTTCTTTTCCAAGGACAATATTACCTTCAGATTGATGGCGTCGCAATGGGTAGCCCTGTAGCCCCCGTACTTGCTAATATCTGGGTGGCACATTTTGAAGAAAAGGCGTTACTCGCCGGTCCACAGATCATCAAACTTTGGAAGAGATACGTAGATGACGTATTCTGCATTTTGAAAGGAGACAGACAAACAGTCAATCAATATATGGACCACCTTAATTCCATACACCCTAAGATTTGGTTTACATATGAGATGGAGACGGACAAGTCGTTGTCATTCTTGGACGTGAAGGTAACTGTGAAGTCGGATAGAACGTTGTCTCACTGTGTGTACCGCAAGCCTACACACACTGATAGATACCTGCATGCAACGTCGCATCATCATCCAAGCCACTTGCAAGCCGTTCAGACGTCATTAAAAAACAGAGCATATGACCTCTGTGACCCTGAACATTTGGGGCAAGAGCTAAACCATGTTCAGGAGGTACTCAAGAAAAACGGATACAAAGTGAGTAAAGGGTTAAAGCGACCAATTAAGAAGAACAGACATCCTGAAGTGAAGAGACAACCAGTTTATTTGCCATATGTCAAGGGAGTGACAGACAAAATCGGATCGGTGTTGAAAAATTATAATATTCACACCATATATAAGCCGGGAGCAAAAGTCACAAACCTAGTTGGTACACCGAAGGATGTCATACCGTTGCAGACACCAGGTGTTTACAAGATTGGTTGCAGTTGTGGTAGCTCATACATAGGGCAAACGAAGCGGACTATCGCTGAAAGGCTCAAAGAGCATATCACGGCTGTTAAAAATCGTCAGACTAATAAGTCAGCGATTGCGGAACACATTCTGGAAGCGGGCAGCAATCACTGGATCGAGTTCCATCGTCCGCAAGTCCTCTCCACTGATCGCCACTTTTACTCAAGAGTTGTGCGTGAAGCGATTGAGATTAAAAAACACAGGAATTTCAATCGGGAAGAAGGTTTCAAACTGTCAGCCACATGGAATCCAGTGATTGCAAAAATACAGCATCGCGATTTTAAGTCGACAAAAAAACCGGACACAGTGAGTGTAGTGTGTACGCGGCCTTATAGTGGACAATCTTCAACATTGAGGGTAGATGAAAATCTGTCTTCATCTTCATCGACGGAGTAGTGTCGCCGAACAGTCTGCTTGTGACCATGGCAGGTGACCAGGTGTAACCCTGCCGAAACGTCAAGCAAAAAACAAATAAAAAAGGTACGTGCGCGTTAAATCCCGTAAAACAGTAAAATATTAATATGCAACGCGAAAGTTTAAAGTATAATATAACCTTCATTATCGTTATAAGTGCATCCAGTATACAATTATACTGGATGATGCACTGTAGTTATCTAAAAAGCTGAGAATTCGAACGATAAAAAACAGACAACCTCTCTCTATGTAGGAACATCAGCTGTCAATGTCAAATTCGATTCATTCAACACGAAATCACGGAATTCGTGACCGTCTACCTAAAATAGGAAATAATCTAGAAAATAATGGATGTAAAACATGAATCTAAAATTATATATTCGCTGTGTCAAGGCTGTTTGAGCGCCGATAGAAAGCTCAAATGCGTAACTGGTCAAAATAAAGCGCTGTACATTAAATTAAGAGAAGACGTGATTCAAAGTGAAAATGTCCGTGTTTTTTTTGTTGTTTTCCAGCTAAATTTGCAACTGTATCGTAATATCAGCTCGTAAACTAGTGCTCTTGAGCATAAGCCTTCATATAAACTACTGCTAAACCTATAAAGATGCGATAAATTAAATTTTATCTTACAATTTGTGAAGTTCAACACAAACGTTGTTATTTCAGGATTCTGACTTACTGTTGTGTTGGGAGTGTGTTGCGTTACTAAACAAGATGAAATACTTCCAAGCTCGTATCAAAACTGCTCAGTACAGATTGGTGGCATATCTACACGCATTTTGTGATGAGGTAAAAGTTGCTCTCTTTATGTAAAACTTCTGGATTGGTTGTGGTTACTTTGGACGATAGCTATGAATTGTAGTTAGATAGAAGAGGCTCTTCTAAGTAATATTATTCTAAAGGTCTAGGAATAGAGATGTCTAACATGTCTGCTCCATATTATTCTACACAATGTCTGTCTGCCTGTCTGGCGGTGTTTTACAGATTGCACTTTGGTGAGTGTGCTCATGAGCTACACGAGCTCATTCCCCCGTCTCCGTTTTTCCACCGGACATCTAGACATACGGCGGGATACCACCCTTTCTTGGTCGATATTCCTCGTATCCGCATGCAGTGTTTCTCGAATTCCTTTATTATGCGCACCGCAAAAGAATGGAATTCCCTGCCGGCTTCTGTGTTCCCAAATGCAGATAACCCGGATGTATTCAAGAGACGAGTGCATAGGCATCTTCTGGGTGAGCTCGCTCAATCGTAGGCCCCGTCTATGCCCTCGGGCTAGTCTGGGACCAAGAGCAAGCCCATATGTAACAAAAAAAAAAAAGCTAGCTCATAGTTTTTTTTTGCATTTTTCACATTAGCTTTACATGACACATGGTAGAAGTATAGATTGATTGAATGAAAGGCTGGTAGACCCACCTTGACTATAATATAACACCCCTTGGAATCCAACTGGAATATTGCTGTTTATACCTTAAAATTACAATAAGTTTTCACTCTCTTATTAACAGTAACTTTTTTTTAACATTCCAGAAAAACATTCCCCAATCACTGTCACTTCTACTAAAAACAAAACACAAACAATACGACTACACATACCAATATTTAACCGAAGAAGAAAACAAAGACATGTTATTTGAACAAAACAACTTTATTGTTGATCAAAAAGAACACATAATTGAACAAAAGGACATGGTTATTGAACAGAAAGAATTGAACATAATTCTAGAGAAAGAAGAGACCGACGATGAGAAACTTCTGATAGAAGTTAAATTAGAGAAGAATGATTTAATTAAACAAGAATATGAGAATGATTGTGCAAGTATAAACAATGATATGGACTACTATGAGCCAGACTTAAAGCAAGAAACTGGCGAAATTAAATACAGGCGCCGTAACAAAGGCCCTAAAAAATCCAGGATTAAGAAGTACGAGGATTTAGCAACAATAAGTAAAATTAATAGTACATTTACTAATAACGTTAGTCCGTATTATGAGACGGTGTACGTAAGTTCAAGAGAGGTGGACCAGATGTTTCAAGAAACAGCTAAATATCGATATGATAAGAAGTTTTTATGTAAATTGTGTAACTACGGATATAATAAGCGGTTGGACTATTTGAGGCATAAGACTATACATCATACTGAGGTTGGTATTATTTAATGTTTAGTCAAAGTAATATTTTTAATCTATTACGGCAAAGCAAAAAGGAAGGGTATGATTTTACTAGAAAGAATTCTCAGCGCTAGCCGTCTGACTAGGACCAAACCCGTGTCGACAAGCGTTTTGTTCCACGCGCGCATTAAAGAGCAGTCAGCACCAGACAGGGCCCTCTAGGGCCATTGCCTGCCGGGGTTGCGGAATAGTTTTAATAGTTACCGCGGCCCCGGAAAACAAAGGGCAACCGAAGAAACAAGGGTGGGTCTTGGTCAGTAAAAGTCTGACACTCCCTTCCGCTCCATCCACGGCGGGAGATGTCATTTGATGATTTTTCCATCCATTGGAAATATCTAGTTAATTAGAAAAATCTACGCTTGAATTTTGTTAGAAATTATTATAATAATATAAGGATCCATATCTATTTATTGTATATTAACTATTTATTTGTATATTATTGTAATTATTATTATTTATTTATTGTATATTGTTTATTAAGTATTTTTTATTATTATTAACTAGCTGATCATGACAGATCCAGTACAGTCCAACTCTCCTTGATTTCTTTGAGTTCTAATTACTCTTCATACTTTTTTTTTTTAATTTATTTATAGCTTTATGTCAGAAATTACAGTGTGTTTAAATTATCTAATCTATGGTAACAGATTCCGTGTGCTTTGGGCAAAGGCCTCCCATTTTTTTCTCCATTGTTCCTTGTTATCAACTAATCTTGTCTAGGTCTTTTTTCCAGCCATGTCTTCAATTTCATCAGCCCACCTATTAAATTACCTGCCATTACCATTACCATACCATTTTTTTGGGGAGTGGGAAACCATCAAATGACTGCTCCCGTCCTGGGTGTGGCGGGAGGGCGTGCCAGACTTTTACTGACTAAAACCCACTCATGTTCCTTCCTTGCCCTTGGCCTCTCTTCATACAACAGACTAATAAAGTTTAAACTTTCAGCTAGTATTCCCAAGCCACTGCCTAGCCTGTAAGCACGAGATAACATCTGAATCTCACCTCGAGGAACATTGGAAAGACAAGCACAATCCGATGCTACGCTGTACGTTCTGCGGAGAGCTGTCCCGGACTAAAGGAGAACTGAAGAAACATTTGAACAGATCTCATACTAAGACGTTCACTTGTAATAACTGTCCAATGGTGTTTAGGTAAGAGAGCAGAAATAATTATTAATGGGCCTGTTGGTCTAGTGGTAAATAAATAATACCAGGCTATCATTGTCCCGCTGCAGGGCAAAGGCCTCTTCTCATACAGAGAAGGCACGAGCATCGATCACCACGCGCGCTCAACGTGGATTGACAATTTGGGACTTATAATCCGTTTATCCGACTTATAGTGCAGGTTTCCTCACAACGTTTTTCTTCGCCGATGTCTGTGATGTCCAAGATAAACTTAAGAAAGTACATATGGAGTGTCTTAACCTTTTAACGACCAATCGACAGCCGGCTGTCGCCCTGCAATTGCCTTTCTATTGTGTCTCGAATCACGTGTGTTCAAAGGTTTTATGCAAAACATTTAGTAGTATATTGTATGTTTACAGAACGCTAGCAGAGTTCAGCAAGCACTACATAATGACGCATGAAAGAGTCACCTGTGATTATTGTAACAAAAGTTTATTCTCCAAGCGAATACTTGAAACGCATATCAAGTAAGTTTTCATAAATTAGTAGCATTTGACCAGGGGCCCTAGTCTGCTATTACAATCGTGTATCAATGACCAGTCATCGGCCGGATATTTGACAACTTTGACAGTTTTTGTATGGGAAATGTGTCAAAACATTGACGTTACACGTCAAAAATCGATCATTGGTGCCGATTCTCTAGTGCACAAACTAACGTAAATTTAAGTTAAGTGCATCTTTCTATTTCCATTTCTTAAAGAAAAGGGCAGAAGATACATTTTAGTTTAATCCTGTCAAATTAGACAGCGCCTGATGAAAATTGACGTATATTTAGACGCCATGTTTTAAAATGCGTCTAAATTATCTATGGAGTGTCTAAATTTGACAGGACTTAACTAATATTTGATCTTCTGTCCTTTTCTTATTTAAACGGAAAGAGAAAGATGCACTTAACTTAAATTTACGTTGCTTTGTGCACAAGAGAATCGGCACCATTGTCCCTGTTGGTCTAGTGGTTAGTGACCCTGACTGCTAAGCTGTCGTGGGTTCGATTCCCACACAGGACGAACTCTGTGATGAGCACGATTGTTTGTTCTGTGTCTGGGTGCTATTTATCTATACCAACCTAATGTGTATTTATTTATAAAATTTATAGGTATGTCAGTTGTCTGGTTACCATACATAATACAAGCATAACATAACAATACAAATATTTAATAATGTGCCAAAATCAATAAGGGAATTGCCTCTTACCCGTTTTAAATATATTCTTAAGAAATGGCTTATTGAAAAATGTTTTTATAGCATTGCTGAATTTATGACATGTAAAAATTAATACTTTATTATTCTTATTCTTTTTTTTTTATTGTATGTTGTATGAATTTTTTGACATGGAAACCAAATAATAATGTAATAATGACTTTCCTGACAGTACTATGTTAATTTATCAAAAATTTTGTATACCGATAATTTCGGTAAGACATGCTGAACTTCTGCAATATTAATAAGTAACATCCTGTAACCATGTTTCTGACAAAATAAATTATTCTATTTTATTCTATTCTAAGCTCTACTTAGCTAGGTATCAGATGGCCGTGTGTGACTTGTCCCAAGTTGTTTATTTATATTATTTATAACTAGCTGTTCTTCGCGGTTTCACCCACGTTACATTAGGTTTTTGGTTACTGCCTCGCTCCCGTGGGACATAGCGTGATATTATATAGCCTATGTTACTCAGGGATAGCTTTTGAATAGTGAAAGAATTTTTAAAATCGGTCCAATAGTTTTTGAGCCTATTCATTACAATCAATCAAACAAACAAACATACAAACAAAGTTTTTCTCTTTATAATATTAGTTTATAATACACTAGCGTATCCATACTAATATTATAAATAGGAAAGTGTGTCTGTCTGACTGTCTGTATGTTTGTCTTTGTTTCACGGCAAAACGGAGCGACGAATTGACGTGATTTTTTAAGTGGAGATAGTTGAAGGGATGGAGAGTAACATAGGCTACTTTTTGTCTCTTTCTAACGCGAGCGAAGCCGCGGGCAAAAGCTAGTTATACATAAAATACGCGTATACACAACGCGTTTTTACTCGTTTTTGGGTACTCTTTTTTTTCCTATAGGTCAAAGCGTAATTTCATATAGCCTACAAGCTTATGCCCGCGGCTTCACTCGCGTTAGTAAGAGTTAAAAAGTAGCCTATGTTACTCTCCATCCCTTCAACTATCTCCACTTAAATAATTAGTCGCACCGTTTTGCCGTGAAATACGTACAGATAGACACACACACTTTCCTATTTATAATATTACTAGCGACCCGCCCCCGCTTCGCACGGGTGTTACAAATCTTTAAAAATCCCTTTTCTCTACTATATTATGCATGTATTATACATATAAACCTTCCTTAAGAATCACTCTATCTATTAAAAAAACCGCATCAAAATCCGTTGCGTAGTTTTAAAGATCTAAGCATACATAGGGACAGACAGCCGGATAGTGACTTTGTTTTATACTATGTAGTAATTATGTTTAACTCATTTTTTTCAGAAAAGAACATCTCCCACATTACTGCTCGATATGCAACAAAAATTTCCCGGCTTACAAAAATTTTGCCCACCATCAAAGGAAGGTACACCCCGAGTTAAGACCAACGTTACGGCCGAGCGAGAGCGTTGAACTGCGGTACTGTGTCGAATGCGATAAGCAGTTCCCAACTATATTGAAATATAAGCGGCATTTACAGCAGTCTGTCAGGCATACGCCGAAGAAAAAAGTGAGGTATGCTATTTATAAGTAATTTAATTTAATGTTCTAATAATGGTGCTGATTTCCTTGTTCACAGACTTAATTAAATTTGAGTACAGTGCATCTTTTTCTTCATTTCATTAAGAAAAGGACAGAAGATACATTTTAGTTTAATCCTGTCAAATTAGACAGCGCCTGAAGTAAATTGGCGCATATTTAGTCGTCATGCGCAATCGCGTCTAAATTATCCATGGAGTGTCTAAATTTGACAGAACTTAACTAATATTTTGTCTTCTGTCCTTTTCTTAATGAAATGGAAAGATAAAGATGCACTTAACTTAAATTTAGGTTAGTTGGTGAATCGGCACTATTGTAATGTGTTTTTTTTGGTTGATCTAAACGACTTTTGACAAATGCTTGCACTGTTTGGACAGGTCCACTCAAATCTCTTTGCTTCTCATCAAGAGATCCCTTCAGTTTACCTAATCAAATCAAATTCAAGGTCAAATTATGCGAGGATCATGTCCTCGCATAATTTGACCAATACAATATTGTATGGGCTTTAAAAGAGACTTTGACCTCTGAGTTTGTTTCGGTTGTTTCTTCTTAAAGTAGTCCGGCTAGGAAACACCAGCCCCAACGTTCGATTAAAATAGGAAAAAAATGACGTGTAAAAGTGTAATTTTTTAACTATTTACAAAAAAATATTTTAAATTTCAGTGTACCGTGCCCAGCTTGTGATAAAATTTTCACGCGTGTGCTGTACAAGAACAATCACTACAGATTGGTGCATTTGAAGAAGAGTAAACATTACTGCGTTTTGTGTGACAAGGTATAATAATAATAATAATAAACCCGCAGGGCAGCTAGAACCCGCAGGGCAGCTTGTGGCGAGCTGTCGGGCAGTAGCGACCCCCGTGGACCTGACCTCCTGGGAGACCCTTTGTTCTTCATCTCTGGCTTGCCTTCATTGGCCGGCCAGAGTGAGCACTGACGAGGAACAAGGCTCCCACCTCACTCTTGCCTTGATTGGCTGGTTTGAGTGGAGAATCGCAAGAGCAAACGTGCTCGGGGGAAGGAAGTATTCCAGTAAGATGCTGGTAGGGATCTTGACCGTACTTCCGGGATTGTCCTGATAGCCGTGGAATACCTCTCCACTCCTCAAGCACCTCGATATATGTTGCCCCCTTGTCGCTACGTCACTATGTGCTAGCGGCCGTTTTCGGGGGCCCATTTACTGAGTGTGCAAGTCACCCCCTGCCTTTTTATCCGTGTTTACAACAAGCATTGGCCAGGCAGGGGCCATAGTCGTTCAATAGACTTAAGTAACAAATTCACCTTAACAACCCAAAACCATAGCCCAACATTTTTAAATTCCTTGATCAGCAATAGTCCTCCACCAACCGGCGATTGTCTTCAGGTGCACTTATGTATTGCATATGGAGATAATCGTCGGTTGATGTCCCATTACATAATAATAAAAGTTTTGATCAAGGGGCCTCTGCGAGTTGGCTTTGGCCCCTCGCACGCCTTTCAAAGGTCCGGGACCCCAGGGTTCCGAGAAATTCAAACAAATAATAATAATAATAATGTATTTATTTTTAATGCTTTGATTTCCACCCAGGTCAAACTTTGTGTGATGACTTGATGAGCATTATTGTTTGTTCTGTGTCTGGGTGTAATTTATCTTTAATATGTATGTATTTATCTTATATATAAAATTCTTGTGTCACAATGTAGTTACCTTACTCATCCGAAACGGCTTTACCGATTTTACCAAATTTTATATGCATATTCGTTAGGTCTGAGAATCGGCTACTATCTATTTTTCATATCCCTAAGTGATAAGGGTTGTTCACCCTTAACATTTTTAACGCGGGTGAAACCGCGGGAGGCAGCTAGATTATATAAGTATATGTTTATCAGTTGTCTGGTTACCATAGTACAAGCTCTGCTTAGTTTGGGATCAGATGGTGGGACCTACTTTTTGGAACGAGCAACTAGCTTCATTTTTCTGACAGACTGACACCTTGACGATTCAAAAGTAAATGGTTTATTTGAATAAAATAGTTTTGAGTTTGAGTTTGATGGCCGTGTGTGAGTTGTCCCAAGATATTTATTTATTTATTATTAATAACAGAATCCATATTTTGATAGTATTACTCACCATCCCTAGCCATTTCCCAACTATGTTGGGGTCGGCTTCCAGCCTAACCGGATTCAGCTGGATTAGACCTCCACATCCACAACCCAGTAACTGGGCGACACGATACCTCTTGGTTAGACTGGTCAGAGTTCTTGGCTTATCCATAACGACCGTCAAAGTTCTACGAATGACAACCGGGACCAACGGCTTTATGTGCCCGAGGCACGGGATGTCAGTGATGTCCAAGATAAACTTTAGAAAGTACTATTAAGTCCTCTTTCCTGATTCTCTTGTTCACAAACTTAACTAAATTCAAATTAAATGCATCTTTCTCTTTCCACTTCTTAAAGGAAAGGACAGAAGATACATTTTAATTTAATCCTGTCAAATTAGACAGCGCCTGAAGAAAATTGACGTACATCTAATTGCCATGTTTTTAAATCGCGTCTAAATTATCTATGGAGTGTCTTAATTTGACAGGACTTAACTAATATTTTTATCTTCTGTCCTTTTCTTAATTAAATGGAAAGAGAAAGATGCACTTAACTTTAATTTACGTTGGTTTGTGAATAAGAGAATCGGTACCTATATCTCTTATTATTTTGGTATCGAATTTACAGTACTTTGCGACGGGTTTTGGCGTGCGAACACACATCCAGTATGTTCATCAGAAGATGCAAATGCCACGGGACAAAATATGTGACATATGCGGCAGAGGCTTCAGTGTAAGTATTACTTAGGGGTTGCGGAATGTTTATAATAGTTACCGTGACCCCGGAACATAAAGGGCAACCGAAGGAACATGAGTGGGTTTTAGTCAGTAAAAGTCTGACACGCCCTCCCGCCCTGCCCAGGACGGGAGAAGTCATTTGATGATTTTCCACTCCCCAAAAAAAAGTATTACTTTTGACGTTTACTCGCAACTGTCACCTATACACGACACATACAAAGTGTAGTTTTGGTCTTGAAAAACCCGCTAGATGATTCTACTCATAAAAACTAACAACTTTTGTTATCAAACTAAATTGAAAATCTCGGAAAAAGAATCAGCTGTTTCATACAGTCGGGAGGGCATTGAACTTTTGTTAGAGACAGCTGATATTTTTTTTGCGATTTCAGAGTTGATTGGTGAAAGTTGTTTGTTTTTATGAGCAGCATGATCTCTTAGTTTTTTCAAGACCAAAAATACACGTTGTTCAGTCATTCCATCTAATTTACCATCCATACTTCCATACTTAATATTATAAATGCGAAAGTAACTCTGTCTGTCTCTTCTTCACGCCTAAACCACTGAACCGATTTGAATGAAATTTGGTACAGATATAGTCTACGACCCGAAAAAGGACATCGGATTGTTTTCATCCCGGAAATCCCCCGGAAACGGGAACTATTATTCCACGCGGACCAAGTCGTGGGCAAAAGCTAGTCTATATATAAAATAGCTTTTGCCCGCGATTTTGTCAGACAGACAGAGTTATTTTCGCATTTATAATATTAGTATGGATTTGTAGAGTTTTACTTCACCACATTTTGGGTTTACACAAAAAGAAACTCAAATTAACCCAATAAAAGCATTGTGTCTCACGGTTCCTAGACACGAAAGGTTAAAATCATTTTATTTCTTCGTTACAGACGAACAGGATCCTGCTAAACCACCGCCGAACTCATACCGGCGAGCGTCCCTTCCAATGCCCGTATTGCCCCGCCGCCTTCGGACAGAAATCGGCCATGCAGACTCATCAGAAATCACAGCACAAAAATATTATGTTCTCCACACTTTAATCTCTTCTTATTTGCCTTAGAAATGTTCAAACTCACACAATAATTTGTTTCTTAGACCTCTAAACCCCACTACAAGGGTGGGTTTTATAGGGCCTACGCTGACTTATTCAGCTCCATTCGCGTTTCGTTGAACGATTATGGTCACATTTATACAGTTCTACTTCTATCAGCCGGGTTCAGCGTTGTTAGAATGAGAAAAGCCGTCAACCTAATGCCCATTTCACACGAGGGCAGAACAGTGGGTAGTGCAGTACTGCTACTGTTTGAAATGGGTATAAAGGGGTTAGTTTAAAATTTCGAACGCACGTGATTAAAGACACTATAGAAAGACGATTACAGCGCGACATCCGGCTGTCGCTTGGTCGTTGAAAGGTTAAATTTCGTAGGGAACAACGATTTTATTCAAAAAGAAAATAATAATAGTTATTTTGTGCTTTTAGTTATTGAAGGCGGTTATTGGTTACAAGGATTTTGTATGTAGACGCGTACATACAAAATCCTTGTTTTTTATGGCCATAAGCAGAATAGAGCTGGATAAATGTGCGTAGTCCCTTAGTCAGTAAAAGTCTGACACTAAGGGCGGAAGATCATTTGATGATTTCCCAACTTCGAAAAAGAATATGGCAATGATTTTCGGTTCGCAAAGAGAAAAAATACGTGTCCATTTTTTTTGACAATCTACCTGGCCGACTTATTACTTTTTTCGTCGTCTCGCGATTCTCGCAATCAACATTGAAGCTAAACTGTTTGTGATAAAGTCCAAAATCCATTAAATTTGACAGATTGTAGTATCTTGATGTGTTGTACAAATGGAATAGGCGAGACGAGACGACGAAAAAAAGTAACTAGTCCGTCATTGAGATTATTAAAAAATTTTGGACACGTATTTTTTCTTTTTTCTCGTAAACGAAAAATGACGACGATACAGTGCGTTGAAGTTGTGCGTGACGTCACGATCAGATACAATTTTTGCATTACGGTGGCGTCAAAAGCCCCCACTATGCCCCCACTCCAGAACTTTGTTGCTCTTTATCTTTGTATTTTTTTATTATTTTGATGAAGCAAAAAATACGTGTCCCGTATTTTTGGCCGATCTACAAGACGGACTAAACAGAATGCCATTTCTTTATGTTGTCGTCATCCCTATTGAATTTAGAAGAATTTCGCTATTTATTTCACTGCGATAGTGTACTTACGTTAAAAAAATATTTTTATTAAAGTTGTAATTTAAAATTCTAATTAGTTGGTTGTGTAACCTCTGAAGTGTTGTCCAAATAATTATAAATATAATTAAGTATTTGTAAATAGTATTTATTGGTGTTTAATAAAACATGCTCAAAGATTCCATTATATTATATTGTTTTTCTCATTGTGCAACGTTCCCAAAATCCCAGTCAATTTAGGTTAAGAAAGACAAATGATTTTTCGTGGTCAAATGTATTTTTTTTACATTTCTAGCGCAGTCGCACTAGGAGCCCACTCAAATCTCCATCTTAACCAATGATATTCTAAAAACGCTATAGGGTATCCATACTAATCCATACTAATATTATAAATGCGAAAGTAACTCTGTCTGTCTGTCTTTCTGTCTGTCTGTCTGTCTGTCTGTCTGTCTGTCTGTCTGTCTCTTCTTCACGCCTAAACCACTGAACCGATTTGAATGAAATTTGGTACAGATATAGTCTGGGACCCGAGAAAGGACATAGGATAGTTTTCATCCCGGAATTCTCCCGGGAACGGGAACTATTATTCCACGCGGACGAAGTCGCGGGCAAAAGCTAGTATTATAAATGAGAAAGAGTGTCTGTCTGTCTGTCTGTATGTTTGTCTTTCTTTCACGGCAAAACGGAGCGACGAATTGACGTGATTTTTTAAGTGGAAATAGTTGAAGGGATGGAGAGTAACATAGGCTACTTTTTGTCTCTTTCTAACGCGAGCGAAGCCGCGGGCAGAAGCTAGTAATATATGTATATTTTGCAGTCAGCAAGTGGCACTTTAAAATGTAGCTATTTGACCAAATTATAATTGTCACAAATTATATTCGTCTCTTTTTCACTCGCAATACTAGAATCATACATCCTACTTTGACATCTAATTGTATGTGTGCGTTAGTGTGCCGTTTTTAAAGAAAGAATGTCGTGTAAGTAACCTATCTCCACCAGGGGGCGTACCACACACAAGCCCTTATAGCAGTATTACCACAGATTAATAATTAGTTACTACGTAACAGATACTTCACTCCAATACAAAAACCAAAATACCTACGCTATAATAGCCTACAAAATCATAATAATAATACCAGTTGTTTGCAGCAAGGAGAAATGTACCATAAGCACGCACAAAGAGAGTTGAGATTCTTTTGCCCGCCGCGCGACTAACGTGTGTGCGTGTCGTCCAGCAAATCTGCTAGGGTTATACTATCCGTGCGAGATAACATGGCACCTGGCTCGAATGAATGACATTTATAGTAATAAGTGCAAAAAAGGAGATGTTCGATTTTGTGCTAACACCATGACAGTTGACAGGTATACGCTAACACCAATTAAAAAATAAAAAAAATGGGAGGCTCATATAAATATTAACAAATTAGATAAAAGTAAAGAATTACGCTTAAATTTTTTTTTGGTTTGTTTTTACAATCTACTAACGTATACGTTACGTAACGTTTTACGTTTTTTTTTACAAGCTACTTAGAAACAAATAAAAAAATATATATGTGCACGCCTGAAAATCTGTTTCTGCACATCCGCTATTTTAGTTAAATTTGTGCCGTATATTGAAATAGTGATGCTAACGCTACTCGCAAGACGAGAGCGGGGCACCGCGCGGGGTCGCGAGGAGAGGTTTGTTTTCGAGCCAGGTGCCATGTTAGCTCGCACGGGTAGTACGTATGATGACAATGGTAATAAAACGAATGTTTTAGAAAAACAATTATTATTTTATTTGTTGATCAAATATTTTTTAGTTTGATAAAATGACTGATGCATATTTTTCGTTCCTTGAATTCCCGACTAATATATTTTAGTGTCGAAAATATCCAAAACCGCGTGAATAATTTTAATAAATAATCTGGTGGATAAAAAACCACAATATTTGACGATTTGCGAAATCTGACTGTAAGAAGGATGGCTGATAATCGCCAAGAAAATTAAGAATTATATGGTGATAACAAACCGGGATGTAAGTTGTGGGATTAGAGAGAAAGTACGCTGCACGCTGGTGCGCCTTACCTGGCTGTCTCCTTGCCTCGTGTATAGGTTCAACAAAATGGCGCCTGATGTTTCTTCGCCTTTTGGAGGCTTTTGAAGCACAACACTGGAATTCTCTGTCTCTGTGTCCACAAACAATCACACCCGCGGGCGGTCGATCACAGCTACGGTTAATATTTGTTGTAATACGGTAGGAATTAACTAGGCGCGTTAAATAAATTCAGGAACGTGAAAAAACTGCATTTTCACGTGCGGATCTTCCATGCCAGATTTTTTTTTTTCTTTTTTTTTCTTTTTTTTATGGCTTCTGACAGCCGTCAGGCGTGCGAGAGCGTGAAGGTCGGTCAAGACAGAATAGATAAAAAGAGGTCTTATTATTAATATTAAGAAATAATAGAAGGCGCTACCATTTCCCCCCGGCCTTAAAGGGTTGCCTTTGAAAAGAGAAAATTGAATTAGCTATGTTAGGTGTACTACCGCATGACCTATCCACAGGCTAAAACAGCGTTAAAATATTTAAATTAATCTAAATTAACTTTATTATAACAAATTATAAACAAAATACCTAAACTAAAAGGAGAACCAACTTAAAGCTAGATCTCACTGTGTCGGTAGCGGACAGAGACGTACAACAGGGCGCATGTAGCTACCCTTCGCGGTTTTCACGGTAACAACGCGGGATGTACCGTCTTTAGATGTATGTAACTTATCAACGATGGCTAATGGCCATGAAAGGGGCGGAGAATTATCATTTATGATAATGACTAACGTACCCTCCTTTATAGGCGATACAGGACTATTCCATTTGGATCTAGCCTGCAGTTGGTGAAGGTACTCTGAGCGCCAGCGCTGCCAGAACGACTGCACGAGTTTATCGAGCAGAGTATGTCTCTGAAGCAGGCTAGAAGAGTCTGCTTCAGGAGCGGGAAGTGATGACAATGGCGCTGTGCTCAAGAAATGCGCAGGAGTTAACGCGGATGGTTCAGCAGGGTCACTGCTCAATGCTGTAAGCGGACGCGAGTTAACTAACGCCTCGATTTGAGCAAGGACCGTTAAAAGCTCTTCGTAAGAGAGGATTTGTTGACCTATAACTTTGAAGAGATGCGTCTTAACTACCTTGACCATGCTTTCCCAACATCCACCGAAATGTGGTGAAGCAGGTGGAATAAACTTCCAATCAATATAATTTATGGAAAGTTCTTCCTCAAGACGAGTACGATACTCTTTATTGAGAAACTTATAAAGATCGCGTAAGTAAGAACTTGCACCCACAAAACAAGTGCCGTTATCTGTATATAAACACTGTATAGGGCCGCGTCGCGAAAGAAATCGTTTTAGGGCTGCTAGAAATGATACCGTGCTTAAATCCGTCGCAACTTCAATGTGTGTTGCACGCGTTGTCAAGCATGTGAAAATGCATAGCCATGCTTTACGGCTTCTAACACCTCGACCGCGAACTGGCGTGTAATGCAGTGGTCCTGCGTAATCGCAACCGGTATGTGTAAACGCCTTATCGACCTGATTGACACGCTGGCTAGGTAGATCTGCCATGAGTGGAAAGACAGGACGCGGACGGAATTTAAAACAGACGTTACATTTATGTATTCTATGGCGAATTATTCGCCGTGCAGCTAAAATCCAATATTTATGCCTGAGTAAGGACATAAGCAACTCTGGACCTGCATGGAGATATTTTTTGTGATAAAAATCAACAAGAAGGTCGACCACATGATCATGACGCGGTAGAATGCAAGGATGCTTGTAGTTGTAAGGTTCGTCCGAATTTGACAGACGACCGCCAACTCGTATGATGCCGTGCTCGTCGAGAAACGGCTTGAGTTTAAGGAGCGCGGGAGAACAAGGCATACTATTTTTCAAATTTTGTATGTCGTTACTAAAATAAATAGCTTGTACAGCTCGCAATAATTTATGTTCTGCAACTTCAAGGTGAGAGCTTGAAATAGAAGTTTCATTAGGCAATAGCTTTAGAAATCTACAGATATAAATGATGGCGCGTAGTAACTTAGACCACGACGACATGCGCAATGCGAGTGCATAAATCGGGGATTCCGCAACCTCAACAATCACGGGATGAGAGATAACTTTCCGTTCGGGTACGTCCTCGTCCTCTGCATTATGGTCAAATGGATGTATAGGCCACTCCGACGGATCATGGGACATCCAAGAAGGGCCATGACGCCACAAAGGATGATGCAGAAGTTTAATTGGAGTAACACCACGAGAAAGGCAATCAGCGGGATTCTCAATACCCGCGACGTGATTGAAACAATCGGAAGGAATTAATTCAATTATTTTTGTAACGCGATTGGCGACAAAAGTCTGCCAGCGGTGAGGAGATGAATAAATCCAAGCGAGCACTACTTTAGAGTCAGTCATTGCAAATATTTTATTAATAGGGTAGTGGGGCGAAACTGTCTCTTGAACTCTGCGGAGTAACTGAGACAGCAGAAGGGCCGCGCACAACTCCAGTCTCGCAACCGAAATAGTTTTGACAGGCGAGACCTTGGACTTGGCACAAACTAATTGCACAGAGTAGTTGGAACCAATGCGGACTTGCAAATATACGACTCCGCCATAAGCGCGTTCACTGGCATCAGCGAAACCTATTAAGTTAACAATACATCCATCGACCAATCCAAGATGACGCGGTACAATAATTTGATGGAGCGCGGGGAGTTCAATGCAAAACTGTTTCCAAGCGGTGACAATATGGTCGGGAGGAACGGCATCCCACTCACACTTTGATAACCAGAGTTCTTTGATCAAGAGCTTGGCGTACAAAATTGTGGGAGCCACAAAACCCATTATATCCCATAGTCGAGCCACTGTGGACAGCATAGTGCGTTTGGTGCACATATCATCTGGAGGTGCGACTTGAAAATGAAACCTATCGCTGGATTGGTTCCAGCGCATACCAAGAACCTTATGCACAGATCCTTCAAATTCAACGTCTGTAAAAGCTTTATATGAATCAGGTATTTGCGCGAGAACCTCTTTAGAGTTACTTGACCATTTGACAAGATCAAATTGACCTCGCTTGAAGAGCTCAATAAGCTCTTTGCTAAGCGAGATTGCTTGCGGGGCGGATACGACACTACAGGCGATGTCATCCATATACAAAGCGGAGGTGGCAACAGCTGCTGCAGCGGGAAAGTTGTCGCCTTCATCAGCGATCAACTGGCGGACGACCTTCAATGCGTGATACGGACTTGACTTGAGTCCAAAACAAACCCTATTAAATTGATACACGGATATAGGTTCACTATTGTTAAAACGATAAAAGATCCGTTGAAATCTACGGTCAGATTCGCGAACGCCGATATTGAGAAACATTTGGCGGCAATCAGCTGACAGAGCAATTTGGAAAAGTCGAAACTTTATTATGATGTTAAATAAATCACCCTGTAGATTAGGGCCGGCATGCAAAATGTCATTGATCGACTGACCTGATGTAGTCTGGCAACTAGCATCTAAAACCACGCGAAGTTTAGTGGAGGTCTTATCTTCGCGAACTATGCCGTGATGTGGGATATAATACGAGGGAATAGAATTATTCTCATCAATTACAACTGGACTCAAAAAACCCTTATTTATGTAGTCACGTATGACGTCATTATAAGCGCTGCGAAATTTAGGCGAAGCATTAAATTTGCGTTCTAAACAATAAAAGCGTCTTAGCGCAGCAGCGTACGAGTCGCCTAGCGAATAAGGGTCGCCACAAAATGGCAACGCCACAATATATCTGCCACTGTCGTCGCGAACAGTGGTAGCGCGGAAGTGTTCTTCACACTCGAGGTCCTTACGACTCAGCGAGGGCGGTGCGGAAATTTCTTCAAGCTCCCAAAATCGCTTGAGGAGAGAATCAACATTATTTTCTTTAAGAACAGAACAGCAAGACGTAGTATAATCAGGAGTATGTGATGTAGGTGCGGTACCCATGACCACATACCCAAATACCGTCTCAATAGCGGGAGGTAAATTATATTGCTCACTACGTACAATATTAGATAGTAGTAAGTGCGGAAATATTGAAGCCCCGATCAAAACATCGATATTTCCCGGCTGCGCAAAGTCTAAATCTGCGAGCGGCAATGACTCGAGGTGCTTAAGTAAGGACATATCCACATGAGCATTCGGCAATGTGTCCGTGATACGTTCTACTATAAGTGAAGAAACGTTAAAATTAATATCCCTATTAATACGCGAATGTATTTTAATATCTACGGAACCCTTACATGATTTTTCTGAACCGCCAATACCCTTGACTACTATGTCAGTATTTTTAAAGTTATTCCACAATCCTAGGCGTTTCAAACAATCAGAAGTAATGAAATTACTTTGGGATGCACTATCCAGTAAACAACGAATTATGTGAGGTGTGTTATGAGTATCGTATACTATTACTTGCGCGGTAGCGAGTAAAACCGTTGTGTACGCCGCCGTACATTGCGATGTAGCTTCACGCTGAACGTGACAAGTGCGCGGGCGATGCTCGCATGTGTGTGCGGCTGATGTAGTACATAACGATACTTCGGGATGAGCCGCGGACTCCGTGGTACGGACGGCCTGCGTTTGCGGTGACGTAACAACAGATGAACTTACTTTAACAAGATTACCAGGTTCATCCGGTAACGGCAAGGTTTTATTGAAATGGAGTAAAGTATGGTGAGCCTGATTGCATGAGCGGCATTTAGTTTTACTAGAACAGTTGCTTGTTTTGTGTTTAATACTTAGACAGTTAACGCAAGCTTTACTTTCTTTAACACATTTAAAACGAGCAGTCGGAGTTAATTTACTAAAAGCGGGACATTTATAAAAGTGATCGTGTACAATATTATTGCATAGACACTTGAGCGGATTATTATTATTAGAATCCGAACATGCTACGTAAGATTGCGGATTAGGAACCGAACTACTATTATTATTTCGCGATTTATTCGACTTTTGTTTACTGTCAATAAGGCTAGACGAGCCAGACGAACTAGGCTGCGTATTTTGAAATATTCGACACTGATCTTTGATAAATGTCACAAAACTATCTAGTGTAGGTATTTTATGATTACGTCTCAGATTAGTAAACAGAAGGCAGATAGATAGCGCGGAACACCGCGAGTGAGGTCAACAAAGCAAATACAAAACCAAAAGCGAATACAATCTCGAGTCAGTAAGGCACGAAGCGTCGCGCCGTAAACATGTCACAGAAAATATTCATATTTTCGAGAATGATGCCGTCTTTTGTTTTTAAACATTGCAAAAATTGTTCCCTAAATCAAAAGAAAGAAGATGGAGTACCTTTTTATAGATTAATATGGTTATTTTTGCCTTTTCGGATGTTATTTTATTTGGAACACAAAACCTCAACAGAAATATGTAGGTGTTGCTATTTTATTGTGAAAAAATTTACCCCTAAGTTGGGAAATATGCATTGGACACAGGATTATCGATCTACAAGAATATTTATTTCGAGTGTTTTTTTCTTTTTGGTTGGTATGTTTGTATCATGTGGGTGTACTTATCTTGTATGTGTCAAAAGTCTTCGTTAATAAAACTAGTGAATGTTTTGTCTCTAACTAAAATTATGTACACCAGTCAATTCGCCAACATAAAGTAAATATAGTAAAAAACAGTGAACAGAAAAAGATGACTTAACTAATATTTTATATTCTGTCCTTTTCTTTAAGAAATGGAAAGAGACAGATGCATTTAACTTAAATTTAGTAGTTTGTGAATAAGAGAATTAATAAGCGCGTTCACGTTTCAAACAAACAAACTTTTTAGCTTTATAAAATTGTTATACACCTAAGCACTTTATTATTTATATCCCTAAGTTGTTCCATAATTTAAAAACACAATAAATCAATTATTATTTTGTATTATCTCCCCGCTTCCAGCTAAGCCAGGGTGCATTTTTTTTTAATCAATGTTGTAACAACAAAGTAGATTCACCTAATTAGGCGTAGCAGTTCTTATGCTACGCGCGTACCTACATACTTTTAGTAAATTCATAAATTGATTTTAATTAATACAGACAGATATGAATGAAATATTACGGGTAATTTTTCATCATCCTGGCAACTGGAACGCACACAGAGACGACGTGTTCTTACAGCGCAGTCACGTGGCAGTCACGCACACATGTCTCGGCATTCGCCGCACTCGTAATGTTCCGCGCTGTCTATCTGCCTACTGTTTTATAATCTGAGGATTACGTTCTGTCATCTCAAAAGCACGAATAGTTTCCGTGTCGAACTTTTTTATTGCGAGTTGAAATAACATAAAGTCGGAAAGGTTTTCTAATTTTAAGTTTTTAAGGGCATTAACTGCGGTGACAAAATTATCGATAAACAGCTGAAAATTCGAAACAGACGCGGGACCGGTCAGCTTAAGGTTTAAAGCTTGATCGAAGTAAGTAGACGCGAGGACACGAGTATCCTGATATCGGTCAACAAGTGACTGAAATATAACCTGATAATTCTCAGCATTGGGCGTGACACCTGCAAACACGGATTGCGCTTTCGACGACAGTTTCCCTATCAAATAGTACAATCTGTCGGCATCTGTCAGAGAGACATTATCATGCACTGTTGATTTAAAACTTGCATAAAATAATGGCCAGTTCCGTATGTCACCGTCAAATGACATAAGTTCAATTGGAGGTAGACGCGGTGCCAATGATATTTAAAAGTACCTCTTTATTGTATATATAACATCATTGCGCGGTGCTCGATAGTTCGCGCAGCCGCCTGGCGCTGTGGAGCGGTTGTCATCTAACTGACTTTGTATACGTTTCACGATACAATAAAGATCTTCGAATGCGGTGTACGACTGATAATTCGGCTGGGAATCAGGGTTAATTGAAAGTAATTTTGAGTTATAAGCGTCTAATAATGTATGAAAGTCTGATCGAATAACATCTACTGTCATACAATAACTAAGAAATGATTCCCTAATAATATCGGAAGAAGTTGCGGTTTTGGAGCGTTCAAAAATGTCTTGCATACGCTCAAATAAAGTATTGCGTTTAGCTTCTAATATTTTTAACTCTTTTTCTTCCGAAATGCATAGTTTCTTTTGTTGCGACATGTTTATGTAGGTTTAATGAACCAAACAAACTAAAATGTATACCTAAGTATTATTTTACCTAAGTATATAAGAACAACAAAAATACCTAAGTATTTATGCGGCGGTAAATCCTAGTAATTCCTATGTAGGCAACAAACTTTAAGGCGGTTGAACTAATGGTGCTTGAAATATGGTATTTATAAGACCACTATATAGTTCGAGTAATTATAATAAGGTATATCAGTAGGTAGCTACGTAATTGTATATTACCTACTGGGGTGCGGGAAACAACCACGTAATGGGTATGTAAATAGACTAGGAGTGCAGCTAGATGCTACAACTACCTAGGTAAGTACTTCTAGAAGATACTTACGGGAAATAAAAGAGAATTGGATATGAATCCGCTCGAAGGACCAAAAAATGGTGGATAAAAAACCACAATATTTGACGATTTGCGAAATCTGACTGTAAGAAGGATGGCTGATAATCGCCAAGAAAATAAAGAATTATATGGTGATAACAAACCGGGATGTAAGTTGTGGGATTAGAGAGAAAGTACGCTGCACGCTGGTGCGCCTTACCTGGCTGTCTCCTTGCCTCGTGTATAGGTTCAACAAAATGGCGCCTGATGTTTCTTCGCCTTTTGGAGGCTTTTGAAGCACAACACTGGAATTCTCTGTCTCTGTGTCCACAAACAATCACACCCGCGGGCGGTCGATCACAGCGGTTAATATTTGTTGTAATACGGTAGGAATTAACTAGGCGCGTTAAATAAATTCAGGAACGTGAAAAAACTGCATTTTCACGTGCGGATCTTCCATGCCGGAATTTTTTTTTCCTTTTTTTTATGGCTTCTGACAGCCGTCAGGCGTGCGAGAGCGTGAAGGTCGGTCAAGACAGAATAGATAAAAAGAGGTCTTATTATTAATATTAAGAAATAATAGAAGGCGCTACCATAATCAAAAGGGAAACAAGAGAATTGGGAAACAGGGGAATTGCACAATAATCACGCAATAATTACGTGATTTTGGCATTTTGATAGTCAGCGCTGTACCCGTGACCCGCGAGCACTCAGGCGGGCGCGCGACAGCCCGGTGTTCGTTGTATCGTCGACGATACGCGAAGCGGTAGGCATGAAACGCGTGGCCTTGAGCGAGTGACGGACGCCTGGTATTACTTTAATATTACTTTCAGGCTGAGGCTACAGTAGGCAGCGATTTGTGATGCGACTGGAAGTGCGAAACGAGATAAACATGGAATGGCTACATTATAACGGAAAATCTGGCGTATATTCGATTCAGTTTCGCTGATACGTCGATGTAGCCGGTGTCGCGATTACAGTAATGTAGTTCCTGTCGCAGAAATAATCAAAGATAGCTAGTAATATTTGATTCACGGTGTAGCCATTTAGTGAGAATCCATGTATTTGTTTCAATCGCGCGTGCGTCGCAGTTCGCGTCGCAGCCTAGTGTAGCCTCAGCTTAAGTGGGAAAGAGACGGCGCTAGACAACGTGTCTTACGCTGTCACTTGCACACTCTGGAACAGGAATAAAACAATCTTACTTTAAACGTTATAATAAGGGGGCTGTCTTTTTACTTTTTTAATTATATAATTAATTGTTTTTCAGTTGTCTGGCTAACATAGTACAAGCTCTGCTTAGTTTAAGATTAAATAGACGTAAAGTTGTCCCAAGATTATTATCAATTTACTTTACAAAGAGTAAAATAAAACACACTCAAAAAAACTTAATTCATTTTATTCGATTAAAAATACATAAAGTAATACTCAGCCTTATTATACATTATCTTATTACTTCTAGAAATAATAATCATTAATATAATGAAGTTAATGTAACTGTACATAATAATATTAACGTTAACAGCGACTCTGATATTTAGCAACTAAAGAAAAAAGTGTTGCTATCTCTTTCTTACAGGTTAGGTGAGAGCGAGACGGCTGTATTTGTGTTTTGGTAAGTTAAGTCTTTAGTCTTTACCCAATACTAAGATACTGCTTTTTTTCTGACCTTGTGGAGGTCAGAAAAAAGCCCAGTTCCTAAATAGCCCTAAGTGAACCCCTCTACAACCCAGTAACTGGGCGAAACGGTACCCCTTGGTTAGACTGGTCAGGCTTTCTGGGTTCAAACTCGCCTTAACGACTGCCAAAGTTCTACGAATGACAACCGGGGCCAACTGCTTTACGCGCTTTCCGAGGCATGGAGTGTTAGGCCCGTATTAATAGACGTCACTCAATTCTGAGACGCTCTCAAGTTTATTACTGTCCTTATTTTTTCCCTTTAGAATGACAAGGACAGCAAGAGACTTGAGAGCGTCTCGGAGTTGAGTGACGTCTATTAATACGGGCCTTAGTGTCGTCCAAGATAAACTTTAGAAAATATATATGAATTGATAAAGTCACATTGGATTGCTCGGAATCGAACCCACCACACAACCTCCTACTTGAGAGGCGATATATGTCGAGTGTTTAAATTTAACAGGATTTATCTAATATTTTATCTTCTGTCCTTTTTTAATGATGAGAAAGTTGAAGTTTCGCGTGACGTCACGATTAGGTACAATTTTTGCTGAACAGTGACGTCAAGGGTCAAAAGCCCCCACTCCGAAACTTTTTTGCTCTTTACTTTGTATTTTTTAATTTGACCAAGCAAAAAATAAGTGTCCCGTATTTTTGGCCGCTTCATTTTTTTATGTTGTCGTTATGCCTATTATACGGCACCCGGTCCTGAGCCACTGAAACCTTCCACTAGCCCAGTGGCATACAAGAAGCAGTATGGACGACATTTGACAAGCCTTTAGCATATGAACGAAATCGCAACAACTGTCGGACCACCAGACATAAGGCTGAGGCTACACTGGGCAGCGACGCGAGCTGCGACACATGAGCGATTGAAACAAATATATGGATGCTCATGTACTTAAATGGCTACACCGTTCATCAAATATTACAAGCGCGACAGGAACTACATTACTGTAATCGCGGCACCGGCTACATCGACGTATCAGCGAAGTTGAATCGAATATACGCTAGATTTTCGCTTATAATGTAGCCATTCCATGTTTATCTCGTTTCGCTCTTCCAGTCGCATCGCAAATCGCTAGCTACTGTAGCCTCAGCCTAACACGCGTCAGGTCGGAGGCTTTTTAACGGAAGATGCGAACTTAACACCATGTTCCTTAATAAATCATCTACCTTTGAACTTTCAACGACTCAGCGACAGCCGGATTTCGGCCTGCTATTTTCTTTTTATTGTGTCTCGAATCACGTGTGTTCCAAGGATCAAACGACCAAGCGACATCCGGCTGTCGTGCTGTGTCTTTCTATTGTGTCTCGACTCACGTGTTCAAAGGCAAAATCCAGCCAGCTTATATTAAACTCAACATGGAAATCGCAAAAAAATGCTGTTATTGTTATGGAAGAACCTGTAGCCTAACTTTTTCATAACATGAGTACCAGCAACAGTCAACCTTCAACCAAATTAGTATTGAAGTACAAATTCTATTGAACTTGTTGACAGATAGTAGTTTGATGTGTTGGTAAGTTTAAAATAACCAATTTTCAGGTTTATGGTAAATGACCTAAGTGGTTGTTCCTTTTGAGGCAGAAAAACAAATTGAATTCCTACCCTCATTAAAAGTTTTTTAATAAAGGAAAAAAACCGTTACATCTAGAATATGATCAAGTTTTTTAGAGTTTTTATTTTTAAATGGGGTTCAGTTTGGCATTATTCAATATCGTAAATAAACTTATAATATTAAGTAAATTACAGATAGTTAATTTAATAATATACCTATGTACAGAAAATTGTAAATAAAAACTATGTATTTTTTAGATGATTCGTAAATGGATTTATATTTAATTTAAGGGTGCAACTATAGATGAAAAACATCTCAAACCTGTGCAACTTGCGAAAAACTAGCAATATAAAAAAAAATTAAAACTATTACAATCATTTGACCAGGGGCCCTAGTCTGCAATTACAATCGCGTCTCAATGATCTATTTTTGACGTGTAACATCAAACTTTCGACACATTTCTTATACAAAAACTGTCAAAGTTGTCAAATATCCGGCCGATGACTGGTCATTGAGACTCAATTGTAATAGCAGACCAGGGCCCCAGTTTTGACCAGCCAACTTTTTTAAATGAAAAGAATCATGAATCTCTTATAAAACTCAAAATTGTTACCATTTTGCACTAAATAAAGATTTAATCTATTGTTTAATCTTTTGAACATTGTCACATATAGATGACAAGCTAGTTGTATGATGTCACAAATAAATGACAAAAGTTTGGTACACTGTTTTTCATGAACCAAATAAATAAATTGTTACCTTTATGTTTATAAACTCTTTTGTCTTAAAAATGTAAACTAATTGCAAATAAACTTTTTTTTTATAAATTTTGGAATCCCTATTCTAATTAGTATGTAGAATGCACACTTTTACATTCTTACATTCTGGCAGCTGTTGAAGTTTTTTGATGCAAAATAGGCGAGACAACGAAAAAAAAGTAATTAGTCTGTCAATCAGATTATTAAAAAGTTTTGGACACATATTTTTTCTTTTTTCTCGTAAACGAAAAATGACGCATTGAAGTTGCGCGTGACGTCACAATCTGATACAATTTTTGCAGCATGGTGACGTCAAAAGCCCCCACTCCTGAACTTTGTAGCTCTTTATCTTTGTATTATTTGCAAAAAATACGTGTCCCATATTTTTGGCCGATCTACAACACTGACTAAACAGAATGCCATTTTTTTTATGCTGTCGTCATCCCTATTATCTCCCATGTGCTATGTAGCTGTGTATACGTAGAAGATGCTAACAGGTACTATTGTGTACTTATAACGCACTCTCAATGCTACTCAGAGTTCCAGTAAAAATCCTAATTACGTTTGCCATTCTTCAAATATTTATACAGGTAAAATTAAAACAAAATACTTCTGTAAAACTAAATATACTTACTTCATCCATCACATCTAATATTAACATGTATCTTTGTTTAGGTCATTATTGTTTTCAATAAGAAACTGGTGGTACATGCTGTGGCATCATTGTAGTATATACACACTGGTTTTCGTTCATCGTTGGTTTCATCACTTGGTGCATTTGCGGATGCTGCATTATGTTTTGCAGTTGTGGTTGGGGCGCCGGGGGAGGCATCTGCGGTTGTTCGGGCTCATCTTTCGGTTTCTTATTCTTCTTCTCACATTTCTTAAACTTAATACCGAGTTTGTTCAACAATATTAGTCTTAGAGATTCCTTACCACCGCAGTAATTCAACTGGTGTTTAGCTGCAGTTAAAATTTTTCCCAGTGTCGGTACCTCTTTTCTTACAGAGTAGCTGTTCACAATACCTCTTAAAGCACAAAGTTGGAAGTAATCGAGCTGTACTTTCGTTTTCCGAACCCTTTTTTTCTTTGGTCCAGCCATTTTTGTTTGAGTTGCTTCGGCGCGCAAACCGTCCCGTTTTATTCGCTTTATAGTGCTTTCTGACAGCCCTGTAGCCGCACACGCTCGTTTAACGACATTTTCGACCGGGTACGCGTAGCCTCTGTTCTGTTTCTCGCTCTCAAAGAACTTTATTACTTTAAAAATAATCTCTCTTGCTTGCCCCTCAATCGCTTCTTTCTTTTTCTTGTCATGCTTTTCAATTTTCGGTTTTCGCTCGGACACTAACGGTGTCGGCGCGGGCTCCTGGTGCGTGGTCACCTGCGGCTGTGGCTGCTGCTGTTGGACATGGTTCTGCAACTCTGGAGGCCCAGCCTGGTGCATAACAGTGTTCACCACGGGCACCTCGTAAACATTAACATTTATATTCATTATTATGTGTTATAAGCAATTTTCGTTCTCCAAATGTGTGTCCGTCATCAATATGCCTATCTCTGACGTTGATTATTAATAGTACATTATTTTTGTGTTTATTTACGAGTAAATACACAATAGAAACAATAAATTAACAATTACGGTAGCCATAGGCCATTATTTGCCATAGACAAAAATTGTTTGTCAATTTCTTTCTTATTTCTTTTGACAGCTGAAATTATAAAGTTCATAGAGAGAAAGTATTTATTCTGATTCCTTGTAAGGCGCCCCGTACACAGTCGACCTCGATCTACGATCCGCGATCGATATCAGTGATCGCCATCCAGATTGACGAGAGGTAGGTTCGAATTAGATTTACCAAGGGTGACGAATATTTTGCCGTAAATGTAATTCGTACACGATCAATATGGACCACGATTATTGGTTTTAAACTTTTAATTGCGGGTTGTACGGGGTGCCTTACAGTGAAATGAAATCTAATCAATCTACTTCTTTAAATAAACAAATCTATTACATTTCGATGAATTAGCAGAATATTAATTTAAGCTTTAACAAAAACGAAAACTAACATATATGTTTAGATAGTACTACTTTCTTATTAATTAATTTTAATTTATTGAACATCGTCTTAGTTAGGTGCATTTATGCTTTTATGAAATAGGTATTTATTATGATGCGTGTCTGTCAATGCATTTAATTTAAAAATGTAAATAAAAAATCGGTTGTTAAAAACCGATTTCCAATTATAAATTATAATCACATCACTAATCACAACTCACAACTGTCACTGTCATTTCTGTTAAAAAAAATCTGCTTTATTTATTTACTTGCATTCATGCATTGCTTTGGTGCATTTTATGATTTCAAGTTAAATATTTTGTATGTATTGAGTCTATTTTTATAAAAATGGATGACTGTCCAGAAGAAGAGCTGAAGAAGCTCTGTTGTACGTGTCTAAGTCGCGACAGAAAGTTGTTTCAGTTATGTAGGCTGCCGGACGGCGTCAATAATTTATATTTGCTGTTGTCTTTTGACTCTGAGGCTTACAGGGTAATTATATATTACTAATTATTTCTATATAAACAAATCTAATACTTAGTTTTCTTATTGTCTTATTAAAAAGACAGGCTTTATGTGGACCTTTTATCATCGCACAGCCATGACTTCTACACCTAGAAACATAAAATTTGTACAGCAGTTACTTATTATGAAGAAGATTCATATTGAAAAGTGATTTTTGCTAATACAACCCCTAAGGCGGGTAAAATAGGGAAAGAAATTTCTCTTGTATCATGCCATACTGCTTTATTCCACCTATAGCAGAGTATTATATGTATATTTCTAGCGACCGGTCCTGGTTTCAACAACATCTAGGAACTGTATTAGTAAATAAATACCCTGGGACAACTCAATACTCAATACGTTTATTGCATTCCACAATGTGAACTTAGATGGTAAGGGTACATAAGTATATGCATTAGTTTTGGAGCAACTTGTGTGAGTTGTCCCAAAGGGTATTTATTTATTCGGTCATATGATCCCAAACTAAGCAGAGCTTGTACTTTAGTAACCGGACAACTAATATACATACTTATATAATTTATAAATACATACATGTAGGAATTGGGACCGAAATAACACGTTGAATTATGGTTTGCACTTTATTTAAGTAATTTTAAAATAATTTAACAGTCGCACACACGTCTTACGTCTTTTCTCTCCTTTTTCTCTCTCTCCCACATACTCTCCCTTTCTTACCATGGCTGCGTTCGCCGTAAGCGACGCGTTCAAACAAAAAATAAATCAGTACTATTATAAAGATAAACCTACAGTTCAGCCATTCTGCCCCAGTCTGCCCTCAGACTGGCTCGGCCTGGTACAGTATAAAATCTGCTCTTAACTATTATATAACAACAAAAAGAAACTATTAAGTACAGTCGGTTTTACCTTACAATATTGCAAAATAAGTGACTAAAACATACTACTACTTATTCTAACTTAACACAGTTTATTCCAGGAATAGAATGGTAAGTCAGCTGTCTTCAATGGTAAGTGTTTACTTAATAATTATAGCGAAAACAAGGTAAGGTATATTATTAAATCAGAACCATCTTTTCATGTAGTCTACCCCTGTAGTTGTTTTCTTAGGACCTTCTTTACTATTATCTATTTTTTCTACCTCATACCTATCTTTCCCTAACTCTTTAACAACTCTATAAGGGCCGAAAAACTTCTCTTTTAACTTCAAATTATTCCCAAACTGTGTTCGCTGTATCGCAACTAATTCACCTTCTTTATAGATCTGGCCTTTCTTCCTATTTTTATTAAACGTTTTTCTATTTTCTTCTTGTATTTTTAAGATTTGGGACTTTGCTTCCCTTCTGAGCTCTTCTCTTTTTTCAACAAATATGCTTCTATTTTCTTCTTCTAATAATTCTACTATTTTTAAATTGTTTTTCTGTTTCAGGTTCAGCTCGACTCCCGTCAACAACTTGAATGGTGAGGTATTGATGGACCGCTGATAAGAACTATTGATGACGCGCTGTAGTTCACTTACGTGCTTGTACCAATGTGTAGGTTCCTCAATACATAGTTTGGCCAGGACTGAAATAATAATCTGGTTCATACGTTCCACTTGACCATTGCCCCTTGGGATGCCTGTGGTTACTTTAATATGCTCAATTTCTTCTTCACAACAATAATCCTGAAATTCTTTACCAGTAAAAGCAGTACCCCGATCTGTTATTATTCGACGGGGGTTGCCATAATCCTTTTGATGTAATTTAAGCTTGTCAACAGTCTCTTTACATGTTAATGTCTTGACTGGATATATCCAAACAAACTTGGTGTATGCATCGATCACAGTTAAAATATAATTGTACATTTTTTTCGTGGCATCTAGTGGTCCTAAATGATCACAATGCAATGTGTCTAAGGGGAGCTCTCCTTTTTCAATTGGATTCAGCAGCCCTTCTTTCTTGCCGGACTTCCGACTGGCCAATATACACGGTACGCACATAGAGATTACCTTATCAACTTTGTTATCCAGTTTAGAAATAAAATAATCTTTCTCAACAATGTCTTTTACTTTTTTCTTCCCAAAATGACCTATACCATGAGCCATTTTGATTATGTCAATGTCCATAACTTCTGGTATCACTAGCTTCTTTTCAACACCTTTGTATATAATATCATTCTCTAGGATGTAATCTTCATACTGTTTTTCCTTGAGAACCTCTTTTAAAATGTTAAGTGTTTCATCTTCCTCTTGAGCTTTCTTTATCCGGTACTGTAATTCAGTGTTAATGACGCATATGTTTCGACTTAATGAGTCAACATGCTGCATCCTTTCCCCTTTTCTGTGCACAATACTGTAGTTGAAGTCTTGCAAGTACATGATCCACCGAGCTACTTTCGCAGGAACTTCCTTCTTTGTTAATGTTTTTTGGAAGGCTTCGCAGTCAGTAACTATTTTGAAGGGTATTCCTATAAGGTATTTTCTGAATTTCTTTACGCCCTCCACCACAGCTAATGCTTCTAACTCGTAGCTACTACATTTCTGCTGGGCATCAGTTGTTTTCCTGCTCATGTAGTGTACAGGATGCATGCTACCATCGGTAGGATCTTTCTGCATTAACACTGCCGCATAGCCTAACTTTGAAGCATCAGTATGGAGCTCAGTCTCCAACTGAATGTCAAATATTTTTAAAACCGGATCACAACACAGTATCTTCTTTAGTTTTTCAAAAGCACTTCTTTGGTCGTCATTAAAATTAAATTCCTTATTTTTTAACAAATCACTCAATGGTCTAGCTATTCTTGCATAATCAGGGATAAATTTTCTAAAATATGAAGTTAGTCCAATAAAACTTTGAACCTCTTTAAGGTTTCTGGGCTCTGGGAACTTGAAGACTGCCTCCGTTTTGTCTCTTGAGGGTTTAACCATCCCATTAGAGACTACATGACCCAAGTACTGCACTGATCCTTGAAGCAACTGTGACTTCTTCCAATTAATTTCAAGGCCATATTCTGAAGCCACCCTTAATACTTCTTCCAGCCTTTGAACTGCTTGGGATTCATCTTTGGCCAAAATAATCAAATCATCGACAAATATTAACAGAATACCTCTTTTTATGAAGTCGGTAAATATTATGTTGATAAATCTTGTAAAGTATTTAGGGCATATAGAAAGTCCGAAAGGAGCCCGCAAGAATTCGTATTGCCCTTCCGGGTTACTTGTTACAAATGCTGTATATTTAATTGAATCTTCTTCAACAGGTAAATGAAAAAAACCATTCTTTAGATCTAATGTACTGAACACTCGAGCTCCACATAATTTATCAATGTGATCATCAATCACAGGTAAGGGGTATTCGTCTTTTACCATCTTCTGATTAATTTTTCTGTAGTCAACGCAGACACGAATGCTTCCGTCTTTCTTTCTCACCAAAACCAGGGGGCTGGCGTATTCTGAAAAGCTGGGTCGTATTACGCCTTGATCTAACCACTCATCAATCTGCAGTTTTACTTCTTCTTCTTCTTTCAACGCAAATCTGCGTGGACGCTGAGCTACGGGAATGTCATCTTTTAATATAATCTTTAATTTAATTGGGGCTTCTTTAATCTTCAATGGTGTATAACTATCAATGATTCTTTGAACATGAGGGGACCACTCATTATTATCAACACTGGTAAGTAAACATTGCAAGAATGAACTATCATCAGGCGTCCGTCACTCGCTCAAGGCCACGCGTTTTATGCCTACCGCTTCGCGTATCGTCGACGATACAACGAACACCGGGCTGTCGCGCGCCCGGCTGAGTGCTCGCGCGTCACAGGTACAGCGCTGACTATCAAAATGCCGAAACCACGTAATTATTGCGTGATTATTGTCCAATTCCCCTGTTTCCTAATTCTCCTGTTTCCCTTTTGATTATTTATTAAAATTATTCACGCGGTTTTGGATATTTTCGACTCTAAAATATATAAGTCGGGAATTCAAGGAACGAAAAATATGCATCAGTCATTTTATCAAACTAAAAAATATTTGATCAATAAATAAAAAAATAATAGTTTTTCTAAAACATTCGTTTTATTACCATTATCATCATACGTATAACCCTAGCAGATTTGCTGGACGACACGCACACACGTAAGTCGCGCGGCGGGCAAAAGAATCTCAACTCTCTTGGTGCGTACTTATGGTACATTTCTCCTTGCTGCAAACAACTGGTATTATTATTATGATTTTGTAGGCTATTATAGCGTAGGTATTTTGGTTTTTGTATTGGAGTGAAGTATCTGTTACGTAGTAACTATTTATTAATCTGTGCTATCATAACTATGAGGCTTTATTTGGACAACACCCTTATCAATTAACATCACTGTATTTACTAAAAATGTTTGACCTAGAATAATGGGATATGGAATAACACCCTTTGGAACTACATAAAAAGACTCACTGTAACAGTGTCCATCAATAATTAATTTACAAGTAAACTTACCAATTGAAAACACTCGGCTTGTTCCTAACCCAGTTAATGCTAGCTTCTCAGGTATACAATTATCCACGTCTGATAACATCGAAAAGAAATCATGTGACATTAGGTTTACATCACTGCCCGTATCAACTAAACATCTTACAGAGAAATCTCCTATTTTAACTATTTTAATCGATCTATTGAACACCGCTTTGTTATTGTTTACATTCAAAATGTTTTGATTGAAGTTGTTTTGACACTGACAACTATGACACTGAACGACCGATTTGACGTTTGACACTTCATCATTCATTTGTACCGTTCCGTCGCTGACTTCACCATTCACTACACCCGCACCATCCGTACGTTGTTCATGCACGAACATCGATGACCGCCGCGACCGCATGTTGGCAGCACTTCCTCCCGCCGTGTTACCAACGTTACGAATGTTCTGACTTCCCGATGCACCTGCTGCGCTCGGGTTCGTGTCGTTGGCAGCCCTGCATGCCGGCGCCATGTGTCCAAAGCTGTTGCATTTAAAACACTTAATTCCTTTTGTGCAGGCTGATGCTATGTGACCCTTTTCACCACAATTGAAACAGCGATGAATTGGTCTATCATTCGTATTATCTACGTTATTATCACTCACTTTAGATGGTTTTTTAGATTCTCGCGGCTTAACGACACTACTTTGGTTTCCTCGCTGTTTCATTTTCTGCTTCATTGTCTCATAATGGGTCAACTTCTCTTTCAGGGCAGGATACGTTGTTATTCCATAGAGACCAATCTTGTTCTGCTCGTAATCCGTGATTCCATCGACTATGTATTGGATAGACACATAATCGGGGAACTTCGCCCTTTTACCAAGCTCTTTCATAGTTAACATATACTGGTAATAACTTTCACCACTTTGTTTCTTGCGTGCCGCCATTATCTCGTGCATTTGCTTGCTATTAATGACATCTGGAAATTCCTTTTGAAGGGCAGTTTTCAACTCGTCATACGTCTTGAATGTTTTTTCGGTTCTTAACCATAGTTCGGCTGTACCCGATAGCGACCTCCGTGCAATTATCAATTTTTGTTGCGCCGACCACCCGAAGATTTCGGAATTATCCTCGATGTCTTGCGCCCACTTGGAAGAAGAGTAGGTCATATCGTCGCCACTGAATTTTGGAATAGACTCCGCCACATTTAGTGGTTGCATCGTTCCTGAGTTGTCTTTGTCCATCGTAGGATCGCAGGCCCGCCACGTGCCGGCCGGCGTTCGTCTTCACTAAATTTTTCGTCTTCGAATACGCTACGCTTATTTCGGTCGATCCCGGACGAGATTGTAGGAATTGGGACCGAAATAACACGTTGAATTATGGTTTGCACTTTATTTAAGTAATTTTAAAATAATTTAACAGTCGCACACACGTCTTACGTCTTTTCTCTCCTTTTTCTCTCTCTCCCACATACTCTCCCTTTCTTACCATGGCTGCGTTCGCCGTAAGCGACGCGTTCAAACAAAAAATAAATCAGTACTATTATAAAGATAAACCTACATACATATTATAGATAAATATAACCCAGACACAAAAAACAATCATGCTCATCACACAAAGTTTGTCCTGGGTGGGAATTGAACCCAAAACTTAGCAGTCAGGGTCACTAACCACTAGACCAACAGACCCATCATTACAGCCGAAAACTGCATTTAACATTGATTGTGAATATTAAAGACCAAACACCAGAAACCACTTCATTTTATTCTATGTAAACATTATATTATATACAAACCGACATACTTCTGACTGTCCCATGAAGGAGACAGATTGCAGTAAATAAATAAATATTATAGTAGTGGTTAGTGAAAGTCAGTAAAACACTTATAGTCATGGCAATCACGTACTTTATATATATCACACACTGTACAAGTTAAAAACATAGTGGAAAAAACTAATATAAAAAATAAAAAGGGGAAACATCACTGAGCGGGAGTTACGCGCGCCGGTCTAGTTACAACTCTGACTCAAGTGGCGCGCGCGGCGCGGGGTTCGCACGAACCGTTGCAGCGCGCTAGCGCGTCATTCTCTGTACCCCTCCACCGTGTAGTCCGTTAAATAGGCAGGAAGACGCCCGCGGCGTTTTAAATTACGCGGGTTTGCGATAATGGTGCCGATTCTCTTGTGCACAAACTATCGTAAATTTAAGTTAAGTGCATCTTTCTCTTTCCATTTCTTAAAGAAAAGGACAGAAGATACATTTTAGTTTAATCCTGTCAAATTAGACACCGCCTGATGAAAATTGACGTATATTTAGACGCCATGTTTTTAAATTGCGTCTAAATTATCTATGGAGTGTCTAAATTTGACAGGACTTAACTAATATTTGATCTTCTGTCCTTTTCTTAATTAAAAGGAAAGAGAAAGATGCACTTAACTTAAATTTACGATAGTTTGTGCACAAGAGAATCGGCACCATTATATATATAAAAAAAAACATTATATAAACTCTATCTTTACAGGAGGGTTTCTACAAGGACACGGCGAGTCTATTCATCTGCTGGGAGTGCAGAGCCGTGATGTGCAGGATCACACGCTTCAGGAAGCAGGCGTGCGCTGCTCAGAGGGAACTGACCAGCATTGTGGATGGCAGGAGATCTGTGAGTGTTCTTTAACTGTTAAACGACAGCCGCCAATTTATTTGATTTCAATATTGCCAAACAAAATCTGCATAATTCAATTGATGTAAAGGTTTCTCATGCATAACCCACTTTATTCAACCTTTCAACATCCAAGCGACATCCGGCGGCCACACTGCTATTGTCTTTCTATTGTGTCTCAGATCACAATTGATACCAAGTTTTTGGCATCCAATATTTATTTAACTAGATTTAATATGGGTGAATTACATTTTTGTGTAGCATCATACTTAAAAATGGACAATGCTCTTTAGATAACATTTTTACCCATCAATATTATTAGTGGTTGCATAAAATGGTTGTTTTCTTACTAACTTTATCATTTTGAGTTAATAGGTGGCAAAAAGAAATAAAAAAGTCTAGTAAAATTATGTTTAATTTCCTATGGCCACGTGTATTTGCAATGTTTAAGATAGTTCCCCTTATCATCTATAATATGCACTTAGTAACTGACAAAATGTTTGCCTCATTCCAGATTCAAACTCGCAGTTTATCCAGTCTAACTACCCACCACAAGACAACATACCAGAAAATTATCTCAGACTCAAATGTAACCGCAACTGACAATTTTATTGACTGTGGATTTAGCGCGTCAATTAAGAGCGAAAGTGAAGAGGACATACCTCTATCATTACTCTATAACAACTGGCATTCTGACAACGAAAACGAAGTAGCCATTCAAACCATAGACAATAAAGAGGAACTGTCAAATACCATAGACTATAAAGAACTGTCAAATGCCACCATAGACAAAGAAGATTTAGTGTATAAGTTGAAAAAGAAGAGAAAAAAGAAGAATTTGTTTTCTACTGTTTTGTTGAATGATAGTGAGTTGAATGAAATTAGGGATTTAAAGAAAATGGATGTGTGCTTTGTAGACGCATGTTTTAAATGTGATAGCTGTATAGAAATCTTTGAAAGTCAAGAAGAATTGAATGAACACAATTCTTTGCATGTTGAGGTAAGATTTTCCTCTCATTTATGAGGTTCAAGTAGAAATGCAACTTACTTATTTAATAAGTTTATCTTGGATATCAATCAATATGTTGTGATGGCCTAGTGGATAAGGCGCCCGCCTCTCGTGTAAGAGATTGTGGGTTCGAATCCGGCATGAACCAATGTGACTTTTTCAATTCATATGTACTTTCTAAAGATTATCTTGGACATCACTGACATCCCGTGATTTACTTCAGGTGCTGTCTAATTTGTCAGGAGTTAACTAATATTTTATCTTCTGTCCTTATCTTAATTTAAGTTAAGAAAGATGGACTTAAATTAAGGTTACTTTGTGAACAAGAGAATCAGCACCATTGACTGTTTTTTTTTTAATTGTAGAAGCCGGACCACATTCAATGCGACATATGTCTAGTATACACTAGTGAAACGTCATACCATGACCATAGAGAAGGTCACTACCATAGACAAGAATGTCAGTGTTGTGTGTACTCTACCTATGATGTAAATGATATGTTAACTCATTTGAAAAGTGAACATGCTGTGAAAAATCCAGTATTACCTTTGAAGAGAAAAAAGGTGGGTAGTTTTCAATTTTGTTAAAAATATCGGGGACAAATCATTTGTCATTTGACAGATTATCTTCTACTATAAAAAAATAAGTCGGGTTTTCCTTCCTGACGCTATAACTCCAGAACGCATGAACCGATTTCCACGGTTTTGCATTCGTTGGAAAGGTCTCGGGCTCCGTGAGGTTTATAGCAAAGAAAATTCAGGAAAAATCCACGCGGACGAAGTCGCGGGCAGAAGCTAGTGTATTATAGAAATATTTATATCTACAGGCAAAATTTTTATGTAACTCGCCTTAATTCATTCTAAAATCAACTTTTTTAACTCTGCAGTACAGTTCATATTTGCTTAAGTAGTCCTTAATTTAACTTTAGATTAGATGTCGTGATGGCCTAGTAGCGCCCGCCTCTTATACAATGGGTTGAGGGTTCAAATCCGGCCAAGTACCAATGTGACTTTTTCAATTCATATGTACTTTCTAAAATGTATCTTAGACATCACAGACATCTGATATTACAAAAACCTGAACTTGTATAGTATATTTTTTTAACAAACAAGTACTGAGTATATCTCTCTCACATTTCCGGTATTGACAGAGAGAGATGGAAAATCAGTCGAGGCGAGCCAACGCTTTTAACACCAATAATAACACTTATGCTGATTATGTGGACCAATAGTAACGCAGACAAAATTTTGGGTACTCGTTTGTTAAAAAAAGAGACTATAGTTAATATGATCAATGCTCGTGCCTTCTCTGTATGAGAAGAGGCCTTTGCCCTGCAGTGGGACAGTTGACGGTCCTGCTGGTCTAGTGGTTAGTGACCCTGACTGCTAAGCCGGAGGTCGTGGGTTCGATTTCCACCCAGGACAAAGTTTGTGTGATAAGCATGATTGTTTGTTCTGTGTCTGGGTGTAATTTATCTATAACTAGCTGTCCCCCGCGGTTTCACCCGCGTTATATCAGATTTTTGGTTACCAAAAACAAGAAAAAAAGTATTCTATGTCCGTCCCCTGGTCCTAAGCTACCTCACCACCAACTTACAGCCAATTCCGTTCTGCCGTTCTTGAGTTATAAAATGCGTAACTTATACGACTTTCTTTTATATAATATGGATATGTATGTATTTATAAAGTATATAAGTAGGTATATCAGTTATCTGGTTATAAGCCAGTTAATTAAAGAAAGGAATCTTAAATGGCGGCATGTACTTGAGTTGACGAAGTAAAATTTAAAGTTGAAGTTTTTTTTCTAAATCGAAAATTTTATTAAGAATTTTTATTGTTTTCATTGGAAACAGTGCCTACTTTTACAACAAAAGCATACATAACAACAACGGAAAAATAAAAGAAAACTATAACAAGATATTCGTAAAAAGGAGCACTGAGCGCGTCAAGGCAGCATGGAAGCAAATCAAGATTTTTTTTTTATGTTGACGGTACGCGCGCGAGTGAGTATAGACGGCACTAGAGTACGAGCGAGAGAACATGATAAGCGCCGCCATTTTAGATTCCTTTCTTTAATGAACCAGGTTATACCATAACACAAGCTCTGCTTAGCCTCGGATCAGATGACCGTGTGTGACTTCCCGAGATATTTTTTTTATTATTAGTCCTTAACTGTAAGTTCTACCTTTCAGGCTCGCCACAAGACAGCAGTAGGCTTAAACCCAGGTTCTGAACCTACTCGCAAATCTACATTGTTGGACAAGAAAACGCCTTACGGATATCTTTGCACTGAATGTAATAAATATTTTGAGTGAGTACCGCTTTTTAATAATACGGCATTTTACACCATCATCAATTGACGTACTTTTTATGAGCAGTCAAAACACGATTCTCCAATAGATTTTGTATGGCAATGTAACCTTATTTATTTATTTATGCTTTATGCACAAAATTTATGTACCTTGACCTTATGACGCCCGTTAATGTTTTTAATCACGTCTAAATTATTTATGGACTGTCTTAATTTGACATGAAAGAGAAAGATGCACAGTTTGTGAACAAGAGAATCGGCACCATTGTCATACAAATCCTATGTGAGAATCTCGTTTTGACAGCTCATAAAAAGTACGTCAATTGACGATGGTGAAAAATACGGTGTTCTTTAACTGCAGGAACAAGAACCAGAGATGGAAACACGTACAACGGCAGCACAGAGAAGGGTACAAATGTAGCACTTGTAGCAAGCGGTTCGCGTTCAAGAATAATCTCATGCGGCATGAGCAGTGAGTAACACTAGTTATACAACGTGTATTTTTGGTCTTGAAAACGGCCAGGGGGCCTACCACAAGCCCTTATAGCAGTATTACTTTCAGTGGGAAAGAGACGGCGCTAGACAACGTGTCTAACGCTGTCACTTGCACACTCCTAAGCAGGAATAAAACAATCTTACTTTAATTCATGGCGTATTCTAAACGCGCAGACGGCGCGATTCAAACAAGATGCAATCGCAACTTTGCTACTAAAGTACACCGGGCGATCGTAAAAACGCGCCTCTATTGCGCGCATACGCGCAGTTACAGAAGTACAGACGCGCTGTAGTCGCACGTAGCTATTGCGTTTTCATCAAAGATTCCTCTTCTTCTGTTAAACAATGGCGTCGGACAACACTGCTTACGTTTGCCTTATTATTTCTTTTGAAAAAAATAAAATAAAAAATAAAGCGAATCTATTGGATATAGCCCTTTACGCGCTCCTTTGTACGCGCGTTTGTATCGCGTAAAACGCGCGTATACGCTTTTGTATCGCTTCAAACGTATACGCGCTTCATGCACGCACTTGTGAAAAATGTTTATAAATGATATTTATTACGAGTAGTTATAATTTGCATGCTTTAATTAAGGCACAATATACAATCGACAAAATGGAATCATGACCCAGCATAAGCTTATTTTCTTACAGACTTTCAAATACAATTAGGTCGACTATCGCGTAAACATGTATTAAAAATGTCACACGTGTCTAGTCTTATTATTTTGACAGCTTCAGACGATTTGCCGTCGAAATGGGTCATGATTCAATTTTTTCGATAGTACATGGATCTTTTTGTAAAATTTGACACCTTATTTTATGTATGCATACCTACATTTTAAACAAATAGACCCATTCTATAGAATCCTGAAATACCCGCTAGCAGATAATTCTACTCCTAAAACCAACAACTTTTCAACAATAAAAACATTAAACCAACTTGGAAATCTCGCAAAAAATATCAGCTGTTTCATACATTATGGTCGGGAGGGCATTGAACTTTTGTTAGTAACAGCTGATATTTTTTTCGCGATTTCAGAGTTGGTTCCATAATAAAAGTTGTCTGTTTTCATGGGTAGAATCATCTCCTAGCGGATTGTGCAAGACCAAAAATACACCTTGTATATGCATTGAACTTTTGTTAGTAACAGTACACCCAGTATTTAGATTCCCATCTGTCGTACACAGACTGCATTCAGGCCCCCCGGCCCGCCAACAGTGCGGGTCATGCGGTAAACTGGTCCGCGTAGATCTGTGGCGCGTACACGCGCGTATACACGCGCACAGAGAGCGACACGACTGCGCTCAGTGCGCCAAGAGCTTCGTCAGTCGCGCGTCCTATGAACATCACTTGAAGTACACACAGGCCCATGCGGTTATTGATTTGTATAAGTAAGTTTTTTTGGAATATTTTGAACCTTCGAACACATGATTCGAGACAGCCGGCTGTCGCTTGGTTGTTGAAAGGTTTTACCCGTTATGCCTTTTTTTTGGGGAGTGGGAAATACATCAAATGACTTCTCCCGTCCTGGGCAGGGCGGAAGGGGAGTGTCAGACTTTTACTGACTAAAACCCACCCTTATTCCTTCGGTTGCCCTTTATGTTCCGGGGACGCGGTAACTATTAGAAGTATTCCGCAACCCCGATAGGCGCACACGTGATTATAGACACAATAAAAAGGCAATAGCAGCTCGTCAGCCGGCTGTCGGTTGGTCTTAAATAGGTAAATCTAAAGTCAACCTTATGCGTAACATAACAGAGTTGTTTATTGAACAGATTCAAGTGTACGATGTGCGACAAGGGGTACCGGTCGCGCGGCGAGCTGAGAGATCACGTCAACTATCAACATATGGGCAAGACGCAGCATAAGTGTCCGGTTTGTGAAAAGGTACGATATCATATCACGCGAAGTGTCGACATGGCGAAGTCACATTGCGACTGAAAGTTACTGTTAGTCTGTTACGATTATTACCCACTTTTCGAAAAGGTGTCAAATCATAAGTCGATACGGCGCGTCGCCGCGGCGACTAAATTGCGTTACGACACAATAAATGTCGACTTAAGTCGTAACCGCTACTTCATATGGCTGTATAGGATGACAACTTTTTAACACGCGTGATTCGGGACACAACAGAGGGTCCAATAAAAGATAAATAGGCGAGACGACAAAAAAAAAGTAATTAGTCCGTCAGTTAGATTATCAGAAAATTTTGGACAGGTATTTTTTCTTTTTTCTCGTAAACGAAAAATGACGACGATACAGTGCGTTACAGTTTCGCGTGACGTCACGATTAGGTACAATTTCGGCTGAACAGTGACGTCAAAAGACTACTCCGAAACTTTGTTGCTTTTTATCTTGTGTAAGAGGTTGTGGGTTCGAATCCGGGCAAGTACCAATGTGACTTTTTCAATTCATATGTACTTTCTAAAGTAAATTTGAAATAAATTTTGTATTTTGAAAGTTTATCTTGGACATCACTGACATCCAGTGCCTCGGAAAGCACGTAAAGCCGTTGGTCCCGGTTGTCATTCGTAGAACTTTGACAATCGTTACGGGTGAGCCAGAAAGTCTGACCAGTCTAACCAAGAGGTATCGTGTCGCCCAGTTACTGGGTTGTGGAGGTCTGATAGGCAGTCGCTTCACGTAAAACACTGGTATCCAGCTGAATCCGGTTAGGCTGGAAGCCGACCCCAACATGTTGGGAAAAGGCTAGGGAGGTCTATGGAAGCAAAAAGTACGTGTCCATTATTTTTGGCCGATCTATCAGACTGACTAAACAGAATGCCATTTTTTTATGTTGTCGTCATCCCTATTCAATGCCACTACAACCATTGCCCATTTTCCTTGCAGGCACTAGCGACGCGCCGCTGTGTGACTCGTCATATGCGTCGCGCTCACGACGGTGTCAAAGAGAGCGCCAGAGACAAGATCTGTCAGCAGTGCGGGAAGGCGTTTAGGGTAAGAGCTTTGAGGTTCCTTTGTCGGGGAGTAAGTGGCCCTACTGGAGGTGATGCCTCCAGGGTCAAAGCCAACCTCACCTGCACGTGGTACACTCGATCGAATGACTTTTTCGTGAAATAATAATAATAATAAATAAATTCTTTATTGACATAAGTTGCGTATACAAGATAAGATACCCTAATACCTGCGCTAGTAAAAACTGTGTTGCAGGTATTAGTGTCTTCCCCTTAGTGTAACAATTTATTATGTTAGACAGAGCTTATAAGAGAAAAAAATAATAAATAAAAATAAAAGTATGGTAACATTTTGAATTTGTTGATGATAAATATTATAAAATGTGCTGGTTTATTTAAGTTTGTATAGATGTGTATGTGTGTGCGTGGGTGCACTTGTGAGTGCGTGTGTGTATATATGTGTGTGTGAGTGTATGTGTGAAATAGACAATCAATCGAGTTAAATGCACTTTACAAGCATCCCCCTTAAGGACGGAGTGTAAAGACCTATCCTCTGTTGAAAAGGGAGGAACCTCCGACCAGACGGGTGTCGTGTCTGGTGGGCTACTCCCCGACGGTTTTTTTTTTATGGATGGGAAATCTTCAAATGACTTCTTTCACTCTGGGCTGGGCGGGAGTGACAGTCTTTTACTGACTGAAACCCGCAACACCAACACTAAGGTATAAGGATGAATTTCGAGTGGCAGTTTAATAATTATGACACTTTACAAGTTGACATTTATGACAGCCAGACAAGTGCCTATCTAGCTTGTGGCGACATCTGTCGCTGAACACGTGAACTAACAACTGGCATCCTACATCGCGATATAAGAATTTTCGGCAACATTAGCACAAAAGTCCCGACTGTAACCAATGCCAATGCCTGTCGGAGTACCAAGGCGTAGACGTCGAGAGTCGCAAGACGACTACTGGCCACCGTAGGCGCGGGTCTGCGGACGGCGAGCGATGGGTAGCTCGCCGCCGGGTAGGACCAGGCTCGCATAAACACCATGAAGGATCCCTCTAGGGCCAATGCCTGCCGGGGTTGCGAAATACTTCTAATAGTTACCGCGTCCCCGGAACATAAAGAGCAACTGAAGGAACAAGGGTGGGTTTTAGTCAGTAAAAGTCTGACACTCACCCGCTCTGCCCAGGACGGGAAAGGTCATTTGATGATTTCTTACCAATATTTTTTTTTATACTTTAGATGGAAAATTGAGGTTTATGTCAGTTATTTCTTTTTCAGGACAAAAAGGGTCTACGCGAGCATGAATTAATCCATACTGGTGAGCGCCCTCTGTCGTGTGAAATCTGTGGCTGTACATTTAGACAGAGCGCGTCGCTATACACGCATAGAAAGAGACTACACAACATACATACACAGGCTAAGAAGGTTACCTTACTGGAGTAAGGTAGAATTTATTTAGACTTTCGCGACTTCAGACTAGTTCAGACTTTCGCGACTTTCCCACTTCTATGACTTTTTTTTTTTGGTGAGTGGGAAATCATCCAATGACTGCTCCCGTCCTGGGTGCGGCGGGAGGGCGTGTCAGACTCTTACTGACTAAAACCCACTCATGTTCCTTCGATTGACCTTTATGTTCCAGGGTCACGGTAACTATTATAAACATTCCGCAACAACTTCTATGACTTCAGTCTTCATCATATTCCACGTGCTCATTACTTCTTCACCGACTTCCGATATCACGACTTTCGACTTTCGTGACTTCCCAGACTTTTCAGGCTTCAAAAAAACCACAGGGAACAGTTAGTTGTTTCAATTTATTAAGATAAGACTGATGACTGCTTCTCTGATAAAGCACAAACTGTGTTGACTTTTACGACTGTAATGACTTACGACTGTAATGACTTACGACTGAAATGACTTACGACTGTAATGACTTACGACTGTAATGACTTACGACTGTATTGACTTACGACTGTAATGACTTACGACTGTAATGACTTTTATGACTGAAGTGATTTTTGTGACTTCGTTGATTCTGACGGCATTTATCCGCAACTCCATTTTATGAAGTTTAGGGTTGACATTCATAAAATAAATCAAATATTTCAGTAATATAAACTGATTATTTATTTGTGTCACATGCAATTACGGTTTTAATTTCATATTTTTACATAAAAAGCAATTATTTAAAATGTTTTGAATGAGATTTTAGATTTTATTATCTTCTTATAATGACAATAAAACAAATTACACACACGTTTAACTTGTTTGTTTTTTCACCTACAATTCTATTTCTTATCAAAAATTCTTGAGCTCAGAAGAATGTTACTATTACAGTAGTTTCATGATTACCCTTGTAATTTGACACGCATATCGCTGTTTATACCAAAAAATGGGCAAATCTTCACTAATATAATTTGTTATTAAGTCTGCCATCGCCTATACAAGGTGTATATTTGATCTTGCATTACCTGCTAGATGATTCTACTCATAAAAACAAACAACTTTTATTATGGGACCAACTCTGAAATCTCGAAAAAAAAATCAGCTGTTTCATACATTATGGTCTGAGGGCATTGAATTTTGTTAGAAACACCTGATCCAGATTTTTCGCGATTTCAGTTGGTTCCATAATAAAAGTTTTTTGTTTTCATGGGTAGAATCATCTCCTAGCGGGTTGTGCAAGACCAAAAATACACCTTGTATATGTATATTGGCCTAGCTTCGTTCTGTCTCTTGCTTGTTATGTAGGGAAGTGGAAATAGTACATTTTGATACAAGTGGAGAAAGTTTGTCATTGCACGCGAGGCGGATTTCGATATATAGGGTGACTGGTAATTAGTGGACAATACTTAAACACGTGATTTTGCTCATGATAACAAACAACTTTTACTTTGAAACCAAACGTGAAATCGCGAAAAAATCTGCTGTTTGCATTTACGTTTGCCTAATGTACTGAACAGCTGATATTTTTTTCGGGCTTTCGGCTTTGCTCCCATAATAAAAATAGTTTGTTATCATAAGCACAATTACGTGCTTAAGTATCGTATACTAATTAGCAGTCACCCTATATATCCGCGGGGATTGCCACCGGAGGCAAATGAAAAGGTTTTAGTCAGTAGAAGTCTGACACTCCCGCTCCGCTCGACATTTGATGACTTCCCACCCCAAAAAAAAGGCGAAATAGGCTGGTATTCATTTATTTGGGAGTATGTAGCAATTTATTGTGAGTGTACAGAGCAGCGGAATGCGCGAAGGTTGCTGTACAGTGCGTACAATGCAGTGGTCTTTCACCAGTGTGAGTTCTGATGTGAGACTGGAGAATTGTCTGCGTCTGGAAATAAAAGGAAAAATATTAATATCTTGGAGACCAGGACCAGGCCCGTGTCGACGGCGCGTTATGTTCCACGCGCGCCTCAAAGAGCAGTCAGCATCAGCACGTGAAGGGTCCCTCTAGGGCCATGCCTGCCAGGGTTGCGGAATAGTTCTAATAGTTACCGCGGCTCCGGAACATAAAGGGCAACCGAAGGAACATGGGTGGGTTTTAATCAGTAAAAGTCTGACACTCCCTCCTGCCACGCCCAGGGCCGGAAAAGTCATTCGATGATTTCCCAACCACAAAAAAAATCTCTTTGCCACATGGCCAAAAATAAACCTTTGAGTCATTAGTAGCATTGATAAGATGCAGTGATACTTACCCCATCTAATTTTAATTTCTCATGACTACTATTTTGCGATATATCAGAAGTTCAGAACAGTATGTCCTACCTATCGGGCTATCACGCCAGTCAGCATCAGCACGTGAAGGGTCCCTCTAGGGCCAATGCCTGCCGGGGTTGCGGAATAGTTCTTATAGTTACCGCGGCCCCGTAACATAAAGGGCAACTGAAGGGAGACAGCTCACTCATGGCCATCTGATCCCTAACTAGGCGGCCAGTACTATCTATGGTAACCTGACAACTAATGTACAGTCAGCAAAGTAGATATATGCAGGGCCGTCAGATACAATTTAAATTTTCTCAAAAACCTATAGTTATTTTCTAATAAAAAATTAAACTATCGTAGAAAATAACTAGTTCTTCAATTAGGTTAAATTTCATTTGAGTACATCCATCGGTATTCAAGAAAACCTTAATTATATCTGACGGCCCCGTATACTCATCTCCTTTGCTGATTGTACATACGCTCAGTAGTGTAGTGTGATTGCAACTACGAGATCAAACGATACAGTAAAACAGACTGATTGACACTAAAATATTTCTATGATTCACAGTTGAAATGATAATATAAACATGGCCTGCCTATATTGATAAAAATACTTTTTTCCTTGAATTTCGTTGTCCCAAACTTGAGTAGACCCAGGGTCAAATTGTCCTGAGAATCATAGTCTCAGGGTCAGAATGTCCTGAACTAACCCAGGCTTTAGTTGTTCTAAATTCAACATATCCCGGAGTTAAGTTTTTCGGGTTCAACTTGTCCATCGCAGTGGTCTCCTGCAAAAAATGGTACTTATCGTGTAGAAGGAAGCTGTGGAAAGTGACAGAGAGCGATTTCTACTTCTCTCCCAACCCGCAGCGGGCGTCGAAAGTACACTGCCCTCCTCCGGCCTCCTTAAATGGGTCCAGGGGCGGCGGACTTGAGGACTCCCCCCCCCCCTTCCCCCAGACATGAGAAGGCCAGCAGAAGCTAGCCGGCACCAGCCGAGGATTGCAGAAGTTGCATTAGTTCCCGCGACCCTCGGCGTAAGTGGGAGAAGGAACACCGGGGTGGTTTTTTGTCAGTAAGAGTCTGACATACCCCTTCGCACCCGCCAGAACGGAGGATCCATGACGATTTTCCACCCAAATGGTTTAAGTTGTCTCTGAGCAAACTTGTCCCACTCTTGCGTTGTTCCGGGGTAAAACTATCCTAAGCTTTTTTTTGGGAGTGGGAAATCATCAAATGACTGCTCCCGTCCCTCTCGTGTCAGACTTTTACTGACTAAAACCCACTCATGTTACTTCTGTTGCCCTTTATGTTCCGGGGTCACGGTAACTATTATAAACATTCCGCAATACTGTCCTAAGCTTGAGTTGTCACGGGGTTAGTGTTCCTGTAGCTCTACCATGAGTTTACATCAATAAATTCGCTAGCGCCTCCGTAAATAAATTGTATGAAATGTTGCAAAGCGCCCCTAGCGGTCACAGATAGAATTGACAGTGACATATTGGGAATCATAATTAAAAAACCACTAAATCCCAAAAGTAGTTCACTAACAGCCAACCTTACTATTTAGCCGGATTTTGGCTGTCACATCATTTTTACGCCTACGGTAGCGAGTAAGTTTTCGATAACAACTCATGGTAGGGGTACAGGAATGAGTTGTATTGGTACATACCGTAAAGGCCCGACCACAGTAGTCACAGATTTTGTTCCGCGGCGGTCGCTTCTTGTTGTGCACATAAGTGACGTGTCGATTCAGCGCGTTACGGCTTTTGAACACCTGGACACGATATAACAATGTATTAAACCGAACACACTTGATTCGAGACAATAAAAATACAATGGTGCTGATTCTCTTGTTCACAAACTTAACTGAATTTAAGTTAAATACATCTTCTCTTTCCATTTCTCAAAGACAAGGAGAGAAGATAGATTTTAGTTAAATCTTGTCAAATAGACTGCTCGTATTTTTAGTTATATATGTTTTTAACCGGATCGATCGATTAAAAACATATATGACTAAAAATACGACAATTTTCTTCAGGAGCAGTCTATTTGACAAGATTTAACTAAAATCTATCTTCTTTCCTTGTCTTTGAGAAATGGAAAGAAAAAGATGCATTTTCCAAATTATCTATGGAGTGTCTAAATTTGACAGGACTAAACTAATGTTTTATCTTCTGTCCTTTTCGTAATGTAATGGAAGGAGAAAGATGTATTCAACTTAAATTTAGGTTAGTTTGTGAATACGAGAATCGGCACCATTTTTAGGCTAGTAAGTACATAGTGTACATTGAACAAAATTTATTCGTGGCTGTAATAGGCAGGTATTTAATAACAAAATTATAACCATTATTATCATCAATCAATACAACTCTCACAGTGCATACAACTCGATTGAATATTTTTTTCTTGAAATAGACAATTAATCAAGTTACCTGTACGTACTTTGGGGGCTGTTAGATTTTTAGCTGTTGATAGAATATGAAATTCGGACTTATGAAAATCGGTTTATCAAAATTCGGAGTATTTGGGTGTTCCCATATCTGAGATTACCTTAGTGCACTTGGTACATCGATGTGTGTTGATCTTAAAGTGTTCCCAGTTTATGTGGACCTGCAGATTGCTCTTCGTCACGAACTTTGCGCCGCATTCGTCGCAGATGAATCTGTAACAAACAAACTAGCTGTAAAGCTCTTTTCTTTTTTCTTATGACATCAGCTACTTGTCATGTCGAAATTGTATAAGTAGTCATCTCGGAGATTACCCGGAACGGATACAGTTTTTTTTATTATGGAATATTATTATACAACTTGTATTTTTGACCTTGAAAAACCCGCTAGAAGATGATTCTACCCATAAAAACAAACAACTTTTATTATGGGACCAACTCTGAAATCGCGAAAAAAATATCAGCTGATACATTATTACCCAAGTTCAATGCCCTCCCGACCAATAACGATTGAAACAGCTGATATTTTTTTCGAGATTTCCAAGTTGCTTTGGTAACAAAAGTGCGCCGTTTTTGAAGATAAAATTTCGTATAGGTGTCCTATCTACACCTTTTTACTTATAATGGTGCTGATTCTCTTGTTCACAAAATTAATTAAATTTAAGTTAAATGCACCTTTCTCTTCACATTTCTTTAAAGAAAAGAACAGAAGATACATTTTAGTTTAATTCTGTCAAATTAGACAGCGCCTGAAGAAAATTGGCGTATATTTGTTTAGTCACCATGTTTTTAATCGCGTCTAAATTATCTATGGAGTGTCTAAATTTGACAGGATTAATCTAATATTTTATCTTCTGTCCTTTTCTTATAAAATGGAGAGAGGAAGATGCACTTAACTTAAATTTAGGTTAGTTTATGAATAAGAGAATCGGCACCAATTTCATCAATTCCAACTTACCGCTTATCGCTCTCACTAACATGCCTGGAGTTAGTACTAAGATGATGCGCCAATCCCTGCTTGGTCCGGTAGTGCGTCTTACAGTCGACACAGAAGGCACGCGTGTCGGGCGTGCCGTGAGCGCTGCGTCTGTGCGACTCTAGCCCCGAGCGCGCGCGGTACGACTTGTCGCATAACTCGCACTTGTACACGCGCGATGAGTGTCGGTGCACTGTGCTGTGGTTCAAAAGCTGGTTGTTTAAAGACACAATAGAAAGACAACAGCAGCCCGACAGCCGGCTGTCGCTTGGTCGTTGAAAGGGTGTGACGCTCTCAAATCTGTTGTTGAATTTGTCACTCTAAAGAGATAAAATACCGAGGTTACGGAATAGTTCAAATAGTTACCGCGGCCCCGGAAAATAAAGGGCAACCGAAGGAACATAGGTTTTAGTCAGTAAAAGGCTGACACGCCCTCCCGCCTCGCCCAGGGCGGGAGAAGTCATTTGATGATTCACCCACACACTAAAAAAAAATATATTTTGTTTTTTATATTACACAACTGTGACAAATATTGAGCACGTATTGACTTTCTTTAAATATCAGACATTTGTTCGTGTCGAGCTACGTCGGTGCGACTCCAGCCCCGAGCGCGCGCGGTACGACTTGTCGCATAGCTCGCACTTGTACACGCGTGACGAGTGTCTGTGCATGGTGCTGGTGGAAAGAGCTGCTTGTTTAAAGAACTAATGATCGAAGTCAAACATCACTCAATTTTAAACCTTCCTGTCCTGATACCAAATTATCATTTAGACCTTCGAACACACGTGAAATGGAAAAAAGGTTAATGGTTAATGCAAAAAAGTTTTTTTGGCACTGCGCCAAAGATCTATAATAAAATAACAGACAGTATCAAAAGTATGCCCCTAGTAAAATTTAAAATAGCTCTCAAATCATTACTGATTGACAAATTTTATTATAAAAATTAAGACTTAAACATCCTATGCCCATTCTCGGGTACAGACTATATCTGTACCAAATTTGATTTATATCGGTTCAGTGGTTTAGGCGTGAAGAAGAGACAGACAGACAGAGTTACTTTCGCATTTATATTCAATTTATAATATTAGTTACTTAGTCATAGTATTAGTACGGATTATACTCACTACATGTGCACTTTAAGTCCGTTACTATTTACGAAGGTGTTTCCGCAAATATTACAGCTCTGTTTCTTCTTGTGTTTGTCCATATGGTAACGGTACGCACGGTTTGAACTGCAACAGAAAAAGTGGGTTGAGAACTCCCATGCATGAGGTAGCGCGCGCCCTAAAGACCGACTAAAGGTCATAGCTCATTACAGCCACCCGGCAGCCACTCCGCACCGACTCGCCTCCTGCGGCTAGTATTCTTTATATGGATTTGTATGGGCATGCGCTCACTATATCAACTCCGTAGCGTCACCGGATCGCCTCGGTTATAAGCCCTTCGCGCGCGGTCGGCGGGTGGGCCACTCGGTGACAACTCGCTGCTCCAATGCCTGCCTTGCGTTGACAACGCGTGGGCCACGAGTCAGCCGCGCGCTGCCCGCGATTGATTTTATTAACAAACTACTCGAAAATTCGTGGACCAAGCGGCGACAACTCGTTGACGCCTCGGCGTTCACTCGTTGACCGCGGGTGGCCCACTGGTTGACCGCGGGTGGTCCACCCATCGACTACGAGTTGCCGCCGTGCGTCGAGGCGGTGCGGGGTGGCTGCCGGGTGGCTGTAATGAGGTATGACCTTTAGGCACTTCACCCTCTGCACCGCGCCCCGTCGCGTAGCGCGGGATGGCAGATCTGACCAATTTAAAGTAATGTTCTACTAGGGCCCATAAAAACATTCCACCCTGTATAGTGGACCTGTCCAGAGTCCAGACAGAGCAATATTTAATTTTTTATCCACCTTTTTTATTTAGCTTGTTATTCAACTCATTTGTACGCCGTGATATACTTAGTCTATGTTACTCAGGGATAATGTAGCTTTTTAATGAAAAAAGGATTTTTGTAATCGGTCCAGCTGTTTTTGAGTTTATTTGTTACATACAAAAATATAAATCTTTCTTCTTTATAATGTTAAAAAATTAAGCCGCAAAAGAATGGAATTCCCTACCCGGATTCTGTGTTTCCAAATGCATATACCCCGTATGTATTCAAGAGACGAGTACATAGGCATCTTTTGGATGAGCTCGCTCCATCGTAGGCCCCGTCTATGCCCTCGGGCTGGTCTGGGACCAAGAGCAAGCCAATAAGTAATAAAAAAAAATGTATAGACAAATAATAGAGGTGGGAAGTGGAACACGGATTGACAGCAGTCGGGAAATAAAATCGGAGCGATCGTACTGAGGGCAGCTAAAAAAATTGATTTATATCACGGTATTCGCCGCAGGCCGCAGGAGCATGTAGGACTCACAATATTAAATTAAACATTTGGGAAGGTGTACTAAAAACTCACACAGTAGTGAATCCGCACTCCCTACAAGTATATCCCTGTTGTATGGCGGCGCCAACGGGCGCGTGTTGTTCGTCGTAGTGCTGTACAGCCGACTGCATGTGATTGTACCGCTTGCGACATATCATACACTCCATTCTGAACAATAAACAAATAAATTATTACGGTACGACCTGGGAGAAATGAAGTAAAATCCATGGTCTAGTAGTTAGTGACCCTGACTGCTTAAAGCGAGGTCGTGGGTTCGACACCCTAAAAAAAAAAGTGAGCCGTCACGGGACGCCTGGCAGATGTGAAACATCGACATTATTTTGTAAAAGTAATATGATTGAAAAGAAAAAGCGTGGCGACGCGTCGCCACGGCATGCGTCGCCACGCCAGTAATTTGTTTAACGTACGGCTATAGATGTTTCACATCAAAAACCGCGTTCAAAAAGTAAACACAAAAAATAACCTCAAATTTGGAAGTCGCCTTGTCGGTGGCAATGCAAAACAAATGAAAAGGGAGCAACCGGGTCCCGGTTTAAAAAAAAGCTCCTTTTACTTTTACGTAGATCAAAAGATAAAAATACTAAAACAAAAACTACATTTGATAAATAAATAAATATAAATCTGATCCCAAACTAAGCAGAGCTTGTACTTATAGTAACCAGACAACTGATAAACATTGTACTTACATTCATAAATACACACATATTACAGACAAATTACACCCAGACACAGAACAAACAATCGTGATCTCACACAAAGTTTGTCCTGGGTGGGAATGGAACCCACGACTTTCGGCTTAGTAGTTAGGGTCACTAACCACTAGACCAACATGCCCGTCAGTTTATAAAAGAGAAACGATCACGTACCTTCGAACATGTCTCTTCGTATGCTCGTTGTAAGAAAATTTAGTGCTCAGCACTGATTTACACACGTTACATTTAAAGCCATTTTTTATCTGAAAAAGAAAAAAATACTATTTATTTATATACACTTACATCAAGCTCAAAGGTACAAAGGCGGACCTTTTTACACATTCACAAAATATGTGGTCACGACTAAAATTACGCCAATTTTCTTAAGGCGCTGTCTAATTAGACAGGACTAAACGTCTATGTATTTACTATCCTTTTCTTAAATAAATGGAAAGAGGAAGACGCACATAACTTAAAGGACATCAATCTCTTTGGTCCTTTGAAAGTTATGTCACATGACTGGTTGGAAGATGGCTCCCTATTTCCTCGTACCTCGGCTAAATTAATAAAAATAATTTGACACAGCTGCCGGGGGCACTAATATTAAGTAACAAGTTTTAAGCTGATATATTTCTAAAAAGTCCATGTAACATTATTTAAACCTTCATACCGGCACTGCTGTGTGTAATAAATGTATTTTCTTTCTAAATGTTTTATTTTGGCCATTTTATTTTAATAAAAATATGTGCCATTTGGAATTCAAATAAAACTAAGGTGAATGATCCCACAGTTTTGGTGCCATGATAAAATATGTTTGGAAGAACAAGCTCTAACAAAATATCATATTATTTTTCTTTTCTTTCAAATTTGAACCAAAAATGTATGGGAAGTGATGTCTTTTAGGTTATTTGTGTACAAGAGAATCAGCACCACTCCATAGATAATTTAGTTGCGATTAAAAACATAGCCACTAAGAATACGTCACTTTACTTCAGGCACTGACTAATTTGACGGGATTAAACTAAAATGTATCTTCTGTCCTTTTCCGTATGAAAATTGAAACTGAAAGAGAAGATGCACTGAACTTAGATTTAGTTGAGTTCATGAACAAGAAAATCAGTCGTGATGGCCCAGTGGATAAGGCGCCCGCCTCTTGTGTAAGAGGTTGCGGGTTCGGATCCGGGCAAGTACGAATGTGACTTTTTCAATTCATATGTACTATCTAAAGTTTATCTTGGACTTCACTATGCAATCCCGTGCCTCGGAAAGCAGGTAAAGCCGTTGGTCCCGGTTGTCATTTGTAGAACTTTGACAGTATCGTTACGGGTGTTCAGAAGCCAGAAAGTCTGACCAGTCTAACCAAGGGGTATCGTGTCGCCCAGTTTCTGGGTTGTGAGGGTCTGATAGGCAATCGCTTCACGTAAAACACTGGTATCCAGAATCCGGTTAGGCTGGAAACCGACCCCAACATAGTTGGGAAAGGGCTCGGGAGATGATGATGTGAACAAAAGAATCAGCATGATTCTCCTTTCTGACTCACCTTTCGATGTCTCTTTTCAATATGGTTGACCAACGTTAACTCGTGGTCAAACCCGACGATACAATCCTCACATTTATAGGGTAGCTTCAGATACCCTTCGCTTTTTGACATTCGTTCTCTTTCTTCTTGCAGTTCCGTCTCAGTGAGGATCACTATTGCGATCTTTCCTTCGTACCTGTTGAAGATATGGGCATAAAGAAACTTTTTACAAAAAAAATTGTGTTATAAATCTATAAAGGAAAAACATTTTTTGAAAAGCTTTTTCCAAAAAAAATACAACGTCGGTGTTGTCACCGACTTCCGAAATTTTAGTTATTTTTTTGTTTTTAGTATTTGAAGTCGGTTGTAATCCATACTAATATTATAAATGGGAAAGTGTGTCTGTCTGTCTGTCTGTATGTTTGTCTTTCTTTCACGCCAAAACGAAGCGACGAATTGACGTGATTTTTTAAGTGGAGATAGTTGAAGGGATGGAGAGTAACATAGGCTACTTTTTGTCTCTTTCTAACGCGAGCGAAGCCGCGGGCAAAAGCTAGTTTTTTATAAAATGAATGAATTTACGTCATAAAAGTACAGGATGATGTTTTTCCATTTTAAGAGTAATTTCATTAAAAATAATAAAATACTGTAGTAATCTATCTTAACGATCTAAATTAGTTTTCATCCAGGGTCCATTAAAACTATTAATAAAAAGTGGACAGCGATAGAAATAATACGAGTTTTTGAGATTTTGTACTTGTAAGTTCCATACCTCAATTCATTCTTCGTCTTCTTCTTCTTCCTCTTTAACTCTGCCAGCGGCTCCTCATTCTCCGACGAGTCATGTTCTACTTTCACGTCAGTTTCGATGTCGATGAAGTCGGAGTCGGCTTCCGGCTTGACTTCGACTTCCGACTTCCGTTCACCATCTATCTCCATCGGCGAGCGGGTTAAGTTGTGCAGTTTGTTTATTTTTAGCACTGGAATCTGTGAAGACGTTGGACGAAAAAAGTTAGCATAAAATTCGTACTTATATTATAAATGCGAAAGTAACTCTGTCTGTCTGTCTCTTCTTCACGCCTAAACCACTGAACCGATTTGAATTAAATTTGGTACAGATATAGTCTGGGACCTGAGAAAGGACATACGATAGTTTTCATCCCAGAAATCCCCCGGGGACGGCAGCTATTAATCCACGCGGACGAAGTCGCGGGCAAAGGCTAATAATAAAAAAATGCAAAATGTTATCCTAGCTCTGTCGGCGTGACCATGTTCATCAAGAGTACAGTTTCTTAAACCTTCAAACACGTGACTCGAGACACAATAGAAAGACAATAGCAGTGCGACATCCGGCTGTCGCTTAGTCGCTGAAAGGTTAAGCCGAGATAGAGTCAAAGTATCTCTTATACTATGGCCCGTCAAACCTGTTTGAAATCTTGTTTGCGAGCGTCATACCTATAGTTCGAATCACCTTCAGTGGATGACATCGCAAATAGTGCGAGCAAGCTGCATCGTGTGTCACCGAGCGACGACGAGCAGACAGAGTAAAGCTCGTTAGAGCCACCCGGCAGCCACTCCGCACCGACTCGCCTTATAACCCGCACCGGGATTATGTATCTTGCAATAGCCGAGCGATCGCGATAATTTAGCAATATTTGCTGCTCAAACGTCAATTCAAACTACGTCACGTCAAATAGCAATCTAGCGATAGTGCTGCCTCTGTGGAGCAATCAGTTAACTAAAATATGCATTTTTCGTTTGGTGGTTTCGTATTTAGTATGGTTTTTAAGAGCAAAGTTAGGTTTTTTTTGTTAAAGGTGATATTTAATTAGTTCCAGCGATTGCTACTTTATCGTCATCGTAGCAATAAGTGCATTAGAACAATCAGCGAGCGATAATCAATCGGTTCATACATAATACGATTTTTTTTGACGATCACTGCGCAAATATTGCTCATTGCTGTTTCATAGGTAATAACCCCGCGAGGCGATCCGGTGACGCTACGGGTTGATATAGCGCATGCCCATACAAGTCCATATAAAGAATACTAGCCGCAGGAGGCGAGTCGGTGCGGAGTGGCTGCCGGGTGGCTCTAATGAGATATGGCCTTAAGTTCGCGATCTTAAAAAACCATGAACTTAGCTTGTACGTCTATCACCCCTTTTAGTAGAAACTCTCTGTGCTAGCTTTCCTTTCATAGTATATACTGTACTCTTTGGTGCTAGCAGAGCACGCGGGCAGGCAGACAGAAGCACAGACGAACATGTCGAAAGACATAGAAGTTTGTATAACCCTGTTTTTTCTGTTACCTGGTCCAGAAGTAAAGCTACACTCTCTTCAACTTGTTGCTTGAACAAGTCTATCTTTTTCAACATGTTGTGGCATAACAGGCACACGTACATCTTCTTCAAGTCAACCTAAAAAAAAGAAAAGAAAGTATAAAAAAATAACGGGTCTAAGAATACGGGTTACGGTAACGGGTATAGGAATTACTTTTCAGCTCTATTTACGAAGAATAAACCAATTTTATATAATATCTACTCAAAAAGTGCCCTTTATAAATTGATATAATAAAAAGAGTACGTTATTTGACTTTATGACCGTCGAAAGATCGGCCATATTGTAATGTAACATAACGATGCCAATACGGAATGTCATTCCTATACCTAAAAAATATCATTGAACTAAGGTCAAATTAACTGAAACTCTATTCGAATAAGTTGGTCTGTATCTAATTAGCATTTAAGTACAATAACTTACCTCAGATTTTATGTAGTTTGATAGAAAGCCTGTATGTTTACATGTACTGATATTTACTAAAACAACATTTTGGGACGTGCAGCAAATGCATACTTTGCTTATTTGGGTATTATTTAGTTCAAAAATATAATCTTGGACGTTTAAATGCAAAAACGACGTCATTTTTATTTTATTTACCAATTAAATCTTTTCAGAAACCAATTCTCAACACACATTCTACATTTATACAAAATCTAGACGTTTCGTTTCACTTTTACTTGTAAGTAAACTTTGTAATTCTAGAAAGTATTTTTCTCATTTTGATACATTATGATTCTGCTCAGTTTAGACAGTTTGTAGAATAACTTGGGTCTAATCCTAAAGCATTAAAATAAATTGTTTCTATTTCTTTTTGTTGCAAGTCTTTTTTTAAGTATTAGTATTATTTCAAAAGATTATGACCTTACCTATATCGGAACGTTAATTATTGCGACGTTTAATTCACTAAGTGTAGCACCAATGTTACCCATGTTGTATACGAAAATATACGCAATAAAATCATCTAAAAATCGACAAAATGTAACTATTCTATCAGTTTATCATTGAAAATATATTTTTCTCTCTTTTGAAATTCAACAGTATTATTTGCATACAGGATTTCTGTTTACGCTTCGACTAATGTACGAATAATAAAACGCATTTGACATTTGTACGATAATGGCCGTAGCGTACTGCGCACCTCTTCGCGGAAAACAATTGTTTTTTTTAATTTAAATTCACCAATTCTGAATGAAATATCGAGTTCATTAGCGTTATTTAACTAAAACAATAAATATGGAGTCTGAAGATAATATTTTGTGTTGCGGCTGCCTCAGTTCCGGTCGTAAAATGGTACTCTTAGTAGAGTATTGGAAAAAGCAATCTTTTATGCGAATTATAAGTGAAATTCCCTGGGGAGAACAAGTAAGATTGTTTTTTTATGATAATAATAGATCATTAATGTGTTCTAAACAGAAACACTGCCTTATTTAGTCAGTTGGATAGTCCAAACTTTCTATAATTCTAAAGGCTTGGCTCGCTTAAGACTTTTTATATTGTTCAAGCTTTAGACTGTTTTTTTTTTGTATTCTGCCTTCATAGTAGCATGATCTCAAGAGCGAGTACATGGTTTAGTTCCTGACATGCAAATATAGTTAAAAATATGAGTGAAAACATTATTAATAGGTAGTTGATTTCGTACAAGTGCGATTTTTCGCCAAAGATATTTAAATAAATGATATAAAATTGCAGTGCGTGTTTGTCAAAACTAAAGGATGTTAAACCTGTACCTGTACACAATAATACACTACTCAGTACTTGTGCAAATATATATTTTTTATAGTTATTAAATCTTTGTTTCAGTTTTCTGAAGGAGACAACATTCCAGTATGGTTGTGCTGGGAATGTGATGCACAGATGGACCGCTTCACTAAGTTTAAGCAACAAGTTAAAACCTCCTACTCTTTGTTCAACGATTATATCAAACAGGTAACTTTTTAATACTAGCCCATGCGGATATTGTAACTTGCATCTCCTCTTTTACCCCCTTTTCTTTTCCTTAGAGTTGGAATTACCAAAAATCCTTTCATAGAAAGAAAGAAAGAAAGGAAAGCAATTTATTCGTGCAATGTGCGTTACAAATAATAAACCTATAAACTACAAACCTTAAAACTATAGATAGCTAAGTAGAGTCACTACTGCGCGAAACGGCTAGCGCTCGGCATGATGCCGTGACCCATACATAGGTATGAGTCTACGACGCTGGTTTTCAGCGCTAGCCGACAATGTGTTTTTTTAGCAGTTACTTACTCTTCAAAATGAAATTACTCTTCAAGTTTCATGTTTCTAGGACCAGCAGTTTGCGCTCTGTGTTGAAATTTCAACAATCAGTCAGTTTACTATTTTAACAGAGATCACTAGTTCTTCTTACAAATAGGCGAGACGACAAAAAAAAGTAATTAGTCCGTCAGTTAGATAATCAAAAAATTTGGGACACGTATTTTTTCTTTTTTGCCGTAAACATTAAATGACGACAATACAGTGCGTTGAAGTTTCGTGAAACGTCACGCCTTTGTATATTTTTTACTGAGAAGTGACGTCACAAGCCCCCACTCCGGAACTTTGATGCTCTTTATCTTTGTATTTTGTTATTAATTTGATCAAGCAAAAAATATGTGTCCAATATTTTTGGACTGTCAACAGAATGCCATTCTTTTGATGTAGTCAACATCCCTATTGATGAGCAATGTAGCAGCCTTGATTGGTTTCGCAAAAGATTGTAAAATATGAAAATAAATCTTTTACAAAGTATCATGACCCAAAAATCATAATAACCTGCTAAAAAATAGCTGGACATGCTTCACTTTTACCGTAAATTGTTCTTAAATATTATCATTATGTCGGCTAATTAACTTGGCCATAATACTATGCATTTAACAAGTAATACATATTGTACTAAATTGTTTAGTTGGATTGACTTAAACTCTTTCTTAATGGCATTTGTGGAAAAGACACCACAATTCTGCCACAACCATGTTCATTTTACAATATCTCAATTGTAGAAAATTTATAACATTATTATAATTATGCAATATGACTGCAAAAATCTCCTCTTTGTGAAGAGACCTGGTCCGTCAGAGCCTCGTCAGTGAATCAGCAGGGTGTACCACGTGCAGGTGAGGTTGGCTTTGTCCCTGGAGGTGATGGTAGGGCCACTTACACCCCCTTTGTTGGATTGTCAATGAACTGACTATGAAGACAAAAGTAATGTCACTAAGCCAGAGATATCCATACTAATAATATAAATGTAACTCTGTCTGTCTCTACTTCACGCCTAAATCACCGAACCGATTTGAATGAAATTTGGAATAGATATTTTCTGTATTGAGAAAGGACATAGGATAGTTTTCATCCCGGAAATCCCCCGGAAACGGGAACTATTATTCCACGCGGATGAAGTCGCGGGCAAAAGCTAGTAGTCAATAAACTTACATGAATTATTTAATAATACTAAAATATTACCTGTTTATCTATTTAAAACCCTTACAACATTTTCAGAATACAAATATATCAAAACTACAACCGAAACCAAGACTGACTCAACACAAACTACACAACTTTACACTCCACGACAACACACAACAACAAACGTTCCAAGTAATAACAACACTTAACAACGAACAACAAACAGAAGACACAGAAGAATACAACGACTTTCCTTCTGACGACGAAAAACCGATTAAAATTGAGCCGAAAAAGGAAGAACGCATGCACAGAATAATAGGTCTCAAAAAGAAAAAACGGAAGAGGAAAGAAATAGAATTGTATAAAGAAATAGAGTTAAGTAGAGAAGAGTTGGAAGAAGAAAGAAGAATAGCGAGGTTAAAAGAAGATTATGTGAATGCTATGTTTAGATGTGAGAGGTGTATTTTATCGTTCCCTAATGCTGAAGATTTGAAGGACCATGTAAATGTCAAACATGAGTTGGTAAGCATCTTATTTTTCAACCCCCGACGCTAAAAGAGGGGTGTTAAGCTAGTGTACGATACTTAAACGCGTGATTGTGCTTATGATAACAAATACTTTTTATTATAAATAAATAAAATAAAATACTTTTTATTTCGGACCAGCAGCATCCATAGGCGGTTAGTACAACAAAAACTTACATCTATGTTAGTAAATACTAATCTATTTCGTACATAAAAAAATACTTATTATTGTTCATGATGCACCTGCGAACAACTGTTCAGAAACAAGCTTATTGCTCGTGATGCACTTACAAACAACGTCATATAGTAATGGAGATTCGTACCTATGCCACGGTTTTTAGGATGGAGTTGGAGCTGGCCCGCATTCTGCAGAGCAATGAGGCAGAGTTCTGTCTGATTATGGCGTGGAAGCCATCAACGTGTGCCTGGGTGAACATATTGGATGCACTGCAGAATCCAATAGTCAAATCGTTTATTTTGATTAGGCCAAAAAAGGCACTTTGAAACGTCATTTACAAAAGTGATTCTAGTTCTAGACAATAGCTCATCTGATTTTTATTCGCAATTTCAGGTTTACTCCCATAATAAAAATTATTTGTTATCATAAGCACAATCACATGTTTAAGTATCGTACACTAAATGCCATTCACCCGGTTGGAACCGGCCACCCAGGTTGGAAATAATATTTTTCAGTTTGATATGACAATGGTGCCGATTCTCTAGTGCACAAACTAACGTAAATTTAAGTTATGTGCAGCTTTCTCTTTCCATTTCTTAAAGAAAAGGACAGAAGATACATTTTAGTTTAATCCTGTCAAAGTAGACAGCGCCGGAAGAAAATTGACGTATATTTAGACGCCATGTTTTTAAAACGCGTCTAAATTATCTATGGATTCTCCGGTAAGTGTTTATGTCGAACACATGCGGTAGAGCTATTTTTCACTATTTTAGGCTATTGAGGTTTAAATTGGTGTGATTTTTGGTGTAGTTTATCTGTTTGTGTCCGTTTATTTTGTTGTGAGTGTTTTTCGTGTGATATTGTTGCGTAGGTAAGCCTATTTATTTGTTTTCGCACGGTCTATGCCGGGCGACCATGGGGGATGACGAACACCCTCATGGCCGTCCGCCAGATTCAAATCCAGTAGCAAACCAAAAGGATTCTCAAGATGCGTTTACGTACTCCCCCATTTTAACCACTTCGTTGTCCAATTTTGAGCAGTTAGAAGCACAAAGTAGAAAGCGAAGTGTTCGAATTGACGAAGATGTTGCTAGTACTCCCACGGCTAAACAACCCAAATCTGCAGACCCTGCTCGACACAGCCGCTCACGATACTCCGCTTTGGACATTGCTCCATTCCTTGTTCATGTTTCAGTAACTGAAACCAGTCCTACATCTGGCACTACATTCCACCCTCTTAAGTTTGGCCAATTAATGGTTCAATTAAATATTAAGAATGTATTGCATGATGGTATTAAAAAGGTAGGTAGGAATAGAATGTCTATTGAATTTAAAACTCCTGAGGATGCAAATGCATTCTTGGGAAACAAGCAAATTAGTGATAAAGGCTTTACATGTTCTATTCCAACATACAACATAACTCGGATGGGTGTAGTTAAAGGTGTCCCGAGCGACTGGTCCGAAGAGGAAATTATGGATAACCTTAAGGTCCCTAATGGTGGTTCAATAATCAAGGTCAGACGTATCAACCGCAAGTTGATTCAAGATGGCACTGTTGAGTGGAAACCCACTTCCTCCGTGGTTCTTACTTTTGATGGTCAGGTCCGCCCAGAACGTGTGTATTGTTTTTACAACTCTCTCACTGTTGAAATCTACCAGTTCCCAACTATCCAATGTTTTGGTTGCTGCAAGTTTGGACACACGAAAACAATGTGCCGTTCCAAGCCTAAGTGCTACCGCTGCGGTGGTGAGCACTTTGGGGAGGGTTGCACAGAGGAGGATGTATGCTGCTTCTATTGCTCAGGTCCACATTGTGCAAACAGTAAACAATGCCCAGAATTCATGAGACAAAAAAATATTAAAACTGCAATGGCAGAAAAGAGTATTTCCTATGCAGAGGCATCTAAATTGTTTCCTTCCTCTAGAATGTATAGGTCTTATGCAGACATTGCATCTGCTGCGCCTTCAACCTTCCTCTCTCCCTCTAATCCTACAAGAGCCCGTTCAGTTCCCACTCCCACTACAACTTCATATAGAAAAACAGTTTCAATCAACCCCAAACCTCGCGCCACCGCCTCGCCGGGGTACGACCATCATGCCCATCGCGAATTAGTCCGTGATTATTCTTTTACTCCCTCCAATAATGGCTGTGCACTAGTAAATAATAATAACGTTCACTCAACTGAGGATAACTCCTCAGATGAGGTTGAATCTGAACTCTCTCTTCTCCTATCCCTCCTCTCTAAATTTAATATACCTGACCACGTTGCCAGTAAAGTACTCAACTTAATCCCCTCCATTTACCATGGCACTAAAACTCCTTCAGTGGAACGCCAGAAGCGCACTCCCAAAAAAACATGAATTTTCCTACTTGATTAACATACATAAACCAGCAATCTTTGCTATTTGTGAGACATGGCTCATGCCTGGTCTCCATTTTAATTTTCCTGGCTATAGTACCTACCGGGATGATCGTGCAGATGGTTATGCCGGTAGTGCTATACTTGTAAATAATGTGTTTTGTCCACTCCTTCTTCCCCTTCCCCCTCATGGTGATGAAATTAATGCCATAGGCATTAGTATCCTAGGTATTAATTTTGTTTCTATTTATATCCCAGCCCCTGATCCTTCATGTATCCAGTTTTTAAAAAGTATATGTAATTTATTTAAACCTATAGTTCTTTTAGGTGATTTTAACTGCCATCATGCTCTGTGGGGATCTGACCATTATGATAGTTTCGGTTGTGATCTGTCTGATCTAATGGATGAGGTAGGTTTATGTGTGCTCAATGATGGCTCAGCCACAAGAATACCTCGGCTTGGTCAAAATAAAAGCTGTGTGGACCTTACTCTTTGTTCATCTTCATTAGCAAGTTCACTGGATTGGAAACGTCTTGATTTAACATATGGAAGTGACCATTATCCAATCTGCACATCCTTTTTTAATAGATCAATGCCTCATAAGGATAAAACGCCTTTGTTGAAATATAGGATTACTGAAGCTAAATGGGATGATTACCGTCTTAAGTTAGAGGATGGTATTCATGTTCTTCCAATAATTTCTCCAGAAAACATACATATGTGTCTGACTCTTTTTTCAGCTGCAATCTCAGAGGCAGCTGACGAATCCATCCCTCTGAAAAATTCAGCCTCAGGGAAAATATCATCGCCTCCTTGGTGGGATAAGGATTGCACAAATATTATAAAAGCCCGGAATGCAGCTGAAGAAAAGTATATTAATAACATATCCATGGAGAACTTCATAGAATACAAACATACTCTAGCTAAATCCAAACGCCTTTTAAAAAAAAAGAAATACCAAGGATGGAAAAAATTTTGCTACTCCCTGTCCCCTTCTACCCCGTCTTCGCTTGTTTGGCAGAGATTTAAAAGGTTCAAACGTGGCTGCTCTCCTTCAAATTATCCAAGTATCTCTCCTGATATTGCTGAAAATTTCTTTAATAAATTGGCTCCCCCTTTCGTTCCTTTTATTGATGAATGTCCCACTTCCCCCAATGTAGTTTATAACCTTTGTGATCCATTAGATAGTCCTTTTAGTTTATCCGAATTAGAGCAAGTTCTTCACCATGTTTGTGACTCTGCCCCTGGGATAGATGGTTTCCCATACTCCTTTTTTAAGATGTCCGGTCCCTTTTTTCGCCAATATTTCCTAAACCTTATAAATTACTTTTATAATTCTTCCACCATTCCTGAGTGTTGGAAATCTCAACTCGTCATCCCGTTATTAAAACCAGGTAAATCCCCTGATAGTGCAGAAAGCTATCGTCCTATTGCCTTATCCCCAACCATTAGCAAAATTTTGGAACATCTAATAAAAAATAGATTGGAGTGGTATGTAGAGAACAAGGGGCTTTTAAGTAAATCCCAATTCGGATTTCGTAAGGGTTTTAGTACCATGGACAGTATTGCCATGTTTGTGACTGACACGCGCATTGCATTTAGCACCAACGACTTTGTGATTGCTGTCTTTTTAGACATTTCGTCAGCATATGACAATGTACTTCTCGCCGCACTCAGAAGTAAACTACGTCAGCTGAGTGTTCCGACGAAGATGGTTCATTGCATTTGTAATTTACTGACTGGACGCACGGTTAGTCTCCACATACCTGGTGAGAAATTTGTTCCTCGGACAATTTGGCGCGGTCTTCCTCAAGGGTCCGTTCTAAGTCCCCTGTTATATGCTATCTACACCTCTGATTTACACAGTTGCCTCAATCTCGATTGCCAAATACTGGAATATGCAGATGATTTGTGCTTGTATATACCTCATAGCTCTGTCCAAGAAGCTGTACCATCAATGCAAGTTTCTCTAGATTCCTTAAACAGTTGGCTTACTGATCATGGTCTTACCCTGTCCGCTTCTAAAAGCTCCGCTGTAGTTTTCACGCGCAAAAGAACAGTACCTGATGTTCACCTAGAAATTGAAGGATCTCGCATCAAGGTTAAAGATAAAGTGAAATTTCTGGGTGTCATCTTGGACTCGAAACTATCAGGTGCTTTCCACCTCAACTACATTGTGAGTAAGTGTGAGAGAAACATTAATATGATGCGGGCCCTTGCTGGGGTATGGTGGGGAGCTCATCCATTTTCTCTCAAACTTATTTACAATGCCACAATTAGGAGCTTGCTGGATTATAGTACATTTTTGCTAGAGCCGTGTAGTAAAGTCGCGTTAAGGAAACTTGAAACCATACAGTCCAAATCTCTGCGTATTATACTTGGCTGCATGAGATCCACCCCAATTAATGCATTACAGGTCGAGAGTGGAGATCCTCCTCTTCTTCTTCGCAGACAGTATTTGGCAGACAGATTCCTTTACAAGGCATTTTTGCTACAGAACCATCAATTATTGTCCAAGCTACACTGCCTAAATGGCCTATGGAGTCATAGTGGATATTGGAGACTTAAAGAACCCCCATTAATTTTAAATTCTCTTAAAAAGATTAACATACTGAAAGACACTACCCCGGTACAACAGTGCACTAAACTTCCAGTATTTGATCATTCTTATAATGTAATAAACTTTTATCCAAATTATATCCCCCATATAAATTTAAATCACTCTTCACATCATGCCAATGTACAATTCTCTGCTATTGTGGACGAAAAATGGCCTGACTACTTCAGATTCTTTACTGATGCGTCAAAACTTTCTCCACAAGGTAAAACTGGCATTGCTGTATACAGCCCTAGCTCACAAATCTTTCTCCAGTTCCAATGTCCTCCAGAGGCATCAGTGTTTACTGGAGAATGCATCGGCATCCTTGAGGCAAGCTTGTATATAGAATCTCATAGCAACATTAAAAAGGCAGTTATTTTTTCAGACTCTAAAAGCGCTTTGGAATCCATTATGAAAAACCCATTTAAAGATAAATTACGCAGTACTTTAACTTTGCAAATTAGAGAATGTTTGTACAATTGCCACATGAACAATGTTGAGGTAGTACTGGTTTGGATCCCGGCCCATGTTGGTATTACAGGTAATGAGTGTGCAGACGCCTCAGCTAAGGCTGCTGTTGACAGCAGCACTGCCGACCTTAAACATTACTCTGTCCAAGTTTACGACCTTATTCATTCTTGTAAAAGGGATTTATTTAACTCCTGGCAGGCAGCATGGTCCCAATCCAGTAAAACCAAGGGAGGTCTGTATGCCTCTATTCAGCCTGAAGTCCCAGTTAAACCATGGTATTATAAGTATAAGAAGGTTCCAAAAACGGTAACTTCAGTGCTGTGTAGAATTCGAATCGGACATTGTTGCACTCCTGTTTTTCTTCACAAAATTAGAGTCCGTGACAGTTCGCTGTGTGAGTGTGGTCTGGCGGATGGGACCATTGACCATATCTTCCTTGATTGTCATTTAAACAACGCTTTCACTTTCGATCAAGTCATTTCAAAACTTAATATCCAAAAACCTGTAAATGTTCGTCACCTTCTCTCCTTTTTCCCAGATCCCCAAATGATAAATGCTTTTATTAAATTTATATCAGCTAACAATATAAAGTTATGATACCCTCTTATTGTATTATGTGTCTGTCTGTACTGTCTTCATGTTATATAGTTTATCCACTAACAATAATATTTGTGTTGTTTTAGAACCAATCATCACTGGACGCCAAAACATTTTAAGTAATAAATAAGAGTATATGAACCACAAGATCCCATGTGTAGCCATTACATGACACTGGCAGAATTTGCTGATAGTATCGGCTGATTGCCATATTATTTAAAAAAAAAAAAAAAAAAAAAAAAATTATCTATGGAGTGTCTGACAGGACTTAACTAATATTTTATCTTCTGTCCTTTTCTTAATTCAATGGAAAGAGAAAGATGCACTTAACTTAAATTTACGTTAGTTTGTGAACAAGAGAATCGGCCCCAATGTACAGTTATTAATTAGAGTATCGAGATAATACACGTGTTATTATATCCAAAAACATGAGATGACTCCTTTAATCTAGTTAAGTTTAAACTGTCAAACGTATTAGTTACGGAAGAGCGGAGTTTCCTATTACAGGCATTATTTGCTTAATATGTTTTAAATGGAGGCTCCAATCACAAACCAATGTTGGAAACATTTCGGTACAGAAATAAAACATTTTGTATTTGTACACACGGCTACACATCAAGCTATACAAAACCAGTTTTAGCTGACCTCGCATTGTGCATGTTTTTCGTACAACCAGAAGTCAGCTTATACTGGTTTTGTGTAGCTTGTTGTGTAGTTCACCGTACCTTTGTCAAGTGACATAATTGTCTAATAGGCGAGACATCGAAAAAAAAATAATTAGTCCGTCATTGAGATTATTAAAAAAAATTGTACACGTATCTTTTCTTTTTTCTCGTAAACGAAAAATGACGACGATACAGTTCGTTGAAGTTGTGCGTGACGTCACGATCAGATACAATTTTTGCATTACCGTGACGCCAAAAGCCTCCACTATGCCCCCACTCCAGAACTTTGTTGCTCTTTATCTTTGTATTTTTTTATTATTTTGATGAAAAAAAAATACGTGTCCCGTATTTTTGGCCGATCTACAAGACGGACGAAATAGAATGCCATTTTTTTTTGTTGTCGTCATCCCTATTCTCTCCACAGAACTCAAAAAACTACAAATGCGAGGTATGCGAGTGTGCTTTCGCGTCAGAAGTGTCTTACAACTACCATACGAACAAACACAGGCGGCGCTACCAGTGCATGGCTTGTGGAGAGCGGTCCGGCAGTAAACGAGCGGCCATCAAACATTATGAAATGGTGCATTATCACGGGTGAGTGTGTGGGGGTGTGTGTTTGTGAGTGAGTGAGTGTGTGTGTGTGTGTGCGTGTGTGTGTGTAAGAGGGCGGCCATCAAACATTATGAGACGGTGCATTATCATGGGTGAGTGAGTGTGTGTTTATCATGGGTGAGTGTGTGTGTGTGCATTATCATGGGTGAGAGTGTGTGTGTGTGTGTGTGTGTGTGTGTGTGTGTGTGTGTGCATTATCATGTGTGTGTGTGTGAGAGAGAGAGAGCGGCCGTCAAACATTATGAGACGGAGCATTATCATGGGTGAGTGTGTGTGTGTGTGTGTGTGTGTGAAAGAGCGGCCGTCAAACACTATGAGACGGTGCAGGACTCTAGTCTGGCATTGTAAGAAGACATGAGAGGTGTAGCATAAATGGGCGTTATCGCTATCGTCGCTAAAAAACCACTACTTTCATTGTTTCATTACTTACTCGGTTGGGCGAAAGCGGTGCGCGGTCAATATTATGGGCGGGCACGCGGTGTTTTGTTCCAAGCGTGCAGAGTGATTATGAGACGGTGCATTATCATGGGTGAGAGTGTGTGTGTTTGTGTGTGGGTGTGTGTGTTTGTGTGTGGGTGTGTGTGTTTGTGTGTGGGTGTGTGTGTTTGTGTGTGGGTGTGTGTGTTTGTGTGTGTGTGTGTGAGAGAGAGAGAGAGAGAGCGGCCGTCAAACAATATAAGGTAGCGATTGTGAGTTATTAAGGAAACAAAAACAGAAAAATACAGTATATGTCGATTGATACAGACGACATATTATCATCACGCTATGACCCACAGAAGCGAAACAGTAACCAAAAACTAACCTGTTTTGTCCACAGACCATCAATAGAGATTGACGTCCAAAGTCACCAAAATGGCGCCTCGGATGGCGCAGAAGATGTAAGGTAAGCAACAGGTCCACATTTAGGCAGAGACTCGGGCCCCCAACTTAGTGGGCCCCTGGGTTCTGACCACATTTCTTAAAGTGATGATGGCATTTTTTTTGTAATGCCGTGTCAAACTTTGAATTGCACGATGTAGGGTGTCTGTTGTTGTTCAAATATTGGGCTATAAATGTCGCTATTGTAATAAGTGGTCTTTTTTCTTTATATATTATACAATGAAATGCACTGCACGCAGTGTATTCTTAGTTCTTTTACACTTCTTAACGATTTTTTTCATTTCATTTGAGAATGATTTATACGTAGTGTATTATTGGTCTTGAAAACCCCGCTAAAAGATGATTCTACTCATAAAAACAACAACTTTTGTTATCACACCAACTTGGAAATCTCGAAAATAATAACAGCTATTTCATACATTATGGTCGGGGAGGACATTGAACTTTTGTTAGAAACAGCTGATATGTTTCGCGATTTCAGAGTTAGTTCCATAATAAAAGTTGTTTGTTTTTAGGAGTAGAATCATTTAGCCGGTTTTTCAAGACCTAAAATACCCTACTGTCTTTCAAACTCACGCTCAAATCATTTATTTCTAATAGACCATTGAAAAGGCACTTTAGAACGTCAAAAACAAAGAAAAATGAATCTAGTTGCCCATTCCAAAGTGTTGTTTCGTATTGAGAAGAATTGGCAAGAAACTCCATACTCTTTTAAGAGTTAAAAGAGTATGGAGTTTCTTGCTCATTCATTTCTGACTGCATACTATTTTTGACAGTTCAAAGCAGTCCTCAGCAACATTTTCGTGTGAGTTCTGCGACAAAAGCTTCAGATGGAAGGCCTCTTTACGTAAGCACGTCGAGACGCACAGAATAGAGACCGGACAGAAACGGAAGCCTTATTGTGAACCGTGCAGGTGAGGGACAGGGCCGTATTTAGTGTATTTTATGAGGCCCCCGAAGACCTGTAAGCCATGACCAGCTGCTTCAGGGCCCCATGTAAGCTGAAGTGTACTAGGCCTTCTAGTACTGAATAATAAAAGATGCACGTTGAATAAACTAGTTTTATTTAGATATAAAACATTACAAATAAAAAATACGTCCATTCAATAATGGGTCGAGCAAGGAAGAGACCACAGATAATATAAAGAGTGTTCGGATGCACTTACAAAATAAAATGTCTGTTTGGATACATTACATAAGCTATTTGTTATTTACACGTGAGCCGTAGAGGTGAGGGACAGGGCTGTATTCACCGTATTGTAAGGGGTCCGCTGCTACAGGGCCCCTTGTGATTTACAAGGATGCCGTAAAAACAGCAAAAAATAATACTGATGTGTAAAGGAGTTGTATTTAATCAATTTATGAAAAAAGATAATTTTTAGCCTTCCTCGATTCTATCTAAAACTAAAATAGTTTTTCAGAACACCATTTTTGTACCAGTAGTTCCCAAGGTTAACGCGTTCAACCAAAAACACCTTAGCTTTATAATACGGGGTTGCGGAATGTTTATAATAGTTACCGTGACCCTGGAACATAAAGGGCCATCGAAGGAACATGAGTGGGTTTTAGTCAGTAAAAGTCTGAAACGCCCTCCCGCCGCACCCAGGACGGGAGCAGTCATTGGATGATTTCCCACTCACCAAAAAAAAAAAGCTTTATAATACTAATTAATATACAGGGTGTCCCACGGCTATGCCACATGGAGGGAAAGTACCTTAAATATTGTACATAGAACATTTTACTGAAAGAAGACATTAATTGAATTTTGAAAACATTTTAAACTGCATTCATAGATATTTAAATAATTACATAGTTGAACCGGGAATCGAACCTGTTACTCGAGAAAATTAATCAGCCTGTAGTTTTATCCTACCGATCGAAAGGCTTCATCACGAGGAATATTTTTTGCTAAATAACATAGTATCAAAAATAAAAGAAAGACAATGAATTTCAACATTTTTAATACAAAATTAGTCATTTCAAATGCTCAAAATGAGTCCCTTCTTCTTGAATACAAAGTGAAAACTTTTGATTATTTCGTTCCCTGACGATTTATTGGGCTTGTTGTGGTGGATATTTATTTATTTAAATGATGCGTACTACTCAAGTGGGTAGATTAATTAGTAATAAGTAGTTATGATTGTCAATTGTATGTCCTTACGGCAATGTATGCTTTTAACTTTTCAGAACAAAATTTTACATCAAATGTTAAAATTCACGGTCTTCCTTTTATTTGTGACACTATGTTATTTAGCAAAAAGTAATCCTTACGATGAAACCTTTCGATCGGTATGATAAAACTACAGGCTGATTATTTTTTCTCGTAGAACAAGTTCGATTCCCGGGCCAACCATTTAATTACACACATCAAAAGTATCTAGGGATATTTCAATTAAACCTAAATTACTAAAATTCTATTAACTTTTTGTTAAAACATGTACACGTTAAAATAAACCTTGTTTAATAGACTATTTAATCTGATAATAAACTTTTGGATAAAGTTAAATTTAAAAAAAACTTAGAAGAAGAGGAAAAACTCAAACAAAATTTCAATCTTAACTTTATTTTTGAAACATCAAAACTTAAACAAAACAACAATTTTTTTATAAATATTCTTGAAAACTTAAAATTAATATTCCGTGGATCTACCTAAGACTCTCCTGACACATCTGCAGCGGTTCTGCATACTCAAAACAAGGGTGTCAATATCCTGTTGTGGAATACTGTCCCATAATTGCCGTTTCTGAAGCCATGAAGACCAGCAAGAGCGTTATATCCAGGCTTTGGTCATGTTATCGTGTCACGGAGGAAGTGGTGGAACGGCACCGAGGACCTCAACGCATTACAACACATGTACAGGACCGATTCATAGTAAATGCTGCACAAAGTCAACTAAATGCAGCGGCGATGCAATTGGTTCAAAGGCTACAGAGAGAGTATGGTTTGCTGGTAAGCGGTCAAACTTTGAGAAGGCGACTGTATGAAGTCAATCTACGTGCTCGTAGGCCATTTAGGGTATCAGCACTAAGGAGAGGTAATCGAGGAAGAAGATTACAATGGGCTATTGCACACGAAAACTGGAACCATTCTCAATGGTCACTTGTGCTTTTCACTGATGAATCTAGGTTTGGATTTCATCCTGATTCGCGAAGAGTACGCGTTTGGAGAAAACCTGGACGTTGGAATCGACTGCAGCACCCACAACAAGTTCATGCATATTAGGGTGGCACGATTATGGTTTGGGCAGGAATTCGTCTCGGCGGTAGAACGGACCTCATTTGGAAACAAGGCAATATGACTGCTCGAAAATACCGAGATGAGGTGCTAGAGCCTGTAATCTTGCCCCACAGACAGCAAATGGGACAAAATTTCCAGCTAATGCACGACAATGCCCGTCCACATACGGCGCGTATCGTTACAAGTTGGTTACAACAGCATGTTATTCAAGCTTTAGACCGGCCTGCACAATCCCCTGACTTAAATCCTATTGAGCATGCCAGGAATATGCTTCAGAGAAGAGATCGTAGGAATTTCCCTGTTGATATTGTGCATCAAAACCAGCTTTTCTTGCATCTTAGCAGGATTTGGGACAGTACTCCACAACAGGATATTGACACCCTTGTTTTGAGTATGCAGAACCGCTCCAGATGTGTCAGGAGAGTCTTAGGTGGATCCACGAATTATGAATTTTAAGTTTTCAACAATTTAAAAAAAAAAAATTGTTTTGTTGTTTAGGTTTTGAAATTTCAAAAATAAAGTTAAATTGAAATTTTGTTGAGTTTTTCCTCTTCTTCTAAGTTTTTTTTTAATTTAACTTTATCTAAAAGTTTATTATCAGATTAGATAGGCAATTAAACAAGGTTTATTTCAAAGTGTAGGTGTCTTAACAAAAAGTTAATAGAATTTTAGTTATTTAGGTTTAATTAAAATATCCCTAGACACTTTTGATGTGTGTATTTAAAAATCAAGAATGCAATTTACATTGTTTTTAAAATTCAAATGTCTTCTTTCAGTAAAATGTTCTATCTACAAGATTTAAGGTACTTTCCCTCCATGTGGCATAGCCGTGGGACACCCTGTATAGTGCAACCTTTAGCCGCAACTAGGATATGTGTAGGATTTAAATAAAACATTTTTGAAATCGACAACTAACAGATATTTTTATTAATTTCAGGTTATCGTTCACAAATACATCGAATCTTCAGAAACATGTGAAAACTAGTTCTAAACATCAAATACAATTAAAACTTAGGTACGAATAATCCGTTATCACCAAAATAAAATATTTAAAGGGGATTTACGGTAGCCCGCGAAATTCAAATTTTTGAACGTAATTTGCAATCCGGTATTTAACACCATCATCAATTAACGTACTTTTTATGAGCTGTCAAAACGCAATTCTCCAATACACTTTGTATGCCAATACCAGCTGGTGACGTCACAAGCTAGCAACCCTATTGACTAACTATTTATTGATTTTAAAGCAATTAAAAATTCAATTTTACAGTAAATTAAAAACAAATCCGATGCTTAGGACTAATAAAAAGATAGATTTTACAAAAAATATGTCTTAGATTTATCGGTTAATAGTGTCAAATACCGTATTTGCCGCTCTGTGTCTGGGTGTTCGTTGATATAAAATGATTGGCGACTGTAATAAACCATTAGTTAGAGAATTAAAATCATTAATATCATCAATGCAACCCTCAGAGTGAACGCTATTAAATGACTTTTTCATGAAATAGGCAATCAATCGCGTTATATGCGCAGATCATTCTATATCAACACACACCCAGACACTGAGCTGCAATTTGCAAAAATACGTAAGACAATTTGAATTTTGCGAGCTACCTTTAACATCCACCATAAGATGGAACTGATAATAACTCATAATAAGTCAACAACTCATAAATCCGATCCCTTACTCTTCTCTCATCAGGAAACTAACAGAATCCCTGCCCGAAGACTCCTCAAGCCCGGAAAAGCATCAACAACGAATAGATCAGATCAAGTGCTCAGTGAACAGCGCCAAAGAGAAATTCCCGTGCCCTCAGTGCGACAAGAAGTTCCAGTGGAGAGGCAACCTGTTGAGGCATCTGAACAGTCATGTCGCTAGGTGAGTAATTTTTTAGTAATCGAGTCACTTATTATTGCGGCGAGATGGCGCAACACAATTTGTCTCTTTGCTTCAGCGGAATTACTCTACCTTTTAGATGTCATAATAGGCCCCCTGGACTGTTGTAGTGACGCAGATAATATACAAATCTGAGTGTAAGTTATTTGTAACTAGCTGATCCAAATTGAAAATCAAAATCGTGCAACAAAAGGGACATAAAGTTAGTAAAAAATTTTTATTCTCTTTTTTTCCTCAGAGCCAACGGTGAATTAGTCTGTGAGCCGTGCAACAGAACATTTTCCTCAATAGCGACGTACAAGCAACATATGAAGATCAGTAGGAAACACGTCAGCGAGAATGATTTCAAGTAAGTAAGGAAGGAAATAGTTATACAAGAAGAAGATAGATGTCGCTTTTACCAGTTTTCGTAAGTGCGCGATAAATCAACGAAATCAGTATCTTAAATATAAAATTCTCGTGTCACAATGTTAGTTACCTTACTCCTCCGAAACGGCTTTACCGATTTTCACCAAATTTTAAATGCGTATTCAGTAGGTCTGAGAATCGGCTACTATCTATTTTTCATACCCCTAAGTGATAAGTGTTGTTCACCTTTAACTTTTTTAACGCGGGTGAAACCGCGGGCGGCAGCTAGTTACCCATATATCTGTAAAACCATCAATTTTTTTAGTTTTCTAATTTAATTTTCCATATTCGTTTGTTAGATTTGGTACTTATAAATGACACTACCGATTAGCGTCATAAAAGTACAGGATGTTGTTTATTCCCGGGTGTAACCCTTAATTTTTTTTAAATATTAAGGAATGTTTCCTATAAGTAAATTAATCCATCTTAATGATTTAGAGTAGTTTTCTTACAGGGCCCGGTAAAACTTTCCACCCTTATATTCTACTATAACTCCACAGATATATGTGCAGCGACTGTGGCAAACGATTCGCGAACAAGACGCGTCTCAAAGATCACGTCGACTGGGAGCATCTCAAAAACTACGTGCATACTTGTCCTGTCTGTCAAAAGGTAAATAGTTTATTTATGTATGTTACAAACCACTGGTTTTTCTTTTGAGCAGCAACTAAAGGAAAACTGACTTTTTGGTCATCAGACCTTTTTGAAAACCAATCATGGTCAAAATGCACCACAACCACAACACAATTTTAACAAGCCCAAACACGATTACAAAATGATGTTCTGTTATAGATTTTTTTATTATTTAATAACATTTATTTTCCTTTTTTTTTTCAAATTGGAATACCTTATGTCACTCCCACCAACTGAGACGAATTTAACGACACACACATTCAGGCTGTAGAGCATGCCATAGAATGTAACAAAATGGTGCTGATTCTCTTATTCACAAACTAACCTAAATTTAAGTTAAATGCATCTTTCACTTTTCATTTCTTAAAGAAAAGGACAAAAGATACATTTTAGTTTAATCCTGTCAAATTAGACAGCGCCTGAAGAAAATTGGCGTATTTTTAGTAGCTATGTTTTTAATCGCGTTTAAATTATCTATGGAGTGTCTTAATTTGACAGGACTAAACTAATATTTTATCTGCTGTCCTTTTCTTTAAGAAACGGAAAGAGAAAGATGCATTTAAGTTACATTTAGGTTATTTTGTGAACAAGAGAATCAGCACCAATATATTTATAACGGCAGGTGTTCAAGAGCCACACATCGCTGTATCTTCACAAGCAAGTGGTCCATAAAAAGGATCATGCAGAACATCTCTGTGATCATTGTGGAAAACCTTTCCCGGTGAGTTTTTATTTATTTATTTATTTATTTGGGAACAAAAAACAGTTACATGCTCAGGAGTGCAAATTTTTAAACTAGCTTGCGACAAATATGTAACCAACACTTTTGTACACGTCTTGGCAAAAAATAAAAATAAATGGTAATACGCGTACTATTTACATTACTATACACTATACAGGGTTACAGGGAAAGTCGTGTTGAATATTAAATGACGTTATTATTTAGGTAATTTCTGATGATTTTAAATAAATAAATAAATATCTTGGGACATCTTACACTGACTGTAATCAGACAACTGATACACATACTTATATATTTTTTTAAATACATACATATTATAGATAAATAACACCCAGACACAGAACAAACAATTATGCTCATCACACAAAGTTTGTCCTGGGTGGGAATCGAACCCACGACCTCTGGCTTAGCAGTCAGGGTCACTAACCACTAGACCAACAGACCCGCGGGGTTATTACCTATGAAACAGCAATCAGCAATATTTGCGCAGTGATCGCGCGATCACCGCGCGATCGTCAAAAAAAACCGTATTATGTATGAACCGATTGCTAATCGCTCGCTGATTGTTCTAATGTACTTATTGCTACGATGACGATAAAGTAGCAATCGCTGAAATTAATTAAATACCACCTTTTACAAAAAATCTTAACTTTGCTCTTAAAAACCATACTAAATACGAAACCACCAAACGAAAAATGCATATTTTAGTTAACTGATTGCTTCACAGAGGCAGCACTATCGCTAGTTTGCTATTTGACGTGACGTATTGAATGTTGAAAGTTGAATTGACGTTTGAGCAGCAAATTTTGCTAAATTATCGCGATCGCTCGGCTATTGCAAGATACGTAATCCCAGTGCCGTCCTTTTTATTTTGACACCAAGAAGGTGACTTCTGCTACTATACTATATCTGCAACTTTTATTATAGTTCCATAATAAAAGTTGTTTGTTTTTATGAGTAGAGTCATTTCCTAGCGGGTTTTTTAAAACCAAAAATACACCTTGTATTTATTGGTTAACCTTTTGTATGTCTAGGACGTGGATCCACGCGAGACACAATAGTTTTCTAATTGTGTCTGTAATTAGAGCATTTAATGGGTTAAAGATGTAAAACACCCCATTATCCATGTATGTAACGGAAAACGCAGTGTGGGCCTCCCGCAAGATGGACCGATGTTCTCATCAAGGTCCAGTTGGATGCGGGCGCAAGACCGATGCATGTGGAAATCTTTTGGGGGAGGCCTATGTCCAGCAATGGACGTCTATTGGCTGACGATGATCCATGTATACTAGGTGTATTTTTGGTCTTGGACAACCCGCTAGGACTCTAGGAGATGATTCTACCCATGAAAACAAACAACTTTTATTATGGAACCAACTCTGAAAACGCGAAAAAAATATCAGCTGCTTCATACATCATGGTCATTGAACTTTTCTTAGAATCAGCTGATATTTTTTTCGCGATTCCAGAATTGGTTCCATAATAAAAGTTGTTTGTTTTTATGAGTAAAATCATATCCTAGCGGGTTGTGCAAGACCAAAAATACACCTTGTATAGGATTTTATTTCCTTTACCAGAACCAGGCCAAACTCCGTTGTCACATGCTAGCGCTGCACAGCGCGCAGTCGGCGTACAAGTGCGGCACGTGCGGCGCGCGCTTCAGCTGGCTCTCGTGTCTGTCGCGACACAACAAGAAACTGCACCCCAACACGCAGCCGACCTAGTACTGCAGATTTGCGAGTTTGACTTTCTGACATTGGATTTTGACTTTGACTTTCTGACTTTCTATTTTGACTTTTACTTTCTTACTTTGGTATTTTTCACTTTCTGGCTTTGGATTCCGACTATCAAAGTCGGAATTTGACGTTGACTTTCTGACTTTGGATTTTGACTTTTGCTTTTGACTTTTTGTCTTTCGATTTTGAGTTTCTAGCTTTGGATTCTGATTTTGTCTTTCTGACTTCGGATTTTGACTTTGATTTTCAGACAGATGAAGGCAGACTTTCTAAAATTTAAGTTAAGTGTATCTTTCTCTTTCCATTTCATTTAGAAAATAACAGGAGGTACATAATTATTATTTTAGTCCTGTCAAATTAGACAGCGGCAGCGTTAGAAGTTTTTTAAACGCGGTAAATTTTAATTATATACAAAGTGTTTTAATTTGACAGGACTTAACTAATATTTTATCTTCTGTCCTTTTCTTAATTAAATGGAAAGAGAAAGATGCACTAACCTTAAATGTAGCTCAGTTTGTGAACAAACAAAGGAATCGGCACCATTGTCTTGAAAATGTATATTGTGACTGTATATTTAATTTATTTATAAAGTACTGTGTGTATATAATGTATTTTCATACCTAAACGAATAAAACGAAGTGTGTTCAAACTCATCAAAATATGGTTTTATTTAGCTTTGACAAGTATATTTTATGTGGGGATCTTCTATATTTTTAGCGTTGAACTTATCGTGCAGGGTAAGTTGGATTGGTTTTTCAAAAACATTAACCAAGTCCGAAATATTTAACTTTATAAAACGCAATTTTTTGCCCCCTCCCCCCCCACCTTAAAAAACAAATGTTATACAGTAAAATAACAACTCATGGAGATCTGAAATTACTTATGATGGAACGAATTTCAAAGCTTCTTTTAGCCTGCGTGGTTATTTAATTTTTAGAAATTTAATAGATTCGGTGTTTTTGTTATTCGGACTATTGAAACTCAATATTTTGAAAATAGGAATTATAAACGTTCGGAATTATAAAAATAGGAGTAATGATAAATTGGAGATGTTATATTCAGAATTAAAAGAAAAACGGTATTTTGGATTTCGCATTTGTGAAAAATACAAAATTTGCGAAATAAAGCTTTTTGTATTTATGTAATATACCCCGGTTCAGTTACTTCAAGAATAATAATACAAAGTGTATTTTGGTCTTGAAAAGCCCGCAAGGAGATTAGATTCTACTCATAAAAACCAACAACTTTTGTTATCAAACCAACTTGGAAATCTCGAAAAAAACTACAGCTGTTTCAAACATTATGTTCGAGCGGGCATTGAGCTTTTGTTAGAAACAGCTGTTTTTTTTTCGCGGTTTCCGACTTGGTTCCATAATAAAGTTGTTGGTTTTTATGGGTAGAATCAATGATGTTATAAGTTAAAAAAGTGTAGATAGGTTACCCAAACGAAATTCTATCTTTAAAAACGGCACACTAACGCACACATACATTACACGTCAAAGTAGGATGACATGATTGAAGTAGTGCGAGTCAAAAAGAGATAAACGTCAAATGTCAACGCGATACTCAGTATCATGTTTGCCAATTGGCAAACTTTTAATGTGCCACTTTTTGACTGCATATAACCTATCTACACTTTTGTACTTATAACATCATTGGGTAGAATCATCTCCTAGCGGGATTTTCAAGAACAAAAATACACGCTGTATATTAACGGTAACTACTGACTGAACCCTACACTATTCTTGGTTTAACACGCACTTGGCCCATTTTCTTATTTCATCTGACATAAAGTTCGTATACGTCTACAATTACGCAAACCTAGCCACAGGCCTAAGCTAGTATTGATGTAAATGAATTTCGATACAATTGTAATAAAAAGTCAATAAATAATTTTCTCTTATTGAAATAACTTTATATGCATTTTGTGCATGCAAAACTGAAGTAAAACCTCGTAAAAATGATGGAGTTTTTTAGTGAAAATATGAAAATTATGATAATGTTATTGCTGCTGGCTTTGTGTAAGTAAATAATCTTTATGTATATTTTAAATTCCACCCCTTTTTTTGAATGAAAAATCATCAAATGACTTTAGCTGCCCTGGGCGGAGCGGGAGGGCGTGTCAGACTTTCACTGACTAAAACCCATCCTTATTCCTTCGGTTGCCCTTTATGTTCCGAGGCCGCGGTAACTATTAGAACTATTCCGCAAATCCAACAGGCAGAATCCCACCCCTTAGTGTGCAAGAGAGTCGGTATGTATATGTCACCGGAAAATAACAAGATCCGTAAGTTTATCAATCTACTAGGAAGTTTATAAACTTCCGTAGGATTCTAAACGGGAGATAAATTGTAATATTTTACGTCCACATTTTCGTAAATTTATCAATTTCCGACGTCATACGGTAAATTTATAAACTAACGGATATCTATTCGTAAGATTTTATATGGTTCGACCAATCACAGAAACTCTTTTAAATATACGCATCTTTGAAATACGTAAAATAACACACTGCTCTCTGATTGGTCAACGTTCATAGTTTATGTTCCGTCGCGAACAATGGCGGCCGCGAGGAAGGAGAAGTGACACGTGACTGTCAACCAATCAGATCGCGCATAGCGTTTGGTTACTGCTTACTTATTATTTTACGAGTGAGTTCAGTAAGTTTATCAATTTACGAAAATGTGGACGTAAAATATTACAATTTATCTCCCGTTTAGAATCCTACGGAAGTTTATAAACTTCCTAGTAGATTGATAAACTTACGGATCTTGTTATTTTCCGGTGACATATATAAAACATTTCGACGTTTTTAAAATAAATTCCGCTGGGACAGGTTTCAATAATTTGCTATTGAAATCACGAAAAATGAGTAGAGAGTTGAAGTTTAACAAGTATTATATAAATTAAAGGTAGTATTGAAACAATTCCCCTAGAAAATGGAGAAGAAAATTTTTTGTAGCTTTTGAATTTTGTATTACTCCAACCTGGGATGGTCATAAACTTTTTGACCACAATTAGAAACGGGATCGATTAGCATAAAAAAACTTTTCGAGAAAAGTGACCATTTTCTTACTATTTCAACATATTTTTGGAAATCTGTAAATGAGAATCAAATTTTAATCAATAACAATGTAAGACTGCTAGCAGCAACGTTTAAGGCGAACCTTCAAAACCATTGGATCCCTTTTTTTCCAAGATGGTGGCTGTGGGTCTGGGGTTAGAACCCTTCAAACTTGGATTTAACTTTAAACTTACCCATTGATATCGAAAAAATTAAATTGCGTCATCTGACAAATGCACGTTAAGCCTAAAAAATATATTTCATTGGACTACTTCAATGATAACAATTCTCAGAAGTTGTAAACTACTCCTTTGCAAAAAAGAAGATTAAATATAGAAAATAGTTGAAAAAGTCGCATTAGTACTTACATCAAAATGTTAAAACACGTAAGGATTTACCGGAACTATGTATAAGTTAAATGGAATTACGAAACATTGGAGAAGCGACCTAGCGAAAATTGATTCAGGCGACGATATAAAAGAATATAGATAGAGATACCTAACAAGATAATATTCGTATATTGTTCCTATTCTTCTTAACGAAGACTTAATCCAGGACGAAAGTACAAGAAATCTAATAAATTTATTAGTTTCAGAAACTGATGCAAAAAGTAAATGCGCAAATGAAAGCAATTCAGAAACAGTAAATGTAAACCTCAATACCGCTATAGTGTTTACGCATGAAGAGCTAAACGGAATAAAAACAATAGTACAATGCTTCGTTGATTATTTGGATCAAATTGACACTAGAATACCAAAAAGTGCAAAGTTAAGATCAATATCACAACAAAAACCTACTGAATCGAAAGAGGAGTTATTCAGAAAATTCAATTTAATAGACTGGTTTAAATTTACGGGCAATTATTTCACCAACTTAACAAATTCCAAAGCTAAGGACCTTTTGAAAACCATACAGAATGAAATCGCTAAAGCAGAAATGAAAAATAAAACATCTATTAACATAAATATACAAGCAAACAAGAGTTATATAGACTCTGTTAATGAGTATTTACAGAAGTTGAGTTCTAGTGACGCGGACGCCAAAAAGTTATACAATTTGCTACAAGATTTTAAAAGTCATTTGGAGAATGATCAAGACACTCCCGAAAAATTGAAAGAGTTACTCAGTTCGGCCAAGTTTAAAAAATACGACAATTTAGATGATACGGCGAAAGCAAATTTAAGGCTAAACTTGAGGAGAGTTTCAGAATTTCTATCTGATAATATTGTAAAACTTATTGATCAAAATCTCAATGTGTCGTACGCAACGTTAAGAAAATCATTTGACAAAGTCGCTGGAGAGCTAAAGAATGTAAAAACAAATGATTTTATTGTCAATAATGTTGATGTGTTTTTGCAACCAGGTTCTAAAAATCATGAATAAATGCTTAAATGAGCTAACCTTGTTTTTTCTTTCGCATTCAAACAGAGATCAATAAACTTTGCTTAGCACGCACTTTGGTTTAGCTCTTACCATCATAGTTTGACATTCTGCAACGGTGATGACAATATTGCTTAGCACGTTATTTATCTGGACCTAGCTATGTTCTAATATTATGCCTCAAAAATCGGCAGTCGTTACGGGTAGCTAGGCGTCAAAATGTCGGGCAACCAGTTTTAACAAAGGGTAACTTGCTGGATTGAGGATATCTGATAGGCAGTCCATTTTCTGCCCATCTAGACAAGTGTCACTGTAGAAACAATAGATTGTCAAATTATTTTGAGTCAAAGTATTAGTTCTAAATTATGCAAGATTACCTATAGGGTTTCAATCGATAAGAGTTTAATAACCTTCCGTTCTCCCCAGACGCAGGGAGAGTATACCTTTAAATAATGTCAATCACGAAAAAAACCGGCTAAATGCAAGTCGGATTAGCACACAAAGATTTCCGTATTATGTAAATAGCAATAAAAATACACTTTCTCTGAAAATTTCACATGCTCTCTAATAACAGTTGATATAATCGTTCTGACAGACTAACTGACGAATATGGACAGCTAAGGCCTTGTACTAGAGTCCCGTTGGCACCTTTAAAGATTCAGCCCAAAAACTAACAATATTCTGACAGTTTCAGAAACCCAAGGCGATACACCTCCCAGAAGCGTCAATCTCGCACTAGAAACCTCTTTCGTACTAGACCCTAAGCTTTTGCACCTCAACACATCATTTATTAGACACATGCGGAAATTTCTAGAAGATCTCAACGAGTTACTGAAGCCACAACCGAAGAGGTATCTAAGAGCTGACGACAGGACACTACAACAAGAGCCCAAAGAGGTGAAACAGATTGAGGTTAGAAAATTCGACTTCGTAGATTGGATAAAAAATGCTTCCAACACCATAGTGAACTTTACTGAAACGAACGTAAAAAAAGCTTACAATAAAGTTGCCGATGAAGTATCTAAAGCAACAAACGCGACAAAAGAAGCCGCGCCAAAGAAAAACATTTTAGACTATATCAAATTTTGGAGGAACACACACCCGAAAGAATTGAAAAGAAGGCTCAATAGCGCTTTAAGTGAAAAAAATACACCACTCCACAATTTTGCGAGAAAAATGAACGATTATTACAGCGAGGCAGATGTAAGAAAGCTATACGATTTAGTTAGCGTATTTAAAAGGCAGCTAGAAAATGATATAGACACATCAAAAGTTGTTAAAGAATTACTGAACACCATCATTTATAAAAAATACGATAGTTTAGACGACGAATCACGAGCAGAGTTGCAGAACGATTTATTGAAACTATCGGAATATGTGGCTTTGAATGATAATTTGAACTCTCTTGAAAATAATCAGGATTTATCGTACAACGCATTAAGGAGGTCTATTGATAAGAAACTGAAGGTTGCAAGAGAAGCGAAGAAACATAAAGGTGATGGTGTAACTAATGAATTGGTAGTCAACAATTTTGAAGTGTTTTTACAACCAACTGATGCGTGATTCTTAATATATACACTTGTAAACGGGTATTTTATTAACCTTTATCACTCATCGTCTCCCTAGCCTTTTTCCAACTGTGTTAGGGTCGGCTTTCAGCCTAACCGGATTCAGCTGGATACCAGTGTTTTATGTGAAGCGACTGTCTGTCAGCCCTCCACAACCCAGTAACTGGGCGACACGATACCTCTTGGTGAGACTACCGTCAACTTTCAATTATACATTAGTAGTTGGGTAAATTTAACTTGTAAGAATTTCTTAAATGGTTTGTTGGGCGAGCTGAATGCGTTATTTAGTATTTTAGGTTACCTAATGGTGGCCGATTTCCTTGTTCATAAATTAAACTAAATTTAAGTCCAGTGTATCTTCTTCTTTCATTTAATTAAGAAAACTCTTTTCATATAATTAAAAAAAAAGCACTGGTGCCGATTCTCTTATTCACAAACTAACCTAAATTTATGTTAAGTTGTTCTTTCCATTTCATTAAGAAAAGGACAGAAGATAAAATATTAGTTAAGTCCTGTCAAATTAAGACACTCCATAGATAATTTTGACGCGATTAAAAACATGGCGACTAAAAATACGCTAATTTTCTTCAGGCGCTGTCTTATTTGACAGAACTAAACGAATATGTATCTTCTGTCCTTTTCTTAATGTAATGAAAAGAGAAAGATGCGCTTAACTTAAATATAGGTTAGGTTAGGGGAAATCAAGGGAATCAGCACCACCGGTGCCGATTCTCTTGTGCACAAACTAACGTTTTAAGTTGAGTGCATCTTTCTCTTTCCATTTCTTAAAGAAAAGGACAGAAGATGCATTTTAGTTTAATCCTGTCAAATTAGACAGCGCCTGATGAAAATTGACGTATATTTAGACGCCATGTTTTTAAATTGCGTCTAAATTATCTATGGAGTGTCTAAATTTGACAGGACTTAACTAATATTTGATCTTCTGTCCTTTTCTTAATTAAACGGAAAGAGAAAGATGCACTTAACTTAAATTTACGTTAGTTTGTGCACAAGAGAATCGGCACCACTGTCGGTAATGGGCATTTGCCTTTCAGTGGTACAACACAGGTAAGTAATAAATAATAATAAGTTTCAATTTGAGTACTTATTTTATTGCACAATACAAAAGTATCTTACATATACTTATTTAATCTCATTTAAAATACAATCTATACATCTTCACAAATAAATATAATTATAGTGTCTATATGTAAATTTAAAATAAAATAATACATTTTAATAGTTCTAATAGTTACCGCGGCCCCGGAACATAAAGGGTAACCGAAGGAACATGGGTGGGTTTTAGTCAGTAAAAGTCTGACAGTCCCTTCTGCCCCAGGGCAGGAGAAGTCATTTCATGATTGTGATTGTAAAATAAACATGGTCGTGGCAGAATTGTGGTGTGTTTTCCGCAAATGCCATTAATAAAGAGTTGAAATCATTTCTTAATTTCCCACTCTCCAAAAAAAAAGGAACATGGGTGGGTTTTAGTCAGTAAAAGTCTGACACTCCCGCCCCGCCCAGGACAGGAGAAAACATTACGGTAGTTTCCACCATTATCAATTGACGTACTTTTTATGAGCTGTCAAAACACGATTCTTTAATAGATTTCGTATGGCAATGGCAACTTATGACGTCACTAAAATAACAACTCAGTTGATTTATTGATTTCAAAGAAACTAAAAATCAAATTTTACAGCAAATTGAAAATGAACCGAATTTATTGGGCTGAAATTAAAAGAGGATTAATAGAAATTGTGTCTAACATTTATTGGTTAATGGTGTAAACTACCCATATGATAATTTCCCATCCATAAAAAAATATTGCGGAATGTTTATAATAGTTACCGTGACCCCGGAACATAAAGGGCAACCGAAGGAACATGAGTGGGTTTTAGTCAGTAAAAGTCTGACACGCCCTCCCGCCTCACCCAGGACGGGAGCAGTCATTTGATTTCCCACTCACCAAAAAAAAAAAAATCCATAAAGAAATATATCTACATGCTAAAAACTTTCTCAGCGGTATAGTGTAATATTGGCACCGGTCTGTATGGGTCCATCGTAGGATGATCCAACGTCGGCACTTCCGGTATTTTCTCCTCTTTTCTTTTACATATGGAGGGGTAGCGCTTTGATTTTATGTTTAGGTGTACCTGAAAATTATATTTAAAATATAATCCATACTAATATTATAAATGGGAAAGTGTGTCTGTCTGTCTGTTTGTCTTTCTTTCACGGCAAAACGGAGCGACGAATTGACGTGATTTTTTAAGTGGAGATAGTTGAAGGGATGGAGAGTAACATAGGCTACTTTTTGTCTCTTTCTAACGCGAGCGAAGCCGCGGGCGAAAGCTAGTTTCATATATTTAAAAAAAATATACCACATTTATATATAAATATATAAATGGGGGCACGGCTAAAGGAAGATTTCTTGTTTATTTCATAAATGGATAAATTCTAAAACTATTAAACTGATATAAAAAAATATTTCACCAATATAAATCTAGTTTAATTGGTGCTGATTCTCTTATTCACAAACTAACCAAAATTTAAGTTAAGTGCATCTTTCTCTTTCCATTTCATTGAGAAAAGGACAGAAGATACACCTTTTAGTTCAGTCAAATTAGCGCTTGAAAAAAAATTGGCGTATTTTTATTCGACATGTTTTTAAAAGCGTCTAAATTGTCTATGGAGTGTCTTAATTTGACAGGACTTAACTAATATTTTATCTTCTGTCCTTTTCTTAATGAAATGGAAAGAGAAAGATGTGCTTAACTTAAATTTAGGTTAGTTTGTGAATAAGAGAATTTGGACAATTATCAGCGTAAGCCAGTAAAATATGCTATGTAGTCATCAAAACCTAACATATCGCGAGTGAAACCGCGGGGCACAGCTGGTATATAGTGTAGATAAATTACCTGTCTGTTATGTTTGTACAAGTTAGATTGTTGCGAAAACGTAGTGGGACAGAATTCACATATAAATGGTCTTTCTCCAGTATGCGTCCGGATGTGAGACTCCAACTGGACTTTGGTCTGAAAATAATAAAATAAATATCTTAGGGCATGTCACATACGGTCATCCGATACCAAGCTAAGCAGAGCTTGTGTTATGGTAACCAGACAACTGATATACATACTTGTTACAAGCTCTGCTTAACTTGGATTATTCCGATCTGTCTCCCCGTTTTGTCCCCACGGGTGACAGATAGAAAAAAAATAATTTCGATTTGGGCCCCAGTTAGCAATGTTTGGAACACATTTTCTATTAACCTCTTCACGCTACTGCGCGCCTAGTACTTTTGATTGATTTAAATACTAAGTATCTCAGTATTTTCAGCATTTTACCAAGCCATGGGGACAAAACGGGGTGACAGATCGGAATAATCCCTTAACTTGAGATACTCCTGAACTAACAAAGTTATCAAAGCCGTAATAGTTTCTTTCGTTCATATAATTGTGTCTACCCTAGACAAGAAAATTAAAACTATCCCCACTAAAAATATCTAAATATTTTATTATTTTGGGGTCGCCTAAAGTACGTACACCTATACTTTAAGCGTACCCCAAAAAAAAGTTGTTCCAAGATAAGATATTATGATTTATTGAGTTGTAGTTAAAAGACTAGTTACACTTACAGGAAATCCTTTGCCGCAATGATGGCACATCTTATTGTTAGGTCTTCCTTTGTGAACGTTGCGTATATGCTGGTCTAAGCTCACACGATTTTTAGAAGGCTGCAACAAATGAACACAGGTTTAAGATAAAAATCGCCCGTCGAAAAACAGGGCATTTCGGGGACCGCAGTTTACTATCATGTTAGCGCCTTACTAATAATCGCTGCATAAAGTTATGACAGGTTTATACGTCAAAAAATGTATAGTTACACAGGCTTTATTCATTGCATAACTTTACACAGTGATTATTAGTAAGGGCATTAGTCTGTAAGGCTGGGCATAGCTGATTCTCTTGTTCACAAACTTAACTAAATTTAAGTTAAATACATCTTTCTCTTTCCAGATCAATTTTAGTTTAATCCTGTCCTAGACAGCGCCTGAATCAAATTGGCGTATTTTAGTCGCCATGTTTTTGAATCGCGTTTAAATTATCTATGGAGTGTCTAAATTTCACACGCGTCTAAATTATTTATGGAGTGTCTAAATTTGACAGGACTTAACTAATATTTTATCTTCCATCCTTTTCTTAATGAAATGAAAAGAGAAAGATGAACTTAAATTAACGTTAGTATGTAAATAAGAGAATCGGCACCATTGACGACCATTTTGCGCGTCAGTCTAGTCGTAAAACTGTGGCGTCACTCCAAATGGTTTAGGCAATGATATTATAAGTAAAAAAGTGTAGATAGGTTATATGCAGTCAAAAAATGACACTTTAAATTTTTTGCTATTTGACCAACATGATACAGAGTATCGCTGACATTTGACGTTTATCTCATGTTTACTCGCACTACTTCAATCATGTCCTACTTTGACGTGTAATGTATGTGCAAGGGCGGATCCAGCTTTGGCACCAGGGGGGGGTCACATAGGCGTGGTAGTAGGTACGGGTAATAAGTAGGTACCTACTTTGTTCATGTATGTAAATACTGTACCTCAAAACACATAAGTCTATTCAAGCCCGACAGCCGGCTGTCGCTTGGCCGTCGAAAGGTTATAAAAAAAGTAAAAAAAATCTTTCCCCTAAAACGCGTTATCACTTGCATCTACTTTAATGGGTACGTTTTGATGGAAGTGGAAAAGTGCCAGTCCCAGTGGTGTTCGGTGGCATTTGCCATAGACCCCGTGCCTCTCGCGCCTCAGACTTTTTCTTTCTATCGGGTGCCTAGCTCTGAGGTACCCGATAGAAACAAAAAGACACACACGGCGGCTTTTTTACGGCGGTTTGATGTGTGCTGTGACTGTGACTGTGAAGTCAGTGACTTTTTTTTTATAATTATTTTGGCTCGTCTGTATCTTCATAATTTTGAGTAATTTCAAATGATGGGTGTTCAAAACTTTCTAAATAATCGTTTCTTTCAATAAAGACCTCTTTACCATATCAGCCTATTACCGTCCATTGCTGAACGATAGGCCTTCCCCAGAAAGCTACAGTATTCCCAGTCTTGGGCAGCTCGCATCCACGAGTTGCTCGCCACCTTCTGTAAATCATTGGTCCATCGTGTGGCAGGATGACCATCACCATTCGTTTTTTAAAGAGGTCTCCACGCTAAAACATGTCTAGTCCACAATCGTCTGTCCTTCTCCAGAATGGCCGGTTTACTTCCATTTGAGCGTACTGACTCTGCGAGTAATGCTAGTTCTTTGGATTGTTCTCGTTTCAGCTACATGAGTTATCCTGTCGTACACATTAAAGATCTCATTTTTAAAGGATTGTGCGGAATGGAGACAGCGACTGTCGCAACCTAGGGCTGGGCATGCCGTAATAGCGGCGGTAAGAGCCTTCTTTGAGGAGTGGCTGGAGACGCGTCACGGCGCTCTCACGTATCGCTTGACACAGGTCACCGTACACTAAAGAGGGAAGTTCCTGTGTCGAATTCGGGCGGAAGCGACGCCTAGGTGTCACCACTGCAGAAGCGGTCGCCTGGAGGACACGGTCGAGCACACGGTTGAGGTGTGCCCCGCTTGGGCGAGCCATCGCCGTGTCCTCGCAGAGGCGATCGGCGGTGGTGACCTCTCGCGCCCGGCGCTGGTTCAGGCCATGCTCCGGGGCGAGACTGAATGGGAAGCCGTCGCCTCCTTCTGCGAAACAGTTATGCTGGTTCACCAGCACTTCCTTCAGGAAGTGGCGGCGCGCGCGATGCAGCGTCGAACCTCGCGCCCCGGACAGACAACCACCAGGCGTAGATGTCGAGAGTCGCAAGACGACTAGTGGCCACTATAAGTGCGGGTCTGCGGACGGCGAGTGATGGGTAGCTCGCCGCCGGGTAGGACCAGGCCCACATCGACAGCGCGTTGTGTTCCACGCGCGCCTCAATGAGCAAAGCGGAATAGTTATAATAGTTACCGTGACCCCGGCACATGGGGCACAACGTAAGGGCAACCCAAGGAACATGAGTGGGTTTTAGCCAGTAAAAGTCTGACATGCCTTCCAGCCCCGAACAAGACTGGAGAAGTCATTCTCTCTTGAAGTTGTGCCAACCCAGTCAAATTATTTGTCCAAGATATATTCTTACATCAACAAGAGAGTAGCGCCATTTTCACATACGGGAAACACTCGGAAACCGTCATCTACACGACTTTGTTCCATCCAAAGTTCATTCCAAAGCACCCTTTGAGGGTCTGCCATGTCATTCGTAAACCGATGTGAGATACATTGACCGTCGATATTTTGGCCATGGTCCTCCAAAGCGTCGATAAAACTTGAGATTTTAGTATAATCTTCAGATTATATTAATCTCAAGATGAGTGGCGCAGGAACGATGCATGTAAAAATCTTTGGGGGAGACCTTTGTCTAGCAGTGGACGTCTATCTGCTGATGATGATATTAATCTCAAGTTTTATGAGTTAATTAACTCCCTGTCTTACCTTCCGACGGAGTTGGAGTGGTTTTGTGCACTGTTCTTTCACTTAGATGTTCATTGTTGTGGCCTCGCCTCGTACAGAGATTTCAACACTTCGATATAATTATAACCTCATCTTTCAATTCGAGCCTTTTCTTCGGGTTTGGGAACAAGATACAGTTGCAGATGGTTAATTGTAGAGCCTTCTCTTGGTTTTGGTTATAATTAGATTTTTATACAAAATTAAGCAATCAAAATTCACTTTTTACAGTCTCTTACCAAGAGTCAAAAATGATAGCAGCAAATGAAAAAAAAACAGCCATCAAACTTCCGTAGTAACGCAATACCCTGAAATAAGCCCACGAGTGACCCGAAGCAATAACAATAAAACTTCAGAAAAAAAGTTTAAGTATAAGCTATACGAGATAATGTAGATTTGTTTTTTTTTCTAAACTATAATTCCTTTGGCTAGGCCACAGGCCCCGCACCAGATTAAGCCGGCAGTCGGTAGTCGGTACTGGCCGGTGAGAAGTTTTTCAACATTATAGTAACGCAGAGAAAGACATTTCTGCTGTGGCTACACAAACTGGTAGTGTAGCAATATTTTTCTTTTCATATACTAGGATACATAATTATTATCTGAATATCGTAATTTAAAATAGGGTCACTTCACTATCCACATCTGATATTCGTTTTCCAACAGAAACTGGAGTATCAATCTATTAACAGTATTGAAGGTACTTACATAAAATTATATTGTGACAAAAATATTTTTTATATCATGTTACTTAATTTTTATCAGTGGCTATGAGCCGGTTCCAGGCCCTAGGCAACTAGGTTCTGGAACCGGCTCAGGGGGGGGTCATGACCCCCATGACCCCCCCCCTCTGGATCCGCCCTTGTGTATGTGTGCGTTAGTGTGACGTTTTTGAAGATAGAATTTCGTTTAGGTAACCTATCTACACCTTGTTACTTATAATATCATTGGGTTTAGGCGGCCAACCAAGCTAGGACACTGACGATCTTCTTTTGGATGGACGGAAAAATGTCCGTCAATGCCCAGCTTTAGGCGTTGTCCTAATTGGGATGGATCGTACGATGGCGCGATGCGTTTTTCATCTCACGACGACGATCAAACGCATCATACGATCGTTAAAGCATTTCATGTGCTCGCACGATTATTTGAGAGTTGCTTGCGAAGTTCAAATAGGACACTGATGAAATGTGTATATTTGAACTCATCGCACGACGAGAACGCATCGCGCCGTCCAGCGCGAACCAGGCGTCCGTCACTTGCTCAAGGCCGCGTGTTTTATGCCTACCGCTTCGCGTACCGTCGACGATACAACGAACACCGGGCTGTCGCGCGCCCGCCTGAGTGCTCGCGTGTCACGGGTACAGCGCTGACTACCAAAATGCCGAAACCACGTAATTATTGCGTGATTATTGTGCAATTTCCCTGTTTCCCAATTCTCCTGTTTCCCTTTTGATTATTTATTAAAATTATTCACACGGTTTTGGATATTTTCGACACTAAAATATAATAATCGGGAATTCAAGGAACGAAAAATATGCATCACTCATTTTATTAAACTAAAAAATATTTGATCAACAAATAAAAAAATAATTGTTTTCTAAAACATTCGTTTTATTACCATTATCATCATACATATAACCCTAGCACATTTGCTGAGTGACACGCACACACGTAAGTCGCGCAGCGGGCAAAAGAATCTCAACTCTCTTTGTGCGTACTTATGGTACATTTCTCCTCGCTGCATACAGCTGGTATTATTATTATGATTTTGTAGGCTATTATAGCGTAGGTATTTTCGTTTTTGTATTGGAGTGAAGTATCTGTTACGTAGTAACTATTTAGTTAGTTTAGTTTAGTTTATAAAAATTCTTTATTGACATAAAAACATGACAAAGCTGTAATACTTACAAATAAAGTAACAGTTTCATTGTTATAGAGAACACTTTTACAGGCTAGGATCACCTTTATAAGTATTAAATTAGTGTTAGATAAAGCTTATTACAACATGAGGTATTTCACATTATTTATCTTATTTTAAATAGATGAAATCATTGTTGTAATTTCATTTATATAATTACAATGAAATAGGAGGTAGGAGTAAATAATTATCTACGCGCTCGGCGTAGGTTAAAATATGGTAGCTCAAGTGATCGCGCGTAACCACCAGCGCCGCGTGAGCCACCGCGCCCCTCGCGCGCATACGTGTACACAGTGCGCGCGGGGGCGCGCCGGCGCACTGTACGGGTCCAGCTATGACGCGTTATCAGTATTGTGCGCAAATAACATATAGTGATGGGGAAGCTTGTACGTACGGTATCTATCGACATGTGGTAGGTCTTTCAAATCAATTTGACCAATGTTAGCAACCAAAGGGTTTTGATGACCTTTATTTTTGTTATAGAATTTACGTGTTAATTTTAGAATAAATTTTATTAAGCTAGGTAATTTTATATTAGTGTGTAGTTTTTAACTATTTAGTAATCTGTGCTAAAACTAACCCTATATATAAATAATAGGTATATATAATTTAAGATAATTTTCTAATAACAAGCTAATGTTATCTTGAACTTAGAGAATGCTATAGAAGTGTCACTTACTTTGAGACATATCTGGCACTGGTACGTCTTGTGCAAATGTTTATCTTCAATGTGATCTCGTAGTTTCGTCTTATCGGCAAAGCGTTTGTTACAATGGTCACAGATAAACCTGTAATAGAAAAATGTATCTTAATATAGTGATATTTTTTTTAAATTCTGTACTTAAAATGAATAACTTTCATCTTGTTGTCATTTTCTCCTTCTGACAAGCCCGTTCATATTAGGAACTAGCTTTTGCCCGCGGCTTCGCTCGCGTTAGAAAGAGACAAAAAGTAGCCTATGTTACTCTCTATCCCTTCAACTATCTCCACTTAAAAATCACGTCAATACGTCGCTCCGTTTTGCCGTGAAAGAAAGACAAACATACAGACAGACAGACACACTTTCCCATTTAAAATATTAGTATGGATAGATGAAGAGATAAAACTAAAATAATTATCAAATATTCATTTCCTTGAAGCAGAAAAACAAACTTGTAAGTTGACACAATCTAAAGATACACCCATTTATGTCGCTTAATTTGACGGTCCTGTTGACTTAGAAAAATAAAATTTGGGAAGAATATGAAGCACAGTTAAAGAAAAAATCTTGAAAATTGTAATTTGTAATAACCTCAATAGATACTTAGGTACGGTCAGCAAAGTAGATAGGTATGCAGGGAAATGATCTACAATTGAGGTGCTCTTGAATACCAATGGATGCATTCAAATGAAATTTACCCTAATACGGTAGTTTCCACCATTATCAATTGACGTACTTTTTATGAGCTGTCAAAACGCAATTCTAATTTTCTATGGCAATGGCAACTTATGACGTCACTAAAATAACAACTCAGTTGACTATCTATTTATTGATTTCAAAGCAACTAAAAATCTAATTTTATAGCAAATTAAAAATAAACCGAATTTATTGGGCTGAAATTAAAAGAGGTTTTATAGAAATTGTGTCAACATTTATTGGTTAATGGTGGAAACTACCCAATTGAAGAACTAGTAATTTTCTACTATAGTTTAAATTTTTATTACAAAATATCCGTGGGTTTTTTAAGAAAACTTAAACTGTATCTGACGGCCCTGCATACTTATCTATTTTGACGTGCGGAATCCTTGTTGTGCGAGTCCACTTAGCACTTGGTTTTTACTTAATTCGCAGTTGGTTAAATATTAAAAGGGAAACAATGGTGAACTCACTTGAGCTGGTCTTGCGTGACGTGTTTGAGGCTATTCTTCAAGTGACGCTGGTATGAACAACTTGATGAGAAGCTGACGTTACACGTGGTACAGTATGCCGTGGCTGAGGAAGACTTGCCCTGAAGAGAATAATAATATATTCTTGTTAAAATGCAGCCCCGGATCAAGAAAAACGGGACAGTTTAAGTTTCGAGGGGTGGTTGTTGATTTCAAAGCAACCAAAATAACCAGATTTTTAGGGCTTAAATGAGGTTTTATAGAAATTATCTTATATATATTTATTACTAGCTTTTGCCCGCGGCTTCGCTCGCGTTAGAAAGAGACAAAAAGTAGCCTATGTTACTCTCCATCCCTTGAACTATCTCCACTTAAAAAATCACGTCAATTCGTCGCTCCGTTTTGCCGTGAAAGAAAGACAAACATACAGACAGACACACTTTCCCATTTATAATATTAGTATGGATAGTGTCAAATGCCCAATAAAAAATGTTATTCCGAATTCCGATAATTGCAACCTGATGAAACGTTGAAACTAAACACTGGGGTCTCAATCATGGGTCACCAAATAGTTTTTTTTTGGTGAGTGGGAATGATTTCCCACTCACCAAAAAAAAACTATTTGGTGACCCATGATCCAAAAGTCTGACACGAAGAACGGGAGAAGTCACTTGATGATTCCAGTGACTTCTCCCGTTCTTCGTGTCAGACTTTTACTGACTAAAACCCACTCATGTTCCTTCGGTTGCCCTTTATGTTCCGGAGTCACGGTAACTATTATAACTATTCCGCAACCCCGGGTCATTAAATGGTATGAAATATCTTTTTTTATTCTTGTTTACGCATCTCTACCAGTCAGCTTGTATATTTTTTTATTTATTAAAACTTTATGCACAAAGAAAACATTGCACAAGAGCGGACTTAATGCCTTAGGCATTTTCTACCAGTCTACCTTAGGGTGATGCAGAGACAAAACATGGTAGGTGCAAAGATATTAAAGATAAAAGAGAAAAAAAAAAGAATTATTATAATAAATACATACATACAAAATATAAACAGTAGAGAGAGATAAAAATTATAGATAGAGAAAAAGAATAAATTACATGTGGAATGAATCTGCCAATTTCTTGCGTAAGTATTCGCGAGCTTTAGCTTTAAATGTGTACCGACTGGTCAACGTCCTGATATCCTGAGGAAGTTCATTCCAAAGGAAAACCGCCTGAACGAGAAATGAAGAATTGAGAAAACCAGAGCGGTGAGATGGACATCGTAGGAGACAATTATTGGAAGAACGAAGATTCTTATTATGCGCAGAGCACAAATATTGGAAATGAGTATAATGAAACTTACCTTTACTTCATGTTTTTCCAAATGTCGCTTCAGACTTGTTTTCCATCGAAATACTTTATCGCATATCGTACAGGGAAACGCATTGTGATATTCATGTACAGCCCTAGAGAAAAAAAACAAGAAAATTACAAATTATTTTTAAAAAGGACACAACGGGTCATTACGGTACAGTTTAGGAGATAAAGGTGCTGATTCTTTTGTTCATAAACTAACCAAAATTTAAGTGAAGTTCATCTTTCTCTTTCCATTTCATTAAGAAAAGGACAGAAGATACATATTCGTTTAGTCCTGTCAAATTAGACAGCGCCTGAAGTAAATTGGCGTACTTTTCGTCGCCATGATTTTAATCGCGTCTAAATTATCTATGGAGTGTCTTAAATGTTCGAACACACGTGATTTAAGACACAATAGAAAGAATATAGCAGCACGAAAGCCGGCTGTCGCTGTCGTCAAGAGGTTAATTTGACAGGACTTAACTAAAATATTATCAATACTTTTCTTAATTAAATGGAAAGAGTAAGATGCACTTAAATTAAATTTAGGTTATTTTGTGAATAAGAAAATCGGCACTAATGTACAATCGACAAAATGGAATCATGACCCACCACAAGCTTATTTTCCTACAGACATTCAAATACAATTAGGTCGACAATCGCGTAAACATGTATTCAAAATGTCACACGTCTAGTCTTATTATTTTGACAGCTTTAAACGATTTGTCGTCGAAATGGGTCATGATTCAATTTTGTCGATAGTACCTAAATAGTTATTTCTGGTACTTTTATATCTATTCAATAGTTTCGAGCAAAAAGCGAAGTGCGTGTCAGGCTACGTATAAATTGATTTCCTATGCACATTTTAAAAAAGTGGACATCTGCCCCCCGGGGCAAATTTTTTGTAGGCGAGGTGCCCATAACCCTTTCATTTTAGCACTTATGACAGACACTATACCTTCTATCTACAAATAATTTAAAAAACCACTTACAGTCTATGGTTCATGAGTCCTGCTCTATGCCTGAACGTTTTGTCACACTCTGTGCACTGGACTCTCGCTTTATGCGTATCTTTATGGTAACGATGAGTGTCTATGGAGCTGAAAAAAAATACAATTAAACCTGAATAAGCGAATCCTGAGTAAGTAGGAAGTTACTGAATAGAATGACGTTACGGCACTTTTGCATTGAAATACCTGTTACTGTAGTCTGTTTTTTTTAACAAACGAGTACCAAATATTGTTCTGCGTTTCTATTGGTCCACATAATCAGCACAAGTGTTATTATTAGTGTTAAAAGCGTTGGCTCACCTCGACTAATTTCCCATCTCTCTCTGTCAATGCCGGAAATGTGAAAGAGATATACTCAGTACACGTTTGTTAAAAAAAAATAGACTATAGAAGTTTTCAAACCTTTGCAAGCTTTGCTTTGAACTAGATTTCTTACATATCCATACTAATATTATAAATGGGAAAGTGTGTCTGTCTGTCTGTCTGTTTGTCTTTCTTTCACGGAAAAACGAAGCGACGGATTGACGTGATTTTTTAAGTGGAGATAGTTGAAGAGATGGAGAGTAACATAGGCTACTTTCTGTCTCTTTCTAACGCGAGCGAAGCCGCGGGCAAAAGCTAGTTTCGATATAAATGAGAGGATCAAGTAAATAGACATAAATTAACGGCTTGTTTTTTTTTCTGACATTTTTAACAATAGGTGTCATATTAAAAAACACACACACACACACATATTAACATTCCTTTTTAATCACTCTTGGCGAGATAAATAGACTTTATACTAAGCACTGACGTTGGCTTAGCCATGTTCCGTCTCTATTATGCACTTGACGTTTGGCAGTTGTGTAACAGTGACAGGTATAGTGCTAAAGTACGATTTTTAATTCGAGTCAGAAAAATGACATTTCCAGTGTTGCAGGTTTTTAGTCCCAAATAAATAGTGATGTGGTACAATTGAGTTATTACAATTAAATCTTAGTAGAGAATACTTTTTTTATTCAATATCAAATTGCCTTTAATTATAAAAAAAATATTACATGTAATTTACGGTAATTAAATAGAGGACATACACGGTAAGTAATTTAATATTACATAAAACACTGTTATATTATTTGTTTTTGGTAAGGTCCATATTTCTAAAATTGTTTTATTTAAGACGGTATGTATTCAATATTTACAATAAAAAACGCTTTGGTACCTAATAAAACAAAGCATGACTAAATGTCTAAGTCTATCGATTGTGGAACATCACTATTATAGTGGGTCACCCTTTTTGGTATCAGTGACAGTTGCACTTGTCATTTCTCTGACTCGAATGAAAAATCCTACTATTAGCCAAAGTCAGCGCTTAGTAACGTATCTTTCTATTGATAAAAACCGCTTCGAAATCCGTTTCGAAGTTCAAACGTTTTAATCGTTACAATTTTTATTATGTAAATATTAATATGAATAATCATACTTACTTAGATACCTTACCACATAGATTACATTTATATTCCTTGAGAGATATTTCATGCGTTGAATAATAATGTTGTTGCATTACTTTCATATCCAAAGTCCTCTTATGACATATACTGCATTCATACCTACAAAATATAACATTTATACTAGTGCCCTTACTAATAATCACTGTGTAAAGTTATGTCACGAATAAAGCCTGTGTAACCATACATTTTTTGACGTATAAACCTGTCATAACTTTATGCAGCGTTTATTAGTAAGACGCTAGGTGTATTTTTGGTCTTGCACAACCCGCTAGGAGATGATACTACTCATAAAAACAAACAACTTTTATTATGGAACCAACTCTGAAATCGCGAAAATATCAGCTGTTCGTCAAAAGTTCAATGCCTCCCGACCATAATGTATGAAACTTTTGTTGTCAAAACAACAAAAGTTGTTTGAGTAGAATCATCTCCTAGCGGGATGCAAGACGAAAAATACACGCTGTATTTTAAGTATAAATAAATATATTTTTTTATATGCTGGGACAACTCACACACTTATTTTTAATTTATTTTATTGGGAACAGCTAACAATTACATAATAAAAATATACAAACAGTGAGACTTAAAATTAATCCACTGCGTTATTCACAGGATACTTTTTACCAAGGACGAATTCGTCCATGGTTTTACTGACATTATACATTGTTACGTTAGATTATAGATAAATTACACCCAGACACAGAACAAACAATTATGATCATCACACAAAGTTTGTCCTGGGTGGGAAACGAACCCACAACCTCCGGCTTAGCAGCCACTAACCACTAGACCAACAGGCCCGTCAAGATGGTTGTTGTATGAAAAGTACCTACCTTCTCATATGCCGCTTGTAGTGGGCCGTAAAAGATTCCACAGAAGGAATTATTGTTTTACAAATAGGGCAGATATATTCGCCTAGGTCCTGAAAAAAAAAAAATTTATTACACATTCATATTTGGTTTTAGTTAAACTTTCGAACAAACGTGACTTGAGACACAATAGAAAGTCAATAGCAGCGCGAAAGCCGGCTGTCGCTTGGTCGTTGAAAGATTAAGTAAAGCGTTAAGCTCAATAGGGATGACGACAGCATTAAAAACATAGCATTCTGTTTAGTCCGTCTGATAGATCGGCCGAAAATACGAGACACGTGTAAAAAACACGCTTGATCAAATTAATAAAAAAATACAAAGACAAAGAGCAACAAAGTTCCGGAGTGGGGGCTTTTGACGTCATCGTCCTACAAAAATTGTATCAGATCGTGACGTCACACGAAACTTCAACGCATTGTATCGTCTTCATTCTTTGTGAGAAAAAAGAAAAAATACGTGTCCAAAGTTTTTTGATGATCTATCTGACGGACTAATTACCTTTTTTTTGTCGTCTCGCCTATTAAGTGACGTTTGCGTATTCAGAGATTAGCCATTCTTTTTACAGTTCTGACCATTGTTGCTTGCCCCAGTTTGAACCCACTTCTAGCATGGAGGACGACGCTTTGACCACTAGACCCTAACAGAATTAGACTCAGGGTCAATTCACACGTACCACAACCACACCACGTCGCAGCGACAAAATGTGGTCAAGCTGTGGTTACGTGTGAATAGTGTCGCAGCGGCTTTTTGCAGTTGCGTTGTGGTAGCGACAAAATGTCGATGTGGTTGCGTTGTCGCTGTCGTTGCCATGTGGTAACCACGTGGTCATGTGCAGTTATACTCCGGCTTTCGTAGCGCGCTGTTGATGACGTCATGTCGTGGCGATGTGGCCGCGCTGCCGCCGCGTTGCCGTCGCGATGTGGTTGCGATGTAGTCGTATTACACAGGTGGTCGATAACAACCGCAAAATGTGGTACGTGTGAATTGTAATATTCATTTTCAATACAAAATTTACGCCCGACCACGTGGCGTCGTTGTGGTGTGGTTGTCGCTGTGGTGTGGTTGTGGTACGTGTGAATTGAGCCTCAATAAAAAAACTTACCGCCGAATGCTTAGACGCCACGTGAGCTAAATACGACTTCTTGTAATTAAAGCCGATAAGACAACTATCGCATTTATATTCAGCCTTCATATATGCGTCTCTTTTCGATTCTCTTTCTCTTTCTACCAACATTTCTTCATATGATAGTTCTATTGTTAGAATCTTCTGGTCCTGCTCTTTCGCAGTGTTTGACTGTAATAAAAGAGAGAAAAATTAAAAGAATTTTCAAAGACGGTTCAAGCTGTTTTGGGTAATTGGTTAAACTTTAAACACATGCGACCAAGACACAAAAGAAAGACAATTGGGTAGTTTACACCATTAACCAATAAATGTTAGACAAAATTTCTACAAAACCTCTTTTAATTTCAGCCCAATAAATTCGGTTCATTTTCAATTTGCTCTAAAATTTGATTTTTAGTTGCTTTGAAATCAATAAATAGTCAACTGAGTTGTTATTTTAGTGACGTCATAAGTTGCCATTGCCATACAAAATCTACTGGAGAATTGCGTTTTGGGAGTCATCTCGTGTTCTTGGATATAAGAACACGTGTATGATCTCCAAACTATAATTTAATAACCGTACAATTGTCATTTAAACTGAAATATTATTTTCAAACTGGACATTGGCAAAAATCACTGAAAATTCGGTGGATTGCCATAATAAATATAAAAGTTGAAGTTGAATTGCGTTTTGACAGCTCATAAAAAGTATGTCAATTGATTATGGTGTAAACTATCGTATTGCTGGCTGTCGCTTGGTCGTCGAAAGGTTAACTAATATTTTATCTTCTGTCCTTTTCTTAATGAAATGGAAAGAGAAAGATGCACTTAACTTAAATTTTGTTACGTCTGTGAATCGAATCGAAAGCGAATCAGCACCAATAGTTACCTGATCATCAACTTTGACCCTCTTTATCTTCTTGACTCTTTTAACCTTAGTCTTTCTGTCTCTCTTTCTCTTCTCATCTCTTTTCATAGAACACATGATATTCTGTAACTCTGACTCAAAGTGTTTTGCGTTGTCCGAACTGTCTGACAGTGGGCCGCTGTCTTCCAAGATATTTGTGTCATCTGAAAATAACATATATAAATAAATAATAAATAAATAAATGATGATAAATACGTGATGGCCTAGTGGTTAAGGCGCCCGGCCCTCATGCAAGAGGTCGCGGGTTCGAATCCGGGCAAGTACCAATGTGACTTTTTCAATTCATATGTACTTTCTAAAGTTTATCTTAGACATCACAGACATCGGTGAAGGAAAACATCGTGAAGAAACCTGGACTTGTAGTTAATATGAGTCCGAAATCGCCAACCCGTCTTGAGCGCGCGTGGTGATCAATGCTCGTGCCTTCTCTGTATGAGAAGAGGCCTTTGCCCTGCAGTGGGACAGTTATAGGCTGGTATTATTATAAATAAATAAATATCTTCGGACAATTCACACACAGTTATCTGATCCCAAGCTACTCAGAGCTTGTGTTATGATGGTAACCAGACAACTGATATACATTCTCATATAATTATTATACATTTATTAGATAAATTACACCCAGACACAGAACAAGCAATCATGCTCATCACACAAAGTTTGTCCTGGGTGGGAATCGAACCCACGACCGCCGGTATAGCAGTCAGGGTCACTAACTAGACCAACGGGCCCGTCAGTGTATAGTGAAGAATATATAGAGAAGTCAATAAATTAGTGAAGACCTTCATACAAGCTTAAAAGCCTGGCTCGTACTAATGAGCAGTGATATAGGAATAGGTAGTGCCTATTTGCCTAAATTTCGAAGAACAGAGACAAGAAACGGAGACTTCCTTAGGACAAATTTTTTTCGGAGATTTTTTCCATCTGTGCTGAAATTTCGAGACAACACTTAAAAACATATAAAAAAAATTGTTATTTGGAATAAGTACCTAATTCGTTCATATTTACCTAAAGTTTACGACTAGATATATCATAATAAAAACATGTATGTTATTTATTATGAAATGAATATGAATATGTTATGAATTATAAACTAACTGATTTTTTTTTTGGAAAACATTTTGTAAATGTTGTTGATCGTTATAAACAATGAATCAAAGTCAAAGTCAAATAGTTTATTGCAATCCATAATGTACACTTACAGGTGGTAAATATAATAATATAACATAGAAACAATTATGGACCCTGTCGGGCACAGCAAGTTTTAAATAAGTAGGAGAGAGGAAGAGCGCTTCATTAGTTTTTTGTTATTAGTTACATATAAGGTACTTTTTATGATTCTATTTATCTATCAATAAGCATTCCAATCTATAAATAAAATATATATCTATATATATTCTATTAATCACAATGTTTGTATAAGAATTTACAGATTTTACTTCGACTTCTGAGTAAAAACCGCGTTTGTGTCCGGGGCTGCTGTATCTCTCGAACCACGATTTGAACCAGGGTTTTAACACTGCCTACAGAACCCTAGGAACACCACTCAGAAGCTTCACATACCTTTACCACAATCCCAGTCCTGCTTGAGTTCGTCTTTAACACAAACAACGGGTACCTCTGGGTATACCGGCAACTCTTCAAGACCATCGGATGGAGATATATTGATGGGTTCCACGCTATGGACCTTCAGGCGAGGAGTACGGCTCACGTCTGTGAGGAGGCATTCGTGGAGATTCTGGAAGGGACAAAAAAGAAAGAATTTTATTTGGACCTAAATGACCTACCAATTTTATACTAGGTATGAATATATAGCCGGAGAGCTGGTGAACCCTCCTACTAACGGTCGTCCTGTAAGGCTAGAAATTTGTGGAGTGATGAGTCATAGTACACCAAGGCCAACAACAATGACCTGGCAGGCAACAACCCTGCACGTCATCAGCCTTTTTATTTTTTTAAATGTAAAATAAATAATAAAAAAAAACGTTCTTCATTTAGTTTATTGATTAATAATTATGGAAAAAAATTGACAGGCGATTTGGGTAAGCAGCAGTATCTGCCAGGCGAATCGAAAAGTGCATAGTTTTGGGGGAAAAATAAACTTTCTCCTGTAAAGTTGAAATTTAAGTATGTGTTTGAGCAAATCATTAAAAAGAAATGTGTACAATGACAGGCGGTTCTGAGCAGCATAAGACCTTGACAGGCGAGGGGAAAGATGCTAAGAGCGGGCGAGTAAGAGGCGTAACGTGAATGCGTATAGTGTGAATGACATTAAATAAAATTAAAAATTATAGATGCAATATTTTTTATTAATTGTATGTAGTGTAATCTACATTATTTTTTACATTAATTATCATCATCATCCGACACTTCTTCACTACTACTTCTTTCGTCATAATCGAGGAGATGCTGCTTCGGCAGCATCTCCTTCAAACCAATTGAAATCGTAGTGATTATCGCAGCTTTATTTATTTATTTTATGGCTCTCTAACGACTTACTCACTAATACACTTAGTTACAATAATAGGTTTTATGACATATTTTTTATGATAGTGGTCATGTATAGGAGTGCACATCACTTGTACCTATTAACATAAGTTAAAACATTACAAACAATAAAAAGTGGATAAAAAGACGACAAAAGCTGTTATAGGAATTAAATAATAATAATAGCCAGGATTATTCATCAGCAACTTGCTCTGAAATACAATATTGTGGAATCGGGAGTACCGTATTACAGGTATGTGCTCGACCCAGTTCTTGAGAATAGCCATATCACATTATACTGGGATCGATCTATTATCACAGACAAAACTATTGTTGCCAATAAGCCTGACATTGTGGTAATAGATCGATTAGAGCGTCGGGCAATGATTGTTGACATAGCCGTTCCACATGATGAGAACCTCGTGAAAGCCAAGAAGGATAAGCAGTCTAAATACCTTTTTTTTTTTTTGGTGAGTGGGAAATCATCCAATGACTGCTCCCGTCCTGGGTGCGGCGGGAGGGTGTGTCAGACTCTTACTGACTAAAACCCACTCATGTTCCTTCGATTGCCTTTTATGTTCCAGGGTCACGGTAACTGTTATAAACATAACATTCCGCAACCCGTCTAAATACCTTGACTTGGCTCGCGGGGTTGTCGACATGTGGGACGTAGATTCAGCAGTCATTGTACCGATAGTGGTGACGGCCAATGGCATAATAGCTAAGAGCCTCGACCAACACCTAAGGAGGCTCTCGCTAGGCAGCTGGATCAAGGGCCTGATGCAGAAGGCGGTACTCCTGGGCACGTCGCGCATTGTCCGGAGGTTCCTCTCTCTGGTGCCCTGACCATCGGTAGCTTGGACCCTGTTCCGATGCCGGTGGGCTACTATTTTTTATATTTTTAAATGTTATTTTTTATATTAATACCTATTTAAAAATGTAATTTATATGTATGTAATTATGTATACTGAATAAATGGAAAAATAATAATAGTATAATATCTTAGGACAATTCACACACGGTCATCTGATCCCAAGCTAAGCAGAGCTTGTGTTATGGTAACCAGACAACTGATATACATACTTATATAGTTTATAAATATATACATATTATAGATAAATTACACCCAGTCACAGAAAAAACAATCATGTTCATCACACAAAGTTTGTCCTGGGTAGGAATCGAACCCAAGACCTCCGGCTTAGCAGTCAGGGTCACTCACACTAGACCAACAGGCCCAGGCGTCAAAACATAGTTTAAAAAGCTTTACATCAGATTGTCCTAAGGAAATAGGATAAAAACAAAAAAAAGAATATAAAAAGTATTCTATGTCCGTCCCCTGGTCCTAAGCTACCTCCCCACCAAATTTCAACCAAATCGGTTCTGCTGTTGTTGAGTTATAAAATGTGTAAATAACACGACTTTCTTTTATATATATACAGGATGGAAAATTTCAATGGGCCCTGAAAGAAAACTACCTTAAATCATTAAGATAGATTATTTTACTTAAAGGAAACATTCCCTTATTTTTTTAAAGAAATAAAACTACATTCAAAAATTTCGAAAATTCGCTTGTCACACTCGGGAATTGAACTGGCTTAAAATGTGTACTTTTATGACGTTAATCGATAGGTCATTTATAAGGATCAAATCTTTCTAATAAACATGGTAAATAAAATTAAAGGGAAAACCATGAAATTTTAACTTGTCAAATCAAAGGACGACTAGCTATCGAAATTTTCGTTCAACTAAAGTAAAATTCTTAAAATGTATGGTTTTCCTTTAATTTAAATAACCATGTTTATTAAAGAGATTTTGTCCTTATGAATGACCCTAACGTTTGACATCATAAAAATATACTGTGTTACTTTTTTGGATTTTAAAACACCGGTATCCAGCTGAATCCGGTTAGGCTGGCAGCCGACTCCAACACGGTTGGGAAAAGGCTAGGGAGATGATGACTTTTTTGGATTTTAATCGGTTCGATTCCCGGGAGTGGTAAGCAAAATTTCGAAAAACTTTGAATGCAGTTTTGTTTCTTTTTAAAAATAAAGGAATGTTTTCTTTAAGTAAAATAACCTCTCTCAACGATTTAAGGTAGTTTTCTTCCAGGGCCCATTAAAACGTTCCACCCTGGATAATAAATAGATTTGAAATATATTTTTATATTTGTACGTGAATGAAATGTAGATTTGACTTTTTGAAAAGTAAATCAATTTTAAACACACTGAAATCTATATTATACTTATATTTGTATACAAAATAGTATAATATGTATAAGTTAATAATTTTCGTGTCTTATGTGGCAAGAAACTTCTCATAGCGTGCGTTATCCAATCTTTGACATTTTGATCCGTACATGATGATGATAATTAATGTAAAAAATAATGTAGATTACACTACAATTAATAAAAAAATATTGCATCTATAATTTTTAATTTTATTTAATGTCATTCACACTATACGCATTCACTTTACACCTCTTACTCGCCCGCTCTTAGCATCTTTCCCCTCGCCTGTCAAGGTCTTATGCTGCTCAGAACCGCCTGTCATTGTACACATTTCTTTTTAATGATTTGCTCAAACACATACTTAAATTTCAACTTTACAGGAGAAAGTTTATTTTTCCCCCTAAACTATGCACTTTTCGATTCGCCTGGCAGATACTTCTGCTTACCCAAATCGCCTGTCAATTTTTTTCCATAATTATTAATCAATAAACTAAATTATATTAAATTTTGAAGCTTACAGAGGAACGTTTTTTTTATTATTTATTTTACATTTAAAAAAATAAAAAGACTGATGACGTGCAGGGTTGTTGCCTGCCAGGTCATTGTTGTTGGCCTTGGTGTACTATGACTCATCACTCCACAAATTTCTAGCCTTACAGGACGACCGTTAGTAGGAGGGTTCACCAGCTCTTGGGCTAATAGGCAAGTATGCGCCTTTCAATTTTATGTGTAACTAGCTTTTGCCCGCGACTTCGTCCGCGTGAAATAATAGTTCCCGTTCCTGGGGGATTTCCGGGATGAAAACTATCCTATGTCCTTTCTCGGGTCTCAGACTATATCTTTACCAAATTTCATTCAAATTGGTTCAGTGGTTTAGGCGTGAAGAAGAGAGAAACAGACAGACAGACAGACACACTTTCCCATCCATACTAATAATATAAATGGGAAAGTGTGTCTGTCTGTCTGTCTGTTTGTCTTTCTTTCACGTCTAAACGGAGCGATGAATTGACGTGATTTTTTGAGTGGAGATACTTGAAGGGATGGAGAGTAACATAGGCTACTTTTTGACTCTTTCTAACGCGAGCGAAGCCGCGGGCAAAAGCTAGTTTATAATATAAGTATGGATTTCTAAGTTTATCTTGGACAGCAATTACTGTGGGAAGCGGCGCGATGACACAAACAGTTGTAGAGTTTCAACTGTTTATTCCAGTGGCGTCACTACGCGTTAAATCGCGTAAGACACTGCATACCATCCCATTCCTCAGAAGGCATGCCATTGTCATTCTTGTAGTCTAGCCAAGAGGAATCCTGTTACCCTGATAGACCTTGATAAGCAGGTACTAGCTAGGCGTGCGTCGTCCTAAAAGACGCCGCCACATTGGTACAATCTTTGCTCAAACAGTTGAGCAGTAATCCAAAGAAAATATCTTTTTTGGTTTCAGTTTAGGAATGCTTACCTCGTGAGTGTAAGTCTGCAATATTCTGTACGAATCCTGCACTTGTTCCTTAAATAATACACTCTTCTCAAGTAGGGCCTTACATTCCCAGCACACCAGCAGGCTTACAGCAGACAGAGAATACAGCTGGAACAAACAATTTTAATATACTTAATAGGCAAGATGAAGAAAAAGTAATTAGTCCGTCAGTTAGATAATCAAAAAATTTGGGACACGTATTTTTTCTTTTTTTTCGTAAACAGAAAATGACGACAATACAGCGCGTTGAAGTTTCGTGAAACGTCACACCTCAGTATAATTTTTACTGAGGAGTGACGTCACAAGCCCCCTCTCCAGAACTTTGATGCTCTTTATCTTTGTATTTTGTTATTAATTTGATCAGCAAAAAATATGTGTCCAGTATTTTTGGACTGTCTAAAAGACGGACTAAACAGAATGTCATTCTTTTGATGTAGTCAACATCCCTATTATATTTTTTATAACAACAGTAAACAAAATGGAACTCACTCCATCGCATCATTAATTGAGGTCTGAGGAATGTAGTAATCTTATGTGAAATTACTGAGTTTACAAAAAACAATGAATTGTTATATAAAGCCAACTCTTGGACTCTTCAACAATTTCTCGAAATGTAAAAAAATTGAAATAAGGATGACGACAACATAAAAAAAATGGCATTCTGTTTAGACGGCCAAAAATTCGGAACACGTGTTTTTTGCATGTACAAAATTGATAAGGAAATACAAAGATAAAGAGCAACAAAGTTTCGGAATGGGAGCTTTCTTTAAAACGAACAAGCATAGATTATAAATTGTTATGTTTTCAAGTAGTAGAAATTTATCCAAAAACGTAAATAGCTAATCAATGATAGAATGATTTATTTTTGTAAATAGGTAAAAAATTACACTTTTACACGTCATTTTTTTCTTATTTTAATCGAACGGTGGGGCCGGTGTTTCCTAGCTGGACTACTCTGAGAAGAAACAACCGAAACAAACTCAGAGGTCAAAGTCTCTTTTAAAGTCCATACAATATTGTATTGGTCAATTTTGCGAGGACCATGAAGGTAATAACTGAAGTGATCTCTTGATGAGAGAATCACACAGATTTGAGTGGACCTGTCCAAACAGTGCAAGCATTTGTCAAACTTGTCAATATAAAAGTAGACTGTGTAAGTAATAAAAATAAAAGATATAATGAAATGGGAGACCTCAACACCCAGATGTTGGTTGGTCGTCAAGTTTAAGTAACCAATTTGGATAGTTTGATCATCATGACAAAGAATTGTATAATGACTGGTAACATCACACTATGAACTAAAGGAGTAAAGCAGTAACCAAAGAGGATACAAGGATGAAACTATGAAGGTATTGGTTATTTATTTATTATCAGATTTTTGTCATCATTGTTAAATAAAATAGTCTAGTAATTAAATACTCACGCGTTAAGTAGTTAAACACACGCATATATACACACATACACACATCCACACACACCGACACATACGCAACCACACACACATACACACACATCATCCATAACTATTTTTAACTTTTTTGTTTAGTTGCACTCTATTTGAAACATTATTGAAACATTATAGCAGTATAAGCATTCATACTTGTGAAATACTCAACGAGGGAACACTGACTTCCAAAATACAGGATCACCTAGTTTGGGAGGCAGCGGTTTTATAATTTGTAAGCTGTAACTGTATGCCTATACCTAAATTAAAATATTTGTAACTCGCTTCTTTTAGTAAATAAAGATTATTATTATTATTATCATCTGAATACAAGTCAGGATTTAATTGGAAAGGAACTTCTGTACTCCTCTATCCCTCTCTTAACCTTTCAACGACCAACCGACAGCCGGCTGTCGGGCTGCTATTGTCTTTCTATTGTGTCTCGAATCGTGTGTGTTTGAGGGTTTAAAAACCAGTCTTTGATTATAATAATTAAATAATCCTACTGTATTTTAAAAGTGAAAGCTCTTGACAATAGATATATGTTTATTACTCTTTTTTCCAAAAACGTACTGTATAGATTTTGTTGACACTTTAGAGCAGTCTTTCCCAAAGGGGGGAGGGGGGGGATTTGTAATTTTATTTAGCTAGGAGGCTGAATATAGAGAAATCTAAATGATATCATTCTTATTGGCAGGTGGAACCCGTAAGAGTTAACTTGAGACCTAAGCGCCGTTGTATGTTATCTACTGCACTCAGGATTCAATTTGCGGGTTATGGTAAAAGGTTCGTTTACAATTCTCCATTAATATACGTATATAGGTCACAATAATTAATTAATTTAATTTGCAGTTATAGTGGTTTTTAAATAGGTGAAAAAATGGGGGCGCTAAAAAAATGTTTATTCTCAAAGTGGGCAGTAGACAAAATAGGTTTGGGAACCACTGCTTTAGAGTAACATAGCTTACTAGCTGTCACCCGCGGTTTAACCCGCGTAGTTCCCGTTCCCGTGATATTTTTGGGATAAAAACTATCATAAGTCCTTTCTCAAGCAATGAACTATCTCTGTACAAAATTTTATTCAAATCGGGTCAGTAGTTTTGCCGTGAAAGACGGAAAAACAGACAGACACACATACTTTCCCATTTATAATATTTAAGTATGGATATATCAGAATAACATTTGGGCTACTTACTAACAGGATATGACCCACGGGAGCAAAGCAGACTTAACAAAACGCGGGTGCAAATAGGTACATGTTTCTTTTGTATTCACGCGTGTAAGGAAATAAATGCCTTTTTCTTTAAAAATACTTACAGGAATTTCATCAAGTGCTTGCATATAATATTTTTGTGTTTTCTCTTCTGTGATGGTATGAAGCTTACGGCCGACGCACAGGCACGCATTGCACAGCAGTTTATAAGCTACGCCTTCTTCTTTGACATCCATTTCTTTAAAATTACTCTAATATCATAAGTTTTACATGTCCGTTAAACTTCTCTTTCCGACGTGCCCTAACTTTCACAAAATTCCGAAAATTATAAAAGAAAACTATATGCTTTTAGCTTCTAAGACAAATAAATAAGAGTACTGAATAAATGTCTGTGTTCTTATATAGTTAAACACATTCCAGTTTATTTTACGGGTGAAATAACTATTTCATTTTCAAAAACATACAACAAAACAAACCGCTGCCATGTTTAAAACTAGTGTTGTAGCACGCAGGCACGCACGCTGCTGCACGCGTCATCGGTTTTATCGGTTTTAGTACTGACTCATTTGCAACCAAAACACCGGTAAAGGAAGCTAAAAAGTGAGTGTTTCGGTGATAGAATCATACTCGACGAAATATTATTGGGAATAAATTGTATGTGTGCTCGAATCTGTACATAAAAACCGTAATGCACCTACCACACACTCTTTTCGAGGAATGTACTTACTGCTTCCACGGCCGTGCACGGATGCAAGCCAGTGTTGACCTTCAATATTTGACCGTTGATGGTTTATCGATAATCAACTGGTTGCAATTTTATCGTGGGTTTTTTAATTAATAAAGTTAACACATTCAATAGTATATCGATAATATTAAACATAAAATGTTAAATATTAATAGTATTAGTACAATTATTTATTATTTCTATAATTTAACCAAAAACTATTATTTAGTATTGATTCCACAGAACTTACGTTAGGTAGTCCTTTATTGCAAGTACGGTTCAGTAAATATTTTTTTTGTGTTTGCAGGCGGTACATTGTAATAGTGCTGTAATTGTATGTTTATAAATAAATAAATAAAATTCTTTATTGTATCTAAATACTCAATTTCTATTATTGTTCTATGTTTGTTTGTTACGTTCTTCCAAATTATCTTGTTTTCAGTTTTCTTATACCTTTCAACGACCAACAGACAGCCAACTGTCCGGCTGCTATTTTCTTTCTATTGTGACTCAATTAATTAAACAAGGTGTAAATCACTATAAGAATCATGTAAAATAAATTCAATTATTATAATCTTGTAACTTTATTGCACACGAACAAGAATAATAAACCATAATTTGGTAGTGAAATTTGCAGTGGAGGATATTGTCAGAGGGGAAAATTGGGGTTGGCCCGGGCTTCCCACCCTGACAAAGAATGAGAAAGAGGTTCGGCTAATTGGGTGTAAAAAAATAATAATAAAATTTCAAAACTTGTTGAACTACACTTTATTTAAAACAAGTTGCAAATAACAAGAAGGTAATTTCTGGAAACTTCCTAATTAAATACTCATACAATATTGTACTAAAACAATGTTGGGTCAATCCTGGCGATTCCAAAGTGGACGTGTTGGAACGTCCAAGATTCACAAGCAACTGTAGCCTAGTAGATTGCCTACTTAAACTCTAGCTCAGTCTGTGGATCCTCAGGCTATGGATTCCATCTACTCAGACTACTAAATACACGAATCTAAAAGTGTAGGATAATGTCACCACTGGTAATTAAAAGTAAATGAATTTATCTTGTTCAAAGAGGTTAAATGTTTATAAAAGGTACTTGCGACACATTCCTTATGGTAACTCGCCTTCCGACCCTTCGTCAGCGAGTCCACGTGGCACAGCCTCTTCAATCCTACCGGGGTTGAAGGGCTCAATCCAGAAAACAGGGAAAACGAAGACAAAAATAAATTCTTCCTAAAAATAAATTCTTTCCTTGAATAAATTCTTCGTAAAATAAAATCCCGCCCAGGCTGAAATAGAACATTGTTTGCATTAGTTTTAGATCAAACTACAATACATCCTGAGCGTGGCTCCACGTGGCCATCACGACAATAGGCTAGAACCTTACCGGTGTTTCACAGGAAACGATTTACACCTGAGACACCCAGCCACAATCCACAATAAAATTACGGCTCAGTGCTGCTTGCAGGCTGGTCCACACAGCTGAAAAAACGAGACGCATGAGAAATGCAAGTCCAAGGGAAGATGCGCCAGCGCATGTCGATCTTCCCGTATAAGACGATTGATGGTCAAACAGCTTACCCGTGATTGTCCACAAAATCCGCACGCAGCACTACAAGCCTTTCAATTATTTAAATTCGTCCAGGCTGACTGCCTGACGCCTTGCCGGCCAGTTAAATCCACATCGAAATGCATCCTTGAATCGACCGACGCCGCTCGATCCAAGATCTCTCGAATCCTTGGGTTCTTATCACCCGAAACTAAATTACCCCTTTCCAATGTGGGAGATTTTCTCGTCTATAAGATTCCAATTTGCTGAAATCCTATGAAAATATACTCGCTTTATGCAAATTGTTAAATTAGAAAATACGACAATTTATTTTCAAGATGAAGGCAGCGACCTCCTCAAAACATTTAACGTTGTTGATAAACAGAAATAATATAAATGCACCCATATTTAAAACAATACTCCCCCAAACATGGGAATCTGACAAGAGCCTGTCGCACTAGTGTCATAGACAAATGTCAAAGACAATTATGATCAATTACATAGACCCATTATGGCGCGTTTACATATGCTTAGTAAGAGCAACAAGTGTTGACCACTAAACAAAAAAATCACAACGTTACAATACCCCCCTTCCTAGGGAAAGGTTCGACCAAGGAGAACCGCTCGCTGCCCTCAGCGAACTAAATAAAACGAAACTAATGCGTTAAAACAATGGGTAGTCCAACAAAAAAACAAAACGAAAAAACACCAACAAGTCTCCAAACAACCAACGCAAACCAAAACCCTGGGCATGTTTGTTCAGGAAAGGAACCAGTAAAAAAAACACATAACTTGACACAAGTTCCTTCCTTGGCCCATGTCCCTCGATCGCCTCTTACGATCTGCACGGGAAGAGATGCAGCTGACACATTCTAGGTTTTCTTTTTGCCCCCAGGTCAGCATGGGGAAAACAATTGCTCATAAGAGCAATAATCCCACGGGGACAAAACTAAAAACCTTTGGTACAAGACCAAAAAATCGGCAAAATAAAACAAACCGTCGCTTAGACTCCCTCGAACACGCATGCATGTGTTTCGAGCAGCGCGACCACCAAACTCAAGAACAAAATAATCCTGAAAATCAAAATGTGAGAAAAAAAACGTTGCCGGAACCAAAACCTGAAAAAAATTATCGGACGCGCGTCCTTCCGATCCACTGACACAGTGAATAAAACAACAATTCAGTAATACTGAAGAAAAAACAATATATCTTGATCCTACGAAAAACTCCAAACAAATAACAAACCCGGTACCGGTAACCGTAGGAAACAAGACTGGTTCCGCAACAACCGTAACTGGCGATAGTATTTGACAGACAGCCATACGTTCCACACGAATATTTTCTTTTTAACAACATTCACACATCCTTTTTATCCCTCATCTAGTTAACACTAAGCGCTTAGCGAGTTTACCTTTCATTCCTTCATTCTTTCTTCATCAATCATACAGGGTAGTGTGTCGGAATATAACCGTTCACCACACCTATCAAAACGGCATTTAAATGTCAACCATTTAAACTCCACAACGTCTGCAGTCATCTCCATGAACTACTGGCGGTTCGTAAACCGTGGCGGCACGACGAGCTCGCGTGATAACGGCGGGTCGTGCGTCCACGGAATACAGACACACACACAGCCGTATCACTTCGACACTACAATGCGGCTGCTGTCGGATCGCCTAGCTACTTCGAAAAAAACTAGTGACTCTTCAAGTCCTTCATGTGCCAAGACCCAATGGGATGGCCATCTAATCTTTCCAATTCGTAAACTAAGGGGGACAAAACGGCCTTCACCCTGCACTTCTCGTACTTGGGTGCTAACTTAGCCATTTTAAACTTAGCTGCATCGCTTTGCGTATAGCAGCGCTTCCAAACAATATCCCCAACTGAAAACTTAGCCGGTCTACGGCGTAAATTATAATATTTAGAGTTAGCCTCATGTGCCTTTAACAAATGCAACCGAACCTGACCAAAAATGTCCCTCAAACAGCCTAACTCCCCAGCGTACTCGTCGCGAGGCATGGCTACTTCATACTCCGCATCAGTATCTCTGTAGAAGGACCCATTCACGACCGGTTCCCTACCATGTACTAAAAAGAAAGGAGAAAACCCAGTGGACTCGTTTACTGCACTGTTTATAGCAAACTGAATTCGGTACAGTTGCTCATCCCAGTTCCTATGGTTTTCTTCCACGTAGGAAGCTACGGCCGTCATAACTGTCTTGTTATACCGTTCTACCAGATTAACCTGCGGCGTATAACGTGGGCAATAATGTACTTTGGGAATGTTGTAGCGTTTCAGTAGATTCCGGAATTCCGATCCCGTGAATTGCACTCCGTTATCTGCAATTACGGTTTCAGGGACACCGTGAGCTAAAATAACATCCCGTTCAAAATGTTTGGCCACAAGAGCACTGGTTGCACGACGCAACGGAAACAATAAGGTATATTTGGAAAAACAACATGTTACGACTAACAAAAACGTAAATCCAGCTCGGGAACGTGGTAAAGGACCTACCAAATCTATAGACACTACTTGGAAAGGTCTATGGCAAACCTTTGGTTGACCCATTAAGCCTGGTGTAGCCTTTGTGGAATGTTTATACGCGGCACAGACGTCACAATTTTTAATGAATTCCACGACATCCTTATGCATGCCTGGCCAAAAATAAGTTAAACACAGCCGTCTGTGCGTCTTAAACACTCCCAAGTGTGCTGCAGTAGCTTCACAATGGTTTGCCCTAATAACTTCCATCCGATCACCTTTCTTTACCACTTCCTTCCAATCAAATTCACTCAGTAGATTGTATTTACTCTTGCAGAAACGATAGAGTTTCCCGTCCTTGACGCAGAAATTAGGAAAGTTTTTAGGAAAGGCTTTACAACCATTAAAGGTCCTGTCATACCAATCATCTTTCTCTGCGTCATCGGAATCATTCACCGCTTCCACTTTCATAAGCCTGGACAATGCATCCGGAACGACGTTGTCAGAGCCCTTCCTGTGCTCAATTTCAAAGTCAAATTGAGACAGTCGGCAACCCCAACGAGCAAGTGTTCCGGTTGGATTCTCCACGTTCATGAACCACTTCAGCGATGAGTGATCCGTGACCACTTTGAAGGGTCGGGAACCTAAATAAGCTTGAAATTTCTCTACTGCAAAAATAACCGCCAGTGCCTCCCGTTCGGTAGCACTATAATTCCGCTCCACTTTGTTCAGCGAACGGCTAACGTACGCAATCGGATGTTCGTAATTGTCTATTGTTTGTGACAACATACCACCTAAACCATACGCTGAAGCGTCACAATGAACAGTGAAAGGTTTGTCAAAATCAGGGACAGCTAAAACCGGGGCAGTAACCAAGGCGTTCTTTAAGGTAATAAAAGCTGTTTCAGCTTCCTCCGACCACTGAAAAGGTGGTGCCTTTTTACCCTTTGCTGTCAACCTGTTCAAAGGAGCTGCGATTGTTGAAAAATTTCTTATGAAACGACGGTACCACGAGCATGTACCTAAAAATACTTTTACATCCCGCGCAGTTGTTGGAGTGGGAAAATTCAAAATGGCCGATACCTTCTCAGGATCAGTACGCAAACCGAACTCGTCTACGACGTAACCAAGGTACTTTAGCGACTGCCTGAAGAATTTAGACTTGGTGAAATTTATTGTCAGATTGGCCATCTTCAATTTGTCCAACACTCGTTTTAACAAAACCATGTGGGTGTTAAAATCTGAACTACAAATTACGATGTCATCGATAAAACAGAATACCATGCCATTCACAATATCGCTCGTTAAGTTATGGTCGAATAATCGATCCATAAGGCGCTGCTGACGAGCAGGTGCGCCGCAAAGACCAAATGGCATGACCTTAAATTTAAACAAACCTCTGCCAGGAATTGTGAAGCTAGTCTTCTCCTGCGAGTCTTTACTCAGTGGAATTTGCCAAAAAGATGATGATAAATCGATGGAAGACAAATATTTGGCCTCTTTTAAGCTGTCAAGAATCTGGGGTATGTATGGAATTGAATAAGAATCCCCTTTGGTTATCGAATTCAACTTCCTACAATCTAAACAAAACCGCCAATCTCCGTTTGATTTCTTGACAAGCAAGGCTGGATTGTTCCACGGACTCTCACTGGGAGTGACAACGTCTAAGGCTAACATCCTATCTAGCTCCTGGCTTAAGAATGCTCTCTTTTCCGGCGAGAGAGGATATTGCTTTGTCTTAATCGGTGGTGCATCACCAGTATCGATGACATGTTCAATCAAGGTAGTCCTACCTAAACCCTTTTCTTCAAAAGAAATATTCTTAAATTGTTCAACCATCGCATCAGCTAACTCCTTTTGAGCCACTGTTAAATGTTCATACGATTGAATTGTACTAATGCGGTCTGAATTTACTGAGTGTTTAAAATAATCTACTGGTGAAACTCTATAGTCAATGTTGTCAAATATTTCTGGTGCTAGACGAAAGGCATGCCAAAAATCTACCCCTAAAATAACATGTGAAACTATGTTGGGTATAACAAAAAACTTAATAACATGAGTAATATTATTAAAAGTAACCGGAACAAAAATAAACCCTATCGTCTGTACCTCGACTCCATTTGCAACATGACATTTTGTACCATTAAAATTCTCTTGAAAATCAAAACCAAACTTGACAAAATCTAAGTGTGAATTATTTCCTAAAATTGAAATGGCTGCACCTGAGTCCAATAAACCAAAAATGTCAAAATCATTTACCTGAAATTTTAAATGAGGTCTAATATCATTTGTACTGGGAGCAAACAGAACCGTGGCAATGGAACCAAAACTATAAAATTTAGACCTAGAATCATTATTTAAATTGCCACGATTCAACCTTACAAGTTTTTTGAGTTGTTAATATTTCCTTTGTCAGGTTTCTCAATTTTGTTACAATTAGTACAGTTTTTCCGCAAAACACCTGCTTTCCCACAGCCAAAACACTTTACAGCGCCCCCTTTCGGCACGGCGTTGCACTTCGAAAAATCGTGGTCAGTTTTACCACATTTAAAACAAATGGGCTTTGCGGTCTTCTTAAACTGCCTACCCTTACTCTTAGTGTCAGCACACGAACAACTGGCCGACTTGGCTGTGTTAGTCGTCGAGGCAGCCACCGCCTGAACAGGCTTATTAGACTTGCCCTTGTAAGCGAAGTCCGCGCCAAGCATACTTGAGCTGGACCTCGACGGCTCCACAAACAAATCAGCCCGCTGACGCGCGGCTTCTAACTTCCGGCACTGTTCCTTAAGTTGGGCGATTGAAGTTACCTGTACTAACGCTAACTGTTGTGAAAATTGAGGCCTAATGTTATGTAACAAAATCTCTAATTTACTGTCCTCGCTCAGTGGGTTTTTGAGACGAGCAAACATACAAGTCATAATTGAGAAGTAAATATGGACTGGTTCGTCCGCTCCCTGTGTACGTGATCTAATTTCCCCTAGTAACCTATAATCATGGTCCACTGGGCCAAACTCCTCCAATAAAATTTCCTTAAGCTGAGACCAACAGGAAACTTGATCCCTGATACCTCTGAACCAAAGCAGTGCTTGTTCCGTAAATAATTGAGCAGCAGAATTAAATAACTTAACATCCGAGACACCATAGGACAGTTGCAACTCATCAACACGTTCTAAGAATGACCGAGGATCTGTAATGCCGTTGAACCTCAAATTCCACTTCGAAACATTTTTGTCTCCGGAGCACTCGACAGAAACTTCCTTAGGAGCGAAGAAAGGGTTGACTTCTTGAGGAACAGGAGTACTTGCTACCTCCACCTTACCCAGGAGCGCTTCTAGCTTGTCGCTGAGTTCTGACTTAATAGTCAGAATAGCGGGATCATCAGACTGAATTCTGATGACCCTATGGTACAAGTGGCTGCCCAAGGCTCGGCTTCGGTTCTGCGAGTACCTGTCCTTCAGCCTAATATACTTATCAACAGCAGAACCTAATTCCTTCAGCTTCTCCTGAATAATCCTAAGTTCTGATTCCGGAGTAAAATTAGTTTCCAAAACTGCCTCTGCAGGACATTCTACCAATAAACCACGTAATTGTTTGCGCAGGGCTTCAGTAGTACTAGCAGGAGTCTCTGAACGAATAGAAACTTCATACATAAGCTCATCCTTCAAGAGAGAGTGAAACTGTATACTGCGGTCCATGTTGATATGAAAAGTTACTATGTGTCGCTAAAAAGTGTGTAAAAGTAAAATAAAACAGGCTCTAAAACGCGAATTATCAGTGGTGACTCACAGATATTTAGTTATATTTGCTTAAATTTACTTATTTCTTGAATAAAGTTGTGAAATTGTCACAATAAAAGTTACTGCTCAAATAATGTAAAATGTCCAAAATTCCAACAAAATTATGCTTAGGTACACTCAGGCACAGTATTAATATCAATTACAATCACTAAATAGTGGTACTCAGTACAGCAATACACCAAAAAAATTTCAAAATAAGTTTTTACAATGTAATCCCAGAGTCAAAATTTGTCTAAGTTAAAATTCAGTAAAACTCCATAAAATATTTGGAAAAACCACAATAAATTACCCCAGTCACATGCAAAATAATACAATTCTGCTTTAGGAAGCCAAAATAAATACAAATAAACACTAAAAATTCAAAGGCATGATACCACATAACCTCAACTCTGACATGTGACTGGCCAACTTTCACTAAGTAAACTTTGTGAATAATGAAATTAATTACAATAATGATTTCCGGAAAGAAAAGGAATGTTATTATCACAGATTAACACTGATATAAAACTAATTCACACTCATTAAATTGAAAGTTAAAATTTAAAGTTACAAGTTTTCATAAAACAAAAAAAATCCAGTGGTGACCTTTACCCAACCAGCCAAATTTTCCAAGAAAATTAAAATAAAGTGGGCGCCATTTGTCAGAGGGGAAAATTGGGGTTGGCCCGGGCTTCCCACCCTGACAAAGAATGAGAAAGAGGTTCGGCTAATTGGGTGTAAAAAAATAATAATAAAATTTCAAAACTTGTTGAACTACACTTTATTTAAAACAAGTTGCAAATAACAAGAAGGTAATTTCTGGAAACTTCCTAATTAAATACTCATACAATATTGTACTAAAACAATGTTGGGTCAATCCTGGCGATTCCAAAGTGGACGTGTTGGAACGTCCAAGATTCACAAGCAACTGTAGCCTAGTAGATTGCCTACTTAAACTCTAGCTCAGTCTGTGGATCCTCAGGCTATGGATTCCATCTACTCAGACTACTAAATACACGAATCTAAAAGTGTAGGATAATGTCACCACTGGTAATTAAAAGTAAATGAATTTATCTTGTTCAAAGAGGTTAAATGTTTATAAAAGGTACTTGCGACACATTCCTTATGGTAACTCGCCTTCCGACCCTTCGTCAGCGAGTCCACGTGGCACAGCCTCTTCAATCCTACCGGGGTTGAAGGGCTCAATCCAGAAAACAGGGAAAACGAAGACAAAAATAAATTCTTCCTAAAAATAAATTCTTTCCTTGAATAAATTCTTCGTAAAATAAAATCCCGCCCAGGCTGAAATAGAACATTGTTTGCATTAGTTTTAGATCAAACTACAATACATCCTGAGCGTGGCTCCACGTGGCCATCACGACAATAGGCTAGAACCTTACCGGTGTTTCACAGGAAACGATTCGGATTTACACCTGAGACACCCAGCCACAATCCACAATAAAATTACGGCTCAGTGCTGCTTGCAGGCTGGTCCACACAGCTGAAAAAACGAGACGCATGAGAAATGCAAGTCCAAGGGAAGATGCGCCAGCGCATGTCGATCTTCCCGTATAAGACGATTGATGGTCAAACAGCTTACCCGTGATTGTCCACAAAATCCGCACGCAGCACTACAAGCCTTTCAATTATTTAAATTCGTCCAGGCTGACTGCCTGACGCCTTGCCGGCCAGTTAAATCCACATCGAAATGCATCCTTGAATCGACCGACGCCGCTCGATCCAAGATCTCTCGAATCCTTGGGTTCCTATCACCCGAAACTAAATTACCCCTTTCCAATGTGGGAGATTTTCTCGTCTATAAGATTCCAATTTGCTGAAATCCTATGAAAATATACTCGCTTTATGCAAATTGTTAAATTAGAAAATACGACAATTTATTTTCAAGATGAAGGCAGCGACCTCCTCAAAACATTTAACGTTGTTGATAAACAGAAATAATATAAATGCACCCATATTTAAAACAATACTCCCCCAAACATGGGAATCTGACAAGAGCCTGTCGCACTAGTGTCATAGACAAATGTCAAAGACAATTATGATCAATTACATAGACCCATTATGGCGCGTTTACATATGCTTAGTAAGAGCAACAAGTGTTGACCACTAAACAAAAAAATCACAACGTTACAATATACTCATGTGCAAAAAAAAATTTGTAATACAATTCAATCTTTGTTTGTGATCGATATTTCCATAAATTACATAACTTTCGATAGTAAATTTATCGATGGTTCGTCAACACTAAAATGAGGTATGTTGTTCAAGTACGTTGACCTGTTGATTTTGCCTGGCGATTGGTATTTGGTGAAAGAAATTGACAGCAGTACACTTTGACAGCTGATCATGACATTCATGACTGATGATCGTAAAAAGAAGTGAATTGAAGAGACCGTCTGTAACGGCTGATCTCACACATAACACTCTTCTAGGTTACGATCTGTTAACACTCCCAAAATCGGATATGCAGTACTCATGGCAGGAGCAATGGAACACTTCAAGTAAGAAGAAGGGCCGCTTTTTCTACGCGGTTCAACCAACCATAAAGCCAAAGCCTTGGTTTTATGCTTACAAGAAGGTGTCAAAATGTGTAATATCGGTCCTATGTAGAATTCGTATAGGTTTTTGCTGCACTCCCGTTTTTCTGCAAAAAATCCGTATTCGCGACTCCTCCCTCTGCGAGTGTGGATTAGAGGAGGGTACTTTAGAACACATATTTTTTGAGTGCTCCAACAATATCCCTCCTCTGGACCTATATAGTCGTCTCCCCAGATTTAAGATCCCTCTCCCGATTAACTTCCCTTCCCTACTAACGTACTCCTCTCCTGATCTATTTGTGGCGTTGATGACTTTTATCCGCCACAATAACATAAAACTATGATTCGTTTCTATGTGGATGTGGCATATATTTTAATGTTTTAACAATAATATAATATTTATGTATTTTTATTTTTTGTTTGTTTCAGTCCAGTACTAACTCAGCAAGGTCTACATTAACTCCAACTGCATTAGTCACTTTTTTATTTCTTTTTTTACTTAGTAAATGTAATTTTATTTTTGTCGTTCTCTCTTCACTCTTGCATTTCCAAATCACTTTTGACATTGGCAGAATAGTCGACATCGGCTCTGCTTGCCATTATATAAAAATAGAATAGAATAGAATTGAAGAGACAGAATTTATTTATTTATGATAGCTGTTTTCTTAACGCATTCCAATTAGAATTGTTCTAAATAAACATTAATATTATTAGATTCCAACTAGTATTTTTAAGGCTCATTTATTTGCTAATAACAATTTCTTTGATCGCAATATGTTTACGAAAAAGATATTGTTGATAAAAATAAAAACAAATCAGTAAAATTAAGCTAAAATGATGGACGAGACTGAAATAAAGTGTGAATTTCCTCAGTATGAGGACCAGTGTTCTGTCTGCTTTAGCGTGGGAAGGAAGTTATGTCCTTTAGGAGAATATACAGATGTTTTTATGAGAATTACTTCTGACATTCGAAATCGAGTAAGTTTAATATTTGTTCACATAATTGCAGTTTATAAATAAATAAATATCTTAGGACTGACTCCACACAGACTGTGCTTTGGTGCAACCAGACTACTGATATCAATGATGTTATAAATAAAAAGTGTAGATAGGTTACCCAAACGAAATTCTATCTTCTTAAACGGCACACTAACGCACACATACATTACACGTCAAAGTAGGATGACATGATTGAAGTAGTGCGAGTGAAAAAGAGATAAACGTCATATGTCAACGCGATACTCAGTATCATGTTGGTCAATTGGCAAACTTTTAATGTGCCACTTTTTGACTGCATATAACCTATCTACACTTTTTTACTTATAACATCATTGACTGATATACATGTTTATACAACATAGAAAAATATACATTTTATAGTTAAGTTAGTTACATCCAGATAGAGAACAATTTATTCATGCTCATTACATAAAGATTCCTGGGTGGGAATCAAACCAACAATCTCTAGCTTAGCAGTCAGGGTCACAATCACAAATCATAAAACCAACAGGGTAGTCAATAATTGGCTATTGTACTGTGCAGTGGTGTAGATAGGTGAAAGGGTGTTAAATATTAAAAAAAAAAAACAAAATTCAATGCATTTATTCCACATAGACCATTTACGTCAGTCAGTTTGTCAGAAAGTTGAAGCTAGTTGCTTGTTCCAAAACATAGATCAATATGGAAAAGAAAAAACAAGAAACTCCATGGACTCTCTTTTCAATCATCAAGTTCTACAATATCTTGGTTATAGTAGTTTCTTGTTAGCCATGTTTTACTATAGTGCCCCTCTATATTTTGTACTCTTGCCCCATCTATGTTTTGTACAAATGCCCCATCTATGTTTTGTACAAACGTCTCATCTATGTTTTGTACAAATGCCCCATCAATGTTTTGTACAACTGTCCCATCTGTTTTGTACAAGTGCTCCATCTATGTTTTGTACAAATGCCCCATCTATGTTTTGTACAACTGTCCCATCTGTTTTGTACAATGCCCCATCTATGTTTTGTACAAGTGCTCCATCTATGTTTTGTAAAAATGCCCAATCTATGTTTTGTACCAATGACCCATCTATGTTTTGTACAAATGCTCCATCAATGTTTTGTACAAATGCTCCATCTATGTTTTGTACAACTGTCCCATCTATGTTTTGTACAAATGTCCAATCTATGTTTTGTACAAATGCCCCATCTGTTTTGTACAAATGCTCCATCAATGTTTTGTACAAATGTCCCATCTATGTATTGTACAAATGCCCCATCTATGTATTGTACAAATGCCCCATCTATGTTTTGTACAAATGCCCCATCTATGTTTTGTACAAATGCCCCATCTATGTTTTGTACAAATGCCCCATCTATGTTTTGTACAAATGCCCCATCTATGTTTTGTACAAATGTCCCATCTATGTTTTGTACAAGTGCTCCATCTATGTTTTTTACTGTTGCTCTTTCAGTTTGAAAAAAGTGCCTCCTTTATTTTTTGTCTTGCCCCTTCTTAGAGTACCAGTGTGTTTTGAACATACTAATAATACTACATGTACTATATGTATGCATTTCTTTTTTCCAGATTTACTTACCTTTAGAACAAATCAAGTTGTGTTGGGAATGCTATGCCTTCTTACGACGAGCTAGGATTTTTAAGCAACAGGCTGACAAAGCTAATGAAATGCTTCAATTGGGACAGGTAAATCCACACTAATATTACATATGGGAAAGTGTGTGTGTCTGTCTGTTCGGTTTTCATGGCAAAACGGAGCGACAAATTGACGTGATTTTTTAAGTGAAGGGATGGAGAGTGACACAGGCTACTTTTTGTCTCTTTCTAACGCGAGCAGAGCTGCGGGTCAATGCTAGTTTGGTATAAACATGATGTCTGCTAGATTTAAACTTATAAAAATCTGGGCAAATGTGAATCGGAGGCTATTATTATCTTGTCTGTTTTTTTTTTCCACAGAACTACCTCTATGGTACGCAGTCAAGCTTAACATCAATAATATTGAACGAGTCTCATCCCCACACCATATACGTTACTGATTTAACCATCAGTGTACCAGAAGTGAAGATATGTGACAAAACTGATGATGATGAAATTGATGATACAGGCGGCTTTGATGATAATGATGATTGTTTGAAAAGTGAAGAAGGGGCGAAGAATACAGGTACCTATGTGATTTTTTTAAGTTAGATTGAAACGGCATTGGTTTATAATTTTTAGGCTGCTAGTGCAATACATAAAAAAAAATATAAAATATTTGGGACATCTTACACACGGCCATCTGATCCCAAGCTGAGCAGAGCTTGTGGTATGGTAATCAGACAACTGATATACATACTTATATATTTTTTTAAATACATACATATTATAGATAAATAACACCCAGACACAGAACAAACAATTATGCTCATCATACAAAGTTTGTCCTGGGTGGGAATCGAACCCACGACCTCTGGCTCAGCAGTCAGGGTCACTGAACACTAGACCAACAGGCCCATCAAACATACTTAACTCTGCCTCATTGATCTTGTAGTTGCAAACGCATTTGCTGGCCATACGAGCCTGGTTTGTGGGGTGAGGAAATAATGCTACTGGTTTTTATTCTGTTAGAAATCTTGAATGGCAAAGGAGAATGACCAAAAACATATGCAGTTTGATCCAATTATTTGAATTGTCATCCTACTTTGACATCTAATCATACTAGTGTGACCATTAGAATATTTAGTTATGTATGTGTCTTAGTGTGCTGTTTTTGAAGATAGAATGTTGTATAATATTTTTTTTTCACATGGCCATCTGATCCCAAGCTAAGCAGAACTTGTGTTATGGTAATGGTAACCAGTCAACTGACAATTTTTTTATAATCGATAATTTTTTTTTTATTATTTATCCGTTTAATAATAAGGACTTTTTCTTTTTAGGTACATTTTCAGACACAAAGCCAGACACGGACCAGACATGGAACAACCATATTCCACCTAAAAACATTAGCCCCCTAAAAGAAAGTAAACCAGAAAAAAAACCTAAAAACAACCGTTGGGCCAAAAAGAAAGCTTTACTAAACAAGAGACCAAAATTCAAAATTATCACCGAATTTGCCAATCAATGTTTTAGAAGAGTGCAGATATATGATGAAGAGATACGCAGTTTGCTCAAGAGTGAGAGAGACGACGTATATTTTAAATCGAAGAGATTTAGATGTGAAGAGTGTGTGTTGACGTTTTCGAGTCAAGATGTGTTGGTGAGGCATAGAAAAAGATTTCATTGTGAGGTAATTCTTTTTTACAAGCTGTGTATCCCGGTTTCATCCCTGTTTTTTGTAGCCTAAGGAGCTTAAGGAATAATCTTGTTATATCAGATATCTGCCTGTAGAAGTGCCGTCAAAATCGGTCCAGCCTTTTTGAAGATTACCCAGAACAAATAGATAGACAGACAAAAAAAAAATGTATGTTTAGATATATGTATCGTGTTAATATACATTTGCAATAATAAAAAAACTGCAATTATGATATTACAGACACTTTAATTAAAAAAAATTGTATACATTACATTAGGTAATGTTTTAACCAAATGTCAATCATACTGAATTGTAAATAAAGTCAATTTCAGAAAGACTGGTACTATTGAAAAACACTAATAAACTAAGTATAGTTGTTACACAAAAGTAAACCTTATGTATACATAACAAGGTATTTTTTTCGCTTCACATATTAATGAAAATATTTCTTCCAGTTATTAAAATACGCCTGTGATATTTGCACTTCAACGTTCTCAAGTAAGCGTCAGATGTCGCGTCATGTTCGGGAACACTATTATAAGTATCAATGCACTCTGTGCGACTTTACGTGTTGCGACAAATCGCAAACTAAGTGGCATTATGAACGACGACACAGAAAAGTGTTTCAGTGTCTGAAATGTGAACTGAAGTTTGGGTGAGTATCTTTTAAACTACTTTTTTTTTGAAAATACACAAGCACGTTCGAAAACCAAGAGAAAATGAACTAGTATTAGTACTATGGGTACTATAATAATAATAATCCATACTAATGTTATAAATGGGAAAGTGTGTTTGTCTGTCTGTCTGTTGGTCTTTCTTTCACGGCAAAACGGAGCGACGGATTGACGTGATTTTTTAAGTGGAGATAGTTGAAGGGATGGAGAGTAACATAGGCTACTTTTTGTCTCTTTCTAACGCGAGCGAAGCCGCGGGCAGAAGCTAGTATTTATATGGCAAAAGCTAGTATATTAAACCTTCGAACACACGTGATTCGAGACACAATAGAAAGACAATAGCAGCGCGACAGCCGGCTGACGGGCTAATTCAAAAGAAGTGACAAATTCGAGCGGAGTATTAACCAAAAATCTGATATAACGCGGGTGAAACCGCGGGGGACAGCTAGTTAAGTCTAAATGAGTAATTTTATGCCGGCAGAAGTCGCTGGGAATTCTTTAAACACTACAAGGAATGGCACGAAAAGTTTGTGTGTGACCACTGTGGTATTAGCTTCAAGATGAGATACTGTATCAAAGACCATATCAGGTATGTACTTTTTTATTGTATGAGGATGGCAAATCATCAAATGACTTCTCCCGCCCTAGGCGGGGCGGGAGAGTGTCAGACTTTAGCTGACTAAAACTCACTCTTATTTCTTCGGTTGCCCTTTATTTTCCGGGGCCGCGGTAACTATTAGAACTATTCCGCAATAACTTCTTTCTCCTTGATATCATTCTTCACACAATTCCTCAATTTTTGTTCAGTCTTCCTCTCTCCTCTTCCAACCAAAAAAATTAATGAAGAGCATTCATACTCATAATGACAACATTATAAGAATGGCATTCTGTTTAGTCCGTCTAATAGACCGGTCAAAAATACGGTACACGTTTTTGCTTGATCAAATTAATAAATAAATACAAAGATAAAGAGCAACAAAGTTCCGGAGTGGCTTTTGACGTCACTGTTCTACAAAAATTGTTTCAGATCGTGACGTCACGCAAAACTTCAAAGCATTGTATCGTAGTCATTTCTCGTTTGAGAAAAAAAAAAATTCGTGTCCAAAATTTTTGACGCACTAATTACTTTTTTTGCCGTCTCGCCTAGCTATATGCGTATCATTCCTCCTTTTCACATGCCCATACCAAACAAACGATATTATATTGAACCTTATTAACTATAAAAATGTTATTCCAGAAAACAGCACTCTCCATTCGAATGTAAGCCTTGCAACAAGCGCTGGGCGCGCTACAACGGGCTGTGGCTTCACAACAAAACAACCCACTCGCTATCTGACAGTACCGCGCAATCTGACGCGCCCGCTTACTGCGTGGAGTGCGACACTATGTACCGAGACGTGTACCGGTATCGCTGGCATCTAGCTAGCAGCGCGCGTCACAGGCAGCACAAGAAACATAGGTTAGTTACAGCTCTGATAAGCATTTAGCCATCTGAATCTATCCATACTAATATTATAAATGGGAAAGTGTGTCTGTCTGTATGTTTGTCTTTCTTTCATGGCAAAACGGAGCGACGAATTGACGTGATTTTTTAAGTGGAGATAGTTGAAGGGATGGAGAGTAACATAGGCTACTATTGTCTCTTTTTAACGCGAGCGAAGCCGCGGGCAAAAGCTAGTAGTATATAAAATCAAAAAATCAGGTAAATACGGAACCCTTATAGGATCATTTTGTTGTTCGTCCGTGTCAAGACCCTTTACCTCGGAAACGCGTCAAGATATCACGCTGAAATTAATATCACATACTGACATCTGCTATCTCTCAAAGCAGTAAAAAAATCAAAGTTTAAATCAACGCAATAACTGACTCGCTATCTGACAGTACCGCGCAATCTGACGCGCCCGCTTACTGCGTGGAGTGCGACACTATGTACCGAGACGTGTACCGGTATCGCTGGCATCTTGCTAGCAGCGCGCGTCATAGGCAGCACAAGAAACACAGGTTAGTTACGCATTTAGCCATCTGAATCTATCCATACTAATATTATAAATGCGAAAGTAACTCTGTCTGTCTGTCTGTTACGCTTTCCCGCTTAAACTACTGAACCGATTTAAATGAAATTTGATACAGATATAGTCTGGGACCCGAAAAACATAGGATAGTTTTCATCCCGGAACTCCCGCGGGAACGGGAACTATTTCACGCGGACGAAGTCGCGGTCAAAAGCTAGTAGTATATAAAACAAAAAATCAGAAAGGTAAATACGGAACCCTTATAGGATCACTTTGTTGTTCGTCCGTCCGTCTGTCAAGACCCTTTATCTCAGAAACGCGTCAAGATATCACATACTCAGGTCTGCTATCTCTCAAAGCAGTGAAAAATCAAAGTTCTAAATCAACAAAACAACTCACTCGCTATCTGACAGTACCGCGCAATCTGACACTACCGCGCAATCTGACAGTACCGCGCAATCTGACGCGCCCGCTTACTGCGTGGAGTGTGACACTATGTACCGAGACGTGTACCGGTATCGCTGGCATCTTGCTAGCAGCGCGCGTCATAGGCAGCATAAGAAACATAGGTTAGTTAAGCATTTAGCCATCTGAATCTATCCATACTAATATTATAAATGCGAAAGTAACTCTGTCTGTCTGTTACGCTTTAAACTACTGAACCGATTTGAATGAAATTTGATACAGTTTACAGATATAGTCTGGGACCCTAGAAAAAACATAGGATAGTTTTCATCCCGAAACTCCCACGGGAACGGGAACTATTTCACGCGGACGAAGTCGCGGTCAAAAGCTAGTAGTATATAAAACAAAAAATCAGAAAGGTAAATACGGAACCCTTATAGGATCATTTTGTTGTTCATCCGTCCGTCTATCAAGACCCTTTATCTCAGAAACGCGTCAAGATATCACGCTGAAATTAACATTCTCAGGTCTGCTATCTCTCAAAGCAGTGAAAAAATCAAAGTTCTAAATAGACAAAACAACTCACTCGCTATCTGACAGTACGGCGCAATCTGACGCGCCCGCTTACTGCGTGGAATGTGACACTATGTACCGAGACGTGTACCGGTATCGCTGGCATCTTGCTAGCAGCGCGCGTCATAGGCAGCACAAGAAACATAGGTTAGTTATAACCGCTCTGCTAAGCATTTAGCCATCTGAATCTATAGTATATCCTGTAGTCTGGCGAAATGTCAATCTGACAGCTGTCATTATTGTCGGTGTCATATTACTGCCACGCGAAATTTACCCTTATGATCATTGTCATTTTGTTGTTTTATCTGTGGTATGGTTGTGGTTCACTCAATTGGCCTGGTCGACAAACCATACTAATCGCCAGATGAAGGGATGGAGAAAATTGGCGTATTTTTAGTCTCGCGTGACGTCACGATCTGATACATTTTTTGTAGAACAGTGACGTCAAAAGCCACTCCGGAACTTTGTTGCTCTTTATCTTTGTATTTATTTATTAATTTTATCAAGCAATAAAGAGTTATGGGACATCCCGCCCACGAAAGATCTCGCCTGGGGGCGAGATGACCACGTTGCATGTGCATGGGTATATTCGCCCGAAAAATAATGCTCTATTTAAATATGGTCATTTTACTCTATGGTTTGCGGATTCATCTGATGTTTAATAATAAATATACGATTTAGCCAAAATATCTCATTACTTTTTAAAAGGAGACATCCCAGTACAGTTGCACATGCGCATTTTAAACCGCGGTTATCTCGCCCGGCACCGGGGTTACGTATCTTGCAATAGCCGAACAATCGCGATAATTTAGCAATATTTGCTGCTCAAACGTCAATTCAAAATACGTCACGTCAAATAGCAATCTAGCGATAGTGCTGCCTTGCATTTTTCGTTTGGTGGTTTCGTATTTAGTATGGTTTTTAAGAGCAAAGTTAAGTTTTTTTTGTTAAAGGTGATATTTAATTAGTTCCAGCGATTGCTACTTTATCGTCATCGTAGCAATAAGTGCATTAGAAAAATCAGCTAGCGATTAGCAATCGGTTCATACATAATACGATTTTTTTTGACGATCGCGCGGTGATCGCGCGATCACTGCGCAAATATTATAACCCCGTGGGGACGAGATCTTTCGTGGGCGGGATGTCCCATAACCCGTATTTTTGGCCGGTCTATCAGACGGGCTAAACAGAATGCCACTTTTTTATATTGTCGTCATCCTTATTGCCTTGTTGCAGGATCCCGTGCCCCGGCTGTGACAAGATCTTCTCGAAGAATATTTACATGAAAGATCACTACAATTTGGTACATCTCAAGTTCTACAAGTATCGTTGTGAAGAGTGCGATAAGGTGAGCTTTGGGTTTCGTAGTCAGGGGCGTACGTAGTGGTCGAAATTAGTACCAGCATAGCAATTAAAATAGTCGCGAAGATGCAACTATAAGGGGGATGCGTCACGGTAACCCGCGAAGTTCAAATTTTCTTACATATTTCTGCAATTTGCAGCTCAGTGTCTGGATGTGTGTTGATTTATGACGGTTTGCGACTGTAATAGGCCATTATTTACATAATTATAATCATTTAAATCATCAAAGCAGCCCCTTTTTTTTTTTTGGTGAGTGGGAAATCATCAAATGACTGCTCCCGTCCTGGGTGCGGCGAGAGGGCGTGTCAGACTTCTACTGACTAAAACCCACTCATGTTCCTTCGATTGCCCTTTATGTTCCAGGGTCACGGTAACTATTATAAACATTCCGCAACCCCGGCAGGAAGCAGCCCTCAAAGTGCATATAACTCGATTGATTGTCTATTTCATGAAAAAGTCATTCAATCGAGTTATATGCACTTTGAGGGCTGTTTTGATCATTTAAATGATTACAATTCTGTAACTAAACACATATTACAGTCGCAAATCATTCTATATCAACACACCCAGACACTGATCGGCAAATTGCAAAAAACGATCGAAAATTTGATGATCGCGGGCTACCGTGAGCCCGTGAAGCAACCCCTTAACTCATGTTGCGGAATGTTTATAATAGTTACCGTGACCCTGGAACATAAAGGGCAATCGAAGGAACATGAGTGGGTTAAGTGGGTTTTAGTCAGTAAGAGTCTGACACGCCCCCCCGCCGCACCCAGGACGGGAGCAGTCATTGGATGATTACCAACAAACCAAAAAAAAAACCCTTAAATCATGTTGATAACATTTTCTATCTTCTATTTCACTATGTTTAATTACAGAACTTCATACGTAACGCCGATTTGGTGAAACACACGCGTCGAGTCCACGAGGGTATCCTTCCGCCCAAGAATAAAATCTGTTATATGTGCGGCCGAGGATTCTCTGTGAGTTTACCAGATAGATAGTTTTCGCTTCGTTTTATTTTTAAAATTTGCAAGAAAAGTTTAACCAGACACCATATAATTTACATAAAATTAACATGTGGTTATAAACATAAACGAAATTTTGTAGCCTAAATATGGCAATAGGCAAGACGACGAAAACTTTATATATTTTTTTTGCAAAAAAAAAACCGGCTTCCCTCGATTTCGGAATGATACCATCATCAGATCCTAGACCTGATGACAATGGGACCATTTGGGAAGTCTACCCTTTCAAACAAAAAAAGAATTGTTCAAATCGGTTGGTAAACGACGGAGATATGCGCAAACAAACATTTAAAAAAACATCCGAATTGAGAACCTCCTCCTTTTTTTAGAAGTCGGTTAAAAAGTAATTTGTTCGTCAGTTAGATTATGAAACAAAAATTGTGTGACACGTATTTTTTCTTTTTTCTCATGAACGAAAAATGATGACGTCACGATCTGATACATTTTTTGCCCCCACTCCGGAATTTTGTTGCTTTTTATCTTTGTATTTATTTATTAATTTGATCAAGCAAAAAATACGTGTCCCGGTCTATCAGACGGGCTAAACAGAATGCCATTATTTTGATGTTGTCGTCATCCCTATTATGGCGGGATAGAATGTAAGCGAAATACCGAAGCTACGATGAATGTATGATAAAAAATGTTGTTTAACTTAGTGCTCCGAAAATCATTGAAAGAATGCACCCTTTACTTTTTTTTTATTAATGCCAAAATCTGCTCGCGGTATACTTCTGACCAGAATTTATTTTGTAACTGCATTGCTGCGTGTTAATCTTACTAAATTTTCTCGAAGTAGGTCTAGCAAGAGTGTGTGAGAATCAAAGTAGGTAATTCTATTTGAACCATCTTACTGCTTGTTCTTAGAATAATATTATTATGTATTTTTTCAGACCAACAAGATACTAACGAATCACCTCCGGACTCATACTGGCGAAAAACCGTTCGCTTGCTCGATCTGCAGCGCTCGCTTCGCTCAGAGCACAGCGCTCTCCGCTCACGCTAGAGCGATACACCACACTGTACAGAAACAATAGCGACGTATAGAGAAGAGACAGTTCGCTTGTTCAATATGCAGCGCTCGCTTCGCTCATAGCACAGCCCTCTCCGCTTACGCTAGAGCGATACACCACACTGTACAGAGACAGTAGTGGAGTGTAGAGACAGTTCGCTTGTACAATATGCAGCGCTCGCTTCGCTCAGAGCACAGCGCTCTCCGCTCACGCTAGAGCGATACACCACACTGTACAGAGACAGTAGCGGAGTGTAGAGACTGTTCACTGGTACAATATGCAGCGCTCGCTTCGCTCAGGGCACAGCGCTGTCGCTAGATATACACCACACTGCCCAGAGACAGTAGTTTGTTCCTCAGAGTACCGTTCTCTCGCTAGAGATATACACCATACTGCACAGAGACTTGAAGAGACAGTTCGCTTGTTCTATATGCAGCGCTCGCTTCGCTCAGAGCACGGCACTCTCGCTAGAGATATACACCACTGTACAGAGACAGTAGCAATGTGTGAAGTTTTATGTTCCTAATACATTATTAAGTAGAATATGGAGAAGTTTAAAACAAATTATTTTAATCAAAATTCAAAAAAAGACAAGTAATTTTAATTAATATGAAAATGTAATTTTCTATTGATAAAAACTCTATGTACTGTGATATAAATATCTTTTTTATGTTTTAAAATACTTTTAAGTACTTAAATAAAAACTACAATTTTTAATATTATTTTACTTTTTTAATCCCTGAGTTATGCTTTCGCTCAGTCTCAAACTAAAATCATTTATTTCTAATAGATTATTTAAAAAGCACGTTAAGAACATCATGATGAAACTGGTTTGTTCCCGCTGAGTCACACCATTTTGTGTAACACTGTTACTCAACGGGAAAAAAAATCCCGTTGAGTCACAGTGTTACTCAATAAGACGATTTTTTTCTCGTTGAGTAACACTGCAACCTAATAGTATGTTATAAGGCTTACATATCGGAAACAAAGTGTCCCACAGACTTACAGGACGTTATTTTTCAAATAAAGATTGAAAACTTAAGAGAACAAAAGTACTAGGCGCGCAGTAACGTGAAAAAATAAATAAATAAATAAAAATAAAAATTGTTCTCTTAAGTTTTTTCCCGTTGAGTAACAGTGTTACACAAAATGGTGTGACTCAACGGGAACAAACTAGAAAAATGAATCTAGTTGTCCATTCCAAAAGTTGATTCGTATGGAGAAGAATGGGTAAGAAACTCCATACTTACTCTTTTAACATAATGTCGTTACAATATTATATTGTACATGGTTAAGTGTGAAAAGTAGAATGTATACAATATCAAAACCATTTCCGTCAAAAAAAGTATATAACCATAATTAAGATTGGCAGATGCCAAAAGATCTTGGGCATGCTGTGAGATGCCACAGGTTCTTTATCCTTTCATCTATAATAGGCGAAACTACGTAAAAAAGTAATCCCGTCCGTCAATTTGACTATCAAAAAGTTTTGGACACAACATATTTTTTCCTTTTTTCTCTTATAAGAAATATGACGATGACGACGATACAGTGCTTTGAAGTTTCGCGTTACGTCACGATCTGATACAATTTTTGCTGGACAGTGACGTCAAGAGCCCCCACTCCGAAACTTTGTAGCTCTATCATTAATTTGATCAAAGAAAAAAATAGATGTCCCGTATTTTTGGCCGCTCTGTCAGACGGATTAAACAGAATGCCATTTTTTATGTTGTCGTCATCCTGATGTTTGCTGATGGTCCAATGGTTGGTGCCCGCCTCTCATGCATGAGGTTGAGGTACGAATCTGGGCAAGTACCAATAAGACTCTTCTATTGACATGTGTTTAAAGTTTATAGACATCACTGACATAACAGCCCGTGCCTCGGAAAGCACGTAAAGCAGTTTTGGTCCCGGTTGTCATTCGTAGAACTTTGACAGTCGTTACGGGTAGAAGCCAGAAAGTCTGACCAGTCTAACCAAGTGGTATCGTGACTTGGGTTATGGAGGTCTGATAGGTAGTCGCTTCACGTAGAACACTGGTATCCAGCTGAATCATGTTAGGCTGGAAGCCGACCCCAACATGGTTGGGAAAAAAGCTAGAAAGATTGAAAAGTGACAGTGGTGCCGATTCTCTTATTCACAAACTAACGTAAATTTAAGTAAAGTGCATCTTTCTTTTTCCATTTAATTAAGAAAAGGACAGAAGATAAAATATTAGTTAAGTCCTGTCAAATTTAGACACTCCATAGATAATTTAGACGCGATTAAAAAACATGGCGTCTAATTATACGAGAATTTTCTTCAGGCGCTGTCTAATTTGACAAACTAAAATGTATCTTCTGTCCTTCTCTTTATGAAATAAAAAGAGAAAGATGCATTTAACTTAAATTTAGTTAAGTTTGTGAACAAGAGACCAGCACCAGTGCTAACCAACTTTAATCACTGACCGTAAGTATAGCAATAAAACACCAGAGTAAAATTGATGTTAAAACATATTTATTCATAGACAAAATAATTTTGATTGTACAATAATTATTGTACATAAGCCAAAACTTTTAGTTTTTTTTTATATCTAATTTTGTAATACATTTAGAATTCACTTCTTACATAGTAGGTAATTAATAGGGGTAACAATTTAGTTACATTGAATTGAATATATTTCTTATGTCTATTGCGTCAGGAAGGGGCCCAACAGGGCCAACGCCTGCCGGGGTTGCGGAATGTTTGTAATAGTTACCGTGACCCTGGAACATAAAGAGCAATCGAAGGAACATGAGTGGGTTTTAGTCAGTAAAAAGTCTGACACGCCCTCCCGCCGCACCCAGGACGGGAGCAGTCATTGGATGATTTTCCACTCACCAAAAAAAAAAAAGTCTATTGCGTACAGTATAAGAGTCCACGATCAAATAATAGTGGTATCTCTCGCATTTCAGCTTCGATGGCAATCATTTACTTTGATTGTGACATCTTATCTTGGTGTGGACCAGCACCTCTATAGAACGTAATCATCATTCTACCATCTGGTAGAATAGAATAGAATAGAATTTTAATGTGATATTTCAAATTCTATTGAAATAATTCTACGCTAAGTAATTTGACATCTCGTTTCGAACTCAATTCTACCATTTATTCTACAATGGTGCCGATTTCCTTGTTTACAAACAGAACTAAATTTAAGTTCCAATTCACCAATTTCCTTCAGGCGCTGTCTAATTTGACAGGTCTAAACTAAAATGTATCTTCTGTCCTTTTCTTAACAAAATCAAAAGAGAAAGATGCACTTTAACATAAATTTAGTTAAGTTTGTGAACAAGAGAATCAACACCATTATTAATTATATAATTAACATTGTACCAATTTCTCGTACCTTGTCCCTTTATCAGTCAATCACTCTCTATTCCTGTTTTTTTCCCTGTGCCTCACGGCTTTTTTTCACACACTTTAGCCATTTAGCCAATTCTTTTTTGACGTTGGTAGAATCAAAATACAATAGACAGCATATAATAATAAAAAATAGACGATATAATTCAATAGCGTTCCATGGTATACTGATTAATGTATAATTTATTAGTGGTGCCGATTCTCTTGTGCACAAACTAACGTAAATTTAAGATAAGTGCATCTTTCTCTTTCCATTTCTTATAGAAAAGGACAGAAGATACATTTTAGTTTAATCCTGTCAAATTAGACAGCGCCTGATGAAAATTGACGTATTTTAGACGCCATGTTTTTAAATTGCGTCTAAATTATCTATGGAGTGTATAAATTTGACAGGACTTAACTAATATTTGATCTTCTGTCCTTTTCTTAATTAAAAGGAAAGAGAAAGATGCACTTATCTTAAATTTACGTTAGTTTGTGCACAAGAGAATCGGCACCTATAAAATTAATCTAAAAGAGACGAGAACTCCTTTGTCTCTCTACTAGAGTCAGTCATAACAAAATTCAACAAAATTGTTTCAACAACGGATGATTTTAAAACATAACAAACATTAACTTTGTCTTATCACAGCACAGCAAAATATAATTATGACAAAGCATATTATAGGTACCTAAATATTAATAAAATATATTGTCATTTAACATTACATTTTGTAATACGAATTGAATTCGTGAAGATTCGGACGTCGAGATCAAAAAACATGTCTTAACCTTTGATTATTCTTAAAACTTAGCTTATTTATAATTTTAAGTTATAACTTAATAACTACTATACCTAGAGTTTAAAACAAAGGTACAATCAGCTATAAAAGTTGCTGATGTTTTATAATAAATATATATTTTACTACGTATTTAGAATATCAATTATTTCTAACACAGATAGTTGACTTAGATACTAAGTATAATTAGATCTATCTACATTGTATATGAAGAGGTATGACAATTAAAAATATGATGAACCTATTATGATATTTTACGAAAGCCATGTTGCCATGTTCTTCGTGTTTTTTTCTGGTATTCTCCTGGTTACGATCTCAAAATTCTATTTGCAACAAAAATAAAAGTGTTTTAAAAACTTTCCAGGAAACTGTTGGCGCCAATAATCTTAGGTTGGCAAACCGGAACCGGACACCCGCCCCGAGAGTGCCAAAGGCCGCCAATATCGAAAAAAGGTCGGATGACAATTAAAAAAGCTTGCTCTGCAATGAATGAGCCTAGGATACGGTAGCCTGGGAGAAACGGGCGCAACACAAGCCCTTAAGGAGTTTTTATTGTCCCATTCACGTTCATTCTTACAGTCTTTATCTTAGTTTGTGACTGTGTGTTTAATTGTGTTTGTGGTAATTTATTCACCTAAAACTTTAATGAAAGGGACGCTGCAACCAAGTGTCTTAACCAGTTTAAATAAATAACTTTGACTGACAGGAGTCGTATGAAACTACTTAGTTGGAACTTTGGAAGTCTAATAAATCAACCTCTCTTTAACATGTTTCTCGATATGAGCTTTCAGAGTTTGTTTATAAACGAAACCGTTACCACACATATGACATTTATAAGTTTCTTCTTTGAGATGCGTGCGTATATGTTTTTTGCGGTCACTCGCATCTCTGAAAGAAAATTTCAAGCAAATACCACATTGGTATGGGTTTTCGTTTGTGTGTATGCGTCTATGTCTCTTCAAGTGACCCCTTTCGGTGAACGAATCTGGACACAGGTCGCATTGAAATGGCTTTTCTCCAGTGTGAATGCGAAAATGCTTTTTCAAATCCTGCGAATCTCTGAACACTTTATCGCAGATGTCACATTTGTAATTTCTTTCGCCTGTGTGTACTTTGTAATGTTTTTTTAAGCCAACAAGAACTGTGAACCTTTTCTCACAAACATCACACTTGTAAGGTTGTTCATCACTGTGGATGCGAACGTGAGATTTTAAAGCTTCAGAGTTGCTGAAACATTTATCACATTCATCACATTTGAAGTCCTTTTCTCCCGTGTGAATAAGGCTATGCTTCTTCAAGCCGTGCAGTTGAGCAAAGCTTTTCTGGCAGACATTGCATTTGTAAGGCTTTTCTCCAGTGTGTTTCCGAATGTGCCTTTTCAAGTCCCCTGGCTGTCGGAACGCCATGTCGCAAGAATCGCATTTGTATGGCTTTTCGCCAGTATGAGTGTATATGTGACGTTTCAGGTCCACAGGCAGCATGAAACTGCATTCACAGATGTGGCATTTATGGGGTTTCTCACCCTTATGCGCGCTTAAATGTGTCTTCAAAAGATTCTCGCGAATGAAACTCTTCTTACAAAGCGTGCATTTGAATGGTCTATCAACTAAGTGAATTTTGACATGCCTTTCAATCTCGCTTTTCTTGTCGAAACTAGTCTTGCATGTGTCGCATTTGAAGCGTTTTTCTTTGGTATACGGTCTCCAGATTCTGGAGTTAGGAGTGCAGAATTTCTGTTTTATCTTCCTGGGAGTTGTCTTTGATGGTTTTTTAGGCTTTGGTATTGGTTCTAGGCAAGATCTTTTGGGTGGAGGAGTTGGCTCTCGTGGTTCTTCCTCTTTGGTTGGCGAGGGCGAGGAAATCCTTTCTTCTTTTGACGTTGAAATGGAATCTTTTCTACTTCTTTTTGTCGGAGGAGGAGTGGAGATTCTTCTCTCTTTTGGCGTTGGAATGGAGTCCTTCCTACCTCCTTTTGGTGCATACCTGATGACAGATGGCCGAGAGTTTTGGAATTCTTTGTAAGACACTGCTCTGTAGGACATTGTGGGTTATTTTTATATCAGTTCCGGTAAGACTGACTTTACCAAACCGCCTAGAACAAGTTTGGTGAACAATGTAAGTACTGTATTATACTGCACCTGAAGAGTATACAGGACAGCAATAGCCTGGTTTATGTTTATCGCCGCAAATCTGTAAACGTATTAGTTCTGGTCTAATACTATGTAGAGTAAAAATCTTCTGAGTCCTGTTTGAAGATCTGGAACTCTTCACTGTGTAAACATACTTTGATAAACGTAGCCACAAACTGAACCTTTCCTGTATTGTAAACGACTTTTCTAACATATGAAGTCACATATAACACATCTGGTCACGTCTGTCGTGGAACCGACAATCGCTGGAGTAAGTTCAGTGCAGACTTCGTTTGGGCAATCGTAGTGTGCGACGCTACGGCCAGATGGAGCGACGATCTTCAAAGGGCAGCTGGAAACAACTGGATGCGGTCTCACTGTAGCCGAAGTAAGGGTTAAGTGGCGGCCCTTGAGAGGCCTATGTCGACAAACTTACGATTCTGGATTACCTGGATTACAGGAATCTTCCGGAGTGTAACAAGACTGGCCGCTGCATCACTGGTTGGTTGTCGGTTATCCGACAAAGGTTGCCGATGTAAGATGGTGTTGCTAGAAAAAAATCTAATCCGGGACAGTTGGCTGCATTTTATACACTGTGGCTTGAATGTTGCCCTTTGTGATATTACGGGAAAGATCTAAAATAATGTTTTGATAAAATCATTTTCTGTCTTTGGGCTGCGGTTGCATTCTTTTAACTGTTTGCTTTGTAAGTTTTCAGCTATATCTGAAATAAGAAGAAAAAGTTTTATCCATATTAATATTATAAATGATATAGTGTGCGTGTGTGTGTCGGTCTGTTTGTCCGTCTTTCACGGCAAAACGTAGCGACGGATTGACGTGATTTTTTAAGTGGAGATAGTTGAAGGGATGGAGAGTAACATAGGCTACTTTTTGTCTCTTTCTAACGCGAGCGAAGCCGCGGGCAGAAGCTAGTAATACTATAAATGGGAAAGTGTGTGTGTCTATCTGTCTCTTTGTCCGTCTTTCACGGCAAAACGGAGCGACGGATTGACGTGATTATTTAAGTGGAGATAGTTAAAGGGATGTAGAGTGACATAGGCTACTTTTTGTCTCTTTCTAACGGTGCGAAGTCGCGCGCAAAAGCTAGTAACTGTGTAAATGAATATAAGATCTGTCGAAGGCTTTTATGACAACAAAAATAATGTACGTGACAATGACGGCGGCGGTGGACAATCCTCTTAAGAGCTCGTTTACAATTCCGTTCGCCAGATCCGTACGCGACCCGTACCTTTCGTTCGACGACCAAGCGACAGCCGGGTGTCGCGCTGCTATCGTCTTCCTACTGTGTCTCGAATCACGTGTGTCCGAACGTTTAATATCAAAAAAGCATTAAAAAAGAAAATACTAATTCAACTTTAACTCTTTATTAATGGCATTTGCGGAAAACACACCACAATTCTGCCACGACTCACGACCATGTTTATTTTACAATCACGAACGAAGAAAGATTAACAAAATATATGCAATATGACTGGTCCGTCAGCGCCTCGTCAGTGAATCAGCAGGGTGTACTACGTGCAGGTGAGGTTGGCTTTGACCCTGGAGGTGATGGTAGGGCTACTTACACCCCAAGAAAATACTAAGGATTGCAAAAACACATTGTAAAATTGGCATGTGTTGCTTTGACTTTTTTGATGTGCGTATGTCGAAATTGGTGAAATGGTTGAGGCTGTAGATCGTGCCATAGAATGAGACCTACATACATACGCTCGAAAAAACATAACCATCCTTTCGGGAGTTGGGTATTAAACGAACGAATTATACGAATTTTATTTTGTAAATAGGTAAAAAATTACACTTTTAAACGTATTTTTTTTCTTATTTTAATCGAACGAAGGAGCCGGTGTTTCCTAGCTGGACTACTCTAAAAAGAAACATCCGAAACAAACTCAGAGGTCAAAGTCTCTTTTAAAGTCCATACAATATTGTATTGGTCAAATTATGTGAGGGCCATGAAAGTAAACTGAAGTGTTCTCTTGATGAGAGAAGCACACAGATTTGAGCGACCCTTAACCTTTGGTAAAAATGACCCTTAACCTTTCAACGATCAAGCGACAACCGGGTGTCGGGCTGCTATTGTCTCTCTCTTGTGTCTCGAATCAAGTGAATATTCAAAGATTTAAGCAGAGACAAAGCCAAAGTATCTCTTATACTAGGTACTCTGCCATTTATAGTCGCCGCAAAGTTAAACAGGAAGGGATAAAATACGATAATTTAACTATAGATAATAATATAATGTTCCACTTACCATTATAAGAAAACAAATGATGAAATTAATATCACAAACTGGCCACCGTAGTTACTAAAGCGAATGAATTACATTTCTATAAAATTTATACACAAGGAAACTCAAAACGTCGACCTTTTCGGCCGTATCCCTTCCCACAGTAATATTGATTGACGCGAAAATAACATTCAGTGTTGCCAAGGTAAGTTTCAAAGCATCCACTTTTTGGAAGCATGAAATTGACACGGACACTTGAGTACTTACATAGTACCAGCAAAAAGAATTAGGAATGGTAAATACTGGTGCCGATTCCCTTGGTCACAAACTAGACTAATTTTAAGTTAAATGCATCTTTCTCTTTCCATTTCTTAAAGAAAAGGACAGAAGATACAATTTAGTTTAATCCTGTCAAATTAGACAGCGCCGGAAGAAAATCAATCAAGGAAAATAGATTTCCCTTAAAACCGAGGATGTTTTAGAAATTGGCAGCACGGTTATCACTGTCACTATTTGATAATGTTTTGTTTTTAAATCTATCTGGCACATTATAAATTGAGACCCTTTTTTACACGACTGTTTACAGAAAGTCGAGTATTTGTTTTCAATGTTAAGAGTGCATTGTTTTTTATTCCACCTTAATTTTTTGATGATTCAATGGATTTAGTTGACATGTATTGTATGAGGTATTATTAGAATTGTTGCTGAATGTTTATAATAGTTACCGTGACCCTGGAACACAATGGGCAACCGATGGAACATGAGTGGGTTTTAGTCAGTAAAAGTCTAACACGCTCTCCCGCCTCACCCAGGACGGGAGCAGTCATTTGATGATTTCCCACTCACCAAGAAAAAAGGTATTATTACAATTATAGTATAATACCCAGTTTAGTGATTCTTGAATATAAGGCATGGTCTGCCGGGGTTGCGGAATGTTTATAATAGTTATCGTGACCCCGGAACATAAAGGGCAGCCGAAGGAACATGAGTGGGTTTTAGTCAGTAAAACACACCCTAAAAAAAGAGGCAGGTTTTTTACTTTTTGTCTGTCGTGGAATTAATGGCTCATCGGTTAACATTGCACCTCATGGTACGCAGTTGCCAGTCAAAGTATTAAGAAAAATAAAATAGTATTTAGAAAAAATACTATTTTTTAAAATTGTATTTTTATTAATTACTATAGCTTTTGCCAGCGACTTCGTCCGCGTGGACTATTAGTTTCCGTTCCCGGGGGATTGCCGGGATAAAAACTATCCTTTCTCGGGTCCCGGACTATATCTGTACCAAATTTCATTCAAATCGGTTCAGTGGTTTAGGCGTGAAGAAGAGACAGACAGATAGACAGAAAGACAGACAGACAGACAGTTACTCTCGCATTTTAATATAATATTATTTTATAAATTATGTTATGGATTATGGATATTATGGAAACATGGAATATTATGGATATTATGGAAGTATGGATTATTGAGCGTTTATTACACAGGCTCGTTTTAAACTGCAGGAAAATGAGCCGTTTAACACATTCATTTTTCGCTTAATGTAACATTGTTATAATTGCTGAATTTGCTTCACATGTAATGTAAGGGAAGAAACGAGAACGATATGCGATGATAATGGTCATAAAATTATAACTACCTTAATAAATTTGCTGTCAACACATGTAAACACATCAGTTCTGCTATTAGGCACATTAGTGACCACATTTGTCACATAACTTAATAATGGAGCGAGCTAAATAATTGAATATTTTACATGATTAACCAATAAAAATGCAAAACACCGTAGGTATGACGATTAATAAAAAATGGCATTCCGTTTTGTCTGTCCGTTAGACAGACCATGTTAGACCGTCCAAAAATACTCATAGCTACTCAAACATATTTTTTGGCTTGACCAAATTAATAAAAAAATATAAAAATAAAAAGCATTAACTAAAGCATTAAAGTCGCCGAATATAGCCCCCTGTTTCTCGAAACCTCTGGTATACACGTCATACTGAATATAATAACTTAAATGAGCAGCCTCTGCAAGTGTTGTGTCCATATATATGATTTTCAAGGTTTTCCGTATATTTTCACAAGAAGTGTAATCACGTTTAAGTTTAGTGCACAAATGATAAAAAATCCTTATATACCTGCGCAAATGAGTGCAAGTAGTGCTTACTTGAAACGAGTTTTTTTATTTAATTAAACCAAAAACTTTTAAGAAAATTCACGTTTTTTTGTTTAAATTCTAAGGTGTGCGATTTTATTGCTCTCAAGTGTAGTTGTGCTTGCGAAAGTTAGTGTGGATGGTGTATTTCGTTTGTGTATTCCGTTTGTCACTTTTTCACGCAATCACTACTAAATAAATAGATTTGTGAAAATTTACAGTAATACGGTGTTTTACACCATCATCTATTGACGTAATTTTTATGAGCTGACAAAACGCGATTCTCACATAGAATTTGTATGGCAATATCAGTTTATGACGTCACTAAGTAAGCAACTCAATTGTCAACCTATTGATTGATTACAAAAAAACGAATTTTACAGTAAATTAAAAATGAACAGTAAATTTAAGTTAACTGCATCTTTCTCTTTGCGTTTAATTAAGAAAAGGACAGAAGATATTTTTTTTTTTTTGGTGAGTGGGAAATCATCCAATGACTGCTCCCGTCCTGGGTGCGACGGGAGGGCGTGTCAGACTCTTACTGACTAAAACCCACTCATGTTCCTTCGATTGCCCTTTATGTTCCAGGGTCACGGTAACTATTATAAACATTCCGCAACAGAAGATCAAATATTAGTTAAGTCCTGTCAAATGTAGACACTCCATAGATAATTTAGACGCAATTTAAAAACATGGCGTCTAAATAAACGTCAATTTTCATCAGGCGCTGTCTAATTTGACAGGATTAAACTAAAATGTATGTTCTGTCCTTTTCTTTAAGAAATGGAAAGTGAAAGATGGACTTAACTTAAATTTACGTTAGTTTGTGCATAAGATAATCGGCACCAATATGTCTTATATAAACTTACATTTATTGGTTAATGACGTAAAATACCCCTGAAGGTATATCAGTATCCACGGAAGCTGACAGCTGATTTATAATTTCATAAACCTCGACACGGCCCGGATAGCTCAGTCGGTAGAGCATTGGACTTTTAATCCAAGGGTCCAGGGTTCAAGTCCCTGTCCGGGCGATGTTTTGGGTCAGTCCATACCCATACTAATATTATGAATGGGAAAGTGTCTGTCTGTCTGTTTGTCAGTGATTTTTTTATGCAAGCAGTACCTACTACTTACCCACATTTCTTCAGCTCCATTTTGGATTTTAGGCAAACTTAATAGTTTGGCGTTCTGCCGGGGTTACGGGTTGTTTATAATAGTTACCGTGACCCCGGAACATAAAGGGCAACAGAAGGAACATGAGTGGGTTTTAGTCAGTGAAAGTCTGACACGCCCTAGCCCCGCCCGGACGGGAGCAGTGATTGGATGATTTCCCACTCACCAAAAAAAAAGTTCGGCTTCTATCAGCCGCGTGTGTCGTAACAATGAGAAAAGCCGTCAAGCTTAAGGCTGAGGCTACAGTAGGCAGCGATTTGCGATGCGACTGGAAGAGCGAAACGAGATAAACGTGGAATGGCTACATTATGAGCGAAAATCTGGCGTATAATCGATTCAATTTCGCTGATACGTCGATGTAGCCGGTGCCGTGATTACAGTATTGTAGCTCCTGTCGCATAAAGAAATCAAAGATCGCTAGTAATATTTGATGAACGGTGTAGCCATACACGGTGAGTATCCATGTATTTGTTTCAATCGCTCATGTGTCGCAGCTCGCGTCGCAGGCTAGTGTAGCCTCAGCCTAAGTGACTACGCACATTATTCAATTTTTCATTCGCATCCTTTCAGCTTTCCGCGTCTGTACAGCTTTTATATAAAATCGTTGTTTTTAAGGACATAAGCTGAATAGAGTTGAATAAATATGCGTCTTCCCAAGCAAGACCTCGCCCCTGGGACGGATGTAGTCAGTATTGAAATAAAACACCCATAATTTAATAACTTGTATTACACCAACGGAATCCTTAACGCGTCATCAAGGTCGAATATTAATTCTTCTTTATCATCATCCTCTTTTCCTGTCCGGAACACTTGAGCAGAATCTTCACGATTTTCTGAAGAACTATCACTTTGAATTTTCTCTGTGGTCGTTCGATGGCGCCTTTTTTTCTTAGGACTTTTAGTGGCGCCATATTGAGACGCCATCTTGTCGTCGCTTATAAGATAGTCAAGGAATTTCGTGTAGTTAAAATTTTCGACGGCGCGCAGTGCTTTTGATAAGTAGCTCGATTCTTGAGTTTCTTTCGCATGGCCATGCTTTTTTGCTTTAACGTGGTGGAGAACTGTAGAGAAAGATATTTTTTATAAAAAAGCTTATTTCCAAAAAAAAAAGATTTCAAAAACTAAAAGCACAAAAATAACTATTTCGGAAGTCGGTGGCTTCTCTTCTGCCGGTCGAATTGTGTTGCCTTGCCACCGACTTCCGAAATAGTTATTTTTGTGCTTTTAGTTTTTGAAATCTTTTTTTTTGGAAATAAGCTTTTTATTTTTTACTTTTTAGTTAGAGTCCCAACTACGTTTTAGAGTAACTTTAAAAAAAAAGTACGTTTTACCATAAAAAAATTGAGGAGTTCCCTCGATTTCGGCATGATACCATCATCAGATCCTGGACCTGATGACAATGGGACCATTTGGGAAGTCCACCCTTTCAAACAAAAAAAGAATTGTTCAATTCGGTTGGTAAACGACGGAGATTAGAACGACTTTTTTAGAAGTTGGTTAAAAAAAGAACTATGACTCTCAATCAAGTCTTCTTATTATTATTGCGAATAACACTGAGGGCCTGTCTATACAAATAAAAATGCACTAAATTGGATGATTCTTTCTTTTTAGTGTTTATTTTTTTAGGGCAAAGTTTATATAAAAAGAAAGAAAATTCCGTATTGAAATCAATTTTGAAAAAAGCTTTTATTAAAGAAAAGCGAGGAGAATGAGACAAATTAAAAAAAGCGTTCAGTTGTTCAAATAACTAATGTCGACTTCAATCAGACCATTGAACAGATCATAATTTATTAATGTGGTGAGTGTGACGGCCATTATTTCTAGAGACAAATAAAATAAAACAAACTGATTCGTTACAGGAAAAGAGGGCTGTCTGAGCCATATATAATCTTCGCAGAAGCGAATCTCTAAGGAATCTGTTTAAAAATATTAACATCATGAGCATGACGATACCTTGTCAATATATAACTATATGAAAACATTATGTACGTTCGAAAAAAACTGCATCTTTTTAAAAAAAATAAGTGACGGACATAATTTTAATACTAGAAATAGGAACAAACTTGATCAACCAAGCTTTAGATTGTCAAAAGTCCACACTTCTTTTATAATGGGATATTGTGTAAAGTGTTATAACAAAATACCACTCGATATTCTGCAGCTAAATGAAAGAAGACGTTTATCTCTTTTTCACTCGGACTACTTCAATCATGTCATCCTACTTTGACGTGTAATGTATGTGTGCGTTAGTGTGCCGTTTTTGAAGATAGAATTTCGTTTGGGTAACCTATCTACGCTTTTTAGGGTTCCGTACCTCAAAAGGTAAAAACGGAACCCTTATAGGATCACTTTGTTGTCCGTCTGTCCGTCCGTCCGGCTGTCAAGACCCTTTTTCTCAGAAACGCGTCGAGATATTAAGCTGAAATTAATATCACATACTTGGGTCTGCTATCTCTTAAAGCAGTGAAAAAAACAAGTTTTTAAATCAACGCAATAAAAAGATACGGCGGTTTATATTGCAAATTTGGACATTTGCAAGGAAATCAAAACCTATAGGGTACTTCCCATTGACCTAGAATCATGAAATTTGGCAAAAAGCAAGGTCATGTAGCACAAGTAAAGGGAAAACTCCGAAAACCGTAAATTTGTAGTTAGTTCACACCAGGCGTCCGTCTGTCCGTCTGTCTGTCAATAACCTTTTTCTCATAAACACGTCGAGATATCAAGCTGAAATTAATATCACATACTTAGGTCTGCTATCTCTTATAGCAGTGAAAAAATCAAGTTTCTAAATCAATGCAATAAAAAAATACGGCGGTTTATATTGCATATTTAGATATTTTCAAGAGAATCAAAACTCAAAACCTATAGGGTACTTCCCATTGCCCTAGAATCATGAAATTTGGCAAAAGGCAAGGTCATGTAGCACAAGTAAACGGAAAACTCCGAAAACCGTAAATTTGTAGTTAGTTGACATCAGGCGTCCGTCTGTCCGTCTGTCTGTCAAGAACCTTTTTCTCAGAAACGCGTCGAGATATCAAGCTGAAATTAATATCACATACTCAAGTCTGCTATCTCTCAAAGCAGTGAAAAGATCAAGTTTCTAAATCAACGCAATAAAAAGATACGGCGGTTTATATTGCATATTTAGACATTTTCAAGGGAATCAAAACTCAAAACCTATAGGGTACTTCCCATTGACCTAGAATCGTGAAATTTGGCAAGAAGCAAGGTCATGTGGCACAAGTAAAGGGAAAACTCTGAAAACCGTAAATTTGTAGTTAGTTCACATCCGTCCGTCCTCCCGTTCGTCCGTCTGTCAAGACCTTTTTTTTTCAGAAACGCGTCGAGATATCAAGCTCAAATTAATATCACATACTCAGGTCTGCTATCTCTTAAAGCAGTGAAAAAATCAAGTTTCTAAATCAACGCAATAAAAAGATACGGCGGTTTATATTGCAAATTTGGACATTTTCAAGGGAATCAAAACTCAAAACCTATAGGGTACTTCCCATTGACCTAGAATCGTGAAATTTGGCAAGAAGCAAGGTCATGTAGCACAAGTAAAGAGAAAACTCCGAAAACCGTAAATTTGTAATTATTTCACTAAAAAACTAATTAACGGAACCCTCGTTGCGCGAGTAGAACTCGCACTTGACCGGTTTTTTACTTATAACATCATTGGGATGCGGTATTTTTATTAGGCAAAATAATCCAAGCAGAAGGTTTATAATGCATAACACTTGAATATTAGTAATAGCCCAGTCAAATTAGGTAAAAAATGGGGTAAACCTCGGAATGAAAGATAATAAGCTGAAAATTGGTATAAGCCTTTGTCTCGTTATTCTAAATGTTGTCTCAAAAGTCACAATTGTTATCGTGTCCGCGTCTTGAGATATTGGAGGTCAAAGGTCACAAAAATCGGTTTTTCGCAAATATCTCGTTTTCCATTGACTATTGAGATTTGCACCTCTTACAAAAAATGTGGAGTATAAAATTCTCCACAACTTGTACCTTAACTTTTTTTTTTCATACGATCAACCGTTTTTGCGGTAGACCGCGAAGAGTGCGCCGCGTACAGTCATGTAGGGCCTAATGCAAGGACAAGCGTGACTTATGGTTATCAGTACGTTGAATTAAGTTAGTTATTTACTAAAAAAATATAATTTAAAAATAATTTTATATTTAAATATTCCTATTTAACTATAGTATATTAATAATTCGGAAATGTATGTTTTAGTTATATTTTGAGCTAAAACAATAGTAAAGGAACATACTTTATACATATATTTATTTATCATTAAATATACATACTTATATTGAAATGTGTGTTCAAGTATTAATCCTTCGAACACACGTGATTTGAGACACAATAGAAAGATAATAGCAGCCCGACAGCCGGCTGTCGGTTGGTCGTTGAAAGGTTAAAAGATTTTTTGTTGATTTTAATTACAAATAAAATTGTAAATGGAAGCTAGTTATCTTCATCTTCTTTGTTGTCTTCTTGTTGTCGCTGGAAAATGTTCAATTCATTGTCAGAGAAAAATTGCAATTGGATAAATTGGTGGAAGCATTACAACAAGAAAACTTCCCCATACAAACATTATATGAAAATGGAGTGCGTATCTTGTTGGCATTATATAATGCTCCAAAATCTGAAGACGACATTGATCATTTACGCTACACGCAATTCATATAATTAATTAAATTATATAAACCAGTACAGTTAAAAATACTTCAACCAACAAGTGCAGCAGCTCAACAACACATAAATCGAGTCTACTACCAAATTCAAACGTGGTTAGGGAAGGACTTAAGATATATTTATTTGTGTAAACATGTGTTATGTAACATTATACATATAAATGCAAATGTAGGTAAGAAAGTGAAAAATAAAAGGAGTTTCAACATGTTTTGCCACAGTTGGCGAAACATAGAACCTCAAGAATGGGGCTGGATACTCTAAAATGGAATCCTGGAGTCCATAAAAACATTATTGCCTCCAGCGCAAGCCGAACTACTAAAAATAATATTTAGTAATTGCCAACACGGTTGTGCTTCCAACTGTGGATGCAAAAAAGCAGGGCTACTATGTTTATTAGCTTGTGGCCAGTGCAATGGACAAGCTTGCTTCAACGCTTCTTTACTACATCCAAATAATCCCGACAAAGAAAGCGCATACGATCCTGAAATTTTGGAAGGTTTGGAGATGAGTATGACCGATGATGAGGATTTTCCAGCGACAGCAAGAAGAGTAATTAAAATCAACAAAAATCTTTTAATACTTGAACATACATTTCAATAAATGAAATAAATATTTGTATGTATAATAAATATATGTAAATGTATGTATGTTCCCTTACTGTCGTGTACATCAAAAATGAGCATTGTTTAACAATTATATTTTTTTAGTAAATAACTAACTTAATTCAACGAACTGATAACCGTAACTCACGCTTGTCCTTGCATTAGGCCATACAATGACTGTACGCGGCGCACTCTTCGCTGTCTACCGCAACAACGGTTGATCGTATGAAAAAAAAGCTAAGGTACAAGTTGTGGAGAATTTTATACTCCACATTTTTTGTAAAAAGGTCAAATCTCATTAAGCAATAGAAAACGAGATATTTGCGAAAAACCAATTCTTGTGACCTTTGACCTTAAATATCTCAAGACGCGGACACGATAACAATTGTGACTTTCGAGACAACGTTTAGAACGACGAGACACAGGCTCATACCAATTTTCAGCTTATTATCTTTCATTCCGAGGTGAAACCCTAATTTGACTGGCCTATAAAGAAAAGCCGGGATTTTCAAAGTTTTTAGTTAAAAATATACTTACACATAATAATAAAAACAAAATACAAAATATTTCTCATCATTTTTTCCACAACACACTACTAAAAAGTATTTTTCTCATCTAATTCTCGAGCAAAAAAAAAACAATTAGAAACAAGATACTCAATCATAGAATGTGAAATTAATAATCTTGACTGTCATCAAATTGATTGATATGCATAACTGAATAGGGATGACGACAGCATTAAAAACATGGCATTCTATTTAGTCCGTCTGATAGATCGGCCGAAAATACGGGACACGTATTTTTTGCTTGATCAAATTAATAAAAAAATACAAAGATAAAGAGCAACAAAGTTCCGGAGTGGGGGCTTTTGACGTCACCGTAATGCAAAAATTGTATCTGATCGTGACGTCACGCACAACTTCAACGCACTGTATCGTAGTCATTTTCGTTTACGAGAAGAAAGAAAAAATACGTGTCCAACATCTTTTAATAATCTCAATGACGGACTAACTAATTACTTTTTGTTCGTCGTCTCGCCTATTGTCGGGGTCACATGACAAAGGAGAAAGGTGTTTTATAGGGTTTTAGGGAAGGTTCATATCTGACGGAGCATGCGTAGCGTATTGTCGGTCGCGTAACGCCAAGACACATGAAAACATTTGACCGTTCACACTCAACCGATGATACGTTAATGCAAATAGACGCGATCGACGATAAGCTCGACGCATTTTACGTGATTTATACATTCCCTTACGCAGGCTATTTTATTATTAAATCTTTGAACACACGTGACACCAATATCTTACCGAAATTCAGTAGTTTATGAGTTAGTAAGAATTTTTCGTTTGTAGAAAAAAGTCCCAAATTAAATCCTTTGAAATTATTTGAATAACGACGCGACTGTACTAAGTCGTCATTTTTATTTTTCATCATTACCAAAGTGACTTTTTCAACTCACATGTACTTTCTAAAGTTTATCTTGGACATCGCTGACATCCGGTGCCTCGGAAAGCACGTAAAGCCGTTGGTCCCGGTTGTCATTCGAAGAACTTTGGCAGTCGTTACAGGTAGTCAGAAGCCAGGAAGTCTGACCAGTCTAGCCAAGAGGTATCGTGACACCCAGTTACTGTGTTGTGGAGGTCTGATAGGCAGTCGCTTCACGTAAAACACAGGTATCCAGCTGAATCCGGTTAGGCTGGGAGCCGACCCTATCAACATATGTAGTTGGGAAAAAGTTATGATGATGAAAGTTTATATGTGTGTTTGTTAATCTTCCACGCAACAACTGCTGAACGGATTTTGATGAAACTTCACAGTACCATAGCTTATTTAGCAGAATAACAATATAGGCTACATAACGCTATGACCTACGGAAGCTTAGCAGTAATCAAAAACGTATTATTTGATATATTTACGTAACGTGAACAAGCTCACAGACAGCTAACTCTTATTATAAATTGCTTCCCGACCAAAACTAAGCATTTTGCCACTTAACTGATAATCAGTTTGCCATTGGATTTTCAACTTTATAACTTATTCTTTAAGACCTACGACGACTGCAAATCGAGGTAAAACTAAATCAGGTTAACTTCCAAGCCCTTTTCTTGGGAAAATGACCTGTGATTGGCCAATTTGGGTGATGCGCGCGCATCCGTAATGGTCGTTCTGTGTTTGTTTTCTATTACACAAAGTTCATTGCTTGTTTTTGTCACTCACTGCGGTTTTCGTTAGACATTGTGGAGCAATGTATGTGGAATAAGGGATAGTGTTTAAAAAATCCCTTTTGATTTCGAGTCGAACCGCGTCTTTCAATGCAAGAGACTTAGTTAGTCAGTTTTCGCAAGCCGCGGTTGCATTTCGAATACGAACATTTAAAAATGTAACAAAAAACATACTTTTAATTTTCAAAATGTTAAACAGAACGCGCGTGCCTTATCTTTAGTGCTTTATTTAATTCAAAATTTTAAAAAGTGTTTAATTTAATTTTGTAATATAAGTATAAATTCAATTTAAAAATAAATAAGTGCCTTAAAATTAAAATACAATTAATAAGAAGCAGAAATAAACTTAGAAACAAAAAGAATCTTAGAATCGTTACGTCATTTCCGAATTATTTCAAACTTTTTAAATCAAAATGGCGAATGTAGGCAAAGTGTTGGCTACTATAAAAGCAGTGATCACAAGATTAGTTTTTGCTTGTCACGGCATTATAGCGATATGGCAAGTGACTGTGTTTAAAGATGACATAGAATACTGGTATTTAGCGTCGCCAATCATGCTTTTAATTTTAGAAGGAGTTTTTACTTTAACGATCAAGGAAAATCAGGAATGGAAATGGTAAGTGTTGGCTGTGAACGTTAAATACAAATATTTTTTTAAAAACCCCGATCCAGACTGTAAAAAAATTACTCATCTTTAGAAAATCTGTAAAAATGCGTAGAAAAACACATTTAAATCTCTCTAAACATTCTCTCTCAAACAGATTCTCCTGATTTTAAGTTTAGAATACGATAAAAAAGCAATTTAACATTTTATTATCTCATTTGCAAATTAACTCGTTTGATAACAGTTATTTTCAGTCATCGGAAAAGAAAAAAAACATAAGAATAAGAAAATATGCGAACAATTCTTAAAAATAAAATGTTTTTTTGGGATATCCGTGGTTTAAGCGGAAACAGCAATAACCAGCGGCCTAAATTATCAGACTTAATTTACCCAAAGTAAAAAAAAAAAACTGTAGGAATAAATAGCTTTATAATATTTTTTTATCATTAATAATAATGATAAAAAAATATTATAAAGTTAAATTATCCCGACAGACGTCCTGTCATTATGAACATTGAATTCTAATTGGTTAATAAACTTAATTCTGCATTTTGCCTTGCTTGAATTGCTCTTGATATATTTGATTTACAGAAAAGTGTGGTTTGCAATGTGTTTGCAACTAACTTGTTATTCTCTTTTAAGTTTTAGAACGTAGTTTTCTTCAAATACATTTCTTTAGGGATTTTCTATTATGACACTTCTGCAAATAGAAACTCAAAATAACACTCATCAGTCATCCCTCATCTGGCGATTGGTATAGTTTGTCGATCAGGCCAGTTGAGTGGACCACAACCGTAGCACAGATAAAACAATAAAATGACATTGATCATAAGGGTCAATTTCGCGTGGCAGTAATGATACCTGACATTAATGACAGTTGTCAAATTGACATTTCGCCAGACCACAGGATAAATCGTCAATGTAAAATTTTGTTTTTTTGTTGAATTTTTCAAGAAGAACTGAACCGATCGCCCTAAAATTTATTTGGGTGACCACCCCTGAAACAGGACCTATCTAACAAAAAAAAGAACCATCAAAATTCGTTCATAAATTATGGCGGAAATATGGGTAAACATACATAAAAGAAAAACATACAGACGAATTGAAAACCTCCTCCTTTTTGAAGTCGGTTAAAAATAGCTATAAATTCATAAATATGTATAAAAATAAATTGCATGTCTCCGATTGCCATGCATTGAAAGGTCCTGAGGCTGACTTAAGCCCCTTAAGAAACGTTTACTTATTTTAAGTTCAATGCATCTTTCTCTTTCCATTGCATTAAGAAAAGGACAAAAGATAAAATAGTTTAGTCCTGTCAAATTTAGACACTCCATAGATAATTTGGACGCTATTAAAAACATGGCGACCAAATATACGCCAATTTTCTTCAGACGCTGTCTAATTTGACAGGATTAAACTAAAATGTATCTTCTGCCCTTTTCTTTTAGAAATGGAAAGTTTTGAGTTTTGAGTTGAGTTTTGAGTTTTTTAACTTAGATTAAGTTAAGTTTGTGAACAAGAGAATCAGCATAAATTTAGACGCGATTAAAAAAATTGCAACTAAAAATGCGTTGATTTACTTCAGGCGCTGTCTAATTTGACAGGACTAAACTAATATGTATCTTTTGTCTTTTTCTTATTAAAATGAAAACAGAAGATGGCCTGAACATATAAAAGATTGCGAACAATATAATCTACACCACTATCTAACGACCACGACTCTAATAAATTTGAATAAAGATGACATAAAGTAAAATTAATGGACATAATGTGACATTCTACATTCAATAAACTATCTAACGGCCATAATCATAGATAATACATATAATACTGGGCCATAATTAAGCTGAATAAAGCAAGATGACATGATGAAGAATAATTTATAAATTAACATTTATGACATTCTAAATGAATTAGCTTTTGTTATACGGGAGGTGAAAAGAATAAAAAATACATTTAAAACTTTTTTATTCTTGTTATATATCTTGAAAAATATTATTGAGATAATATTCCGGGTGGCTAAAAGCCGTCAGTGTGTAAAACCTGTAGGTAATTATTTTACATAGTCTATTTACTATACAGTTGAAACGACCAAACTCCTGAATCTAATATACTTTACACCATCATCAATTGGCGTACTTTTTATAATAAGGTGTCAAAACGCGATTCTTCATATATTTTGCATGACAATGACACCTTACGACGTTACTACATAAGTTCACACAACAACAACTCAATTTGCTAACTTTATTGATTCCAAAGCAACAAAAAAGCTTTTTTCAAAAAAAAGATAACCGACTTCAAAAACTTAAAAACACAAAAATAACTATTTCGGAAGTCGGTGGCAACACAAATCGACCGGCAGAGGAGAAGCCACCGACTTCCGAAATAGTTATTTTTGTGTTTTTAAGTTTTTGAAGTCGGTTATCTTTTTTTTTGAAAAAAGCTTTTTATTTTTTACTTTTTAGTAAGAATCCCAATGTCTGACTACGTTTTAGAGTAACTTTCAAAATAAAATTACTTACAAGCTTATAAAAAAATGATAATCGCGGTCAAACATACAGTCATCGTTGAAAATCTACAATCCAAGAAAGAAAATGGAATCAATGCAGGCCACGGGATATCTATAAGTGTTATATAAGTACTAAAACCTTTCCCAGAATGTAACAAATACTATTTTGAAAACCGCATCATAATCGGTTCAGCTAAACGCGAGATAATCGCGGACAAACATACATACATACATACATACAGGTCGAACAGAGAACCTACTTTTTTTTGAAGTCGGTTAAAAAAAGTTAATTTTCAGCAAATTTTAAAATGAACCAGATTTACATATATGTTTTTTTTTCTTTTTTCAACCAATAAGTAATGACCGTCACCCCCGTCACCGGTTTTTTGGATAATCAACGGCCTGTTTTGAATTCAATTAAATTGGTTAAACCTGTTTGATTATCCCACAATTTTAATTATTATTACTGTTACTCTCGAAACCGCACTCTTTATATAATCTGAACCTAAGCCTGACTCTTGATAAATGAATCATAGAAAAAAATAACCGCCTTCAAAAACTAAAAACAAAAAATTGACTATTACGGAAATCGGCAGCTCACTTTCTGTTTGTTTTGTTGTTTTGCATTTTATTTGTAGTTATAAATTTATATTTAGTATATTTTTTTTAAATATTATGTATTTTTTTAAATACATCTTTCATCAAATCAGGATAATTGGTGTTTGTAAACGTTTTGATTTAGTAAAATAAATAATAATAATAATTGCTATCGACATCCGAATTTTAGGTTATTTTTAAGTTTTTGATGGCGGACATATATTTTAAAAAGTTTTTTATAAATCAGTTTATTCCATGCTAATGAAAGTGTAACAAAGTATATATTGAACCGATTGAAATGAAATTTGGTACAGAGAAAGTCCATAGCTTGGGAAAGGACGTATGACTAAAAAGTTTTTATCCTAAGAATCCCAAGGAAACTATACTTACTTGGGTACAACCGCAGGGAACATCTTACAATATTATTTGGTTACATTATTCGAGTTGAGTCTAAGAACGATCTGAGAACAAGGTAATAAGGCGTAACGTACTATCGACAAAATTGAATCATGACCCATTTCGACGACAAATCTTTTGAAGCTGTCAAAATAATAAGACTAGACGTGTGACATTTTTAATACATATTTACGCGATTGTCGACCTAATTGTATTTGAATGTCTGTAGGACAATAAGCTTATGGTGGGTCATGATTCCATTTTGTCGATTGTACATTTATAAGAAGTCTAGAATTGACATTACATTAATACTGATATTAGATTTGATTAGCTGGTCTTTTAGAACTTAAACAAAACTCGCCTTCACAACATCGTACAAAAATAAACAGATTTACTTAAAAGGATATACTACCACATCAACTTTATTTCAGCAGTTCTGTAGGAATTGTGTACAGACAAACTGATCCAAAAACATCGCCCGAACAGGGACTTGAACCCTGGACCCTTGGATTAAAAGTCCAATGCTCTACCGACTGAGCTATCCGGGCCGTGTCGAGATAGATAAAATTATAAATCATAGTATTCATATTATATTATCATAGTATTTATATATTATTATTGGTAAAACCGATTTATACAGCTGTTTGGATAAAATAGGGATGACGTCAATATAAAAAATGGCATTCTGTTTAGTCCGTCTGATCCGGCCAAAACTACGAGACACATATTTTTTGCTTGATCAAATTAATAAAAAAATACAAAGATAAAGAGCAACAAAGTTCTGGAGTGGGGGCATAGTGGGGGCTTTCGACGCCACCGTAATGCAAAAATTGTATCTGATCGTGACGTCACGCACAACTTCAACGCACTGTTTCGTCGTCATTTTTCGTTTACGAGAAAAAGAAAAAATACGTATCCAAAATTTTTTAATAATCTCAATGTCGGACTAATTTCTTTTTTTTCGTCGTTTCGCCTATTAAAGAGCAACAAATTTCCGGAGTGGGGGCTTATGACGTCATTATTCAGCAAAAATTGTGACGGCACGCGAAATTTCAACGCATTGTATCGTCTCTCTGACTGATGGACTTATTACTTTTATTTCGTCGTCTCGCCTATTGTAGAATAGGGTTTTAAAGACGTTTTATTGTATGTATCACCTTTTGTATCTACCTAGATTCATTGGATTATGATTACAGCCAATGATGTTATAGGTAAAAAAGTGTAGATAGGTTATATGCAGTCAAAAAGTGGCACATTAAAAGTTTGCCAATTGACAAACATGATACTGAGTATCGCGTTGACATTTGACGTTTATCTCTTTTTCACTCGCACCACTTCAATCATGTCATCTTACTTTGACGTGTAATGTATGTGTGCGTTAGTGTGCCGTTTTTGAAGATATAATTTCGTTTGGGTAACCTATCTACACTTTATTACTTACAACATCATTGATTACAGCCATATATTCGGAAAGTCTGAATGAAAGTGAATCTATCTCTTTCCATTTCATGAAGATAAGGACAGAAGTTTAGTCCTGTCAAATTAGCCCACACCTTAAGTCAATCGACGTATTTTAGTCGCCATGTTTTTAATCGCCTCTAAATTATTTAGGACGTATGCTAATTTGACAGGACTGAACTAATATTTTATCTTCTGTCCTTTTCTTAATTAAATGAAACGAACAAGATGCGCTGAACTTTTTAGTTTATTTTGTGGTCAAAGGAATCGGCACCATTATTAAGGCTACAGTAGACAGCGATTTGCGATGCGACTGGAAAAGCGAATCCAGATAAACATGATACGGCTACATTACTAAGCGAAAATCCGACCTATTCGCTTCAATTTTGCTGACACGTTGATGTAGCCAATGCCGTGATTACAGTAATATTGTTCCTAAGGCGAAAGAAATCCAAGACCGCTAGTAATATTTGATATACAGTGTAGCCATATATGTGAGCATTCATTCATTTATTTTAATCGCTGATGTGTTGAGGAGTGACTAGAATGAATAAAGTGAGAAATAAGTTTATTGAAGAAGCTTGAAAGCACCAGCCGCAGATAAGTTGAAAGGAAATCGTTTGTCGTGGTATGGGCATCTGAAGAGGAGGGATGAGACGCATATAGTTAGGACAGTTATGAGTATGAATGTAGAGGATTGGAAGGGGAGAGGAACACCGAAGAAAAAATGAATGGATTATAGAATAATCAAGTAAAATGGGATAAGGGCAGGAGAAGCTGATGTGTCGCAGGTCAGACGTTTTGCTGAAACAATGTATTTAAATAGGAATCCTCCCTCTAGCTCGTCACACATGATTCACCATTCACAAAGCTCGCTAATTTAACCTTTACGTTGGCACCCTCGCGAAAGGGTGGAATTTAACGACTGATCGATAGCTCGGCTGGAACATAAGCTAAGTGATGTCGTCTAAAGCCTTGTATCCACTAGGCAACGAATCACGCTCAACACGTGACGTGACGTGACGCTCAAAATATTGCTAGCTGGCGTTCAACATGCCGCGCGGCTTGTTGTTTTTTAAATAGCATCGATATCATCTCCCTAGGCTTTACCCTATGTTGGGGTCGGCTTCCAGTCTAACCGGATTCAGCTGGATACGAGTGTTTTACGTGAAGCGACTGCCTTACAGACCCTCACAACCCAGTAACTGGGCGACACGATACCTCTTGGTTAGACTGGTCAGTCTTTCCGGCTTACCCGTAACAACTGTCAAAGTTCTACGAATGACAACCGGGACCAACGGCTTTACGTGCTTTCCGAGGCAAGGGATGTCAGTAATGTCCAAGATAAACTTTAGAAAGTACGAATTGAAAAAGTCACATTGGTACTTGCCCGGATTCGAACACACAACCTCTTACAAGAGAGGCAGGCGCCTTATCCACTGGGCCATCACGACAATTTGACTTCGACAAGTCTGAGTAGATGCGTAGACAGACAACGTTGTCAAACAAAAATTTTGCGCTGACTTTCAACATATTGAGCAACATTTTGTTTTGTGTTTATGTTGCCTAGTGGAAACAAGGCTTTAACATCTTCCAGTCTTTTCCAAACTATATTAGGGTTATTCAATTTAACCAGGTTTAGCTGAATCTGTGTTTTACTCGGAGCGATTGCCTGTCAATCCTACACAACCCAGTAGTTGATACCCAACTTCAACTTCAACTCTTAATGAATGGCCTTTGTGGAAAAGACACCACAATTCTGCCAATAACACGTGAACATTGATAATAAACCATCAAACGCTGGAGAGTATTTTGCGAGAATTAACCGTAAACATAAAGTAATAAAGTTAAAATAAAGATCAAAATTTAAGAATTTCCTTAGTTTAGACTGATTGACAGATTTTCAGGTTTAACAACTGTCAAATATTTATGTATGCCAACCGGTGTCAACGGCTTGTTTTGGTTTTCCGAGGCACGGGATGTTCGTGACGTCCAAGATAAACTGTAGAAAAGTGATGTAGACTAAACAGATATGTACTTATCATAAGTTTTAGCTTAGCTTTTCTGCTACAAAATAATATATCAAATAAATAAAATCGGTGTTTTCTATAAACATAAGTAAAATAAAGCAGAATAAATGTGCATAGTCCCTAAAACCTAATGGCTTTTCTCATTGACGGCGCTGAACGCGGCTAAAACAAGTAGAACTATACATGTGTGACCAAAATCTTTCTAATCTAATTCTAATATTAAAACCTATTTTTATGCCAATAAAGATTATTATTTATTAATAATTCTGCTGAATAAGCGTGCGTAGACTCAGAAGTCTGCAACAAACTAGAGCACCATTTAGCTCAACCATTTTGAAGAGAACCAAATGATCCAACGCACGCAATAGTCTTTTTAGCGTGCATGACAGTTTGTAATGACTAGATTTCTCAACTCCTAATAGGTGAGACGACGAAAAAAAGTAATTAGTCCGTCAATTAGATTATCAAATAATTTCAGACACGTATTTTTCTTTTTTCTCGTAAACGAAAAATGACGACGATTCAGTGCGTTGAAGTTTCGCGTGACGTCACTATTAGGTACATTTTTTGCTGAACTGTGCTGTCAAAAACCCACACACCGGAATTTTGTTGCTTTATCTTTGTATTTATTTATTAATTTGATCAAGCAAGAAAATGCGTGCCCCTTATTTTTGGCCGGTCTATCAGACGGACTAAACCGAATGCCATTTTTTTTAATGTTGTCGTCATCCCTATTCTCTGGTATCCATACTAATATTATAAATGGGAAAGTGTGTCTGTCGACTGTCTGTCACTCTGTCTGTCTGTCTGTTTGTTTGTCTTTCTTTCACGGCAAAACGGAGCGACGAATTGACGTGATTTTTTAAGTGGAGATAGTTGAAGGGATTGAGAGTAACATAGGCTACTTTTTGTCTCTTTCTAACGCGAGCGAAGCCGCGGGCAGAAGCTAGTAATATATACTTCTTTGTGTTAAACGCGCATAGAAATAAATGCAAAACACAGGTACCTATTTAGCTTGGTCGTCATCGCGAGGCAATTTGGGCGGGTCAGGAAATGGGATGACGCGCAAGGTAAACGCTGTCTCGCTAATGTTCCTTCGCAATCAATTGACTTATATGACGTGATTTGTGGGTCGAGGTTCGGGTCAAAATGCAGGGAGGAATAATTTGTTATTAATATATAAGTACTAGCTTTTGCCCGCGGCTTCGCTCGCGTTAGAAAGAGACAAAAAGTAGCCTATGTTACTCTCCATCCCTTCAACTATCTCTACTCAAAAAATCACGTCAATTCATCGCTCCGTTTTGCCGTGAAAGAAAGACAAACAGACAGACAGACACACTCTCCCATTAATAATATTAGTATGGATACTAATGTCTAAAAATGTCTAAATGGCCTAGTGGATAAGGCCTCTCGTGCGAGAGGTTGTGGCTTTGAATCCGGGCAAGTACCAATGTGACTTTTTCAATTCATATGTACTTTCTAAAGTTTATCTTGGACATCACAGACATCGGTGAAGGAAAACATCGTGAGGAAACCTGGACTTGTTGTGAATATAGGCCAATCCGCGTTGGCAAGCGTGGTGATCAATGCTCGTGCCTTCTCTGTATGAGAAGAAGCCTTTGCCCTGCAGTGGGATAGTAATAAGCTGGTATTCTTACTAATATTATAAATACGAAAGTAGCTCTCACTGTCTGTCTGTCTTCACGCCTAAATCATTGAACCGATTTGAATGAAATTTGGTACAGCTATAGTCTGGGACCCGAGAAAGGACATAGGATAGTTTTCATCTCGGAAATCTCCTGGGAACGGGAACTATTATTCCACGCGGATGAAGTCGCGGGCAAAAGCTAGTTATTATATATACTAGCTTTCGCTCGCGGCTTCGCTTGCGTGAATGTCGAAACGTTCATCCTCTATTTTACGCTTTTAAGAGTCAGCAGGTTTACTATTCACAATAGGAAAGATTTGTATGTATTTATGCTCTTTACACAAAAAGTACCGAACGGATTTTAATGAAACTTTACAGGAATATACCTTACTAGCTTTCACCCGCGGCTTCGCTCGCGTTAGAAAGAGACAAAAAGTAGCCTATGTTACTCTCCATCCCTTCAACTATCTCCACTTAAAAAATCACGTCAATCCGTCGCTCCGTTTTGCCGTGAAAGAAAGACAAACATACAGACAGACAGACAGACAGACAGACAGACAGACAGACAGACAGACACACTTTCCCATTTATAATATTAGTATGGATACATCAGAATAAGACATAGGCTACATAACATCACGCTATGACCCACGGGAGCAGAGCCAACCCAACTAACAATTTAACGTCGTTCAAAAGTTGAGTAAACGTTATCTTAATTCCATTGATCGTAATAACTTAGTCGCACTAACGTTATAATAACGTTTACTAAACGCGAAAATGGCCCCAGTTATACGACCAACATATCGTTTAATGGACATACAAAAGTCGCAAGATGACTTCGTTACGTCATTCAAAAGTCGTATGAACGTGATGGAATTACCAATTTCGTCGCGCAGAAGTCGCATCATAACTTTACAACGGCTCGTTTGTTGTATTGTCGTCATACAAGTGTTTTTGAATGACTAAAACGTTTTATTTGAGTCAAGGAACAACTCCTGTAAGACTTTTCTATTTTTCTTGTTAGTGACATACGTGTTTGGATTTGATTCGAGATTTGAGTGCAAAAGAAATAATTACAAGGAAATAAAAGGTTTATTTAACTTATATTATATATCTCGCTAATAACTGTATCTGTCTCTTATGCCTTTTAGTTCGAGTGGGTATTAAAGTTTTATGATAATATACCTATGTGTATTTATTTGAAATTTTCATGCCCTCTCTCAATTTTGTGTTTAAATGATTATATTTTTATTAATAAAAATATATTTATTTCTAAAAATGTAGGACATGTTGCTTTTGTCACACACTTATCTCTTTACGACGTTGTAAAGACATAAAGTCGTATTAAGGTTATTTCAAGACCATGCAATACGCCATGACAGCAGCTAGCTATTAGGTATTAGTAAAAGTACAGTGCAGATTTCAAATATTTAAACATTTTTTTTTGCTCTCCTTTTGAAAGTTCCACTACGTGTAACGTAGTTCGTAACGTTCGTCTTCTCCACGAATTTTTACCTTCCATTTTTCGTAGCAAATTTAATCAAACGTTCCGTAAATATGGCGGCCTAGACGTTTTAAAGTCAAAACTTGACTTCAATGCGACTACAAGTTTGATTAAAGTCAGGGCATGACAATAAACAGACATCATCAAATATATAGGTTATATTTAAGTATCGAATAAACCACTAAGTCATATAAGAGTCTCCAATTGACCGCTGTAAAACAGGACAGTGATCGTTATATAAACGTCACTGTAAAAACGTCTCTACAACTGCTACATTACATAGATGTCATATAAAGGTTTTTCAAACACCTAATTTGGTTAGTTCAAAACGCTTAATGGACTATAACGTTAGTACGACTATAGCGTTGTCGTACAAACGTTCTAGCTAAGACTGTAATACAACGTCGTATAGTTTAGTCTTACCAACGTTGCTAAGACCAGCTTATTATGACATATTTGTCGCACGACTAAAAAGTTAAATTAAAGACGTCTAAAGGACCTCGTAGTCATCTCACTATCATTATAAGACTGCTATCCAACTTTATGTCGTATAAGTTAAGACTTATATGACGTTTTTGTTTGTTGGGAATAACTTACATGACGCGGGTAAAACCGCAGGGGACAACGAGTTTCAAACGTATAGACTAGCTGTTCCCTGAGCCTTCGCCTGCGTAATAATAAACCCACGACCTCCGGCTTAACAGTCAGGGTCACTAACCATTAAAGGTCATAGCTCATTACAGCCACCCGGCAGCCACTCCACACCGACTCGCCTCCTGCGGCTAGTATTCTTTATATGGACTTGTATGGGCATGCGCTCACTATATCAACTCCGTAGCGGCACCGGATCGCCTCGGTTATAAGGCGAGTCGGTGCGGAGTGGCTGCCGGGTGGCTGTAATGAGCTATGACCTTTAGACCAACAGACCCGTCAACTTTGTATTTTGTAGCTCACTATGCGCGAATAAACTGTTTTTCTTTCTTTTCTAACTCCATTTCCTCCTTCCAGGTTCTGTCCTTCAGTGTTCATCTACCTGGTGCTGGTGGTGCCCGCCATCTGGCTGCTAGAGCTCCACAAGGTCGACCTTCGACTGCACAAGAAATCCAACAACGAGACTTACGTAGAGGTATGCTATGTATGTATGTCGCGATTGTTTTTTGTTTGTCGTTATTTTGTTTCTTGTTAGCCCGCGAAATTCAAATTTTCTTACGTACAATTTGCAGCTCAGTGTCTGGCATATGTCGCAGTCATCTGGTTAAATCAGCTATTTGATTGTATGACTAGCGCGTTCATTGAATGGCGACATTTTAATCGCATGACTAGGCCGAAAGCTGATTGAACAAGCTTCATGCAACGTCCAATTAGATAGCTGATTGTAGCATAGCCCTTTGAATAGAGCGGACGTAATATCAGTCAGGTGATTGTAATTAAGTTCATTTTTTTTCCACTGCGGCGTTAGTAGTCACCAAAACAAATATGGCGTAAAATAGCTCGCGTAGATAGCACTGTTTTGATTGCCTATTTCATGAAAATGTCATTCAATCGAGTTGTATGCACTTTGAGAGCTGTATTAATGATTTAAATGATTATAATTCTGTTACTGATGGCCTATCACCGTCGCAATTCATTCTATATCAACACACACCCAGGCACTGAGCGGAAAATTGCCTAAAACGTCCAAAAATTTGAATTTCGCGGGCTATCGTGAAGCATCCCCCTTAATCCTATCCTACTATATAATATTATAAATGCGAAAGTTTGTGAGGATGGATGTATGTGTGTATGTATGTTTGTTACTCTTTCACGAAAAAACTACTAGACCGATTTGGATGAAACTTTACAGTAATTTAGGTTATTTATCAGAGTAACACATAGGCTACAATTTATAATGGTTTTATGTAATTTTGATCATAATAAAACGATAAGTGTCAATTAAGTCGGAAAAAAATCTTCCATCTGAGAGATATCTTGGCGTGCGCTGCCTAAACCAATGGAGTTACATAAAAATGATGTACCACAGGATTGTTTGTCTTAAATAGATCTAAATAAAAGTCCGCGATAGCATATATCTACCTCTTATGTGCAAGCCAGTACGACCAAAATTGTGAACCATAAATTTAATTAAATTTGGTACTACTTTACAATGCACATTTAGTATATAATTATTAAACTCTTATCAAAATGAATACATTTCTCGCATTAAGTATATATTGAAGATAAACTTTGTCTTTTACACTAAGTAATTTGGCGGAATAGTTTAAAAGTTATCACGATATGATTGACTTGAACGGAGCGCTAAACGGCAACAGAACATCCACGATGAAAGTTGGCTATGTGAAAGAACTATACTAGCACCAAGAAATGAAACAGTTGCGAAAATCAATAAAATTATTTTGGGCCAAATAACCAGCGATGCAACAACCCAACTCCTTCCATCGACACAGTCATGTCATCTGAAGACTGTACGAGCTACCCTGGGGAGTTTATTAACTCTTTGGTGCTATCCGGGGTGCTATCACATAAGCTCAAATTAACCTTTCAACGACCGACCGACAGCCGGCTGTCGGGCTGCTATTGTCTTTCTATTGTGTCTCAAATCACGTGTGTTCGAAGGATTAAAAGTCGGTATACCCGTTTTGATAATGCGCAACTTGGACGCCCCGAGACTATGTAATGGCACTAGATTGCGACTGCGAGTCATTGAACTAGGCACCAATTGTAACTGGAGAAGCTAAGGGTAAAAATGTTCTTATTCCACGCATTCCAATAATACCCAATAACTTACCCTTTAATTTCAAATGGTTACAGTTCCCACTTAAAGTTGCATTTTCTATAACTATTAATAAATCGCAAAGGCAAACTTTGAAGATAGCGGGGATACATTTAAGCACGCCCTGTTTTTGCTATGCTCACATGTATCTAAATCCCAAAATCTAAATATTAACGCTGAATAAAAAAAAAAACAAATAACATAGTATACTGGAGTATATTGCAGTAAAAACACAGATAATTTAACACAGATGTTAACCTATTTCAATTACATACATATTAATTCTTTACTTATTACAAAATCTATTAACAAAACCGCATCAAAATCTCTTCCGTAGTTTTAAAAAATTAAGCTTACATAGGGACAAAGAAAGCTACATTGTATTATACTATGTAGTAATTAAATGCAAGTAACATTGGTCCGACCTGTTTATTAGTCAGTGTTTAGTAATCCGTTTGTGCTGGATAGGATAATCTCAAGCCCGGGGAAGGACATAGGGCTACTTTTTATAAGCACACCATACAGGTGCTAAGACCAGTGGTTTCTTCATCAATCTTTACGATTGATGAAGAAACCACTGGTCTTAGCATTTTTAAATTTGCAGAGTTCTATTATAGCTTAAAATAATAAGCACTTAGAAAGGAATTCAGATAATTCCACCCTCAAGAGATTCCCTCTAAATATTAGGTACTAGCTTCTGCCTGCGGCTTCGCTCGCGTTAGAAAGAGACAAAAAGTAGCCTATGTTACTCTCCATCCCTTCAACTATCTCCACTTAAAAAATCACGTTAATCCGTCGCTCCGTTTTGCCGTGAAAGAAAGACAAACAGACAGACAGACAGACAGACACACTTTCCCATTTACAATATTAGTATGGATAGGATTTCAAGGATTGTCATCATCATCTCCCTAGCCTTTTCCCAACTGTGTTTGTGGTCGGCTGCCAGCCTAACCGGATTCAGCTGGATACCGGTGTTTTACGTGGAGCGACTGCCTATCTGACCTCCACAACCCAGTAACTGGGCGATACGATACCTCTTGGTTAGACTGGTCAGAGTTTCTGGCTAACCAGTAACGACTGTCGAAGTTCTACGCATGACAACTGAGACCAACGGCTTTACGTGCTTTCCGAGGCACGGGATGTCAGTGATGTCTAAGATAAACTTTAGAAAGTACATATGAGTTGAAAAAGTCACATTGGTACTTGCCCGGATTCGAACCCACAACCTCTTACACGAGAGGCGGACGCCTTATCCACTGTGCCATCACGACTTTCAAACGGATTTCAAAGATTGTATGGAAACTAATTTTAAAGTTAGAAATTTGGGATGTACGATGTGAAGTTACATTAAAAAATACAAGTACCTATTTAAAAAAATATCACGCAACTTAATGTGGCAGTCCAAACTCTACGCGAGCGAAGCCGCGGGCAAAAGCTAGTAGTTAATAATCATCAGCTTACCTATTTTTCCAACAATGTTAAGAACGGTTTCTTGTAAGAGCTTAAGCACCGGGCAAGTACCAATGTGACTTTTTCAATTCATATGTACTTTCTAAAGTTTATCTTGGACATCACTGACATCCCGTGCCTCGGAAAGCACGTAAAGCCGTTGGTCACGGTTGTCATTCGTAGAACTTTGACAGTCGTTACGGGTAGTCAGAAGGTCTGACCAGCTAAATCTAGGTGTAATGAATTGAGAACTTTACAACTGGATCATCATCACATTTAATAAACCAATAGCATTTTCCCTAATCTGGGAATCGAACAAAGGTCCTCGATTGTAAAGTGAGATGTTAACCGCTAGATCCCCGACGAACCACATGTGGTTCCTACGGATAATTTTGGTCGGCTATTTAGATAAGTACATACTTGTAAGTGTGAAGAGCAATCGTCGGCTCGATAACAAAGCCAGCCACAAGGGCTTTTAAAATGTCAATACTTAAATGGAGAAGTAGAATCAAGTAGAAATCAGAAAGCTTTATTTGTAAACATAGGTCAAGTTACACATAGTGTGAGGTGTTATAAATGGGTAGATCCTCCATGTTTTGCCCAGAGGCGTACAAATATAATTGTTTGAGTTATGTTAATTGTTCACGTTATTACAGCACAGCAACTTTCAATATAATAAAATAAGTATAAATGGACTTGGCATAATTATCAAAAGTAAACAAAGAATTATACAATATATTTATAAATAAATGTCAAATGGTTTAGTTAATGTCAAAATTAGTAGTGACTAGCTTTCGCCCGCGGCTTCGCCTGCGTGGATGTCGTACTTCTGTCCTCTATTTTAACCCTGAAGGTGTTAAATGATTAGTGGCTATTTACTCTTCACAAAGAATAAACCTTCCAAGTTTCATGTCTACATGTATGACTATAATTTGTGTATTATGTACACTGTGTTCTTGAATAATGTAACCGAATAATTGTAATATTTTATCAAGTTTAAAAGAGTGTTCATGGAGTTTCTTGCTGGCTCTTCTCCATTGGAACCTACTACTTTGGAACCAGCAAATAGCTTTTCGTTTAATTGAATAAATGATTTTGAATTTTACCTTAAGTTTATTTTATTTTAAATGTAGTAAATAGAAAGATTATTAATGATAAATTGCTTTTGTTTCATACAGAAGGCTTAGTTTCAATGGCAACTTAAACTTATAACCAAAACTGGTTTAAATTACAATAAATGCTTTTTCACATGTTTGCTTTTATGTTTATATATTTAACCCTCCTTTTTAATAATCTAACAAATCAACTTTAAATCAACTTTTCAAATACAGTCTCATGATAGAGAAAATACAAAATAAATTCGCAAGATATTTATATTTGAAACAATATGGGGTTTACCCATTCTACCCGTTAATGTATCCGAGTTTATTTGTACTGGGGATGGTCGGGTATACTAGGTTGGCCGTTAGGAGGGATGTCGCGCTAGTGAAGTACGTGGCGCGCGTGCTGCGCGGGCTGGTGTACCACCCGGACGTGCTGGAGGCACTGCGGCTGTGCGCGCCGGACGGGTACGTAGGCGCGCGCCGCGCGCCGTCGCCCCGCTCTGTTACACGTGCCCTGCGCAAGGACTAATTTGCTAAAGTTTGCTCCTTTGTCTAGGGCATCGCGTATTATAAACAATATGCCCTCGGAACTTGACGTATTCCATCAAAGCCTGCCGAAATTTGTCGCAGAAGCGCAAAGGCACATCGAAAGCGGGATTTAATTTTGGTAATTTAATGTTAATTTAGGATTTTGATTTAATATTATTGTTATTTTATTCATGATGGTATGATTTTTTATTTTTTTTTATTTAATGTTTTTTTGTGATCTTGTTCCTTGATTTTATTTAATTTTTATTTAATGTTATTTTTGTATTGGATTAATGATTTTATTTTCTTTGTACTTTTTTAATTAATTTTGATTTATTTGAGTGAATGTTGATTTTGGAGTTTTATGTTTTTTTTTATATATATTTATGACATGTGTAGTTAGTTTTATGTGTGTGTATAACATCGTCTTGGTAGAAAACTGTAAGGTGTTGTACTATAAGCTTTTTGAATAAATAAATAAATAAATAAATAAATAAATGTCTGTAGTTAGTTAAATAACAAACGCGTTTAATATTAGTCAGTGAGTTTAATGTGTAATTATATACCGCAGTTTCACCCGCGTTATGTTTTTTAAAGGATGGGAATTGATCAAATGACTTCTCATGAGGTAGTGGCAGACTTTTACTGACTAAAACCCACCCTTGTACCTTCGGTTGCCCTTTATGTTCTGGGGCCACGGTAACTATTAGAACTATTCCGCAACCTCGGTTGGTATTAGCCCTAGAGGGCCCCGTCACGTGCTGACTGCTCGCTGAGGCGCGCGTGGAACGAACGTGCCGTCGACACGGGCGTCCTAGTCGGGCGGCGAGCTACCCATCGCTCGCCGTCCGTAGACCCGCGCATGGCTTGACGCTGCCTCAGCATGACTGTTTCGCAGAAGGAGGTGACGGCTTCCCGTTCAGTCTCGCCCCGGAGCATGACCTAAACCAGCAACGGGCGCGAGGTCACCACTTAGGCACAATCCTCGCGTACCCGCGTTATGTTAGGTTTTTGGTTACTGATTGGCTTCCGTGGCTCATGGCGCAATGTAATGAAGAACAATATTATGTGTTATTCTGATGAATTAGCTACGAATATCTTGCAAAGCCGGCCAGCTGTGTTACTGCCCGTACGTACCATTATTATATTGCTTCGGAGTAATTTTAAAACTGTGATGTCTCCGAAGATATTATTTATTGAAATTTAATGATGTAAACGACAGTTTTGTACATAATTAAAAACTTTTATTGGAAAACGAATTTACATCGATTAGGATTATTAATACTATATTCATTAAAACACCCTGGCAAATCATAATTTATCTTAGAGCTAATTTCATTGCCATAAAAATGGTTATAGTGAGTGAACTATAAATATTAGACATATGCTGTCGCGGACTTTTTTTAGAACTTTTTAAGAGGAACAATTCTTTAGTACATGATTTTTGCGTAACTTCTACCATTTACGAAGCGCACGCAACAGAATCTCTCAAAAGGAACATTTTTTCCCCCGTTTTTGTCAAATATTTCATTACTGCTCGGCTCCTATGTGTCTTAGCGTTACGTTATATAGCCTATAACCTGCCCGGAAGTATGGATTACAATCGTACCAAGTTTGGTTTAAATCCCTTCAGTAGTTTTTTACCCATGCGTGCACATACAGACAGACAGACAGACAGACAGACAGACAGACAGACAGACAGACAGACAGACAAAAAATTTACTAATTGCATTTTTGGCATCAGTATCGATCACCAATCATCCTTCAATAAAAATTTTGAATATATATTTAATGTACAGAATTGACCTCTCTACAGTTTTATTATAAGTATAGATAATGTCAAACAGAATTAGAGGTCATTAACAGGTCAAGTAGGGTGATTTAAGGCAGTAATTATAGAATTGAATTGTCGTCGAAATAGTCCTTTATTGAATAATAGCATTTATTAGTCAAAATTCTAAATAATTCTTTTTTGTATTTGTCCAGATTTAACATTTTAATGTTTTCGGGTAGTTTATTATATATTTTTTTAGCCAAACAGAATGTGCTTTTATTCATTAGTGCAGTTTTGCCATAACTCATTTCGAGTAGACACTTGATTCTTGATTGATCACACACGTGATTCGAGACACAATAAAAAAGACGAAAGCTGTCGGTTGGTTGTTGAAAGGTTTATGTGTATTTCATTTGTTTGGGTACCATATAGCACAGGTTTTCAAACTGAAACTAAGTAAATAAACCATTTTTCAACCGCTGACTTAAAAAATTACGGTTCAGTTGAAAACCAGCGTCTGTCAATTGACTGTCATTTTTGCTGAAGTGGACCTATTTGGCGCAGCCGCGAGACACGCTGTGTTAGTTTTCTTTATACTGATTATGCATGTTGTTTTTATTTATTATTTAATATGTGGCCTTCTGCACTGTGTGTGACTTTGTGTGCAAAATAAAATATTTTTCCTTCGTTTTTTCAACTTTGAAAACACCAATAGAAATGAAATATTTAAATACGGATTTTATGCGTGGAGTTACCAGGTACATTTCTTGCTGAGTCGATAATTTCATATGGACTCACCATGGACGTACATTTAAAACCTACTTAGATAAAATACATAATCTGCAAACACGCCTCTTGAAACTGGTAAGTACCAAAATATATAAAAAATAAATACAAAGACAATTACACAGGATTGTTTAAACATTGCAAAGTGTTGCCTGTTTCAGCGCGCGCTGACTATCTGTTTCTCTTAGAACATTTTGATATTCCATGAGATTCAAGTTCCGGTTAGACATGACGTGAATACACGACAAGCTAAATCTAAATCTTTGCAAGTGCCGATGCCGCGGAATAACAACTTCTATGGCAGGCGTACCTACCGCTTCATTGACAATACCTAGTTTATTAAACCACTAGCTTCTGCCCGCGGCTTTGCTCGCGTTAGAAAGAGACAAAAAGTAGCCTATGTTACTCTCCATCCCTCCAACTATCTCCACTTAAAAAATCACGTCAATCCGTCGCTCCGCTTTGCCGTGAAAGAAAGACAAACAGACAGACAGACAGACAGACACACTTTCCCATTTATAATATTAGTATGGATATACCTGTAGACATTAGAGACTCATGCCCTTACTAATAATCACTGTGTAAAGTTATGCAATGAATAAAGCCTGTGTAAGCATACATTTGTTGACGTATAAACCTGTCATAACTTTATGCAGCGTTTATTAAAAATAAATAAGTAATAACATAAAGCGCAAGCTAAAAGAACATAACATCAACATCAACTCGATTATAGTATAAATGTTAACAGCGCATTGACCAAATCTCATGTCATGGCATGCTAAGACAGACCCTAGAGGTCTAATTGCGTGCCTTGTTTTAATAGGAATTTGCAATTTATAAAAAAAAATGCAATTCTGTTGGTTAATATTTCAACCATTTCTCCTCGTTCCTCGCCTGAAGTAGCAAAAAAACTATGCTTGCATTGCATCACTGTTTCTGAGAACCTATATATGTTGACTCCGCCTTTTGGTAATATCCTTGTGAATAAAACCTATGCAGTTTTTTTTAGGTTCATCCCGAAGAAACATTCAGTCAAACAGATAGGCCAATATTCTTGACTTCGGCATCAGTTGCAGAACATGTATCAAGTATAATTAAAAAAAATATTCAATGTAAAGCTACAATAGGCGAGATGACGAAAAAAAAGTAATTTTAGACACTTTTTTTTCTCGTAAACGAATAATGACGACAATACAGTGCGTTGATGTTTCGCTTGACGTCACGATCTTTTTTTTTTTTTTTATTTATTTATTTAATCAAAACGATACATTATTTAAAACTAAGATAGCATCTGCCAAACTGCAAAGCAATTTGTCGGCAGTAAGTTCTCGCAGGTTAGGAATTATGTATAATAAGAAAGAAACCAAAAACACAGCATACAAAAGTACAGTACAGCACGGTAGCGGCATCAGCAGGCAAACACATTGAGTGTCTGTCGGTAATTCATTATATTACGTAAACAGTAAGTAAACCATCTCACAACATTTACCGGCCGAGGCCGCCCGTCAGCCGAGGAACTATGGACACATCGACAAATAGTGCTTCATCAGGACACTTTTCAGGTGATTTTTACTTTTGACATGATCGATTAATCCTTCAGGTAGCTCATTAATTAATGTAGGTGTAATCCATCGTCTCGTGCGCTTACCAAAGTAATTATTTACAGATGGCACCTGTAGCCGCTTTTTCTTTGAGAGTCGGGTTGGGAAGTTATGCACTTTTTCATTTTTATGTTTTTTTATGTTGTGTTGTTCAAGAAGAATTGAGATATTTAGTTTTTTGTCGATCGGTAATGTATTAGGTACATATTTTAAATAATTTTTCATGTTCTCCGTTCAATGCCTTTTTAATTCTGTAGCTTACTAATATTTTTAAAAGTCGTATTTGTAGTGATTTAATTTTATTTAGACTTGTTTTAAAAGTAAGTCCATAACCACACAACCCATAACTGATAATGGAGTCAGCAAGTGCATAGTACAACGCATATAATAGACTTCTCTTGACCACTGGCTTTAGAATATACAACTTACCTAAAACTGACCGAAGTTTATTACAAACTGTATCTATATGAACGTTCCATGCAAATTTGTTATCAACGGTGAGCCCTAAGTACCTGTAGGATTTTACCTGCTCTAAATTAATACATTGACAGTTTATTTTGTCATTATGTAGACATTCATAGGTGTGACCTTTTATGTTTAATTCAATAGTTTTATTACGTGAATATGGAGAGAGGATTGACATGCATTTAGTTTTGTTTATATTAATTATGATACCGTTATCATGTGCCCATTTAATTATATTGTCCAGGTCGTCTTGTATGGCGTTTTCTATGGACGGTTTGTTTTTACCACTAAATAAGAGACAGGTATCGTCGGCGTACATGTACGCTTTACAATTTCGTATGACATTACACATACTGTTGACATGGACAATATAACCAACAGGCCCATATACGGAACCGGTCGGCACACCGTATTTGACAACGCCTTCTTTGCTTTCAGCATTAACAGCCCGAACTTTAATAGTTCTTTCCTGTAAATATTGTCGGAACCATCTATTGATTGGTCCACTTATCCCACATTCTTCCATAGCTTGCAACAAGCCGTCGTGATCCAGGGTATCGAAGGCTTTTTTAAAATCTATATATAATGCTACTACTATGTTTTTATCATTTAGATAATTATTTACGTCGTCTGTAAACCTTTCTAGCGCCGTTGCCGTACTTCTGTTTGGTCGGAAGCCATGCTGTATATCGGTAATAAGCTCATTTTTGTCTAAATAATCAGTCATTTGTTTAACTATAAATTTTTCCGTAATTTTATTAATTGTATTTAAAATTGCTATTGGTCTATAATTAGTGTATTCAAGATGTGAGCCTTGTTTGTAGATTGGTCTGATAATTGATTCTTTTAGCTTGCGTGGATACTTGCCTTCCTTAACACAAAGATTTATAAAACATGCTATTATAGGACTGATTGAGTTTTTTATTTCCTTCAAGTCTCTTACCCTGATGCCATCTGATCCCGGCGACTTGTTGCAGTCCAGGGAGTCTATTATTCTAGAAATATGAGAGGGCGTTGCTTTATTAAACCTAAAACTAACATCACAAGGTTTAACATAATCATGTCTACTTAAGAACTTTTTGTCACATTTATGCTTGATGGTGTCAATTTCCGATGTAAATGTATAGCAAAAATTATTACAGATTGATACTGCACATTCTTTTTTAAGTAAATATCTCTCTATTACACTATCTACTGTTACTTTACCCCTACCCAGCCAATTATTCATGTTTTCCCATATTTTGCGCATGTCTCCTTTACATCTTTTAATTTCATCACGTCTATACCGGTTTTTAGCAACATTCATGAGTTTCTGTGTTTTATTTCTATATTTCGTGTATTGTAATCTCAAATTATTGTTGCTAGGATCCGATTTCCATCGCCTAAACAACTCATCTTTGCGCATTGACATATTTTGTAAAGTATTATCAACCCATGGATGGTTATACCGTTTTTTAACTATAGATTTTTGTTTGGAAGACTCATAAATGTCGCTAAAAACAGTGTATATTTTATTATATAATTCAATAGGATCATCTGTGTTACATAAATGATCTGATACATTTTTTGCTGAACAGTGATGTCAAAAGCACTTTCTCTGGAACTTTATTGCTTTTTACTTTTGTATTTTTTATTAATTTGATCAAGCAAAAATCAGTGTCTATTTTTGGACGATCTATCAGACGGACTAAACAGAATGCCATCGTGTAATGTTGTCGTCATCCCAATTATGACATTACTAGCAGTGCCCTGCGGTTTCACCTGCGTTATGTTAGGTTTTTGGTTACTGATCCTCTCCCGTGGCTCATAGCGCAATGTTATTTAGCATAATTTATCATGTGTTATTCTCTGTCACTATTGTGCATAATTTATTATATGTAATGTCGTGATGGCCTAGTGGTTAAGGTGCCCGCCTCTCATGCAAGTGGTTGTGGGTTCTAATCCTGGCAAGTACCAATGTGACTTTTTCAATTCATATGTCTTTTCTAAAGATTATCTTAGACATCGCAGACATCGGTGAAGGAAAACATCGTGAGGAAACCTGGACTTGTTTAATATAAGTCTGAAATCGCCAACCCGTCTTGAGCAAGCGTGGTGATCAATGCTCGTGCCTTCTCTGTGTGAGAAGAGGCCTTTGCCCTGCAGTGGGACAGTCATAGGCTGGTATTATTTTATTATTAGTTATTCTCTGTAAGCTGCAAATATTGTGCAAAGCCAGCCTTGTTACTGCCCGGTCGTACCATCATTATATTGCTGCAGAGTAATTTTAAAACTGTGATATCTCCGAAGATATTTATTGAAATTAAATGATGTAAAGGGCAATTATATTCAAAATTAAAAAAAAATATCGAATATCGTACTTATATTGATAAGGATTAATATCATATTCATGAAAACACGTTGGCAAATAATGCATTATTTCATATCATTTTTTTAACATAAAAAATATAATATTAGACATATGCTATCGCGGACTTTTTTTAGAACTTTTGAAAAGGAACAATTGTTTAGAACATAATTACTTGGTAACTTGGAGGAATTATTTTTTCCCGTTTTTGTCACACTTTTCATTGCCGCTAGGCTCCTATGTATCTTAGCGTTATGTTTTATAGCCTAAAAATACTGATTGCATTTTTGGCATCAGTATCGATCACCAATCATCCTCCAGTAATAATTTTGAATTCAATGTACAGAATTGACCTCTCTACAGTTTTATTATAAGTATAGATGTATAGATTGTTACTCTCTTTTGTCCCCAGACGGACCTCCCCATCCCGGTCGGCAAAAAGCTGTCCACAGACACGTGGGTAACGCTTATTGAACAGTTCTTGATGCTTACACTCATTGTGGGTCGGTGGCTGCTGCCCAAGGGAGACCTCACGAGGGACCAGCTCAGTCAACTACTACTGGTTTATATCGGTAAGTAAAATTATGGCCTGCGTAGGCTAGTGACAATAGCAATCTATAAAAAGCAGGAGACAGAATAGAACTAGGCCAATAGGCATAAATGGACGATTACAAACTAAATTACAAATTATACTGGTAAAAATTTTCCGGCTTTTTGGTATTATCAGCGATAGATGCGTAGACAAGAAACAATAGCGGAGAAAATGACCGCACTGCGCTCTTATTATTACTTTCATTATATTGCTTTTGTCCGCTTGCAGTCCGCCAGGTGAGGTGCGGTGTTGCACGGACCGAGTGCAACCTTATTGTAGTACTAATAAATGCGCACCGCGGACTTGTTGTCCGCCGTTGTCCCTCGTCTGAGCTAGTTATAGCTAAAAGGGAAAATAGCGCGAGCATCAACTTCCTCAGAATTGAATTTCGCCAGCGTGATCAGAAATGAGGAAATTAACATAAGAACCAAAGCGACGGATAGCTCGTCAAATTGCCAAATTTAAGTGGCACTGGGCACATAGCTCTTAGAACTGACGTCCGCTGGGGCGGAAAAGTTCTCGAGTGGCGATCTCGCAACACGCAGCGTGGGCCTCCCGCAAGATGGACCGATGATCTCGTCAAGGTCACCGGGTCCCGTTGGATGCTGGTGGCGCAAGACCGTTGTATGTGGAGAACTTTGGAGGAGGCCTTTGTCCAGCAGCGGACGTGTTTCGGATGACGAAAGTTATGAATATGTGAGAAGTGGCTATTATGGAACAGTTTCTGGCGCTCTGTTATTGTGATGATACCGCTGGTGGTGTGTGCGTGTCTTGGCTTCTTATTCCTTACAGTGTGTATCAGATAATAAGACGATTTTTTAAATATATAACATATAACCGTCAAAGAACAATAAATTCAATCATTGAAGAGCACCTGCCTCCCGTTCCTGTACATAAAGTGGTCCTTCGAGCCGGATTATTAAATCTATTCTCTTTATTTCTTAGTTGTATTTAGTTTACTTATGAGAATGTTTCCTTTATGCTTAATAATCTGTCTTCTAGATCTAATAATTTCCTTTCTGAACTTTTGTTAGAACAGCTGATATTTTATCGCGATATCAGACTTGGTTCCATAATAAAAGTTGTTTGTTATTATGAGTAGAAAATCTCCTAGCGGGTTTTTCAAGACCAAATATACACGTTTTATTCTCCATTCTTTTCACCAGGTACCGCAGCAGACATAATTGAGTTCTTCGACTCCTTCAAGGACCCAAAAGTAGCGACAGAGAAGGTTCTAGTTCTCCTGACCCTGGCCATCTGGTCGTGGTCTCTCATGCAGTTTACAGTGGTCCTCACAGCCACGAAGTCCCGAAAGTCTCGGGGAACAGCTAATAGGTCCGACATGTATGTACGTAAAATGTTACACGTGCACGCAACGCTCATACAACACTAAAGCACCTTTTTGTAAGTCGGTTGAGTGGGAGAAGGGGTCGGTCCACTTGAGTGACAGATGTGGATACCTACGTCATTATGAAAGGCGTAGACAAACGGTTCTGGAGTTTGAAACTTTTTTCTAGAACTCTCTTTCTTTTTTCTCTTTTTTCTAGATCTTTTTTATAGAACTCTTTTTCGGTTTGAAAAGCATTGTTTCTTTTTGCTTATTTAAATACTTGTCTTTAACATTTGCACCTTATGGTTGATATGAAATGATTGTTTACATTATCAATCATTTTTATTTGATACACTACTAAATTATTTACGTATGGCCTAAGAGTTCAGTTAGAATATGAATTTTTTACGTTGAATCTATTTATGAACCTTAATTTTCCCTTCAGAACCCTTTATTTCATTCAACCGGCGATAATTATATACTTTATACATGTTGTACTAAAAGGCATACCTATATATACTTTTACTCATGTGTTAGTATATTATGTAAAATGTTTATCTTGCTGTACTTACTTGTCTTATCTATTTATGCTCCAATCATTATAACATTTAAAAATCGCCCAGACAACGGCTATAAGCTAGGAAGATGAAGATGATGATTTTGAATGAAGCATAAATAAAAATAAATCAAACTATTTCATGTGAAAAATGCCCAGAAGGTAATCAGAAAAACAAGTAGCAACAATCCACACATGGTTTTATTGTTTCCTCTTCACAAACTATTTCGATTCGATACATTTTAAAGTTACCGCGTAACACGCTTTGACGTTCGCATTAGACAAAAGAGAAAAAAAAGGGCGGGCTGTCACTCCGGTATGTTTGACACTGGCCGTTAACCTTCATATCTGTCAGTGTCAAACATATTGAGCCTTTATGGTTAATTTAATTGCCCACAAAAATATAGAGACAGATATGTCACCGGAAAATAACAAGATCCGTAAGTTTATCAATCTGTTGCGGAATGTTATGTTTATAACAGTTACCGTGACCCTGGAACATAAAAGGGCAATCGAAGGAACATGAGTGGGTTTTAGTCAGTAAGAGTCTGGCACGCCCTCCCGCCGCACCCAGGACGGGAGCAGTCATTTGATGATTTCCCACTCACCAAAAAAAAAAAAAGTTTATCAATCTACGAGGAAGTTTATAAACTTTCGTAAGATTCTAAACGGGAGATAAATTGTAATATTTTACGTCCACATTTTCGTAAATTGATAAACTTACTGAACTCACTCGTAAAATAATAAGTAAGCAGTAACCAAACGCTACGCGCGATCTGATTGGTTGACTGTCACTTCTCCTTCCTCGCGGCCGCCATTGTTCGCAATGGAACATAAATAAACCAGTTTGCTTGTGCGTTTTTATTAGTTTTAAATGTTGAACTGTGTTGCAACTCAAAGAAAACTCAACTCACTACATCCATGCCAGAGAGGAACCAGGCATTGTTGCTTCCAATTTATAGTTTGTCAAGTCTGATTATACCAGTCTTTGGACACAAGCATTGCCACTATATGAACATTGACCAATCAGAGAGCAGTGTGTTATTTTACGTATTGCAAAGATGCGTATATTTAAAAGAGTTTCTGTGATTGGTCGAACCATTTAAAATCTTACGAAAAGATATCCGTTAGTTTATAAATTTACCGTATGACGTCGGAAATTGATAAATTTACGAAAATGTGGACGTAAAATATTACAATTTATCTCCCATTTAGAATCTTACGAAAGTTTATAAACTTCCTAGTAGATTGATAAACTTACGGATCTTGTTATTTTCCGGTGACAGATATAATATTAATCAATTAATGAATGTAACACATGTATTTTCAGGAGAATCTCATATTAAGTCTACAGATGTTTTGTGTACATTTCAAGAATTACCAATATTGACCACAATATTCACACCTCAGACTGAGCTTAGTAATGCCAAAATGAATCAACAAACAATCTATAAATAATTTTGAACTCATTATTACTTTAATCAGTTTAATTAATACGTTGAAAAAATTAAAAATAAAAAAAAAATTTAAACAAACTTTTCTCTCTTGAAACTTTTTAGATATTTTTAACACCTTGAAAACTAAACAATTGTAAGGAAACTTAAATTTCCCTTTTTTTGTGTTGCTAAGGCCAACTTTTACACAAACCTTTTTTTTGGGAGTGGGAAATCATCAAATGACTGCTCCCGTCCTGGGTGCGGCGGGAGGGCGTGTCAGACTTTTACTGACTAAAATCCACTCATGTTCCTTCGATTGCCCTTTATGTTCCAGGGTCACGGTAACTATTATAAATATTCCGCCTAGGTACCTACATATTTTTTTTATCAAAGATGGTAAAATAACTAAAAAAAATTGTAAACCTTAATTCATTGATTATAAAAGTGTTGAACATTAAGAAAAACATAAATATGAATGACGGTTGGTCCATTTTGGCAGAATTAAATTCAAATATACACCTAATAAAAATACTTTCATATTTATCACGCTTTTCAGCTTATTTGTAATTTGTATATTTGACACTCGATTAAAGGATCAAATCGTTGCTGTGTTCCTATTTGATGACACCGATGTGATGAAGAATATTGAAAACTTTAATTCTTATTACTACTACTAAAAAACCTGATTAGAGATACAATGTAATAATTATTCTACATAAACAATAAGCGAGATGACGAATAAAAAGTAATTATTCCGTTAGTTGATCATCAAAAATTTTGGACACGCATTTTTTCTTGTAAACGAAAAATGACGACGACGGTACAATGCGTTGAAGTTTCACGTGACGTCATCTGATACAATTTTCGCTGAACAGTGACGTCAAAAGCCCCGCAACTTTGTTGCTCTCTATCTTTGTATATTTTTATTAATTGGATCAAGCAAATACGTGTCCCGTATTTTTGGCCGCTCTATCAGACGGACTAAATAGAATGCCATTTTTAATGTTGTCGTCATCCTTATTATAACCTAATTTAATGTTACCTAATTTAATTTAATGTTATCCTTCCATTGATTTCTACAGAAACAGTCGGGCGTGTTGTTGTTCCATCGAAGTATGTGCTATAATAATGAATATAGCCCTGCAGGATGCTCCGTTTCTGGCGTTCAGACTTCTTATCATCTGTCATTACAAAATCATCAACTACATGAATATATTCTTCACTTGTAAGAATACTCTGGTAAGTGTAACGTATAACGCGGTGTCCTGCGTGAGCGACGAACGCGACGCGACCCGACGCAGCACGACGCGACGTAATGCGACGCGATGCTATACGCGACATAATTATGTCCTACGTGATTTTGGTCATTACTTCTCGAATCATGGAGAATCACGCACTGCGGCGATCAACGCTTTTGAGTTTCTGAATCAACCATTACGATGTAAGTGGTGACTCGAAACAAGTGCGCGTTACGTCGCGTCTCGCCGCAGGCTGTCGTATAGGCCGCATGTAGGGTATGCCGTTGAGTTGATCGCGTTCGTTGCGTTCGCAGCGTCGCGTTCGTCGCTCACGCAGGACACCGCGTAAAAGATGTAACTGACAGATTGATTCACTGACACATGGAATGAATGAATAAATTGAATTGAATGAATTGTTTATTATGCAATTAGGATATAAGAATCACTTTTACACGACATATTTTTTTTCTACTAGTTGGAGTCGGCATTTCCTAACTCAGGGATCATAGTCTTTTTAAAGTCCAGATAAAATTCAAAATAATCAAATTTTTGTGTAACGAACCATGTAGAATAGCATTCGGGCTAGCATTTTGAGGAAAGTACCAAGAACATGGTATACCTGCCTCAACAAGTTTTACGCCTAAACTAGTCATCGTGAGCTCAACATTGTATCTTAAAAGTGCTCCACGAACCAACACAATAACATAAAGATAGATAGATTAAAAAAAATGGAGCAAACACAAAACACATAAAATAAACAATAAAACAATATTACAAATTCAAAGTGACGTTCTAAGCAGTGCGTGTCTCAAGTTTGCACCAAATGGGTGTCCAGCTTAGCATATTGTCAAGTACAGGCTCAGCATATATGGGCATCCAAGTCGCCCAAAGCACTGAATAGTCCTCAATTGAATTTGTGCATTCTACATGATGTTTAGACTTACAATCTGATGTATCAACGCTTAGCGGAAAACGCTGGCTCTAGAAGCATGAAATGCAGTAATGTTCCTTAGGTGCCGTAGACTATAACTGTACTTTCTAAAGTTTACCTTGGACATCACTGACATCCCGTGCCTCGGAAAGCACGTAAAGCTGTTGGTCCCGGTTGTCATTCGTAGAACTTTGACAGTCGTTACGGAAGAAGAAGAAGAAGCAAGAAAGTCTGACCAGTCTAACAAAAGAGTATCGTGTCGCCGTTACTGGGTTGTGGAGGTCTGATAGGTAGTCGCTTCACGTAAAACACTGGTATCCAGCTGTATCCGGTTAGGCTGGAAGCCGACCCCAACGTAGTTGGGAAAAGGCTAGGTAGATGATGAGGTGACGTAAACTATAAAAGCAAAAAAGGATCATAAATGAATCTAAAAAAGGATCGAAAGAATCTGTCGGTTTATTACGGGTAATATTCGAAACGACTGGACCGATTTTAAGGGGGCTTTCACATGCCCATATCTGATGTTACAAGAGCATTATTCTAGTTACTTACTTTGCGCAAAAACAGATCCATATTTTTGCCAAGAACCTAGCTTAAAGCGGAATATTGACATAAATTGTGTTTCAGGTAATTCTGCTACAAATATACAGACTTTACGTACTACACCTAGAGACAGTCGACGAAGGGAGCGGCGGATCCGTCTACAGGAAGAAGACAAAACATAGGAATCCTGACAAGAAAGAGAAGGATAAAAAACATAGGTAAGTAGGGAGAAAGAGTTTCTTTAGAATGCTACAGCTGTTCTTTAAAATTTAATGCCCTTACTAATAATCACTGTGTAAAGTTATGCAATGTATAAAGCCTGTGTAACCATACATTTTTTGACGTAATAACCTGTCATAACTTTGTGCAGCGTTTATTAGTAAGGCGCTAAATCTATACTAATATTATAAAGAGGATTTGTATGTATTTATGTTAATTACGAATAAACTCAAAAACTGACGGATTCCGATAATACGTTATTTTACATCATTATCAATTGACAAACTTTTTATGATCTGTCAGAACGCGATCCTCCTATCGATTTTGTATGGTCACAAACTTAACAAAATTTAAGTTAAATGCATCTTTCTCTTTTTATTTCTTAAAGTAAAGGACAGAAGATACATTTTAGTTTAATCCTGTCACATTAGACAGCGCCTGAAGAAAATTGACGTATATTTGGACGCCATGTTTTTAAATCCCGTCTAATTTATCTATGGAGTCTCTAAATTTGACAGGACTTAACTAATATTTTATCTTCTCTCCTTTTCTTTATTAAATGGAAAGAGAAAGATGCACTTAACTTAAATTTACGTTAGTTTGTGGAAAAAGAGAATCGGCACCAATGTCACCTTATGACGTCACTAAGTACACAACTCAATTTTTTAATTATTTACTGATTTCAAAGCAACTAGAACTACGTGTCGTGATGGCCCAGTGGATATGGCGCCCGCCTCTCGTGTAAAAGGTTGTAGGTTCGAATCCGGGCAAGTACCAATGTGACTTTTTCAAATCATATGTACTTTCTAAAGTTTATCTTAGACATCACTGACATCCCGTGCTTCGGAAAGCACGTAAAGCCGTTGGTCCCGGTTGTCATTCGTAGAACTTTGACAGTCGTTACTGGTCAGCCAGAAACTCTGACCAGTCTAACCAAGAGGTATCGTGTCGCCCAGTTACTGGGTTGTGGAGGTCTGATAGGCAGTCGCTCCACGTAAAACACCGGTATCCAGCTGAATCCGGTTAGGCTGGTAGCCGACCCCAACACGGTTGGGAAAAGGCTAGGGAGATGATGATGATGATGAAAGCAAATAAAAATACAACAAATTGAAAATGAACCAGTTTATAACTCTAAAATTATTAAGAAAAGTTTTATAGAAATTGTGTCTTACATTTATTGGTTAATGATGTAAAATACCACATTCTTTCACCATTAGAATGCTACATAATCAGTTTTAGTTTTAGTCAGTAAAAGTCTGACACGCCCAGGGCGGGAGCAGTCATATATGTTCTTTCCCCATTAGAATGCTACATTATCAGTTTTAGTCAGTAAAAGTCTGTCACGCCCAGGGGGGAGCAGTCATATATGTTCTTTCACCATTAGAATGCTACATAATCAGTTTTAGTTTTAGTCAGTAAAAGTCTGACACGCCCAGGGCGGGAGCAGTCATATATGTTCTTTCCCCATTAGAATGCTACATTATCAGTTTTAGTCAGTAAAAGTCTGTCACGCCCAGGGGGGAGCAGTCATATATGTTCTTTCACCATTAGAATGCTACATTATCAGTTTTAGTATTAGTCAGTAAAAGTTTGACACGCCCTTCCGCCTCGCCCAGGGTGGGAAAACTGGGAGAAGTCATATGTTCTTTCACCATTAGAATGCTACATTATCAGTTTTAGTCAGTAAAAGTCTGACACGCCCTCCCGCTCCGCCCAGGGTGGGAGAAGTCATTTGATGATTTCCCATCCATAAAAAAAAACCCTGTGATGACTGTAAACATTGTTTATTCCACAGTAAACATAAATCTAAGAAACACAAGAAAAAACATGAGATCGGGGAGACTTCCATATCAGTGATCAGTGATAGGAGACATGACAGAGGAGATGGCGGCCGCATCAGGTCAGTATTTAATTATTATTATTATTGCAGCAATACACCCAATACACACGGGTTGCGGAATAGTTCTAATAGTTACCGCGGCCCCGGAACATAAAGGGCAACCGAAGGAACATGAGTGGGTTTTAGTCAGTAAAAGTCTGACACGCCCTCCCACCGCTCCCAGGACGGGAGAAGTCATTTGATGATTTCCCACTCCCCAAAAAGTCGTCGAGAAAATTAGAAACGCCATCGTACTAATAATATAAATATCGTAGTTTGAAAGGATATTTGTTACTCTTTCACGTATTAACTTTACAGTAATATAGGTTATACATCAGAATAACACATGCTACATACGCGCTATGACCCATAGAAGTGGAGCAGTAACAATAAATCTGATATAACGCGGCTAAAACCGCGGGGAACAGCTCGGCTGCGAAATATCAAAACCCAGTATCTGCATAAAACCAAATTTTACAGGAGAGCCGAAAAACGGTTTCATATCTTTGACAGCTTGCCGTTTCAATAATATTAGTCGTATCTTCCTGGGAGTGATTGCAAAATTTGAGGTACATAACAGGCTTTTAAAAAAAATTGTTTTAATGCGTCTATCACAAAATATGTACGTAGAGGAGCAGTTACTAATAAAAACATTGTTTTCTTAGACCTAACTTTTTGAGTGTGACAATTTCAAAACCTAGTAACATCACTTGCTTTGTTTTCATCTAGTTCTAAAATATACTGAGGGGGGACTAAACGCAAATTAATAGACCTAGTAAGATCACTTGCTTTGTTTCCATTAAGGTCTGAATTTATAATAATAATAATAAAAAAAACCTTTTTTTCCTTAACAACATAACAAAAAATACAATTTAATTTACAACATTGGGTGGGTTTTAGTGGGTTTTTGTCAGTAAACGTCTGAAACGCTCTCCCGCCGCGCCCAGGCCAGGACGGGAGCCGTCATTTGATGATTTCCCACTCCCAAAAAAAATAGCATGCAATTTCTAATTTGTATTAAATTAAAATTTTATTATTTTTAACCGACTTCAAAAAAAAAGTAGGTTCTCTGTTCGACCTGTATGTATGTATGTATGTATGTATGTTTGTCCGCGATTATCTCGCGTTTGGCTGAACCGATTTTGATGCGGTTTTCAGCAAAGTGTTTGTTACATTCTGGGGAAGGTTTTAGTATATAACACTAATAGATATCCCGTGACGTTGCCCGCATAGATCGCGTTTTGCTTTCTTGGATTGTAGATTTTTATAAGATTATAAGTTTATTTTGAGAGCTACCCTAAAACGTAGTCAGACACTGAGACTCCAACTAAAAAGTAAAAAATAAAAAGCTTTTTTTAAAAAAAGATAACCGACTTCAAAAACTAAAAGCTCAAAAATAACTATTTCGGAAGTCGGTGGCTTCTCTTCTGCCGGTCGATTTGTGTTGCCACCGACTTCCGAAATAGTTATTTTTGAGCTTTTAGTTTTTGAAGTCGGTTATCTTTTTAAAAAAAAAGCTTTTTATTAATCATTAATTTCAATAATTTGGATTTATATTCAATTAGATACTTAATAGTATTATTGTTTTTGTTTTATATTTGTATATTAAGTATCTATGTATATATTCATTTGTTACGGACCTCTCTATAGAGTAAAGGCTTCCTCAAGTTTTCTTCACAAGTCTCTGTTTTTCGCTTTTCCCATCCAGTCTTTTCCTTGATTTTAAAATTTCATCGAGCATCTCTTCCTACCAGGTCCCTTCCATGCAGTTACCTTTTGGGCTCATCTGTCCTACTTCATTCGTGCAATATGAGCAGCCTACTTCCATTTTAGTTTTTTTGCAGTGTTTCAGAGCGTCAATCAGATTTGTTGTTTTTCTTATATCCGTGTTTTTTTTTGGGGCTAAGTTTTTGGTTCAGAATGCTTTGTTCTATGGCTTTTTGGGTTGTTTAATATTTTGTTACTAGTTTGATTACTGAATATCCATGTCTGAGACGCATAGGTAAGTGAAGGTAGGATACAAGAATCTATAAAAAATTTCTTTAGCTTAATTGAAGTATTCGATTTTAAAATTTCTTTGAAGCTCCAGAATTTATTCCAAGCCATATTTACACGTCTCTTTAGCTCATCTTGGTGTCTAGATTTTTTAAATGATACTTGTTTGCCTAGGTAAGTGTATTCTTGAACATATTCTAATAGTACACCGTTAACGTGCATTGGTATTTTAATGCTGTTTGTCATGATTTTTGTTTTCGATGGTTCGAGGTCGAGACCGATTTCGTTACTAATGATATTAATTTCATTTATCATTGGCTGCAATTGTGATGAATTTACTGCAAAGAGGACGATGTCATCCGCGAACCTAAGATTACTTAAAAATTGGTCATTGATGAGTATGCCTCTGTTTGTCCAGTTTAGTGATTTCATGACATTCTGTAGAACAGTAATAAAAATTCTAGGCAAGAGAGAGAGAGGAGTACGTCAAGGCGACCCACCGCCTTGACGTACTCCTCTGCATATATCAATTTCAGTGGCCGTTTTGTCTAAGATTACCCTACTTCTGTTTTCTTATATATATCGTGTATGAGCTCTATAGCCTCCGATGGTACATTACATTATTATAAGGCTTTCCACATACTGTTATGGGATATAGAGTCGAATGCCTTAGCAAAATCTATGAATGCCAAATAGAGCGGGAATCTATTTTTTTCGTATTTTCTATAATCAAATCTAGTGTGTCGATGTAGTCCGTGGTTGAGAATGTGCTTCTAAATCCTGCTTGCTCGACTGGTGGTCCGTTGGTACACTTCGGTGTATTTTGCAAGACGTTCCTCCAAGCAAGAAGCAAACATCTTGTAGAGATATCTCTACAAGACGTTTTGCCTCTTCACTTACTAAAGTTGCGCGGGAGTTTTGACGTTTATTACTACCATTTCATTGACTTAGTATCTACATGAACCATTTTATATCCAAGTAACTACAAGCACTTACTAGGTTTTTAAAATGGTTGATGTTAGATACTACGTTTTAATCTTGTAATTTTTGCATTTTGAAAACTTTTACTGTAGATACTAGGTTTCTGACTTTGAGTAACTTCGTTTTTAACTAATTTTTGGGAGTTTTTGCTATCTTAGTATGTGGAGAGTGGTCCATAAGGTCGAAAAATGCAAAAACACGCTTTTTTAAAATTTGTTAGATACTAGGTTTTGAAATTGCACAGCCGAGCTAGTACAATATAATTCCAGGAGTGTTCAAAAGACAACATATTGCTAAGTAGTCCATAGATCTGGCGTCGGTTGCTTAAGGCAACCGAAATTTTTTTGGTCGTCTGGCGTCGGTTGCTTATGGCAACCGACGCCGATCATGTTATAAATAAATCAATTTTATTTAAGAATCATGAATGAATAGTATTATTTTAGTCGATTAAAACTATTGTTTATGATTTTCTTCACCTTAAAAAGTACATATGGCCACACTGAGTGAACCATACATAACATGAACAAAGAGAACCACTTCAAGACAAGTAACACAGATTAATGGAATAGGTGTTTTGTTTTAATTTATTACCCCACTTGGCGCTGATTAAAGGTCTTGGTATCATTTGAAAGGAAAATAAGTCTAGTTTATTGTAAAATAATTTTATTCGTAAATCCTCTTTATTTTCTGCTCATGACCCACATTTATAAAAATTACATTGTTTTTTTACCCCGTTTTTTATGTTTGATCCTGTTTGGTTCATATTGCTTTGCATCGAACACGCAATACGCCAAGTGAAGTATTTGCTATTTGAATTTTTATAATTTCATGCTTTCAATATAGCCTATAATTTATTTGCTAATTTATTAACATTACCCAATTATTTTAATATACGTTTTAACCTACACACTTCTACATATTTTACATGTTTTTTCATTGCTGTGGCTATTATATTTTAGCAGATATTAATGTTTTTAGTGAGTCGGGTCACGCGGAGTTCGAGAGCGTCATTTTCGCGCGCTCTGTTATTCTGTGCACCTTAGATTATTAACCTATAGATTGAGCCACCGCGTGGCCGCACATGAGACAGCACTATAAAATTTCAATGTTGTCATTACGTAAAATTTTCCCGAAATATGACCAAAACCGTGAGGTGTTCCGTTGCAACAACTACTTATTACATTCATGTACTGAGTTGCGTATCATAATCCTTATTAAGAGTGCAAAATTATTTATATCGTAAGTATTATTTAAGTTACGAGTCCAGGTTTTCTCACGATGTTTTCCTTCACTGATGTCTGTGATGTCCAACTATAAAAATTATATAAAATTCCTTTTAAAAGGGAGAGGATACCTCACAGGGCTTCAAAGAACTAATTAATCATCTGATTAATTTTATTTATTTAACTAGTTGCAATTTTATTATCAAGTTATGGGAAAAATAGAGCTGAGGTATGGTAACACTTTGAAAAACAAGTAATAGGTTATGTAGATAAAAATATAAACGATATCGCTAGAAAATGTCCTTAATTTTGATCGAAAGCCATGTAATTACATACACACAAATGTATTTATTCAATCAATGCACAATAACTTGTAATATTTGCATCCTTACGAGTGAAAAGTAACATTCTTATCTTGCTTTCTTTCTGTGCGGCTTTTGCAGCCTAAAATAGTGCATCCTCCCATTTTATAGCACAGAAAAAGCACTAAACACTTAACTACTGGAGTCAATTTCTCAAATATACATTAAAACTATTGGTTTAATTACCGAAATTGTTATAAAATTGTAAAAACTAATACGAGCCGACCATTTCAATGACAGTGACATCCCTTTGTTTGGCTAACTTTTCAATGTTCGCCAAGCGAAAACCGGCCACGCCGAACGAGACAGAGCATGTTATGCTTTGTCTCAATTTTCTTACGAAATTCGTATATATGCTTCTCACTTTCACACTTCTTTACAACCTCATGGCTACATCTATAGGTTAATAATCTAAGCTGTGCACTGTTAGGGTTTGACCTCATCTGGCAGCACGGAATCGCCTTTTTCCGCCGCCCTTTCTCTTTCTGTCGCGTAGAACTGCCATTTGCTAGACCGATACAGAAAGCATAATGCGATAGCACGCGATCGCCTCGAGGATTCCGCCGCATTATGCTTTCTGTCTCGGTCTAGCAAATGGCAGTTCTAAGCGACAGAAAGAGAAAGGGCGACGGAAAAAGGGGATTCCGTGCTGCCAGATGAGGTCCAACCCTTATGGGTAAATTACGCGTTGTCTATGCACCGCCAGATCTATGGATAAAAAGAGCTCTACCTATTCCAATTTATAATCATAACTCAACTTATATACTTTAACACATTAGTTGGCCTTCCCGTAAAAAAATATCATAAGAATATTTCATGCGTAGCCCCTTTAGAGAATGACTACGAGTACGTAGCACCCGTTCCCGCTACGTTGCTACGCCGGTGTAGAAGCGTAGCGCATATACATCCCCTACGGCGTAGCACTCGTAGCAATACTGCAACTGGCTTAAATTCGTTGTTATTATATTCCTTTCGAAATTCGGATATATGTTGTTTTAATAGTAATACTATGGTATTATTAAGTGCTGTATTACTAATAACACAACAGAATTGTCTGATACTAAAACTAGGTAGATAGGAACCTACATTAATCTTACAGGTAATAGAAAAATTAATGAAGCTTTATATAGGTTCATTTAAGAAAAGATTTGTTTCAAAGGTATAATATATGGGTAAAGGTATAGGTTATATACATAATAATACGGTGCATTATTTTTCTCGTAGATCCATGTCTTAGACAAAGGTAAATGATAACCGAAATAATATTAAAAGTACATCAGGCATTTCGGTAAAAAAAAAATGTGCGGCCAGATTTAATATTATTTGACGGGCCATTTGGTCTAGTGGTTAGTGACCCTGACTGCTAAGCCGGAGGTCGTGGGTTCGATTCCATCCCAGGACAAACTTTGTGTGATGAGCATAATTGTTTGTTCTGTGTCTGGGTGTAATTTATCTATAATATGTTTGTATTTAGAAAGTATATAAGTATGTATATCAGTTGTCTGGTTACCATAACACAAGCTCTGCTTAGCGTGGGATCAGATGACCGTGTGTGAGTTGTCCCAAGATATTTATTATTATTATTTCCTATTTATAAGTTACACTACACGTTCCTTAAACTACTACTACGAATTTAACCTCGTAACTGCCTTTTCTTAGTCGTGACTAATTTGAGAAAACAGTAACTACTAAAAAATACATACGTCTTACATTTTATTACTACTAAGAAAACGCAGTTAAAGGGTTAAGCCCATAGTAATAGTTATCGGTATGAGTGAGACCTAACAATTGGGAATAATTCTAGATCAATCACGTATGAACATTTCTATACACTACAACGCACCACTTACTACTTCCATAGTCAAAACCATACATAGTAAACACCTCTTTAAAAAAATAACTGTCAAATCTAGTAATTCCATTTTCAAACACAAACCGTTTCTCTGAGTCACCGCTGTATAATTCCTAATTCCCTTTGAACCGAACAAAGGCTCGACCCAACGATTGCTCGAATTAGCTATAACTATACAACATAGTGTATACTGTATACTATAGCACTTGGGGTCGCCAGGGACGGTCGGTCATCACCTTGACATAAACCCGTTCAAATAAACCTGCGCTAGTGATGTGGCGAACATCGGTAAAAGAGGTGTCGATAAAAATACTTTATCATCTATTTTTGTGATTAAAAACTTTCAAAAATATTGTCGTAATTTTTATTTATTTATTACTCACTTACTTATTACAATTGACAGACTTTTATAAGTAAGTTTATCAGTTGTTTGGTTACCATAGTCCAAGCTCTGCTTAGTTTTTGATTAGATGACCGTGTGTCAGTTGCCACAAGATATTTATTTATGTAAAACAATAGTATAGTCAATAATAAATTCAGTATTGTTGTATATTATGCACAACTTCAAATAGTTGCTCCCCAATTATTTTTATTTTATAATCCTACTAGCTTTTGCCCGCGGCTTCGCTCGCGTTAGAAAGAGACAAAAAGTAGCCTATGTTACTCTCCGTCCCTTCAACTATCTCCACTTAAAAAATCACGTCAATTCGTCGCTCCGTTTTGCCGTGAAAGAAAGACAAACAGACAGACAGACACACTTTCCCATTTATAATATTAGTATGGAAGTATGGATTGACATTTTGATTACTTGCAGAGAGAAAAATTATTAATGGAGACTGTTGGTAGCAACGAAAATAATAAATCAATTATTTAGGATGTGGGTCACATGATAATAAAAATAATTACTAACGTTAACAAATTATATAAACAGCACAATAGCACAGATAATGCTTGCACATAAACAATCGCAAATTAACAGCATCTAAAATACTAGCTGTCCCCTGCGGTTTCACCCGCATTTTTCGTTACTGCTCCGCTCCCGTGGGTCGTAGCGTGATGGTATATAGCCTATAGCATTCCTCGATAAATGGGCTATCTAACACTGAAATAATTTTTCAAATCGGACCACTAGTTCCAGAGATTACCACCTACAAACAAACTTACAAACTTACAAATTTTACCTCTTTATAATATTAGTATAGATAAAGTTACAAAGCAATAACAGAAATATTTACAACTAGCTGTCCACACGGTTTTACCCGCATTTTTGGTTTTTACTCCACTTTCATAGGTCGTAACGAGACGCCATAATATTATTATATAGCCTATAGCCTTCCTCGATAAATGGCTATCCAAAGCAAAATCGTTTTTTTATTTGAATCGGTAGGGCTAGCACGTTCAACCAACCAAACAGACTAACAAAATCTTCAGCCTTAAAACATTAGAATAGATAAGGCTAAAAACTAATATAAAAAATAATACTCCAATGCTAATCAAATACTCTAATAATAATAGTCTGTGACATAATATTCTTATGTCCTGTAAAACTATCGATAATACTTTAAATCTAAAATTCCCGTCACTAGCAGGGCGCGCCAAACGATGGGGTTGGCAGTAGGTATCTAGCTACGAGTATAAGTCAACTGTTTGGATAGTTGTGTCCATTGTATAGGTATACCTCTTTGTTTTCTAATTCGCGCCTTTTCAACGAAGCTGATTGAGTGTCGGCTATTAGGTAGGATTAGTACTTTAGGAAAGCTGTGAGCTAGGCTAGGCTTTATTTTGTTTAGAGAATGGTGTAGGTATTATAGTGACCCTGAAAGGGTCACGATGCTAGCTTAGGGTCAATCTTTGGCTAGTCTGCTAGGGCTCTATAGTCTATTTTTTTTAACAAACGAGTACTGAGTATATCTCTTTCACATTTCCGGTATTGACAGAGAGAGATGGGAAATTAGTCGAGGCGGAGCCAACGCTTTTAACACAAATAATGACTCCTATGCCGATTATGTGGACCAATAGAAACGCAGAAAAAATTTTTGGTTGCTAAATTAATAGAGTTTTTAGTTGAACGTAATTGATGCTGATAGAAAAGTATTATAGCAATAAACGTTCGTGTTTATTTTTCGGAGATTTCAGTATCTCATTCGGTCGTTTCGTCATTTAATTCGGAAAGAAGTAGTCGGAAAGTTAGTGTTTTAGGGAGTAAATTTAATATTTTGAGTAAGTACAATTCTTCTTTATTTGTCGGAGCTTTTATTACTACCCTTTATAAATAATATAAGTATATTTATCAGTTGTTTAGTTCCAATGTTCCAATAGTACAAGCTTTGCTTAGTTTGGGAAATTACCGATTATACGCCGACAGACTGACCGCTGACAAGACTTTACTCCGACGGGACATTACGCCGACAAAACTCTCCGCCGACAGGGCTCATCAGCGACGCAACATAATTATCTCCAATGATCATAATTACTTTGGAAATCGATATATGTCGTTCTTGTAATTACAAAATTCATAAAAAATAAATATATAGGACAAAGTTAAGTTAATACGGGTCGCTGGTGTAAACCAAGTTGTACCTTTTTGATAGAAATAAAACTATTCTATTTTAATATTATAAATGCGGAAGTTTCAACAAAATACATTTATTCGTTTTTGTTTGCAAGCGTAACAAACATCCGCATACATTTTAACATTTATAATCTTTTGACGTGACAACGTCTTAAATTAGGTTGCGGCTGGGAGTCACTTATGAAAAAGTGTAACGTTCGGTAACGTTACGATGAGTCACCGAACGAGAGAGAGGCCCGCCGAATGCCTTGCGTCTCTCTCCCACTCAACTATGATCGGTAAAAGACGTTGTCACGTAAAATCTTCGCCCGTAAAACCGACTTTACAGGCAACCATTTTTTTTGACGTGACAACGTCTTAAATTAGGTTGCGGCTGGGAGTCACTTATGAAAAAGTGTAACGCTCGGTAACGTTACGATGAGTCACCGAACGAGAGAGAGGCCCGCCGAATGCCTTGCGTCTCTCTCCCACTCAACTATGATCGGTAAAAGACGTTGTCACGTAAAATCTTCGCCCGTAAAACCGACTTTACAGGCAACCATTTTTTAACATTATAAAGAGTAAAATTATACGGGTAACCAATTTAATAAGACTTACGAAAGAGTTTTCTGTTAATTTTATCTAAAATTAAACATAAAAATATTTGTTTTTTATTTTCAAAACGATGGAGCCTGTGTTTCGCAACTGACTACTCTGAGAGGAGTTTCTAATTCTTTTCACCAACATGAAGCAACTATTATAAAATAATAAATCAAAGAATAGGTTTTATTCTAAATAGTTAGAACTTTTACAAAATATGGCCGTAGTATAAAAGGTTCTCCCGAAAACTCGTTGTAGTAAAAAAAAAAGTGAGTCGTCACGGGACGCCTGGCAGATGTGAAACATCGACATTACATCATCGCCACACAGTACACAAGAGTGACTGTATATATACACTATCATATAGCGTGGCGACCCGTCGCCACGGCATGCGTTGCCACGCCAGAAATTTGTTTTACGTGCGGCCATAGATGCTTCACATCAAAAATGATTTCACCTTGTCCTGAAAAAAGAAACCTAAAAAATTAAGAATCATCCAATTTGGTGCAGTACTTTCGAAGTTATGCGCGTACATTCATTTTGGCGATTCATTTTTATTTATAAAATACTATCTTTCGCCTGCGGTTACGCCCGCGTGAATGTTGAAACTTTCATCCCCTATACCCCTGGGTTGAAATTTCCTTTCTTAGTTGATACTTACTCTTCACAAAGAATATGTACCCTCTAAGGGCGCGTTTATATGACACGGAATGTTACAGCTTGTCGGCCGCGCGGTAAGGCCTGGTGGCCACGCCACTGCGAACCCGAACCATTTCCAGTTGATCTTGGTATTTCTTAAAATTGGTCTGTTGGCAAGTGACTCACGGACCAATGAAAGGAGAATGCGGGGACGCCGGCGCGGGGCGTACATCGAGAACATTCGAGTGATTCGAGCGAGACGGCCGCGCGGCCGCCGTGTGATCGAGGAGCAAACGCCGCGCGGTCACCGCGCAGTTGGTTACTCAAAATTAATTTCAACTTTACGTCCTAGTTAATAAAACATAAATTTGCTATAACTGAACAGTTAGTACGCGGCTACCGCGCGGTCGCCGCGCGGCGGCCGCAAGTATTTTTACACGTGGTCTAACTGCAGCCTAAGTTTCGTGTCTCTAGAACCAGCGGTTTGGGATGTGCGTTGAGATAACACCCAGTAGTCACTGCTCTTCACATGCCCATACCAGGACCAACAATTTTTTTTTTTTGGGGAGTGGGTAGTCATCAATTGACGTCTCTCATCCTGGGCGCGGCGGCGTGTCTTTTACTGACTAAAACCCACTCATGTTCTTTCGGTTGCCCTTTATGTTCCGGAGTCACGGTAACTATTATAAACACGTTCTCCGGATGGCGAGCGATGGGTAGCTCGCCGCCCGGCTAGGACCAGGACCGCGTCGACGGCGCGTTAGTGTTCCACGCGCGCCTCAAAGAGAAGGAGTCAGCACAGGAAGGGGCCCAACCGGGCCAACGCCTGCCGGGGTGGTAGAATGTTTATAATAGTTACCGTGAACATGAACATGAGTGGGTTTTAGTCAGTAAGAGTCTGACACGCCCTCCCGCCGCACCCAGGACGGGAGCAGTCATTGGATGATTTCCCACTCACCAAAAAAAAACAACTATTATAAACATTCCGCAACCCCGGCAGGCAGGACCAACGATTTCCTTTCCATCCATCTCAACATTATCATCTCTGCTAGATGATATCTTTTTTTTTCATCCACCTTCTTCAAGGCCCAACATTCTGGTTCATAAAATACATTATAATATGCGTATTTTTAATAATATTTTTATGTTTTTCAGAGCCATAATCCTGACGAATTCGGACGAAATCAAAGAATTGGAGTTATCGAAATTATTTAAGGACCAAATTTCTACAGAGAACGAGAAAAAGAAAGGGTAAGAGATAGATTTTAATATTTTATATTGTTTCGACAAACAGACAGACAGAAATAACTTCAACTTTTTATTAATGAACTTTGTGAAAAAGACACCTCAAATTCCGCCACGACCATGTTTATTTTTCTTTATTTTACAATATCTCAATCGAAGAAAGATCTATAACACTTATCCATACTAATATAATAAATGCGAAAGTGACTCTGTCCGTCGGTCTGTCTGTCTTCTTCACGCCCAAGCCACTGTACCGGTTTGTATAAAATTTGGTATAGATATAGTCTGGGATCTGAGAAAGGACATAGGATAGTTTTCATCCCGGAAATCCCCCGGAAACGGGAACTATTATTTCACGCGGACGAAGTCGCGGGCAAACGCTAGTAGGCAATAAGACTGCGAAGGTCTCCTCCTTGTGAAGAGACCTGGTCCGTCAGCGCCTCGTCAGTAAATAAGCAGGGTGTACCACGTGCAGGTGAGGTTGACTTTGACCCTGGAGGTGATGGTAGGGTCACTGCCACCCCAGAATGAATTTTCTCATAAGAAATGAATGACATTGACAGATTGCACCTTACCGCTTGTCGTTCAAAATCTATGGTTATGGTAAGATCGCGTTTGAACCGGCCGTAAAAACTTTGTCAACTATTTGATGTCCACGCCATAAATAATTCGAGGGAATTAGGAAAATTAACATTTTGTATATTTGTTATAGGTATATTTTTCGTTTATTTATTCAGAACTATTCAACTTATGCCCAAATAAAACAATAATTTTGTATTAACCTTTCAACGACCAAGCGACAGCCGGCTGTCAGGCTACTATTGGTGCTGATTCTCTTGTTCACAAATTTAACTAAACCATTCATTCCATTTCTTAAAGAAAAGGACAGATGATACATTTTAGTTTAATCCTGTCAAATTAGACAGCGCCTGAAGAAAATTGACGTATATTTAGATGCCCTGATTTTTAAATCGCGTCTTATCTATGGAGTGTCTAAATTTGACAGGACTTAAAATTTTATCTTCCGTCCTTTTCTTAATTTTAACGGAAAGAGAAAGATGCACTTAACTTAAATATACGTTAGTTTGTGTACAAGAGAATCGGCACCATTGACAGATTGTGAGATTGCACCTTACCGCTTGTCGTTCAAAATCTATGGTTATGGTAAGGTCGCGTTTGAACCGGCCGTAAAAACTTTGTCAATTATTTGATGTCCACGCCATAAATAATTCGAGGGAAGTAGGAAAATTAACATTTTGTATATTTGTTATAGGTAGTTATATTTTTCGTTAATTTATTCAGATCTATTAAACTTATGCCCAAAGAAAACAATGATTTTGTATTAACCTTTCAACGACCAAGCGACAGCCGGCTGTCAGGCTGCTATTGGTGCTGATTCTCTTGTTCACAAATTTAACTAAACCATTCATTCCATTTCTTAAAGAAAAGGACAGATGATACATTTTAGTTTAATCCTGTCAAATTAGACAGCGCCTGAAGAAAATTGACGTATATTTAGATGCCATGGTTTTTAAATCGCGTCTTATCTATGGAGTGTCTAAATTTTGCCAGGACTTAAAATTTTATCTTCTGTCCTTTTCTTAATTACTAATTAGTTTCTACTTTAGAAAAGTATCCAGTGGTTAAAAAAAATTGAATTTTATCGGCCCTCTGTTACTGACCAGTCTAACTAAGAGGTATCGTGTCGCCCAGTTAGTGGGTTGTGGAGGTCTGATAGGCAGTCGCTTCACGTAAAACACTGGTATCCAGCTTAATCCAGTTAGGCTGGAAGCCGACCCCAACATAGTTGGGAAAAGCCTAGGGAGATGATATCGTTGCTCTTTAAATAAACGACTATATAGTTGGCCCAAACCCAACATAGTTGGAAAAATATATATATATTTTTAATTTACAGGAAGAAAAAGCAAAAATCAGAAAGCTCTGAAGAATCTTTGAATAACGTTCACCACACGACCGACGACTCGGGCATTTGACATCATCGCGTGCGCAGGGACAGCCCGAAAAGAAGTCCTAGAAGAGACAAACACGACGACAGACACAGAGACAAAAAACGAAACAAAAAGAGACACGACTCAAGTGACAGTGACACTGACAGCTCGAGTTGAAGGCTGCAAAGCGGTTGTCTCTGCGTTAAATCTCGTTGTCTCTGGAAAGTTTGAATTTCGGGCTTTTTGGATTATTGAAAGTCAAATGGAAAAAGGATTTGTATAAACTTAATATAAGTGGATTATACGAAGGGAATTGTTGATGAAATAATGGAAAAAATAAATATGTATCTATAATTCAGATGTTTCTAAAGTTTGACGTAGGTTAAGAATAGTAGTACAATGCTGGGATGACCGGCCTGAATAAAGCTACAACCCGTACTATACTGTACTGTGCACCTCGCTGGAATGCTCGCCCTCTCCCGCTTCCCCGCGCGCGCCCCGTGTTCGCCTCGTTCCTTTATTAGCGATAGCATTCCGTGAGCGTTACGTCACAGCAAGAGGTGCACAGCTCAGTCGTACGGGAAGTAAGTTTTTAATTAGTTAGAAATAGGATTGATTGGCCTCAAATTCTTGTGTAAAATGGCCGTATATTTGAATGGGGATCAAAATATCACAAAAAAATATGAGTCCTACTTTTGTTGCAACGATTAAGGTATACATTAGTGCCATTACTAATAATCACAGTGTAAAGTTATGCAATGAATAAAGCCTGTGTAACCATACATTTTTTGACGTATAAACCTGTCATAACTTCATGCAGCGTTTAGGCTGTGCTTGAACTTGGGCTGGCTTGGTGATATAACTCGTTAAATCTTCCAAGACGACTCATGTTATGGGGCCGAGTAGTGTTCAACCTGCTGCCAGCAGACATTTTTTTTTAATGCCCCGACGATAGGCAGCTTCAAAGCTCGCTTAAAAAGATGGCAAGCAAGCGTTTTATTCCTTTGACGACTTTAAGATGATGTAAACTTTGACATTATTAATTTGAATTGTAATTTTTACTGTGACTTTTTATTGTGTATGTGTTCCAATTTTATTTGACAACTTGATTTTTGACATGTGTTTAATAATGTATTGTGTTTTTTAAGAATCCCTTACCAATAAAATACTATGACTATGACTATATCAACATAACACCCAGTAAGTCTATCAGTATACTATTTAGATAAAGCGATACAAGAGAAAGGTTCATAAGAATACGGTATTTGACACTATTAACCGATGAATGTAAGACATATTTTTTATAAAACCTATCTTTTTATTAATCCTAAGCATCAGATTTGTTTCTAATTTACTGTAAAATTGGATTTTTAATTGCTTTAAAATCAATAAATAGTTAGTCAATATGGTTGCTAGCTTGTGACGTCACAAGCTGGTATTTGCATACAAAGTCTATTGGAGAATTGCGTTTTGACAGCAGCTCATAAAAAGTACGTCAATTGATGATGGTGTCAAATACCGGATTTAATACATACTACAATAAAAAATCAACCATGGGGTATTTAACACCATAAACCAATAAATGAAAGACATAATTTTGTATAAAATCTCTGCTAATTTAAACCCTAATAATATGATTCATATCCAATTTACTGTACATTTTGAGTTGCATACTTAATGACGTCATAAGGTGACAGTGCCATACAAAATCTATGTGAGAATCTCGTTTAGACAGTTCATCCGCGTATACCGTGCAAGACTTTTATTCGGCTCGGATAAAAGACGTTTGTGTGACACAAGACATCCGTTGATAAGTAGCATCTACTCCTTTCTCTTCCTTTTAACCGTTTTTCTTGATATTTTTTTTATAAATATATTATATAAATATAATATATTATACATTTTTGTTACCTTTTAATTTGATTGTTTTCTAATTTTTTTTGTTAACTATTGCATTGTATTGTATTCTTTTAATTTGTATAGTGGAATTTGTATTGCTTAAATGTAAAACCACGCAGTGAGTGCTGTGCACTCCTATAAGTGACATTTTCACTATATCTCAAACTCCTGCAATTACTGTTTCTATATGTCTCAGTGAGTGTGTCGTTGGAGTGCCATAATTATAATAAATAAATAAAAACTATGTCAATTGATAATGGTGTAAAAAACCTTGTTTTATAATTAACAAAACAAGCATTGAAACGGTTTTATCTGGATGATTTACGTCTGTAGTTAACCTTCTTATTTATTATTACTATATACTATTTCTATATACCTTGCGTGGCTGCCCGTGACGACACTTTAGGCCTTGCCAGAATACCAGCGCTGCGTCTTTCTGACGCAGCTACATGCTGAGGTAGGTGCCTTTTCTGGCCTCGCACAGGCTTATTTTGTAAGCTTTGTTCGTTTTTTGTTATTGTTTTAATTGTGTGTCTGTGTGTGTCCAGCCAGAATAAATGTGTTTTCTTTCTTTCTTTCTTCTGACCACAGTGCACAGTGGGCCGCCATCCAGGTCGAATCAATTTATAACACCCGATAGAACCGACTCTAGTCGCTAGTAAAATACATTTATTTATATGAATAACTATTTAATAACTTGTTGAGGATAAAGTTTTATAATAATGTAACTATGTAGCATGTATTTTTAAGGTTTGCACAAGGAAACAATTATGTATTTTAATATATTTGCGTAGATTTTATAATAAAAAATATAGTAAATTAATAGCTTTTTTTTTCTATTTACTGAGTACATTATCTAGGGGCCGTCAAGAGGTTTAATCTCGACCGTAAGAAAAGAGTATACATAATTATTACTAATTATGTGTGTGAATTTATACACCGTGATTATCATAAAAAGTATGTAAACTTTTTGCTTCACGTAACATTATTATAATTTTGATAAAACTCACATAATGAAACAAAAGAGGACGAATAAAATATTAATTTATTAATTTTAATTAAATAAAATACGTCACTGAAAAAATGCCTACCATAAACACACACAACTTTCAGTCAACTGTCAGTTTTCCCGCTCATTCCGCTCAATTTCGGCGCCATATTTGTAATAGAGAGAGCGCCAGAAGTAAGCTCTTTCTGGTGTCAACGGTGCTACGTATTGAGGTTCTAATGTAATAGCAAGGTTGTGTGGGTACGGCAGCCACTCTCCATTCGCTGCTTCAGGGGTCGGTGATCTGAAAAAAATAGATAATAATATAGAGATGGTTTAATGGTCTAACACCTGAATACTTAAACGTTACTTAATTTTAAGACGCTCTCAAATCTTTAATTTGCTATCCTTAATTTATCCGTTTAGAGTCGAGGTTATGGAATATTTGTAATAGTTACCGTGGCCGCGGAACATAAAGGGCAACTGAAGGAACATGAGTGGATTTTAGTCAGTAAAAGTCTGACACGCCCTCCTGCCCCGCACAGGACGGGAGAAGTTATTTTGATATATTACTGTCAATAACACCATACACAATATTGAAAGTTATCCCTCATTAAATTCAGACCGTTTTTCTATGCACCCGTCAAAACTACAATAACTTGAAAAATGAAAAGAAAAACTTACCCATATTTAGCAAAATTAGTCCACATCATAGTCATGAAGGTGACAATTCTAGCGTCATCCTCACTCATCGGTAACGGTAATCGTTCAAGCTCAAATATATAGTACAACTCATCCAAATTTGTTGTAGCTGGTAGGCTAGTATTTGTCAAAAGTCTGCCTAAATTCCTGTACCCCATATGATTGAAAATATACTGGAACACATCCACGTCAGAATTGTTCGTATACATTTCTACGAAAAGTGACATAGGACCGACGTATGAGAAATCAGAATTTAAATTGATCAAGCCACCGACGACGTTTTCTTCCGAGCTGATATTTGCGAAGTAAGTATCCTTCAAAATCTCCCTAATTTCGTTTTTCTCTTGCTTTGTAACGTTGAAGCTTCTTTGGTCGAGTACTGTGAAATCTTCGTTCTTAATTCTGTCCATCTGACTCGTAATAGTGTAATAATCCAGGGTGCAGGTAAGACCTTCTACAGTATTCAATCCAAAGATAGCTGGGACTGCGTTGAAAGATTCTGAAGTGATAATATTAAAAGGTGTGTCACACATGAAAGGATCGTCATCTAAATACTCTTCTACTGACGGCAAAAATACTGATTTGGAGTTCATTTGAGTACCAATAGCTTCTTCTAGTTTGTTTATTGGAACATCGGTGTAGATATTCATTAGTTCTTCGGGGTCCAAAGTTTTGACTCCAAGAGATTTGGCAACTTGAGACGCAGTAGCAAGAGGGTTTGCGTCGAAAGATTTTGGAGTGAATAGGCTTCCACTTTCCGAAATAATCCTTTTAAAAAGTCCGTTACAAGATTCGGAAAGAGTTAAATAGATAGCTGCTACGCCTCCACTACCATGCCCAAAAACGGTTACATTTTCCTCATCTCCGCCAAAGTTTTCAATATTATCCTTAACCCATCTTAAGGCTGCTCTAATATCTTTCAACCCTGCATTTCCAGGAGCTTCTTTGATGCCCAAATTTAGGAAACCAAGAGCATTTAGCCTGTAGTTAACAGTAACGACGATGACACCGTGGCTGACCAAGTAATTGGGACCGTAGAAGACAGGAGAACTGCTGCCAACGCCGAAGTCCCCACCGTGAAGGAATACCATGACGGGTAAAGTGGTGTTGAAAGTATTTGGCACGTATATATTGAGGACGAGGCAGTCTTCGTTTTCGCTGGGGGCTGAAAGAGGGTCGTTGGCAGGGAACTGGGGACATAGGACTAGACGGTTGTCGGCGTTGAAGATGCCTTTGTGTGACGGCGGTTCTTCGGGAGCCTGCGGGACAAAAAAAATGTGTTTTTTTCATCTAGGATCGACCAATGTCAAATGATGTGGTTTATGGTATGCAATGATGACTCTTTTGTAACACCATACATTCGTTCTCGTTATGTCCAACAGTGCCTTACTGTCAATAAATTTCTTTAGTTAATGGAGATAATAAGTGTGAAAATAAATAAATAAAACATTCAAATATCGGCATCTAATAACGAATGTTAAAAGAAGGTTTTATGCCTCCGCCTCCGCTTCCGATAAGCCAAATTAAAACCCCCGGTTCTGAACCTGTAACTGTGTGTGTGTTCTGGAACTGTAGATAGATTATACACACGATGCAAGAGAAATCATAGTGTATTATCTCCCCACAATACAGAAAAAACGTGTGATTACTGATCAGTTTTAACAGTGCACTCATTGAATGCAGTTTCTCATGAAATCTTATCATCTAAATGAGATATCAGCGTTTGTAGTGTCATTGATGATTTCTTAGAAGAGAATATTACGCACGTCGCCTACCAACATGATTTCCTTATAATCTACGATATACGTCTGAACCTATTTTGACAGGACTTTCGCAAGCAGATAGCTGATATTAGAAGTTAAAAATGTTTAAGAATAAACATTAAAATTGCGCAAAAAAGACAAAAATACTTTGCTCAAGACATAAGTCATCGCGGGCGAAGCTGTGGGGTATACCTATCTAATACTTTATCTGTATTATGAAATGGCAAACTAAACGATTGTTGATATGTCAAACGCACAGCCAGCCTAAACCGCTGGTCCAAGAAACATGAAACTCGGAGGGTGTTTTTTGTATAGGTAGAGTAAACACCCCATAAAGGGTCACAAAGGAAGTGGAATTTTTGACATTCACGTGGGCTAAACTGGGCAAAAGCTAGTATGATTTTTAAACACTTACCTGATATCTATCTTTAATAACTCCATATTTAATTCCACAAAATTCATAATACAACTCATTGGACGCCAAATGCCCCTTCACTTTTCCTTGTTTCGTATTCACTATCCTAGTCTTGTCTATGCCTAGAACTTGGCTAAAACAGATTATAACAAAAAGGCTAAACGTTAGGCTGTAAGCCATTTCCTTCGCCTTTCAATTAATAACTTAGAACTATATTTCGTTTTAAAGATGGCGGTTTTTATACAGCTGATGTTGCATAATTTTGTTATTGCAACATTTTGTACAATTTCTTTGTAATTTTGATAGCATGGAGACATGGAATTATTTGTGAGTTGATAACGGAAAGCCGGGGTTCTGCATAATTAATTTAAAATATACTGTGTTGAAAAAATACATGGTTTATTTGATTTTAGAAATCACTTTATGATACTACATCCATACTAATATTATAAATGGGAAAGTGTGTCTGTCTGTCTGTCTTTCACGGCAAAACGGAGCGACGAATTGAAGTGATTTTTTAAGTGGAGAGAGTTGAAGGGATGGAGAGTAACATAGGCTACTTTTTGTCTCTAGCTAACGCGAGCGAAGCCGCGGGCAGAAGCCGTTCCGTTTTGCCGTGAAAGAAAGACAAACATACAGACAGACAGACAGACACACTTTCCCATTTATAATATTAGTATAGGATGTTTATTAGTTGCCTGGTTACCATAACACAAGTTCTGCTTAGCTTGAAGTTAGTTTACTAGCTGTTCTTCGCGGTTTCACCCGCGTTCTATCAGATTTTGGTTACTCATAGCATGATGCTGTATGGCCTATTCGTTAATCTGATATATAAGCTATAGTAGAGTTTTAACAAATAACGTTCATTAGTAACAACATCCGAACGCGCTAAAGAGAGTAGCTCGAAAGAGTAATAACATACTTTTACATGTACAATAGATAATTATTTTACATTTATATTTTATTTTTATTTTAGTAAGGACAACAAATAGTAGCGTCTTAAATATGACACATGATTGGAGTACTATAGTACTATTTTTAATTCGAGTCAGAAAAATGACAAGTGCAACTGTCACTGATACCAAAAAGGGTGACCCGCTACAATAGTGATGTTTCATAATCGATAGACTTAGACATTTAGTCATGCTTTGATTTATTAGGTACCAAAGCGATTTTTTATTGTAAATATTGAATACATACCGTCTTAAATAAAACAATTTTAGAAATATGGACCTTACCAAAAACAAATAATATAACAGTGTTTTATGTAATATTAAATTACCTACCGTGTATGTCTTCTATTTAATTACCGTAAATTACATGTAATATTTTTTTATAATTAAAGGCAATTTGATATTGAATAAAAAAAGTATTTTCGACTAAGATTTAATTGTAAAAACTCGATTGTACCACATCACTATTTATTTGGAACTAAAAACCTGCAACACTGGAAATGTCATTTTTCTGACTCGAATTAAAAATCGTACTATAGGGTCAACTCACACCGAAAGAGCGAAGCGGAACGCAGCTTCAGTGTCATATGAGTTTTAACTTTATTTTCATAACTATAATACTTATTATCGCATGAGTGTCGTGATGGCTCAGTGGATAATTCGCCCGCCTCGTGTGTAAGAGGTTGTGGGTTCGAATCCGGGCAAGTATCAATGTGACTTTTTCAATTCATATGTACTTTCTAAAGTTTATCTTAGACATCACTGACATCCCGTGCCTCGGAAAGCACGTAAAGCCGTTGGTCCCGGTTGTCATTCGTAGAACTTTGACAGTCGTTACTGGTTAGCCAGAAACTCTGTCCAGTCTAACCAAGAGGTATCGGGTCGCCCAGTTACTGGGTTGTGGAGGTCAGATAGGCAGTCGCTCCACGTAAAACACCGGTATCCAGCTAAATCCGGTTAGGCTGGCAGCCGACCCCAATACGGTTGGGAAAAGGCTAGGGAGATGATGAATACTTATTATCGCATGAGAAACTCGAACGAGTCGCTCGGATGCCCGCGACGCCGCAGGAATTCCAGCGAATTTCATAAATGGAGCGCGGGACTCCGCGCTTCGCTGGCCTTCGCCGGTCTTTCGGTATGAGTTGACCCCTAAAATAACAGAAATGACAATATTCGAATTCTACTCACGACATTATTCACAGATTGTAATACAATATACATAGCTTATTGGGATAGTAATCAAATAGTTTACACCACTTTATAACCCTCACAAATAGTTTTTTTATCTCTAAATATACCATAGCCATTATCTACTTGTTGAGAGAAGTAAGAAATAAACAAAGAAACAAATGGCGTTTCTAATTTTTTTGGCGAAAGAAGGCCAGCAACCCTTATTAATTAATAATTCAAAGATAGGCCAATAAAGTTTTATTCAAAATAGTAGAAAGAAAGAAAGAAAAACAGTTTATTCGTGCTAAGTATAGACAGTATAGTAGAAAGAACTTACTAAATAAAATATTTTATACTATTGTACGAAAGGGCTAGCGCTCAGCATAATGCCGTATTCGAACTTTTGCAACATGGGGCCGTAACTAAGTTTTAAATGCTTTCCTAAAAGTCTAAAACTAAAATCTAGGTGAGATAGAGACGTTACTAAACACTTACTTTTCCGAAATACTTTTCCGAGAACAGCATCTTAATCGGTTCAACCGAACGCGAGATAATCGCGAACAAACATACATACAGGTTAAACTGAGAACATCATTTTATTAAAACGGCTAAATACTTACATAAAAAAAATTTCAGTAGTATGGCGTACTTATAGCGTATTACTTTTTTTTTTTTTGGGGCAGTGAGAAATAATCAAATGCCTGCTCTACTATTCTAAGTCTACTGTCTAAAACCCACTCATGTTCCTTCGGTTGCCCATTATGTTCCGGGTTCACGGTAAGTATAGCATTAGTATAATATGGAACCCTAAAAAAGGACAAAGTAAAAACATCTTCTTACGTGACATTAAATTGAGTATTGTTATCAATACACAAATCATTGTTGAAATCTGGACGGTTGGCTCATCAAGTCATCATTATCATATCGGTGAGGATCTTGATGATTATGTAATCATTGAACAATAAATAAGATAATGCATAAAAATTTCTTAATTCTTTATCGTTGTTGTAACAATGAATTGATTTCCATTGATAGTTATTAAGACAAGTGAAAATTAACAATTTAAACAATGCCTGCCCCTGAAGGTATTATAGCGAGCTACGGTGCTAATACGGCACGAGATTCTTTTATCGACATGCGAATAGCAAAGAAACTATTAAGACTCTGATTCCATTTTGAAACTGACCACATAACTGTGTTTGTTTCGGGCCCGTATTAATAAAGTGTACGTCATCAGCCGAGTGTACGGTGGGCAAAGCAGATAAGTATCCAGGACCTTCAGATACAGTTTAAGTTTTCTCAAAAACCCACGGATATTTTTTAATAAAAATTTAAACTTTAGTAGAAAATGACTAGTTCTTCAGTTAGGTTCATTTAAATACATTCATTCATTGGCATTCAAGAAAACCTCAATTGTATATGACGGCCCTGGATACTTATCTGCTTTGCCCACTGTACATAGACTGATTAATAAACGAAACTCAACACTTAAGTATACAAGAATGGGTGTACTCAAGATGACAAATCTTGGAAACTAAGACGTGTCTATTAGCGACGATCTTGAGCTTCTGTCATCGCAATAATCCGATCTATTAATACGGGCCCTAGTGTTTCGCGCTTGATAGCTCTAGATTCCGTTAAGGTACCTATAGATGTTCTGTGCTCTAGATACCACAATGGCGCGCCCAATTTGAAAACCTGGTGTTCTAGAACGAAATATGGGTTTATTAGGTAGGATTTACCGCCGCTTACCTGGTTCCCAGATATGATGCCATTTCAGACACAAAGACGTTACAAGTCCGGCCTATACCCCTGACAAACAAACAACAATGCTGCTCTCTTTTTCTGCGACAATAGTTATGGTAGCAGTACAGTAGTCGATATGTTTCAAAGGGTCAATAAAAAAGTCATAGGTAGTGAAGGAAAAACAATATTCATATTCCTGCACTTTCTCCTCAGATACTTATAATAACAATAAAGGTATACTTAGTAGATTTTGTGATGGTGGGTCGAAATTTGATGATTCAGCATTAGATAAATCAAAGAAAGTAAGTAATAACTTTCAAAAAGATAAAGAGAGTAATAAACGGGCTATAAAAAAACTAAAAAAAAATCAGACCATCCTGATATAAAAAAAGATATGCTTATTACAATGTCAAAGACCCTATTTTATTGATAACCTAATTATAATAATTATGAGCTCTTTGACTTTGTAATTAGCAGAATTTTAGGTAAGTAGTTACCTTAGGTATAGTCATTGATGACAAAACCTAATGGTACGTTTACACGCTTGGCAAGTCTCGACAAGCATTCACAAACACAAGCGTGTAACGGGGGTGTTTGGCTTGGCTTGCGTAAGCTTGCAAGAGCTTGTTGACGACCCGGACCTGTGTCGGTTTTTGAACACAGATCAAAGGAAGCTTGCGGCAAGCGCTTGCGGCGTATTTACATGTTGGCGCGTGAAATTAAATTCTCCCGATGGTTCATACAAAAGCTCATCAATCTTTTCTTCCATAAATTCTCTGTAAAAAAAAGATAAAAACAGGATAAAGGATAAAGTCCTTCCGACTGCGACTTCAGCTAATACGGAAATAATACTTTATGCAGTATTTAATCTATGTTAAAAACTTCGACGTCTACGTCTGCCACATTTGCCTGTCTGGAACACACTAACGCACTCGCAAGTGTGTAAATGGCATTCAAGCGTTTGTAAAGGCTTGGAGCTTGTGGACGATTGCCCAGTAATGGCAAGCGTGTAAACCTAGCATAAAGCGTCAAAGCGATGAATAGTCTTTCTAATCAGCCACAGATGTCGTTGACTCTTCTCACTGGTCTGACTGAACTGAAATGAATTGATGATTGAAGAACGAACAAACAAAGAATGATGAAATTAAGTAATCTTTCTGTACGTGGTTCGTGAGTTTTTCGCGCACATTTTCATTGTTTTGGAGTGATTAATATTTTATTACACTCACATGACTCATTATGATTATGAGGCGTTTGAAAACCTAATTCTCAAGACACGAAATTATTAGAATTCCTAATTACGTTACGTTTCTGTAAGAAAATTATCACGCATGCTTACAATTCAATAAAATCATGATTTTATATTTTTTGAATCAGTAATTTTCATATTTTTTAATAATTAGCCAACATTTTCGTTACTTTTTCATAAACAACAAAGTGAAAGTTGGCCGGCGTTAGTTTCAAAACGCACTCCAAACTTACGTTTTGACGTCCGGAATTGTGGTTACATCGAATTTACGAAAAATAATACAGAAAAATACTCAAATATTTACCAGTGTTACATAATTTATAACAGAAACATATACTCGATAACATACAATATAGATTACAGTGTAATTTCAACTAAAAAGTGAAGTGTCCGTTACAAAGTCCCGACCAAACAATTGCCTACGTGTTGAATTTAGAAAATCTATTAAAACTTCGTCCAATTAAATTATGAAAGCTTGTTAAATCGGCATAGTTATGAATAAAAAACCAGTGAGAACCGGCCCAAGGATCCGAATTACGAGACCTGCTTTAAAAACGCGAAAAACGGACGACCCAGTTTCCATTTTCGACGACCGAAAATACATTTATTCGTGCCAGTATTGTCGACTGAAGTTTACGCAAAACAGTCAATATTTCCGCCATATGACTTCGAACCACGAGATCCAGCAGAAAGCAGCGACATTTGAGTGCAATGACTGTCAGATCGTCTTTAATAGAAAAAGTAATTTGGACCTGCATTATCAGACTCATCATCAGGTGAAAAGCAAGTCAAAATGCGAGAGTTGTGCGATTACCTTCAAGTCCAGGTATTGTTTACGCCGCCATTTAAAGTTGAAACAGATCTTACAAGAAAATTCCTGTTTGAGATGTCAAAAAAAGTTCACCAGCAAGGAGGGTTTAGCCAAACATATGAACAACAAACACACATTTAAAAATGTAACTTTTCAATGTGATCTGTGTTCTTTGAAGTTTAAGGCTGAGGAATCCCTGCGGAGTCATTTAGCTAGAATTCATAAGAAATTATGATTACTTAGGAAATTTTTGTTAGTTTAAGTTTTACGAAAGATTTCGTATCGAATTTTCTATTTATGTACATAGTGTAATGCATAATCATATTGTAATTGTAGATATTAGTTGTGTATATTTATTATAGTGTGGTTTTATTGGCATAATAAAATGTCTTTGTTATTCCGTGGGCAATGATTTAGGTCAAATTATAGATATCTATACCTAAATGTTTTAGGTATTTAACTAAATGTAAAACAATTTTGTCATAGTCCGTTTAAAAGAAAAACAATAGTATAGGTAAATCTTTCAATGGCCAACCGACAGCCGGCTGTCGGGCTGCTATTGTCTTTCTATTGTGTCTCAAATCACGGGTGTTCAAAGGATTAACATTCTGTAGTAATTTTGAATTTGGAATGATTCTAAACTAAATGAAAACACTATTGGTATGATTTTTTTTAACTTTTTTTTTATAAAAAGGCATGTTAAGGTTGTTTATATTCAGTTAACTATGTATACCAATGGAATATAGCAAGCTGAACTCAAAATAATGCTAATATTTATGCCCATACACATTACAAAATTGCAACTTAAAGGAGTTTGACTATATTAAAAAATTAAATTATTATATTTATTTTTTTTGTAGAATTTTTTTATAATAATTGTAAAGAGGTTTTTTATCTTCCACACAACCACACAAATATGTATGTTGCTAAACTTTGTGAAAAAACTGAATAAAATATAACAATAACTTATTCTACATTTAATAGGGATGATGACAACATAAAAAAAATGGCATTCTGTTTAGTCCGCCTTGTAGATCGGCCAAAAATACGGGACACGTAATTTTTGCTTCATCAAAATAAAAAAATACAAAGATAAAAAGCAACAAAGTTCTGGAGTGGAGGCATAGTGGGGGCTTTTGACGCCACCGTAATGCAAAAATTGTATCGTAATGCACAACTTCAACGCCCTGTATCGACGTAATTTTTCGTTTACGAGAAAAAAGAAAAAATACGTGTCCAAATTATTTAATTATCTCAATGACGGACTAATTACTTTTTTTCTTCGTCTCGCCTATTGTTGATATTTTTTAATATTTTTTATTCATAGATACAAGTCTTTCAGTGGAATACATAGATATTTCAATGTTCAAATCCTTAAAGTTGCAAGTTTGGAATATTCATAAAATATATACAAAATGAAGTTTTAAAATAAACTGTTATTCTTTTATTTGTGACAGGGATTGTTTTGTTAATAAAAATAACCAATGTGTGCCTTTTAACACTACTTATAGTTAAAAATATAATGTAATAATTATAATAATTGCTACTAGGTAGTTTCCATAAAAATATATAATGAATTAATAGCCACAACAAGATTTCTATATCACTATGTAGTATATAAAAAAGTTGCTTACCACTGTCTGTCTATTCCTTAAAATGCTTAGATCTTTAACCTTTTAGCCGCCATTGTCATGTATAGATGCCAAACCAAAATGTACCTAGCATGCCACTGTCACCATTCCATGACAAATATCCATACAATTTTAAAAAGCTTGGCGATAAGGGTACAACTTAGCTGTTTTGTTTGTTGTGGCGGTCGAAAGGTTAACTCTACGCAATGGAATTCTTTGCAGTTGTTTTAATAGTTCAAGTGATTCAAGAGGTATATAATTACGTATATTAATGCATATTTTATTGAGAAAAACTGGAATTATCAAAAACTAGCTTTTGCCCGCGGCTTCGCTCGCGTTAGAAAGAGACAAAAAGTAGCCTATGTTACTCTCCATCCCTTCAACTATCTCCACTTAAAAATCACGTCAATTCGCCGCTCCGTTTTGCCGTGTAAGAAAGACAAACATACAGACAGACGGATTTGTAACACTGCTATGCTAGAGTGGGTTACTAGTTTACATATAACATCACGCTACAAAGCATTAGAGTAGAGCAGTAAGCAAAGAAACTGGTAGGTACAGCTCATTTTCTAGATAAAGCAATGAAATTAATCATTATCCTTTATTTATTTATAATAATTTTTAATAATCCCTTACACAAATTAAAGTATTATTTTACAATAATATTGGTTGATAATGTATTCTTTTTTCAGGTTACATCTTATGAATTAAGTCACGACGCATAATAATGAAAAATAGTGTAAATTAACTTTTTAAATGCTATTGTCATGTATACATGACAAGTAAAAGTGCCCTGTTTAACAATGAAATAAATGTGACTAAAATGCACTCAAGCAACTAATTATGTCTATGATTTAATTATGTCTATAATATAACTATGTCATAGACATTTTAGGTGTACACACGGCTACACATCAAGCCATACAAAACCAGTTTTGGCTGACCTTGCATTGTGTATGTTTTTCGTACAATCAGAAGTCAGCTTATACTGGTTAAGTATTGCTTGATGTGTATGGTACAAAGTACATACTTATAACATGTACTTTGTAACCATAAAAAATACGAGAATCACAAAGATTTGGAACTGTTGGCTAGTAGCAAATAACTGCATAATTTATTACTAACTAGCTTCTGCCCGCGGCTTCGCTCGCGTTAGAAAGAGACAAAAAGTAGCCTATGTTACTCTCCATCCCTTCAGCTATCTCCACCTAAAAAATCACGTCAATCCGTCGCTCCGTTTTGCTGTGAAAGAAAGATAAACAGACAGACAGACAGACACACTTTCCCATTTATAATATTAGTGTGGATTTGATTTTTGTACGCAAACAGTGAAAATTTGACCAAGCTTGTGAGTCAAAGATTTTTTCTAAATAGTTTCACATGCAAATTTTCTTTTATAGCACTTTTTTATATTTATTTATGTACTTAAGTTATTTTCTAGTTAATTCTAAAGGTATTTTGTAGATTTTCTAACTTATAGCATAGCATTGTAAATATTTCCTTTTTTTAATGATTTAATGTTGCCACAACAAACTAAGCGATGGAAACTTAGCTGTTTTGTGAAAACACGGATAATTATTAATTTTGATTCTTCGTCTTCTGTAAATTCTGTCAAAAAGGATTTTTTATTTATTTATTTATAGTTTGGCTCGCTTCGGTAAAACTTAGTAAAATATATTACGTACTTTTATTTAGCAAGATTGTGTTTTTCGTAAATACTTTAGTTGTGTCAAGGAATATACACCTTTCTTGCCTCATTTTGTAAATAATGGAAGTCGTAAATTAATAAAAAATGTAAGTTATGTAATAATTTATCGTGTATTGTTTTTTTTAATGCCTGTTAGAATGAATTACAGTTTAAAAATAAAACACGCTTCTTCCTTAATAAAATTAAACGTAAAACAAAAGTTTTGTGTCAAACACACGACAATATGCGAAGTAAGAAGTGCAACCGGAATTTTAACCATGGTTCCACAATTTCTGAGTGTCATAAATTCCAGTGTCAATTGTTTAGATAAAGTAAAAAAAAATACTGTCGAAAAACTATTTTTGTTTCATTAAAATTCGAAAAAATTGGAACAAGCCGCCAATACCGAAGCAAATATATTTTTTTAGATTTTGAAGGTGATTAAAGTTTTTTAGACTTCAGAAGTTCCACAAGCTTTACATTGGCAATTATAACACAATTTTGTTTTTAAATACAATCACAGAATCGAAAACTACTCGTACATCTACATACTGAACAGTTTTATTTTTATTGTATCTAAAAAGGAGTCCATACGTAGCAAGCGCATTCACACATTTGATACATCGGTTCTTTATTTGCGGTGTAAACGCTCGCTGTTGTCGCACGTAAAATGCCGAAGACAACATGTCAAGAGCAATCCGACAGTATAAGTTAGGGTAGAAGACAGGAGCGATGCGGAGCTGAGCGCATTGACCTCCGTTTTTTTTTTACCACCCAGAAATAGGTGGGGCTCCAATTTCTGGGAATTTCTGGGTGGCTTTAACATTTTTATTTGTCAATTAACGCCGTTTAATATGCCAAAGCGTAATGTAAACGGCGGATTCATACAAAAAACTTTTAGAACGCTATTGTCACATATACATGACAAAATAGCGCATGTCAAGTACGCTGACATAAATATCTGATAAATAATGCTGTTTTGTATTTGCAGTGAATTAGTTCTTTGTATTTGCAAATGTATTTTATAATAATAATAATACCAGCCTATTACTGTCCCACTGCAGGGCAAAGTGTAGCCCACCGTACTTGCCCGGATTCGAACCCAAAACCTCTTGCATGAGAGGCGGTCGCCTTAATCAGTAGGTCATCACGACATTGTAATGTTTTTGGTAAAGTATGTATATTTTGCCCCGATTGTATGGTTGGGTCTTGTTATTCGGTAATAGTAATATAATAGCCTTGCCAAGATAATGCACTTGAAGGGCCACAACCTGACTATGAGATTGTAATTTATGCTGTATATTTTATGAATAAATAGTATAGACATCTTTTTTGAAGTTTTTTTTTATTTTACCTACTTTTTTTTTCAACAGTTCAGTTTGCTAATATGATCCTAAACTAGGCAGCCTGTTCTATGGACAACTGATATACATACTAAAACATTTATAAAAACATACACATTTATACAAATAACACCCAGACTCAGAAAAATAAATCACAAAGTTTGTGATGAGAAGTAGCTAAGTATAAGTAGCTGCTAACATATGTGTTAATACACATTATATGTTAGCTACAAATTCTCAAGTAGACATTTTCCTAATAAGTCATGCGTTTAGAAAACTTCGCGGGCATGCTATAAGCTGCGCTTTGTTTCCACCGTGAGCGGAACGGACCCAATGACTTCGTTAAACTCACAAGCGAAAACTGCATTCCGCTCGCTGTGGAAACCGAGCTTGCAAGCGCTAACTGTATTATTATTCGAATATTTGTTGTTATTTTTTTTTCGATATACAAGTAAGACCTATGCAATTTGCGTTTGCGAGTTTAACGAAGTCATTAATGGGACCGTTCCGCTCGCGGTGAATACCGGGCTATGTTGCTATACGAGCGGAGCGAGGCAGCGAAGCGGTGAGCGAGTCAAAAAGTCAGACAAGTTTGTCTTGACGCTCGCCATTTTGGTGCGCTTGCTTTATAACATCCCTTTTTTGCGTAGGTGGTTAAAAGAATAAGAAAAACATATTTTTGTATGGAATCATTTATTGAATATTCCGCGGGGAATAAAACTCACCATCTCAACGTCTACGAGATACAAGGTCCACCGCAAAAGAATGGAATTCCCTGCCGGCGTCTGTGTTCCCAAATGCATATAACCCGGATGTATTCAAGACACGAGTGCATAGGCATCTTTTGGGTGAGCTCGCTCCATCGTAGGCCCCGTCTATGCCCTCGGGCTAGTCTGGGACCAAGAGCAAGCCCATATGTAATAAAAAAAAAAAAAAAAAGGTCCTCAAAATAAATTTGATGTACATTTTTCTATAGCAACTTTCGTAAAAAAAAAAAAAAAAAATCATAAAATCATAAAATTAAATACATAAATGTATCTGGAACCAATAACCATAAGTACAAATCAAATCAGGAACGTAGCATCAAATCAGTGGCGTCCCTATTATAACAGCAGGGATACGCAACTTGGTCGAGCCACTATAGTGCCTAAAGCTACCAACAGAGAAACTCCAAATCGTACTAATATTATAAATGCAAAAGTAAGTATGTCTGTCTGTCTCTTCTTCACGCCTAAACCACTGAACCGATTTGAATGAAATTTGGTACAGATATAGTTGGGACCCAAGAAGGACATAGGATAGTTCTGCCGTCCGATTACTAAAAGACCGTTAAGTGACATTTGGTCAAATTTGAGTTATATATACCACGTGATACAGAAAAAAATTCTCTATCTTTCAGTCTGGGTCATATTTTTCTATCTCCATTTAGGCCAGAGATATGGAGATCACCCCCACGGCTAACTGCACTATTTTCGCGACCGGTCAACACTTAAACACGGCTATGTCACTTTATAACACTATAATACGGCTACACGCTCGTAACCGTTTATTTAAAACTTATATAAATACAAATTGCAATCTTAGAAAACGGTTAAATGAAAGTACAACAGTATAAAACCGTTAAATTACTTTAAAGGTTTTTTAATGATTTATTGTCATACAAGGCGCATTGACATTTCCATCATCTAAAAGACAGTTTTCTTCAATTACCACTCTACAAAACCGTTACTCACACTTAGCTGGGTAGGCGTTGGTAAGCCAAAGTGATTCTGGAGATTATACAATTCTAAAAGACAGTGACCGTTTTTTAGTTGTGATTGTTTCAAATAATATGACAACAAATACAATACAAAAAACGGCTAAGTGACGTTCCAACGCTAAAAGACGTCTATCTACCTTCGCGAACGGATATCTCCGCACCTCGCGCACTCCAGTTGTTCGCAACTCAGCGGACGGGTAAGACGTGTCTGTGAGAGATTGTGCACATTCCCGCCAAAAATGACCACGAACGAGAGGTAAGGATCCTGTTTAAATGCACTTCTCATCAAAAAATCGAAACACCTCCGTTTTAATTTGTTAAAACATTGAAACACCTAATTTAATATTAAAATAGTTTTCATTCCATGAAAAAAAAAACGTTATTGTATAGCTGGCAATCTGGCCATTACAATGGTAGGCAAAAATTTAAAATTCGAAATGAGGATTTCATTTGTTTATCCTCTAAATGAAATGAATCACTATTTTGAGACAAATGTGCGTCTACAGTTGGAGAACATTTCACGTTCAAAAACTAAAAAACTGCGTTTATCTTTAACGTTTTTGTTTTTAATTTGTTTACTGTGACTTTAAGACGTCTGAAAAAAGTTTTATTTTTTTAAAACATATGGATACTTCGCCCACAGAAGCCGCCTAAGTGGTGGCATTGCTGGATTCAGAGTCAGCGTGTTGTGGCTCGAACATGGCATCTAAGCCTGTCATCTGTTCATAGAGTGTACAACCGCTATCGAGAGACTGGTATGTTCAAGCGCCGTTCTGGATCTGGCAGGAATCGGGTCACTTCTGAGAGAGATGATCGATTTATTGTAACAACTTCTTTGCGAAACCGGCGCCTTAATGCATTTCAACTGCAGCAGCAGCTTCAAGTTGTACGAAGGGTTGCTGTAAGTGACTCTACAATTAGAAGAAGGTTGAAGGAACGTGGACTGCACACAAGCCAGCAAATGGACCGAAATTAACTGCAGACCATCGAAGAGCGCGCCTTGATTTTGCACGCGAGCACCTAAATTGGTCATACCTCCAATGGAGCAAAGTTCTTTTCTCTGATGAATGTAAAATCATGTTCTATGGTAACGACGGAAGGAACAAGGTCTACAGAACAAATGGAGAACGCTTTGCACAAAGCTGCATTGAAGAAAGGGTCAGTTATGGTGGTGGTTCGTGGACGGTTTGGGGAGGAATCGGCGCCGACGGTAAGATAGAGCTTGCCTTCGTGTCTGGGCCAAGTCTACCTGCTTTGAACTGTCATCAGCCTCACGTGATGACCTATTCACACTTTATCGGCAACGGGTTCACATTTATGCACGACAACGCCAGAGCCCACACCACGAGCGTCTAAAGGTATTGACAAGGCGAGAAAAGCATCAATAATGAACGTTTTAAAAGATATTAGCCCACCGCACAAAATAAAATTCTGGCACAATATGCCCGAATGTGTGGAACGCAACAGCACGGCTAAAGAAAACCGATCCAATTTCTAATGTTGGATTTTTATATTAATTATTTTTATAATGTCGATTTAGTTTCTAAGCGTAGCTTAATAAATAATATTACGTACATTGTTTACAAGCTGGTATACATAATGTTATAAACACATTATTGATCTCATTAGAGAATAAGTTAATCCAATTCTAACAAGAATATAAAATAAGTACAAAATACCATATTATGTAACAAATTTTGTGATATTTTGAATGCGATTTTAATTGGTTTACATTGGTTTGTGATTGACGCCTTCAACTTAAAACTCTAATACTTTAACCCCTTTACATGTTATTTCTTTTATAAGCTATATACAATGCCGCTAGTCCTTAATTTTATAATTATGTTGGTTGCTGTTTTAGGGTTAATTTCTGTTTTTATCCCCCACAAATGTTTGTGAGCTCTTTTAAAATCTAATAATTGTTTTAATTTCTTTATTTGATCAAACGTACTTTAAGTAGAAATATGCATGTTTTGTTTTAATTACCTAACTTTCACACTTTACACGCACACACATTTAAAAGCACAAATAACTAGCCCAAATTTTAACACATAGTCGTCCATTTGTCTTTAGAGCAATATCAATTTGCTAGTAATTCCAAAACTAAAAGGCAGTTATTGTGCACGTGTTATTCAGAAACTGTATTTTAGATCAGAAATATGTATAATATTAGCATCTCTAAATAATAACATAGACAGTTAAAGTCTAATAACGATTTTTCTCAAGTACAGCTAATTGAGTTTCAATCAATTTACTATTCTAAAAAACGGTTAAGTGATTTAACTGTTATTTAGCTTTGAAAATGCATTAAACTGTGACTCAAAAGTAAATGAATGGCGGTTACAATTGCGTTACAACGCTATAAGACGGCTGTACTTCAGCCAGCCGTTTTTTAGTATTGTAAGAGGCCCCATCATACAATAGATAAACAACACTAAAACACAAAACCTTTAATTAAAACAATATAATTTAACTTAGCACTCATTAAACCCCATAGAAAGAAAACTTATCAGATATCAAATATTTTGGTGTAACAAACATGGCTGTATGTCCAACCAATGTCTAGAAACATTAATTCCCACGTTTTAGTCAATATCTCAAAATTAGGTTTATTCACTTAACGGCCTTTTAGTAATCGGACGGCAGAGTTTTCATCCCGTAAATCACCCGGGAACGGGAACTATTATTCCACGCGGACGAAGTCGCGGGCAAAAGCTATTGAAACAAGCCTCTTTCGATTTCTGCGTTTCATGTCGTACGGCCTAAGGTCGTAAGTTACAAAATGGATGTTCAAAAGCCCCCACACCGGAACTTTGTTGCTCTTTATCATTGAATTTTTTTTATTACCTAATTTGATCAAGCAAAATAGGACCGCGACTAGGACCTATAACCGATCTCACTAGGACAAGTGAGATTATGACCCTTAAGGTCAACATGCATGAGTACAAGACACAAACAAAAACCAGCAAGTCATTGACACATTTAGCCACATTATTAGAACATATTTTTATAAATAAATAAATAAATATACTGGGACAACTCACACACGGTCATCTGATCCCAAGTTAAGCTCTGCTTAGAGCTTGTGTTATGGTAACCAGACAACTGATATACTTTCATACTTATATAATTTATAAATACATACATATTATAGATAAATTACACCCAGACACAGAACAAACAATCATGCTCATCACACAAAGTTTGTTCTGGGTGGGAATCGAACCCACGACCTCCGGCTTAGCAGTCAGGGCTACTCACCACTACACCAACAGGCCCGTCATATTTATGTTATTATCATGTATGTTTAGTGAGTCATATCTCGTGATTGTGCCAGGCTTTAGACTTGTATGACGGCCAGGGGCGTAGCTACCGCCGTATCAATTATACGGGGCCCCCGGGCCACGGAGGCCCCCAAAGTGTGTAAGGAAAAAAAATAAAAACTTTCTAATTTATTTTATTTTACAAATGACAAAATTCTATAAAGCAACATTGAGTTATAATGTACTTCGTACTAGAGGAGTCACCTCAACTAAATTTTTTGTAACACGAGTTAGAGTGCATGCACCCTAACTCACTTAGTCTATGTCGCGCGCTTGCAGCAGCTAGACTATTTCGATTGCAAAGTTTTGTTCAAAAAATATGCCTTCGTGTGCATTGAGATACTGTTCAAACAGCTTGACAAATATAAATAAAATTCAAGGAGTGATTTTTTACCAGTAAGTTCAAAATATTATCTTTAAAATATGCCTAATTTTATTATTTGTAATTATTATTGGAAAGTATGACGAGTCACCTCGACGGCGGCCATGTTGATGTTAATATCAAAGAGTAAAATATTTGTTGCATGCTCAGAATGGACACTATCGTCGGGTAACGTTAAACAATAACGAATAAGAAAATGTTATTAATAATCATGAGAAAATATGTGTTAAGTAATATTTATTTGTTATTTTTTAAATATACATATATATTTTTAAGGTTTCGTCGGCCGTGTCCTAGTACTAGAGAATTTTGGATTAAATTTATTCAGAGAATAATTATGTTCCGTTCATTTCAAGGGAAACGAGAAATACACCACAAAGTCAAGAAGAGTACTTATATTATTTCATGGGAATTAAATATTTTACACATAAACTATTTTTATAACGATACCCATAATGCACATAATATTAAAGAAGCCTATAGAAGTCAACTTCAAAAATATGTCGCATCTGCGCGCATTGGTGCTATCTATGGCACCTGCTTGCACTGCGCATGCTCCGCTGTCACCAAATTACGCGCCATATTTTGTTTGAAATAGCTCCTCTAGTACGTAGTACATTATAACTCAATGTAAAGCAATTACTTTTTTCCCGCCTTAAGCGCATAAATGATTTAATAAATCAGTTTGCCGAAAAAAAAAAACAACCGCCTTCAAAAACTAAAAACTTAAAAATAACTGAAATTTCGGAAGCCGGTGGCTTCTCTTCTGCCAGTAAATTTGTGTTGCCACCGACTTCCGAAATTTCAGTTATTTTTAAGTTTTTAGTTTTTGAAGGCGGTTGTTTTTTTTTTGTAAAAAGTTTTTTATTTTTTACTTTTTAGTGTCGAGTCCCATTGTCTTACTAAAGAACCTATCCAGGCTGCCAATGTCCATACCAAGTTCATCCAAGCGTAAAAAAAAGCATCAAACGTTTAACAACGCAGACAATATACAATAAAACTTCTATAATATGAATGCATTTTTATAATACTCATTGTACCTATAATAAATTGTCGATTCAAAACGAAAAATCATAACCAATTTTAGTGTAAAACTAACTTCATTGAAGCTGGAACACGAGGTAGCTGCTACGAACCATTTAGGATATCCTTAAACTGTATTTTGTCTTCACTATTGAATCTGCATTATACTTAATCAATCTCGGTGTAAAGGGCTTATCAATACTCGAATAAAATAAGCCCAAACACTATGTAGCTGCTATCAACCATTAAGGAGTTCCCTTAACTGTACTGCACCTGCATCTCGGTGTAAAGATCTTGTCATCACGAATAAAATGAGCCCAAAGACGAGGTACCTAAGTTGTACCGTTGAGGAGTTCCCTTGATTATCTGTCGTCTCCATCATCAGATCAGCCCTAAACCTCCATGGTATTGTAGTCTCATCAAATATACACATTAATATTAAGTTTTTACCCGATGCTCGCCTACAATTTTCTAGAGATGCCCTCAATTTCTCAGGGTTTCCACCACCAGGTCCTGACCTGGTGACAATGGGACCAAATGACAAGCATACCCTTTCAAATAAAAAAAGAATTTTTGAAATCGGTCCAGGCGTCTTCGAGAAATCGAGAAACAAACATAAAAAAAAAAAAAAAAACATAGTCGAATTGAGAACCTCCTCCTTTTTTTGAAGTCGGTTGAAAAAGGCAAGGAGAGTGAATATTTAAAGTTTGATTTTTATTTATAAAATGGTTATTATGTTATGATAAATAAATATTTCTTTTCACAATATTTTTTTTCTTTTGTGAAAAATCTTTACCCAAGGGCCTACAAACTATTTTTTTATACGGGGCCCCGACAAGGCACGCTACGCCACTGATGACGGCCACACCAGTGCATCAGACATCTTAGCACAGTGGGACCTAATGGGGGTCCCTGAATTTTGGTTTGCAAAATCACAATAAAGTATTATTATTTACTTTACTATCAATGCATCATGACCAAAGTCCCACCTACAAATCAGCAGATTCTGAATTTAAATCACAGAAATCTGCTGACTTTCTGATATGTAGTTTTGCAGACTTAAATGTATACTATCAGTATTGCAGATCCATACTAATATTATAAATGGGAAAGTGTGTCTGTCTGTATGTTTGTCTTTCTTTCACGGCAAAACGGAGCAACGAATTGACGTGATTTTTTAAGTGGAGATACTTTTTGTCTCTTTTTAACGCGAGCGAAGCCGCGGGCAAAAGCTAGTTATGAATAAATACATTGAATGAAAGATTTTCAGTTTTACTCCTCTTAAAATAATTTATTGTAATATAAATATTTTTTAATGCCAATTAGTTGGTGGCCAGCAAACAAAAACTGCATCAAATAGTCCCACAACACTAAAAGGTCAAGAACAATAAAATTGTTTTAGCTACTGCATAAAGTGCAAATAATTGTTTCAGAATTTATTTCCCCATACATTATTATTATTCGTAAATAATTTACTATTCTTATAATTAGATCTTTTCTTCCATTTTCTGCCATGTCGAAGAACATTTCCTTGTTTGGTTCATTATTTCTATATTTTCTTCTTTTCATTGTCTAAATCAACAATCTATTGAAATACGCATGTGCTTGGCAAAACTGCCTGTTTGGTTCCTCCAAAGCTATTAATGAAGACCACAAAATTATTCCTTAATATATCACGTGCTTTCTTATGCTACTATGTCTGCAGAACTGACTAGTTTACCATTCAGTAACCCCATTTTATGCTTCTCCCGTACATGTCGAACAACATGGTCTTTCCTTTTGTACACTTGCCTGCAGATCGGGCATTCAACAATCAGTTTCATATGTTGTGACTTCACGTGTCGCAGCATATGATCTCTTCTCTTAAAAGTAGTTTGACAGTGTGGACACAGATGCCTCTCCGTGGATAAATGAGTTAATTCATGTTTTTCCAAATCTGAATGCGTTGAACATTCAAAAGCACACTCTCGGCATCTAAAAATTTCTGTGGCGGTCGAATGTTTTTTTTTAATGTGTTTTAGCAGCATGTCTTGTCGCTGGCAATCTTTTCCGCAGACGGGGCAGACGCAGTACTTCTGATTGTTGTGTAGGCTATGTATATGGCGTTTCAAGTGGTCCTGCCGCCGGAAAGTCGCGTTGCAAAGATCGCACGTCAATGTTAAAGGCTTCTTCTTGCTGTGAAGTTCTATGTTATGGTGTTCATACTCCGCAGTGTCCACAAATGGAAGATTACAGTGTGAACAAAATAGGGAATACGGTTCGGTAAATTTTCCTTTTAATAACTCCCTTTGACCCGGTTCTGGGGTCGCAAAAGGATTGATCGCGTATTTTACCCCCTCCGGCCCTTGAAATATCGGGGCTGGGAAGTAGTTTGCTTTATTTTCGACCATTATTTTGTTTGTTTTGTATTTCACATTGGAATTACAGCACGCCCCAATGAAAACACAGAACACACTAAATTTGCACGTTTCAGTTCAAGTATTTTCTCTTACTTTGACACATGCCGTTCTCTCTTTCGTGCTAATGAAAAATGTATGTAGCTGTCTCTTTCGGATAATGCAGACAAGATAATATTTTGAAAAAAAACCGAGTATGAAACGCGATTCATCAATCAATGAATAGTGACATTGTGTGACATTGATTGGCAGTTAAAAAACGTCAGATTTTTGTGTTGCTACTAAATAGTTGTAAATTCTACTAATTACCAAGTTTTGGTAGCTTTGGTATTTAAGAGCAGTGTTCAAAAATACTTTTACAGATTTGCAAAAAAGAATAAGAATTACTTTTTCCGCATGTCTCTTTGATTTAAACTTTCGCTCGTCATTATCGGAATCTGTCTACTGCACAGCATTACCACACAACGCCTCTCCAGCCCTTAGCTCTAGCTCCTTCCCAGAATGTAGATGGCGTTGTAACTCACTGTAAGGCTAGTTGTTCTGATAATTATAATTATAGTAAGTCAGAAAAACATTTAACAATATTGTGTCAACCTGTTTGTTTCGCGACATCAGAGTTGGTCTTTTATCCTTTCAACGACCAAGCGACAGCCGGCTGTCGCGCTGCTATTGTCTTTCTATTATATCTCGAATCACGTGTGTTCAAAGATTGGATAGAAGTAGTTCCAATTCCAAATAATGGATATTACACCCCCAAAACTTGTGGACGCGATGTATTGGTGCTTAGTATCTCGCCATATCGAATCGATTCGCCGCGAATCCGCCCTTTATGGACAGGGTCTAAGTATTTTATTAAAGCACTACAATTTAATAAAGATCTGGAGTAGATCTGATGATGGAGCCGAGAGACAGTCGAGGGAACTCCTCAACAATTCACAGCAGCTACCTTGTGTTTGTGCTGGGCTTGATTAATTTGCGGCACCGCGGGCGGCCTCGCGAACTTTTCTAGCTTTTCAAGCGATACTAGTCTTTTAAGTATGTACCTAGTTAAAGTTTAAAATTATTTCAAACTGAAGGTGATTGCCGCCACTGCCATTCCGGTGTGACTCGGGTCTTATACTTCTAGAATGCTAATTGTACTCATTCATTAATTTGTCCTGTATATCAGTTTAATGCGTACCTATCATCAAGACTTACATGCAATGATAATATTATAAGTAAAATATCAATGCATACATGCATGTCGTGACACGTCTTTTTGTAGTCTGTGTATATTTTATATATAGTGTTGTAGTCGTTTAATTTTCTATATGAATACTTTTTTACTCTGGCTTATTCAACTTTAATTTTTGCACGGCACGGTAGCGCCCTCGACAAGACGTTCTTTCCGGATCGTTTGCTCAGGTTGAAAATAAAACAAGCATTTAAAGATTTAATATTGGACTAATATTTAGTAAAATACCATATTATATTAATAAAATTCATATAAAAATTCAAGTATTTCAGTTTTTAAACAATACCTACTGGCCTATTGGGGACTTAAGAGGGGCATTGCATACATTCAAAACTACTTTTAAATCTGACGACAGCTGTATGACTTATATCCATACACAAACTAACAGATGTAATACAATAAACAAAATTAAGTACTAAATATAATACGAATAATTAAATATAAGTAAATACTTAAATATTACTTTTCTGTAACAAGAATTGATTAAACATTTTATACATTCAACAAAACACTCTTATGGCTATATAAATTTAATATTATTATATACATACATAATAAAATTATTGTGATAAACAAAAATATACATTAGATATAATGAAGTTAGGAACATTACAATCGTGTATAAATTTTCTGACGGTCGTCAGATTAAAAAGCATAATTTTCCTCAACATAGTCCCCAATAAGTGTAACACTAAGTAATACTATCAAACAACAAAATAAAATAAAAAATCACTCTTAAAATAAAGAAAAACGCAGGTAAATCCAAAACTACTTATCTACAATAATTATGTAGTTTTTTTTTTACATAAATACAAATATATAAAAAATCGTAATACATTTTATTTATAATAAAAAGAAAAATGAAAAAAAAAAACAATAAAGCTCCATTTTTTAGAAATTTGAATCTAATTTTGCAATATTCAAACAGATTTTTTTACATTTTTTCTATTTATTTCAAGTTAAATATACATAAATATACCTTATTTTACGGCCAACGTGCAAAAACTTTATATTCGCTGAAAGCTTATACTAATCTGTGTAAAATTACCTATAATAGAAAAAAAAAACTCTAAAAAAAATACTGAAAAAATGTAACACTAAAACTACTAGTGAATAAAACTACTAATTGATAAAAAAGTTATACAAAAAATTGGTAAAAAATAAATAGGAATAACGTCAAAAATACATCAAAACAAGCGGGTGATTAAAAAAATGTTTACAAAAAAGCGATTATTCACCGGAAATTAAGTAAAAATAGGAATCAAATATGTCTTTTTGGTAGGTAACTTTGGGCCGCATACTGTCTTTGGTCGAAACTAGAAGGATGTAGCTAATAACAAAATGTACTTACAAAAATAATCTGTGACACACATAGGCTTCAAAGGAAACTGTGCTTTGCAGTTATTACCTCTAACAGCAAATTACCTTGCTTATGAATCAAACCTAACTCATAGGAGTTCTTAATAATAACAAGTGCCTACATTGCTTAGTAGGTCATTTTGTCAATCGTCGTGTTATTTATTGATAATCTCAAATTCGTTTCTAAGGTTGCTATAACACTTGAGCGAATCGGCGCATTCGGTTTGGCGAAGACCTAATAAAGCCCCGCTGACTCGAATGTACCGACACCCCTATGTGTCTATCAATCCAATGATGACATTGGTATCTGTGACAGAGATAAATAGTCGTTGCATATCAAGTGCTTTAGCTAAACTGTCACTGTCAAACTATGAATATAAGAGCGGCTTCACACTAGCGTTTGTCCAGCGTAGGCGTTCGATAAACGTATGCGCAGCGCAAACGCCGTGTTGTCGCGGCGCAGACGCTGCGTTGTAGCGGCGTCGTTGCAAGGGTAAATGAATACGTTTCTACGTAGTACAACGCAATTGTGTGACGTCTGCGCCGCGTTAGCGCAGCGTTCAATTGACTCCAAGAGGAAACGCCGCGACAACGCGACGCCTGCGCCGCGGCAACGCGGTGTCTGCGGTGCGCATACGTTTATCGAACGCCTACGCTGGACAAACGCTAGTGTGAAGGCGCTCAAAGGCAGACGAAGAATAGCTAAATTACTCGCTAAGTAACGTATATTATATCTCAGCTATGTGTATGTGTGTACACGTAACAGCCTAGTCTTCCTATAAATAATAACTGCAAGCCACAGCCCCCGGCCCGCAACAAAGGCGAATAAATTGCACTACCCCAGAAAGCAAACTACAATACAAACACAGGGCGAAAGTTTCAAATTCATTTTAATATTTTATCTCACAATAGTCGTAAAGTAAGTCACGGGCGTGAAACAAGACTAAGCAAGTGTCGAGGCCAACACAAGGGGCACGGGACGCAGTTTGGTGCCTTCGAGCTCATGCCGAGTGGCGGCGAAGGGTAATACGGAACCGTACGTAATTGGAAACAAAGATGCTTAATAAAGTGTCTAACAGTGACAGCAAAGCATTGGCTTACTGAAAATCAAGTCTTTCTTAACAATCCAATCAAGTTTATGGTTTCTTTCCACCATTTCCCGTATTCCCATCTTCACCGGCACTGCAGAGTCGTTTAGAAAATGTACTTAATTCTAAAAAGAAAGCTTAAAAATTAATCTTAATTATTTCTCACTAAAGCTGTCACTAGGTATCGTAGAACGCTTACAGAACAAACATTAGACCCTAAGGCACCAAACTAAACGTTTGGCGAAAAAATTGGTTTCAATTTCATTTATCAAGTATCAACAAAATTGATTTTATAAGTATAACAATGAATGAAACAACTGCATATAAAAATATATAAATCTTATTTTAAATCAATTTAAATTATAATATAGACTCGCGAGACACAATCGTGACTGTGCGCCAAGAAAAAACCTTTTTAGAGACGAAAAATATTACTACTAAATTGGTAATAAATCTTTAGAGTGGTTTGATTGGTAGAAAGTTGGTGTTTTAATGAAGCACAGACCCGCGATGCTTGGGCACTCGAGTAGTTCAAACGAGTATCAATTAGATATAAGTAAATACTAAGAGACTTCATATTTTACTCAATCTTATACCTACATTTGTCTAAAATGAAGTCTTGAATATAATAATGGTTTAGATAAAGCTTCTAATCGTTTGCCTAAAACCCAAGTGTCCCAACACATACATTATCGGAACGAGAGTCCACTGAACATCGAAAATACTATTTAAAAAAATAAATTTAGATCCACCGCAACTTTCGATATAGTTTAAATTATATAAACAGTGAAAAAACACCTGAAGATAAAACGGTGCAATCATTTTATTTTTATTATTTAAAAAACACAATAATATTGTCCTAGCAACGGTACAAGATATTAGGTACATTATTAGACTCAACTAGGTTAGTTTTAAATTGCGCTACTCTTTGCTATTCTTTAATTTCACTAAAAACTCTAGCACAAGAATTTACAAAAACCGCCCGGGCGATGCGGGCGACGCTAAGACGAAAAAATTTTTACTAACTCTGTTCCGCCACCGACATAATCGTAAAAAACATTCTTTTTTTGCGGATTTTTTAAAAATTTTGTTTTTTCACCTAACTCCTATTTACATGCATGTGAAGTGCGAGACTCACTCGGGAGTAACGTGGGGGACGATACACCGATCAACAACAACAATTCATTTATAAAGATACAAATTTCACGTCAAAAAATGTATAAGAATGACACCGCGACGCCCCCCTGCTGTGACCGCACGCAGTGATATGCAAACGACAAAATTACGATCTAAAATTAATGAGAACAGCACACCCGTCCATAGAAAAAACAGACAACGTACAAACGTGAACGAGGGCCGCTTAGCGACGGCGCCGACAAAACAACAACTACAAACTAGCGACTAAAGGTACGTGCGAGAATACGGCCGCCCCGCCTCATCAAACTAAAATACGCTCCAAATCAACTAAAAAATATTTTCATTTTCAAACGCTACATGCCATCAAAAGTAGACGATTGCCGTGGCTCGCCGCCGCAATGACGCGGAAGTAAACATTCTAAGAACCCTACGGCAAATTTTAACTATCATTACCACTATTGCTGCCAACTCTTCCACACTAAGCAGCGACAAAACGTTGCCGCGTCATTGAGGTAAACAAGCCACAGAATAAGAAACTAAACGAGAGTCAAAACTAAAATAATGCGAGGCGACATCAAGAAACTACAACAGACAAGCGAAAACAGGTTATAAAACCTCAAGAGAAAACAATAATAATAATAAAGGGAGGACGAATTGAAACTTTCCCCCGCGCGATAATATTAATTCAACTAAATAGCAAAATTAGTTACTAAAAATCCTTCGCGTTCTACCAGTTTGGTAGATAAGCGTTCGGCTGGTCACACACAGTCATAATATTTGTTGTAAGCTATGTCTTACTCTGTCATGGCGAACTGCTAGTTTCATTAGCAGTGTTGAGAAGTTTTTTGAATATACAAATTCGGTTATAATAACAGCCTCAAAGAAGTCAATACAGCCTAGAAGTGGGACAGAGGCACACATAGTTTACGACCAGCTATATGAGACGGGGTACAATCGTCAAAGCCCTAGACATATTGCAAAACTAGCCCACCGCTCGCAGCAGACCACATATCCCAAACACACCTCGGTTTATACTAACACCAATTATTATTTTTTACCGCTGGGTTGAACAGATCTTCAAGGTTTTTGAACCTAGTTTATAGAAAAATAAAGATATCTTAATAGATTAAGTTTCTTTTCGTACAAAGTTTTATTATAAAATTATTGAAATCGATGAAAACCGTGCAATGGAACTTATCCATCCTGTTTAAATGATTGTATTCAATTTTAGAGACAATTTTATTATGCAAATTGTCTAATAACAAATGATACTTAACTTGATTTCGTCACTATAAAAAGGATTGTTTTGTAGAAAACTTGAAGATCTGTTGTAATATTTATTAATTTTATAAAATGTCTTACTTAACCCAAGCGTTCACTACAACATTGCGCGTAAAGTAAAAAAATCACATCCGAATTCACATTATTTACGTTTTTTTTTATTATAAAAATACAAAAATACAAAATGGGACAGTGCGACCACACATTCAACCATCGCCCGCCATACTAATTTCAACTAGGGGGGTAGGGAGTACTAAACAATTTTACAAAAAAAATCCATTGAGCAATTTCATGAAAAAGAACCACCAAAAACTTCGAACGAGTGTACGAAACTCACAAAGAAAAACATAAAAATATTATTTTAGTAAAGTCTTAACTCAACGCACCGACGCAGAATCAAAATGCTACAAACAAAAATTTATTTTTCAAAAGTGTTGCCACAAAACCGTTGAAAAAACTACCAAATTTGAAAATGCAGTAGAAAAACGAAAATCAGTCGATAAAAAAATGAATCGATGAATACAAAGTGCGCAAGTGAAAATGGTTCCTATATAAGGTGTTCGGGGCGATCAAGGCGTGTTTAAATATTTTTCTAGGAAACTTCTATTTTTATTTAGAGAAATTGTATTCGCATTTGCTATTATACGGAAACTATTTATTTACTATCAGATCCGACGTCCAGCTAGAAGATGACGAAGGAACCAGGCTATAATATTCTAAAAATGATTCATATATTTGCAGTTAGATCACAGAGCGATATATCAACAATAGTGTTTGTATGAACTGGTTTCTTTTCATTTCTAGATAAATTCGGATCGTTTAAAGACTCCACACGTTCGTGTGCGATTTTATAAATTCTGGCCGCGTCATGAGACTTTTCATACCGAAATACTATACATACATATTTATATACTAAGAAAAATATAATATTAATATTATTTTTCTTCATTATATTTGTCTACATTAATTGATTAATACTTGAACATTTTCTTACCGTCACAAAAAGTCTCGCAACGCGTCTATATGGCAAATTTTTACTAAAATGCTTCTACTATTAATACAAATTGTACCTACTTAACGTTTAGTGCTGGCCGGCTATACCCCGGCCGCATGATCAAGAGTATAAAGTAAGGAATTTTAAAGTAAAACGGACCCTTGTTTCGACCGAAACGCGAGCCAAACGGGGGAATCGATTCTATTTTTGACTCGTTATACAGGGGACAGTGAAACGACCCAATGTTTGAGGTCTGCGACACCTCGTATATTCGAGCTACGTCGGGAGGGGTACACCAAACTCATACGCCACAACAAGGCACTATAAAGCCTCATGATAATTTTCGAAAAAAGGTACCACACAACACGAAAAAACCGCATCGAAATCATGAAAAAAATCATCAAAAAATCCGCGCAAGTCTTTTTACTACAGTCTATTTTATTTCCGTGGTCTTTCGGGATACGTTATCTAACTCCATACAGCGTGTATCCGTTGTCATTATACTTTAAGATTTAAGTACACATTATACTGAAAAAACTTCGAAAATTTTGCGTTAAAACTCTGCTATACTTAGTTCATGACGCATTATGAAACATTTCGTCCAGCTTTCACGAAACCGATTTTGTTTTTTCGAAGATCAACTGAAGATCTGGTAAAAATGTGAGCATCAAGGTCTTGAAGGCCTTTGATTTCGCTTAATGCGACCAAAACCAAGTACGACAGAATCCTGACTATAGAAACATATTGAAATTTGCAAGCGTTGTTATTTAAAACCATCAAACAGATTCACTTCAAGCCATTGCTTAGACCTTTCAATCATGAACGGTGTTCCACAAGGCACAATGCAAGGTCCAACGGGCATTCAAGCCAGAAATTATTTGAAATTATCTTCCCCAAATGATTTACGGCAGACCAACACAAACAATTTCAAGACGTTTCAAGTTCAATAGTTACAATCAGCATCGTTTGATTGATGCTAGCACGATTGGTCCGTCCGCGGACGTTCGTCACGATGCAAATTAAACATCGGTGCTAATATGGCTTTCACTACTATTTAGCAAATATATTTTAGTTGGAGGTTGGGGTAAGCACCGTCTTTGTTTAAATCTGGCGAAATAGAAACAGCCAGATTATTGAAAAGAACCTAAGATTCTAGTAAACAGTACCCATTTTAACTGAGCGAAGGCTGCAACAGCTTTCTCGTTACTTCATACAACTAAAATATAATTGCTTCTGGTAGTAAATGCAGTCATAATCACTAAAATTTAGTCCATCTCAATCCCAAGTGAACGAGCGCGAAGGCAAAAATTGTGAAACCTTCCTATTTACACTAGGTTTTATAAGGTTAATATAATCTTAAATAGTTTCAAATAAACTTACTAGCCGCCTTAATGTCCTAACCGAGGCCGCTAGTATGTTTCGATAATTAGATGCTATGCTACCATCTATTGCACTACCCCGGCGAATTCAAAAAAATAGTTTTTTTTATATATATTACTTTTTAACGCTAAAAATAAAATGTGTGGGGACGGTTGGAGCGAGCACGAATTACGGTTGAAGTTTGTGTGACAAGACGACAAGACGACAAAACGCCACTAGCACGCGCATAGCGCAATTGACTTATGATCATTCGAGAGACCTACCAAAATAAACTAAGTTTAACTTCCGACTCACTACTATTCTAAATGTCTTGAACACTGAATTCTCTCAAGCATCAAGCCTCGACTGAACGAATCCGGCCCGCGCTCACATCCCCACGAAACTTGCAGAGCAAGACTACAGCCAAATTGGTAACCGTTTTGTTAAGTTTGTACTAAAACGTGTCCCTACCACCTCCCTTAGTCGAAATCAAAACGAGCCCAATAGTTTATCCCTTCGCTGTCCACGTTTCAGACCAGGATAGGCGTAGCCAGAGAATCTACTTTCCTGAACCTTCAAACCTGGCCACGCCCGAACGTTGTAAGACAAGTTTCGTATAGGTTACATCTCATACAGGACTCAAACAGGGAATGATTGGAAAAAAGCACAAATCTTGTCATTGCAACGTCAAAAGATGGTGATCCCACTCTGTGATAAAAAATCTGACAAACTTGCTTAATATCTTAAAAGAGGTCTGAGCCTCGAAATCCGACATTTGAAATGTCGCAATCGCACCAACAAGTCGCAACCGTGAACGGGACAACAAGACAACCACAACAATATCCAAGTCAAGAATCTCTAATCAAATGTAAAATAAAGAAAAATATGAGGAAATTGTCTCTAGCTACACAGGTACAGTTATTTTCAAAAAGTTACGACATTTCACTTGTCTTACGCTTAATATCTTACGATAAGTGAGCGTACACAAATGCGATTGTCGTGCAACAATTCGCGAATGCGTCATCTCGTGACAGGACCTACCCTATCCACAAACGACAATGGACATCTAGCTTAGTTTCCGGATACATATTTGTTTGCTTAAATCGAAACTATTACTGTCAAAAACACGCTTTTATAGAAACTACCAATGCAGTAGTTTTTCATAAACTGGCATCATTGATTTGAAACATTTGTAGGTATTTGACGTGAAAAAGTTTAAATTGTATTTCACAGACCTAAATTGCAATGCTTTTCATATGAAAGTAAAATTATCTATCTATTTGCTAACGTGTACGTATTCTAATAGCACTTATAAGAAAATCGTGTTTGTAAGTCACGATATTAGCTACAAATATTACAAATTCAAGATGGCGGCTCCCACAAAAGCATATTCACTGAATCGACGCCTTGTACTTCTATCCAAAAACATTTTGCTTAACATTAAACATTGGATAATGTTGCAATTATTATTTACTAAGCGCCATTGGCGTCATCCGCAAATGAGTTGAGTGATCGGTGAGCATCGATCTAAATAATCGGTTTTTTCAATCGATTCTTTAAAGATCGGACAGCTATGCTTTTTGCTATCTTGCTTAAACGCCATTCATCGTATGTGTTGCAATCAGATGTAGAGGACAGTATCGAGTCGAATATTCACACTAATATAATAATCAAAAAATTGGTTACCTACTAAATTGCTTCTATTTTATAGCACTTACAATTAAGACCAGCAGCAACACATTCGATAAACAGTCTTTTAAAACCGATTACTCTTAACGACGCTCAAAGCTCACAGCGTTAATGTCCGTCACTGACAGTCAATACAGTGTTGCCATTATAAAAAATCCTAGCCGGTTTGGTAGAAATTCACTGAAACTAGTCTAAATAATAATAATGCTAGTGTTATGTATACCTTTGCCTGGTTTTAAAGGGCAGGAGAACTCGGAGTGGTAAATACTAGATACCGCACTAGACAGCTGCCAGCAGTCAATCCGGTAGTTCAGGCACTTGTGGTTAAAATAGCCTGGCCGCGGTCGCAGGCTTGGATAAAGATGGGTGCGCAGCCTGCTGCTTGCTGCTGCCTAGTGCGTTATCTGCCGAAGTGCAGTCAGATGTTTTTATTTGAACATTTCATACATATTAGTGCAGTAACGTTAGTAATCTCGCAGGACTGTTAGTGACATTATAAATAATGACTTTTTTGTTTTATGCGAAGGCGTATTTAGAGTGGGGAAGATTTGCCCCGGGCGTCTTTCAAATATAGACCCGCAAAATCACCAATCAATAAGTTTTTAAATTTAACTATTGCATAATATACCAATACAAGTGTAGAATTTTAATACAAATAATCTCCTTCGCAACTCCCGCGTTTTGTTTTTTTTTTATTGAAGATAAGAATCCATACGCTGCATTGACAACTTACAATAATACAACAAAAAATCTACTGCTCTAAACATTTTAGCCAGTTCGACGGTAAATGCATAGCCCATCTGATTGTTTTTCGTTGATTTATAAAAACAATAAATGAATAAATGTCTCGCTCTAATTATTGTATTTTTTCAGTTGTGCGAGTGAAACAAGAATAGTAATTAGCCAAAGCTAAGTTTGTTAAATTCGGCCTTTGAGCAAAAGTCGTTATGTATAATGTTAGCAATAAACAGATTTGCGAGATTATTAATGTTTTTAAAAACAACCCTGTACTATTCAATCTGCCAAACTCGCAAGGTAGGAAGAAGCATTTTTTCCGAGAATGTTACCAGCAACAAAATCACGTTCAGGTGTTGCTAGTATGAAAGACTAGTTTATTACCATTACATACTATAATATTCCGATGTATGAATTGGGCAGATATTATGTGCGAAGATGAAGTATTGACATGATGTTGATAATACTTCATCTTAGCAGACTGCGTGGCGTGAGAGGTATCCGACGGGTCCGGGCTGTGGTCAAACGGAAAGTAGTAAAAAAATCAAACATTTTTCTATAAATTACCCAAGTTAAAATCAAACTAAGAAATTACTCAAATTAAAATTGGGTAATTTTCTCGCGCATCCACAATTAAAATAACAAAGCACGACTTTTAAAACAATTTTCATAAACTACCCCTCAAAAATGAAAAATTACCCCTCCGAAAATGAAATTACCCGTTTGAAAATGACCCACAAACCCGGCTCCGTGTTAGTATAGGCACAAGTACTGTTCGATGTTGTTAGTACGACGAAGGTTCCACTGTAAAGCGACACGTACAGACCACTGGGCGGGCCTTAAACATATTATATCTAACAAATTAATACTGAATCGGTTTTGGGTAATAATTTTTGGCTTAAGTCGTATTTTGGGTAGATTTTTTTCGTTCTGGTGGGGTTGTGAGTGTTGTTAAATTGCTGTTCGATTTTGAGCCTTGTTGCATTACAACAATGTCCAGATTTTTTCAATATTGTCATTAGGGTGGAGAGATATTGAAATGCATAGTAATTATACTCAATATTTTTAAGAAAACGTGAATATTCACGTATAATTGGCTAATGCAAACATTCCTTTCCATTTAAAATTCAAGGCCGAGCCAGAAAAAAGTTTTTTACAACACACCACTCCATGAAATCCCACCAAAATACATCAAAAATCGACCCACCATACTCCACACACTATACGACTGAGACCACTAAACTGTCGGACCTGGCTAAAGAGGGATTTACACAGGTCGATTTTCTTCACAAATCGCACTCGCGGTATTAATTACGGCATCAAATACGGTATGTTTGAATGTGTCAAATACCGCATCGTTCGTTATTATGGTCGAATTTCACCACCCCTGCAGCTTAAGGATTCTTTCAATTTATGCGTTTCGTGTCGTACTGCAGTCGCGCCGCGCGATTCGTTTATAAACCAACGAACGTGCCCGAATACTCAAACGCTATTAGGTTTTGCGACGCTGAAATCTGTTGCTGTCTTTGTCACTCCACACGGATGAAGTAAGGACAGCAACAGATTTCAGAGTGCGAATTAAATGACGTTTGAGTTTTCATGTGTAAGTCACCCCGAAAATAAACCCTTCAAAGCCAAGTCCACAGCCTAGTCACCCCAGCCTACAGCCTCGCCCGTCGGGCCTACCAATTACCATGACGTTTTAAAGCGAAAGTAGTTCCACTGAGGGAGCGAGATGACAGACGACTTGTACAGCTCTGTCACTTTCCCTCACTGGAAGTAAACGTCATGGTAGGCCACCAGTAGCCCAATTACGTAATCAAAACCGTAGCGATATCGTAGCGTCTAAGTCGTTAAGATCATTTTCGTATTCACATCCGTCAACGATTTAATTAGCTGAATACGCATCAACGACACTTCAATCGAGCGACTTTAAAATCGGTGTAGTTCTAACTCGATTGACGGATGTGAATACCAAAATGGTCTTAACGACTTAGTCGCTACGATATCGCTACGGTTTTGATTACGTGAATTGGGCTACAGCCCACGTGTCGCCCAGTGTGTCTGTGTGTGTGTGTGTGTGTGTAGTAATGTAAGCACTAACACCAGCGGAAGGGCACGGCGCGCGGTCGGTCGGCGCCCTCCTTGACGAGCGGCTTGTGGAACTCGCGCCCCGGCCGCGAGTGGATCGTCGCCCAGCAGTGCTCGCAGTAGTACTGCAACAACGTCACGGTTTTAGTGGGTAGAGAACAAAGCAGTTGATAACTTATCGGTGATGACCATTAAGCATATACTACGTGTATTTTTTGGTCTTGCACAACTCGCTAGGAGATGATGATTCTACTCATTAAAACAAACAACTTTTATTATGGAACCAACTCTGAAATAGTTTCTAACAAAAGTTGGATGCCCTCCCGACCTTAATGTTTGAAACAGCTGATATTTTTTTCGCGATTTCAGAGTAGGTTCCATAATGAAAGTTGCTTGTTTTTATGAGCAGTATCATCTCATAGCAGGTTGTGCAAGACCAAAAATTTACCTAGTATAACCTATCTACACCTTTTTACTTATAAGTGCATTCTGTTTCGTCTGTCTGATAAATCGGCTAAAAATACGGGACAAGTATTTTTTGCATCAAATTAATAAAACTATACAAAGATAAAGAGCAACAAAGTTCCGGAAGGGGGCTTTAGACGTCACTGTTCAGCAAAAATTGTATCAGATCGTGACGTCACGCGAAACTACAACACACTGTATCGTCGTAATTTTTCGTTTACGAGAAAAAAGAAAAAATACTTGTCCAACGTTTATAAACTTTTTGATAAAATAAAAAAAAAACAAAATCATTTATTTTGTAAATAGGTTGTATACATAACACTTTTACATGTCAATATATTTTTATTAAGCGAACGATGGGGCCGGTGTTTCCTAGCTGGACTGCTCTGAGAAGAAACATCCGAAACAAACTCAGAGGTCAAAGTCTCTTATTAAAGTCCATAAAATCGTATTGGTCAAAAATGTGCGAGAACCATGAAGGTTTATCTGAGGTACTCTCTTGATGATAGAAGCACACAGATTTGAGTGGACCTGTCCAGACAGTGCAAGTATTTGTCAGTAAAGGCGCGTTTCCATTATGCAAGTGATTTGCATACTAGTTGCAAGTTGCATGCAAATTGTATAGTGGAAACAACAACTTGCAAACAAGTTGCAACTTGTTTGCAATTAGGTTTAAACTTGTACGCACAATAATCAAGTCGGCACATTTGCACGCAAGTTGCAAGCGGATGCGGTCGTGCATAGAGGGTTACTTTGTTTATGACTATTACTTTGTAACTAACTTGTATACCAGTAAAATCTTGTATGCAAGCTGCAAGTTGAACAAAATCGTGTTTCCAATTCAAATCACTTGCACACAAGTCTGACGTCATACATGTATGCAAGCACTTGCATAATGGAAACGCGCCTTAATCGTTTAGCTCAACTAAAAACTGATTTAAGTGGACCTGTCCAGACAGTGCAAGCATTTGCCAGTAATCGTTTAGCTCAAGAGCTTAACGTCTTGACGAACAGTACCAAAGTAAGGACATTTGGGTAGGCCGCGTAAAATACTCAAACCGTCAGACCGCATAATGATGATCTTACTGTCGGACTAATTACTTTTTTGTCACCTATTGGGGACTATTCGAGAACCTGTGAGCGAGTGAACACAGCACAAGAGCGGTTACCTGCAGACAAGTGACGTTGGCGCAGAAGAAGGGCGCGAACTTGGAGCCGCAGCGCGCGCCGGCGCACTCGTCACACATCTGGTCGTCCAGCACGTACGGCTTCACCTGCAAACGGTACATTTGTACATGTTAATGTTTAGATTTCATTTACTAACATTTTAGTACAGTTTATTGGTTATTGACGATTTAAAAAAAAATGAATTTTATGATAATTTTTCATTTTTGAAGGGTAATTTTGATTTTTGTTAGGGTAATTTATGTCGTGTAAAGTAGGTACAAATTTCACATAACGAGAGAGTATGGTTTGCTGGTAAGCGGTCAAACTTTATTTACGGAGACGTTAACGAATTCATCAATGCAAACTCATGGATAAACTATTTGGAGTGACGTCACAGTTTTATGTCTAGATTGACGTGAAAAAAACGACCGTCAACGCCCTGTGTTAGAGTTATTCCATGGGTCTCATTGCCCTGTGTAAGTAAGACTTACCTCGACGCGCTTGTCGATGTCGCCGTGCTGCAGCTGCACGAAGCGCGCGGAGATGGCGGCGATGTACGACTGCTGGTTGGAGAACGCCACGCGGCCCGCGCCCTGTACACACAATATACCCCATGACTATTGCACTATATACCATTTGCATTAAGATTAGACATTTAAAAACCTTTTTTAATACTGTCGTTTTAGGGCAGATTTTTCAATCGCCAGATAACTTTTATCTGAAGAGTAAGTTTGACGTTTTGACAGCTTTTGCATATAAAATATGTCAAACCGACATATTTATTCCTCAGATAGAAGTTAACTGATGATTGAAAAATCTTATTGAAAAATTTTATTACGTTGGCGGAATGACAAATGACCTCTGCAGTAAATAGTTGGTTTGTAATTTACTTTTTTTGCTATCAATGCCACCCCGTCTACGGATCGGTTGAACAAATTGAAAAAATGTTGTTTCAAGTAGGGTCTAATCTTAGGCTGAGGCTACACTAGGCTGCGACGCGAACTGCGACGCACGAGCGATTGAAACAAATACATGGATTCTCACTAAATGGCTACACCGTTCTCAAATATTACTAGCGATCTTTGATTATTTCTGCGACAGGAACTACATTACTGTAATCGCGGCACCGGCTACATCGACGTATCAGCGAATTTGAATCGAATAAACGCCAGATTTTCGGTTATAATGTAGCCATTCCATGTTTATCTCGTTTCGCTCTTCCAGTCGCTTCGCAAATCGCTGCCTACTGTAGCCTCAGCTTTAACGCGAACAGTGGCTTTCGTGCAAAAACGCAAGGTCTTAAACACTAAACAATTATTTATAAAGAACATCTTTAAGCATTGCAAAATGTTGCGTAGTCCAAAAGATATACAACGTGTATTTTTGGTCTTGAAAAACCCACATGGAGACGATTCTACCCATAAAAACAAACAACTTTTATTATAGAACAACTCTGAAATCTCGAAAAAAATATCAGCTGTTCATACATTATGGTCGGAAGGGCATTGAACTTTTGTTAGAAACCGCTGATATTTTTTTCAGTATACACCTAGTATATCCCATGACTAGGCTTCCATGCAAAAAACTAAGGTCTCAAATATTGTGTTATTGGATATTTAACATTATTAAGAGGGGTGCATCAAGGTAGCCCGCGAACTTTAAATTTTCTTACGTATTTTTGCTATTTGCAGCTCAGTGTGTGTGTTTTAACCCAGACAGTTAGCAGCAAGTTGAAAAAAACGTTCGAAAATTTAGGAATTTCGCGGGCTACCGTCCCTTTAGCGACATTTTTTCTGAGAGGACATTCTGCAAAAACTATGACCAATGGACGTTATGAAAGTGGATAATCTGAGCCTGAGCTACCCTAAGATATATAGGGCAAGGGCAGAGAGCTGATACAAGAGATACAGACCTTAGGGTACTTGAGCTCGGGGTCGGTGTCGATGCCGGCGTAGCACACGCCGCCGTACAGCCGGTCCATGATCATCGCCAGCTCCACTGGAAGGAAACGAATAGCCATTATTATCTACTGTTAATATTATAAACTTAAAACTTACCAAGCGCGAGAGAGAATAAGATTAGCTGTCACAGACTTTCTGCCTTACTATTTTGATGTGAATTTTAATTCCGGCCTTGTACCCGTATCCAAGTAGCTTTTGAGTGGAGCAGTATCCATCCATTATATAAACTAGCTTTTAGGACTGGCAGTAATCACAGTTTGAAGAACTGAATCGAAAAAAAAAACGTTGTGACCAGTGTATGTATACCCCTACTATGAGTCGGTATTCTAGCTCCCTATGTAATCTGCGTCCACAGGCCTCCACGGGCAGATCCTAACGGGCTAGGATCCCCCTAACTAGCCTCCAAAGAAAAATCAACTCTACTTCAGGCAAACTCACCAGCCATGCCACGCACAACGCCTCCAACGAAGACAATCTCGAGGTCGAGCGGTCAGATTTGCAAGAGCTTTGGAGCCCTAAATGTGATCGAAGAAAGAACTATGTCAGCTTACCAGCTTTCAAGAAGATAGTCTTCCAGTGGTCGAGTGGCATGATAATTGTCGAGCGTCAGCTTGTCTCCACGGCTAGATCTGCCCGGGCTAAATGACATAAAAGAAAAATCAACTCTTCTTCAGGCGAACTCACCAGCTTTCAAGGGACGCGGCACGCCTCCAACGAAGACAGTCTTCCTGGGGTCGAGCGGCATGCTGGCGTCGAGCACAAAGTCTGCATCCGCAAGCCTCCACGGCCGGATCTGCACGGGCTTGTCGCGGATCGTGGGCGAGGACACGCACAAGTACAGCTTGTCGTCGTCCGTGATGCACGCTTCCATTAGCGCCGCTACTGAGCTCTCGTCCTGGAGGCGGTAAAGGCAACATGTTTACTTCCAAAGAGACAGTCTAAAAGGCACTTTGGGACATCATTGGAAAGACATCTACTGTTGCATCCATAATCAACCGACTGACTGAAGACTACTGCTGGACAATGGTTTTTTTCCCAAAATTTCGCCACCAGTCCTACGCCACCCGCATCTAACGATCTTGATGAGACCATAGGTCCATCTTGAGGGAGTCATGCTTACTCTGGGTTTTTCGGTACGCAATCGCCCCTCTTGAACCTTTCCGACCCAATGGCCGTCACTTTGGGAAACCATTAGATAAATATTGTTCAATCTAGTCGCCCATTTCAAAAAGTGGTTTTCTATGATGAAGAATATGCAAACTCCATAATGGGTGATGTCATATTATTAAGGTACGGTTACTACAGCATGGCATGCGTTGCCACGTAGTGTTCGGATGTGTGTGCTGTTTTTAGTACATTTATTTAAATACTGATTTTTCTGGATCAGTAATCCTTGTGAGGTATTTAAGATATTCTCTTAAAGTTCTTTTACCAAAGAGTTTGAAAAGCATAGAAGACATACATTACAAGCATGTAATTGGTGCGCTATGTGGCATAATATGCATAAAATCACGCTACGACCCACTGGGGAGAAGCATTCACTAAAAAGCCTTCAACGCAGGTGAAACTGCGAGGTTTACAGCTAGTAGTTTTATTTCTATTTGAGTTTCCCTTGAAGACTATATTGTGCCTATTCACACATAGTATAAGGCCTGAACTTCTTAGAACTACAGATGCTAAACCCGTCACATACCTGGAACAGTAGAAACGCGTAACCCTTGGGCGGAAAGTAACTCTTGCTCTCTGCTTTGTGCGGCCAGTCCACCACCAGCGGCCCGAACCGACGGAATGACGACGTTATTTCATCTGTAACAAGGCATAATTTTGCATGATTAAAATTGTAGTTTTCGCTCCGTGCTTCGAAAGACAGCGTTGTACAGTAAACTCAAAATCATCATTACTTACACTGTTGTAAAGTTTATATTTGATTGGTTGGGTGTGTGTACATAAATCTGTTACGGTTTAGGTTATGTATACAAGGTGTCTAATATGCTTATGACGGGGCCTGTTGTTCTAGTAGTTAGTGACTCTGACTGCTAAGCCGGAGGTCGTAGATTCGATTCTCACCCAGGACTAACTTAGTTCTGTATCTGAGTGTAATTTACCTATACTAATATTATAAAGAGGAAAACTTTGTTTGTTTGATTGTAATGAATAGGCTCAAAGTTTACTGGACCTATTTTAAAAATTCTTTCACCATTCGAAAGCTACGTTGTCCACGAGTAACATAGGCTATATAATATCACGCTACGTCCCACGGGGGCGAAGCAGTAACCAAAAACGTGGGTGAAACCGCGAGGAACAGCTAGTCTATAATATTTATGTATTTATAATTTTCATAAGTATGTTTATCAGTCGTCTCGTTCCATAGTAAAGCTCTGCTTAGTTTGGGATGAGATAGCCGTGTGATAATTGACCCAGGATATTTAAATTATTTTATTTGGCAAAACGGTTAAGCCTTCCAACACACATGATTCGAGACACAATAGAAAGACAATAGTAGCGCGACAGCCGGCTGACGCTTAGTCGTTGAAAGGTAAAATCAAAATCCATAAATCTCAATCGTTAAGTAACCTCAACCAACATTACTGCACTGACCCAATAAAGCTCTGATTCCCCACTAGGGTGTAAATAGAACAAAGTAAAATTGCAAGCTACCCACGCACGTGCTTGTTAACGACTGGGCTCGATTACACGTGTATGTGTAGCTCTGTGCTTGTGTTATGGCATAGACACGTGTAGGAGGAGCCATGTGACGTCATTCATTCTGCGTTTCAGTCATAAATACGTAATTAAGGGCTCTATTTCGTTAGAGAATGAATACCAAGGTGGCGATGGCGCCACTAACAAAATGTGTACATTATGGAAGGTATCTCACACTTGTTCGGCGGGGTTTTACCTATGAAACAGCAATCAGCAATATTTGCGCAGTGATCGCGCGATCACCGCGCGATCGACAAAAAAAATCGTATTATGTATGAACCGATTGCTAATCGCTCGCTGATTGTTCTAATGCACTTATTGCTACGATGACAATAAAGTAGCAATCGCTGGAACTAATTAAATATCACCTTTAACAAAAAAAAACTTAACTTTGCTCTTAAAAACCGTACTAAATGCGAAACCACCAAACGAAAAATGCATATTTTAGTTAACTGATTGCTCCACAGAGGCAGCACTATCGCTATTTTGCTATTTGACGTGACGTATTTTGAATTGACGTTTGAGCAGCAAATTTTGCTAAATTATCGCGATCGCTCGGCTATTGCAAGATACGTAATCCCAGTGCCGGTGCGGGTAACTAAGTTGACCGAATTCACCTGCTTATGGCCATATATTTATCATGCAAGTTAAAAAAAATCTCGCCCCCCTGAAGTTATTGGTTTGTTCCCGTTGTCCCCGTGTGCCATATCCCCGTCACGGGGACAGCGGGACGTGATTAAATTTATTTCCCGTTGTCCCCGTAACGTACATTCGGCTAATGTGTAAACTAAACTAAACTTCAAATTCACAGTAATTTTAAATTTTTACACTTGACTACTTAATTCAATCAAATGGTCAGCGTCAGGATGGCTGGACCAAGCGAGATATGTCCTTGAAACCATGTGCACTATTTATTACCTATTTGCTACTATTTACTACCTATAGTTAAATATTTACTACCTTTTTTTTAAGAAACTTATCTAAGAAATAAAGTGGTCAGCCAACCTGACGTCAGGTTGGCTGACCACTTTCAAGTTTTCATAGTTTTAGCGTTGTATTAACCGCGCTGTTAATGTAAATATTTACTACCTGGTTGCTACCTTAACATATATGTTTTCCACAACTCTAAGAAGCTCCTATAAAATGTTATTAATAAAAACCATTTAAACGCCTGTACATCAATTATTGACATGTTTTGTTCTCAGAACAATTGCTAACAAAGTTTTTGTAGGCGCTTAGTGGCTTATGAACAACTTGTTTCTGGATAATTTTGTAAATATTAACATAATCGCATTTATTATGATCTTTATTAAATTAGGATACAATATTTGATAATATACAAAAGAACAATGGCAAGTCCCCATACATTGTTTTATTTGACATTAAATGTTTGTCTTCAATTAAAAATTATTCTGTTTAACTGAGTTTCAGCTCCTGAAACCATATATCCAAGAATTTTGTTTAGAAGAGGCCGGGGAAAAAAGATATTCCAACATGAAGTTTTACTTTTTTAGAGGTTATCCGTACGTAAAAAATGACACTAACCCCTGGTCTGGCCAAATGTCAAGCTGACAGCTGTCAATAATGTCGGGTATAATATTACTGCTACGCGAAATTAACCCTTATGATCAATGTCACTTTGTTTTATCTGAGGTAAGGTTGTAGTTCACTCAACTGGCCTGGTCGACAAACCATACCAATAAAAGATAAAGGGCTAATATGCAAAACATTCAACAATCTAACAAATACTAAACACTGCAGCACAAAGCGAATTTTTGTAGTATAAATAAATAAATAAGTGTTATTTAGTGCGTTTGACTGCTATACATGTGTGTGTCTGTCTGTACATCTGTGGCACCATAGCTCTTAAGCGGGTGAACCGTTTTGGATGCGGTTTTATTTTATTTGACATTGGTCGTCTAGCGATGTGTCTTAATCATGTTGCATCGAAATCGGTTCAGCAGTTTCGAAGTTATTAACTCTTTTGTTAGCTCAATAACTTGGTTTGTTCCCGTTGTCCCCGTACGCCGTGTCCCCGTCCTACGGGGACAGAAATATTTGAAAATAGTTCCCGTTGTCCCCGTACGCTGTCCCGGTAGATTAATATAAAGGATTTAGACCTTGTTATCAAGTAAGATTTTTTATTTAATGAAATGTCCCACAGAGTTACAGGACGTTAGTTTTCAATTAAAGATTGAAAACTTAAGAGAACAAAAGTACTAGGCGAGCAGTAACGTGAAGTGGTCGTGTGCGAAAATTTAAAATATGTGGTGGAGCACGTTTTCCATTTACCACTTCACGTTACTGCGCGCCTAGTACATTTGATTGTCAGCGTCAGGATGGCTGGACCAAGCGAGATATGTCCTTGAAACCATGTGCACTATTTATTACCTATTTGCTACTATTTACTACCTATAGTTAAATATTTACTACCTTTTTTTTAAGAAACTTATCTAAGAAATAAAGTGGTCAGCCAACCTGACGTCAGGTTGGCTGACCACTTTCAAGTTTTCATAGTTTTAGCGTTGTATTAACCGCGCTGTTAATGTAAATATTTACTACCTGGTTGCTACCTTAACATATTTTTGTAAGTTTTTTCAAACTTTCACATTTATTAATTAAGGCCGGACAAAAAAGTAATATAAAATGAAAAGTTAATTGATTAATTTAGTGGACTTTTATTGATTTGTGTTGCCACTTTGAAAAAAAAATTGCTCGTCGTGAAGTCGTGATAATGAAATCGTTTTTAAAGTTTTCACTTCTTATTTGTAAATAGCTACGCCTATTTAAGCAACGTGGGAATAAATAAACAGCATGAAATAATTATTCTGAGCTTTTCACGAAGGGTTTGGCAAAAAGACTTGGGTCTAAAATCGTCCTGGATTGAAAAAAATATATTGATTTGATCCTTGATTTATGGTAAAAGTTATGACACAGACGCTTGCGCTGTGTTATGGCTGGTGTGTTTTGCTTTTGATTGTGTTTCTTTTTCTGTATTCTCCTTTGACCTGGACTGCTAACGGACTCTGATTGTGCCCTGCGTGACCTGTGCTTGTGAATATTTGAATATTGTGAATATTGCTGTAGTTGCTTAGTTGGTCGGCGCACAGTAGGATGTTGCGGTCATGTATTGACTTTGATCTGGTATTTGGGGTGGGCCAGACATCAACAAAATATTTCCGCACCTGCAGAATTTCTAGATGATATTTTTATAAGAGAGGATGAAGACGAGTAAACATTTTTGTATAATAATATTAATAATAAACTTGTTTTATTAGTTCCCTCCAAATAGTTATAAACCTTTCAAAGACCAAGCGACAGCCGGTTTTCGCGCTGCTATTATCTTTCTATTGTCTCGAATCACGTGTGTTCGAAGGTTTAAGAAATGTTCTCTTATGAAAGGTTCTTAGGTTTCTCATTTATTAAAGCATAAGACAAATAACGGGCAGTGTTTAGTATTTGTTAGATTGTTGAATGTTTTGCATATTAGCCCTTTATCTTTTATTGGTATGGTTTGTCGACCAGGCCAGTTGAGTGAACTACAACCTTACCTCAGATAAAACAAAGTGACATTGATCATAAGGGTCAATTTCGCGTAGCAGTAATATTATACCAGACATTAATGACAGCTGTCAGCTTGACATTTGGCCAGACCAGGGGTTAGTGTCATTTTTTACGTACGGATAACCTCTAAAAAAGTAAAACTTCATGTTGGAATATCTTTTTTCCCCGGCCTCTTCTAAACAAAATTCTTGGATATATGGTTTCAGGAGCTGAAACTCAGTTAAACAGAATAATTTTTAATTGAAGACAAACATTTAATGTCAAATAAAACAATGTATGGGGACTTGCCATTGTTCTTTTGTATATTATCAAATATTGTATCCTAATTTAATAAAGATCATAATAAATGCGATTATGTTAATATTTACAAAATTATCCAGAAACAAGTTGTTCATAAGCCACTAAGCGCCTACAAAAACTTTGTTAGCAATTGTTCTGAGAACAAAACATGTCAATAATTGATGTACAGGCGTTTAAATGGTTTTTATTAATAACATTTTACAGGAGCTTCTTAGAGTTGTGGAAAACATATATGTTAAGGTAGCAACCAGGTAGTAAATATTTACATTAACAGCGCGGTTAATACAACGCTAAAACTATGAAAACTTGAAAGTGGTCAGCCAACCTGACGTCAGGTTGGCTGACCACTTTATTTCTTAGATAAGTTTCTTAAAAAAAAGGTAGTAAATATTTAACTATAGGTAGTAAATAGTAGCAAATAGGTAATAAATAGTGCACATGGTTTCAAGGACATATCTCGCTTGGTCCAGCCATCCTGACGCTGACAATCAAATGTACTAGGCGCGCAGTAACGTGAAGTGGTAAATGGAAAACGTGCTCCACCACATATTTTAAATTTTCGCACACGACCACTTCACGTTACTGCTCGCCTAGTACTTTTGTTCTCTTAAGTTTTCAATCTTTAATTGAAAACTAACGTCCTGTAACTCTGTGGGACATTTCATTAAATAAAAAATCTTACTTGAAAACAAGGTCTAAATCCTTTATATTAATCTACCGGGACAGCGTACGGGGACAACGGGAACTATTTTCAAATATTTCTGTCCCCGTAGGACGGGGACACGGCGTACGGGGACAACGGGAACAAACCAAGTTATTGAGCTAACAAAAGAGTTAATAACTTCGAAACTGCTGAATCGATTTCGATGCAACATGATTAGGACACATCGGTAGACGACCAATGTCAAATAATATAAAACCGCATCCAAAACGGTTCACCCGCTTAAGAGCTATGGTGCCACAGATGTACAGACAGACAGACACACACATGTATAGCAGTCAAACGCACTAAATAACACTTATTTATTTATTTATACTACAATATTCGCTTTGTGCTGCAATTCTTTTTAAACACTGCTTCTTACCCACGACGGAACGGAGGTGTATGCGTTTGGGGTGAGAGGTTGTGGAAAACATTTTGCTTTTCTGTCTGTATGTACGCCTAGATCTTTAGCCCAATAAAACGGTATTTTTAATGCGAAAAAATTCATGAATTGACAGTGATTCAAGAATAAAATTTAAAAAAGCAGAGTTTGTCATCAAATTATATCACACATTGCGAAGCTGTAACGAGTTACTATTACAAAAAAAACACACATTACTATTTGCGGAGACAAAGGCCACCTAACAAACATTATGTAATAAAAAAACTATAAATGCATTTCTTCGCCTGTTCAATCATTTAGACGTCCAATTGGTTCGCATTAAACAACGACGGTTGCTAGGCAACCGAGCCACAAACATTCTTGGTCACTGCAACGTAATGGCGATACCAAGGCCTTAGAGCATCGATATTGACCCAGATAATGTTTGTGAAACTAATAATCGTAAGGCTAGCTTTTTATGTCTAAATCGATAGACGACACTATGTATCCGGTTGTTAGAGCAATTTAATATCGCTTAGTTTTCTAATGTTCGTGTTTGTTTGAATATTACAACATTCATGAGCTAAAAGTCGAACCATTTAACCTAAGTAAATTAAACCTACGAACACACGTGATTCGAGACACGGAAAGACAATAGCAGCGCGACAGCCGGCTGTCGCTTGGTTGTCGAAAGGTTAATTTTGTATCTATGTTACCGGCCAAACCCGATTTCAAGACAAACTAGTTTTGCCTAGGCTAAACTAGTCTAAGATAGGTCGACGGAGCCCCGCGCAGCGGCGCGCAGCGGCGCGGGGCTCCTATTTCCTATATTATTTAGACTAAGGCGGGAGAGCTCCGCTTGACTTCGCTCCCGCCTTAGCCTTCTAACCTAACCAGTCCGAATCGGGGTGCCCTGAGTCGAGGCGAGGAAGAACTAGTTTAGCCCAGGCAAAACTAGTTTGTCCTGAAATCGGCACTGGGATTACGTATCTTGCAAAAGCCGAGCGATCGCGATAATTTAGCAAAATAAACGTCAATTCAAAATACGTCATGTCAAAGAGCAATCTAGCGATAGTGCTGCCTCTGTGGAGCAATCAGTTAACTAAAATATGCATTTTTCGTTTGGCGGTTTCGTATTTAGTATGGTTTTTTAGAGCGAAGTTAAGTTTTTTTTTTGTTAAATATGATATTTAATTAGTTCCAGCGATTGCTACTTTATCGTCATCGTAGCAATAAGTGCATTAGAACAATCAGCGAGCGATTAGCAATCGGTTCGATAATACGATTTTTTTTGACGATCGCGCGGTGATCGCGCGATCACTGCGCAAATATTGCTCATTGCTGTTTCATAGGTAATAACCCCGCGGGTTTGGCCGGTAACATCTATACTAATAAAATAAAGCTGAAGAGATTGTTTAAACACGCTAATCTCAGGAACAGCTGGTTGGAATACAAAGATTTTTTAATGTGAGTTACCTAATTTGTCGAGGAAGGCTATGTTATGACTAGAATCCGTTCCAAACTGCCTCCATGGTCTAATGGAAATAAACAATTTCCGCCTTATTACAAAACAAGGTTTTTCTGTAAACCAGGTTTAAACCATTGAGCTAGGTTTTGTATTTCGAATTTTGATTGTTTATATTAAATTATTATTAATTAAATTCACAATTTAATTAATTTGATCAAGCAAAAAACACATGTTCCGTATTTTTGGCCAATCTATCAGACGGACTAATCAGAATGCCATTTTTTATGTTGTCGTCATCCCTTTTAAGCAGCCTCTGCGATGGCAACGTATTTTGGAATCATTTGGGGGGTCACCACTGTGTTGCGGAATAGTTCTATTAAGCCCCATATTCATAGTAAACATTTGTTTAGCAACTGTTGATCAACTGTTGTTGTCGCTCGCCGGGCGTCAACTCTGCAGTATGGTGGATCAACACCGCAACACAAGTGTTGCCCGTAATATGATGACAGCAACTCGTCAACATGTTTATGCAACCATGTTGCTAAACAAAATGTTTACTATAAATACGGGGCTTTAGTTACCGCGTCCGCGACCCCGAAACATAAAGAGCAACCCGAAGGAACATGAGTCTGACACGCCCCGCTCAGGATGGGAGAAGTTATTCCCACTCTCCAAAAGGGGGTCCCCCACTCAACACTAGGTGGGTCGTCGGCACACTTGCCACCATGACATGAAAAAAATTCGCGGAAAAGGTTCTTATCAGCTCAGCTCACACATTTTAAAAGCCAACAAAAACCACATGTTCACGTCGCGATAACGCGCTAGTATTTTTATTTAGCTGTTATCTGTTTTGGTTTACACTATCGAGAATTCATCAGTCAGCCAACATTTGATATTGAAGCATGACTCCAAGTTTTTGACTCTCGACTAACTAAAAAAGTAGCCTAACTAATATGTTCATCCTGAAAGTTTAAGCTACCTCTATCATCAGATCGTTCTCGTTATAGAAACTGTCATTGGACACAGCTAAAACGGACATTGGAAATTTGATCAAATGGAACGTTGAAAATAACTAAAATTTCGGAAGTCGGTGGCAACAAAATTGACTGGCAGAAAAGAAGCCACTGACTTCCGAAATTTTAGATACGTTTGGGTTTTTGAAGGCGGTTATTATTTTTTTGAAAAAAGTTTTTTATTTTTTTGAAAAAAGTTTTTTACTTTTTAGTGTCGAGTCACAATGTCTGACTGTGTATTACAGTATCTTTCAAAGCAATTTATTTTTAAAATAAAACTTACAATCTTATATAAAACGAAAAATAGAAATTGAAGTTACGCACAAATAATTAATCGTTAATTTTTCGAGAAGCACTAAACCGATCGCCACAAAATTTAGATGGGACCACTCCTGAATCATGATTTATCAAACAAAAAAAGAACCATCAAAATCCGTTTACAATTGACGGAGATATCACGTAACAAACAATACAAAAAAAAAACATACAGACGGATTGAGAGAACGTCCTCTTTTTTGAAGTCTGTTAAATAACAAAGATGCTACACACAAAATTGTTTACAAAACAATGCTTAATAATTTGGTTGAGTTAGTTTTGTAAAATGTTAAAAAAATCATCTACATTTGAAACACTTTTCGTTGCCGCTCCAGTTTAAACAAATAGAGACGGGGCTAGCTCAACGTAGGAGAAACCTGAAGGAACCTCCCGATTGTTTCGTAGATAAATTACGTTCGCCACCTTCCCGCAAAAAATCCCTTACCTAGCAAAGTAACACGGGTGAAAAAGGTAGGCCATTCCAGCGACACGACTACCATTCTATGAAATCTCATAAGTCATCTGAATAGAATCTGACCCAGTTAGCACAAAGCGTTCGCTGGGCCCGTCAACCTGTTCAGATTATGGGTCGCTGATAAATTGACAATAATAGATGAATGACTATTGTTGGATGTTTACATCTGTAGGCCGACCCAGTCGCGGGATTACCTATGTTTTTCAATCGGTTTGCGGAAAAGAGAGATACGATTGACTTGATGATGCAACAAAATATTGTAGGAGATTGAGAATTCTAACGTCGAAAATGGGCGTTTCAGATTAATAACGCGTCTGGATTATTTAGAAGGCCCTCCTAAATGGGTGAACAGATAAGGATGGAGTGTTGTGCGTATATTCTAATGGGTTTCTGGTCGGTTTCAAAATACTATAGGACCGGAGGGAAAGCGCTCATAGCCTAACAGGCCTGCCGTTTTGTAGTTTTGTATTGTAAAATATTTTTGTTGAGATTGAAGTAGGTAGGTAGTTAAACTTTAATAAAAAAAAAAAAAAAAACTAGCTTCTGCCCGCGGCTTCGCTCGCGTTAGAAAGAGACAAAAAGTAACCTATGTTACTCTCCATCCCTTCAACTATCTCCATTTAAAAAATCACGTCAATTCGTCGCTTCGTTTTGCCGTGAAAGAAAGACAAACAGACAGACAGACACACTTTCCCATTTATAATATTAGTATGGATGTGGGAGAGACCATTTGTCAAAACGAACGAAGATTATTGATAACTGCAGATATAGAGAAAGGAACTTATCAGACTTTGATGCCTTTTGTTTCGAAGAAATTTTCTATACTTAAGATGATTTGGGAATTTCGCACCTAAAACCTCAATAAAATAAAGTATAAAAGGTTGTGGCAAAGTCCGTCACTTTTAAAGTATATTCTTACTAGAAGATACGTCTGTGCAGTTTCCATTAACGGACACAAACTCATTTTATTAGGGCACCGCGTTTTTCATTTCAGTACGCAACCCTAAAAAAGGTTGCTACCGGCAATAAAAATAAACTGGTCATTCGCCTAATGACAATTACTGCGAACATGGTCCTTTACGTTGTAGCAATAAAAATATAAATGACCATTCCACGGTTACACAACAGGAGTTTTCTCTTACTAATCTGCAGCAGAAATCCGATACTGCGTTTCAAAACGGATGTGTTGACTGCCTATCAGACTTCTATAAGCCTAAGGCCGATTGTCCATCGCCGCCGTCACCGTCACGTCAAACAGATCGAGATGACGACGTCGAAGTGGCGACACATAATTTTTTTTGTAGATGTGAAATCATCAAATGTCTTCTCCCGCCCTTCGTGTCAGACTTTTACTGACTAAAACCCACCCATGTTCCTTCCTTTATGTTTCGGGGCAACGGTAACTATTAAAACAATTCCGCAACCCTGGACGGCACATACATTTACTAATAACCTAACCTAACTATCATCACGATCACTATCTCCAACCATGCTGTGTGGTTATACAGGTACTCTCTTTTTAAGGAAAGCCATGCTCTGGTCTTTAAGAAAATCTACAGTAACTTTCACTTTTTTTGGACGTGGGAATCATCTTCTACTGGGAAAGGAGTGACGACTTTCATTAACTAAAAGCTACCTATATTCCTTTATCTGCCCTTTTCATTCCAGGGCCTCTCAACTCATTCGAGCAATCCTTCAACTGGTCATACTCCCTGTAAAGCAAAGCAATGTGCAAGTTGTAGACTCACCCTCATCGATGTCTGGTGGCAGTCCACCGACGAAGACTTTGCGACTGAACCGCTCGCCGTGCTCGGACCCTGCAGACACTGGCGACGAGCGAGCCGGTGAGCCCAGCGCGCTCACACACATTGACAGACCTGCAACAAATATGGGTCGTTATAGTTTGGCCAGGACCGGTGTACCGCGCCTTAGGAAAGAGAGGGAAGGGAAAGAAAGAGCAAGATTTACAGGCCTTACGATATCGAGATATAGAAGCACAAAACATATTTATTTTCCTTGTAATTCAAAGCAATTTTGTTAAAAAGCTTTGAAATAGTGATACAAATATCGGCAAAATCGTGCAATAGACTATTCAGTCACCATATACATTATGATCGAAACAATACCACGAGGTAACCAGATGCCCCAACCCTAGACAATTTTCTCATTTGTCTGACATAAGCCGTCAAGTAAAAAAAGTAACTAAGTAAATTGTTGCCATGCTCGTTTGCGACGACAAACAGACACAATTCAGAGCGATTCTCTGCCCAATCAGTCCTACCACGCACATTCCCGATACGGTGCTAATGACCACCTTCCTAAATTTTGAACTATCGGAAGGTGGTATTGAGGCACCGCTTAAGAGTGTTGTTAGAAAAAGTGTACTGACCGGCAGCAGACAGCCTGGAGACGACATCCTGTGCCTGGTCGGGCACGGAGGGCGAGCCGGCGCCGGCAGCGCCGCCCGCCACCGAAGCCTCCTCCACGCCGGGGAAGAACGGCGACTTGCCTGGGGACAAAACAGACGCTGTTCAAGATATGATATCATAAAGGAAAATAGACGACGGCCAGCGTGGCACCATTATGATGTTCTAATAAAAAAATAGTCTTAAGAGAGATAGGGGCCCTACCATCACGTTCAGGGTCAAAGCCCACCTCACCAGCACGTGGCACACCCTGCTGATTCACTGACCAGGCTCTGACGGACCAGGTCTCTTCACAAAGAGAAGACCTTTGCAGTCTTATTGCATATATTTGTGTTATAGATCTTTCTTCGTCTGAGACATTGTAAAATAAACATGGTAGTGGCAGAATTGTGGTGTCTTTTCGACAAATGCTATTTAATAAAGAGTTAAAGTTGAAGTTGAGATTAGGGTTTACAAACAACTCATCATCGACTAAACTGCTTAGGGCCAATTTCACCAAAATTATTATGCCTAGATAAGATGTTATGCATGGAAAAAAATCGTCATCTTGACAGATCAATAGAAGAAGTTTTATCATAGCTACAAATCTTAAATAATAAACAAACTAAGATATATTCTCTTATCTGACTTTGTAAAATAAGTAAGCTTTACTTAAATACAAAAATTAGTCTACATGCATGTTCGGTTGACACAGACGTGACCCCAAGTGACCCTACAGAGGTCACAAATTCAACAGGTCATCGAACTACAAATCTAGTATGTCCTGCCAACGAGGGTGACACTGTTTTGTTTAAAATTGGGATAATAAGTTTTGGAACTATAACAAAGTTACGTCTACACAATTTTCGGAAAACGCTGAAAGCTAGATTAATTTGCAATTGTGTAGTTTACACCATTAACTCTTTTAATTTCAGCCCAATAAATTCGGTTCATGATTTTTAGTTGCTTTGAAATCAATAAATAGTCAACTGAGTTGTTATTTTAGTGACGTCATAAGTTGCCATTGCCATGACATGACAGCTCATAAAAAGTACGTATTCAGCGTTCCAAAGAGAAAGAGACAGAGTACACTCAAATAAAGTCAAATGTATGACTGAAATGTCATGTCAGCCGTGGTTCCAATTTTAGCCATTTCACATATAACTTGGTCTGCCTGTACGTGCTTTGCAAAGTACGGGATTTCAGTGATGTCCAAGATAAATTAAGAAAATACATACAAATGGGAAGTCACATTTATATTTCCGAGCAATCTCAATTCACAAGATAATCTTGGTCACCCTACAGAGTACAGAATTTTTACGATGGCAGCATTGACACCGCAATCGCTACTTATTATAAAACTAAGTTGCAGTCTGTCTATCAGAGCTTATCTACTAAACTATTAGACAGATTTTGATGCGGTTTCAGCTTTTAAGTTTTAGGGAGTGTTTGGTTAAAGCGAAATTTTGGTGGCTGTTTAGTTTTTTCCTATAGATTTAGGCGAGTTTTCTTAACTATAAAGGCATTTAGTTTTAGCTACCTATAATTATAATATCTTTGTGAAAAAATTACCTCTGACATGTTAAATGGTCATTCGGTGATTGGATAGTAATAAGTTGCGTATAAACCTTTAAAGCATTATTAGGACAGTGACCGTATTTTTGTTTTAAATATTTTACTTGATAATAACAAATTTAAATATAGGGAGGGGAATGGATTGTTATTTTGATTTAACCGCTAATTACCGTGGTTTGACTGAAACATCGATTCTGCAGTTTTTATTATACATCCATTCATACATTTGACATTTGTGTCCCCGGAGACATCGGGCGATGTCGGGAGACGTCGGACGACATCGCCGCGACAATAAAAGACGTGAAATGATGTCTGATGTGGACGGAGACAAGACATCTGGCGATGTTGGGCGACATCGCCCGATGTCTCCGGGGACACATGTCGCGCGACAAATGTTTATAGTGGGGACGAGGCTTAAACCTTCGAACACAAGTGTTTCGAGGCAATAGAAAGACCGACAGCCGGCTGTCGTGTAGCTTGGTCGTTAAAAGGTTAATACATTCATCACAAACCAATAGGAGTTACCTTCAACATACTATTTTAAGTATACTTTTGATGTACTGCATTCATCTTAACCAAGTCAATGACATACTAAAAAATGTCCACCATCTTGGATTGGCGCCAAAAAATTGTTATTTAGATGTTAGAGACGAGTTAAAGAGGCGTTATTAGTTAATATGTGTAATGAAATAATATTTATAATCAGTTATGATATAATAAAAAAAAGTTTATCTTTCTAAAGTTTATCTTGGACATCACTGACATCCCGTGCCTCGGAAAGCACATTAAGCCGCAGGCCCCGTTTGTCATTCGTAGAACTTTGACAGTCGTTACAGGTATTCAGAAGCCAGAAAGTCTGGCCAGTCTAACCAAAGGGTATCGTGTCGCCCAGTTACTGGGTTGTGAGGGTCTAATAGGCAGTCGCTTCACGTAAAACACTGGTATCCAGCTGAATCCGGTTAGGCTGGAAGCCGACCCCAACGTGGTTGGGAAAAGGCTAGGGAGATGATGAGTGATGAGATAATAAGACACAGGATTTTATGAAATAAGCATTAAATTACAAAGAAGCCCCTAAACTTAAGATCGCGACTGCAGCAAACAAAAGAGTTGATAACTTCGAAACGGCTGAACTGATCTTGATGAAACTTGACTAAGAACCATTGACAGATGATCTATTTTGAAATAAAAAGAACCGCACCCTAATCGGTTCACCTGTTTAGGAGCTACGGTGGGTAACGCAGAGAGAGAGACAAGACCGACACACATGCAAAGCGGTCAAAAATCTAGAAAATTCCGAATGTTTTGTTTGTTTACAAGCTCTAATCTCTGAAACTACCAGTCCGAATTTTCAATGATATTTGATAATATTTATTTTAAAACAAAACGACCACAAATTTTATGCAACACATTTTACTGGTGTGTGTGAAAGAACCTTAATAATAACAAAATGAATTGTAAGTTCACCAAAATTAAACGAATAAAAAATACACATTGTAAAAAAAAGGCATTTGTGGAGGCAGTTTCAGCCGTTCGACAGACTACCTAATAAAATGCTGAAACGCATGTCAGTGTAATATGTACTAAAAATATTAAGATTCGACATAAAACGTATGAAGTACTGAAAATCTTTACGACTGTTTCCTTTGGGATAGGCAGTGACATTTGAAAATGCTATATTTTACTTATTAAATTTATTAAACGCTATGTTATCTTACGAATATGTGTCTCTGCCGATCCCATGAAAGAACTAGATTAAATATAAAATAATTAAAAATCACTCACTCTTTCTATACGGGAACCTCGGGCCTCTAATAAAAGGTGTAACCAGAGGAATAGTATGCACCGACATAATATTTTAACACGATTACTTTATTACGAAACGCGGTTTATGAACGAAAAAATTGCAAAAATCGTTTTCTTAATATTTTTCTTCGAAAAATCGTGTGACTCCGCTGCGACGGACTACGCGAATGAAAAAAAAACAGGATCGACAAATGTTCCAAATTTGAAATAATATTTTTTGAATCTAGCATGCCGTGCCAGCGGCATTTGATCGAGTAACGATAATAACCGTTTTAAATAACTGCTTAATAACGTTAAAATAACTTAGTTATAAATGTACATTATGGTATTTTATTAATGAACAATTAATTTTATCGGTTCAATGCCGAGTTCTTATGAAAGTTTGTTTTGAGTATGTTATTTTTAGTTAAAATAAACGTGGACTGAAGGCTGCCTATTTCTCTACACCACAATAGTAACATCACACAAAATAGTAGGTAGCTTTTTTTGGCGGCTACACAAACCTATTTCTATACAAAGTTTCATGACCTATTTTACCCCGTAAGGAGTTAAATATTCAAAAACAGCTTCTTCGGATTTACTTCATAAAAATAAACTACTTCATAAATATCACATTTAAGTAGTTTCAGCGGCGTTGACTACCATCAGAAAGTCTATCACTTTTATGTTTAAAGTCGATTAGCCTTTAAAACTGATATCTTAGGCGCTATAAAAGTCTATGGTCCATTGGAATAATTTTGACCACGAATAACGATTACAGATCAATAAAACGTTATTGTGAAAAAATCCTAAGGAGATAGATCCAAAGTTACATAATTATTTTACTGTTATTTATTTATGTTATTTATCTATGAATAGTGAGTTAAATACTAGAATATTTTTAATATTTTAGTTAGTCGAGAAGTAATAATCAGAAAGTCATACAAATTGATTGTAAGCGTTAGCTACATCACTCTATGGCCCACGGGAGCTAAGCAGCATCTAAACACGTTGCATAACATGTATTAATTTATCCGTTTAATGATATTTTGACATTTATTACTATTTATTTTATTTAAACATAGTACTTTTAAGTTGATAAAACATATAAATTGTATGACTATTAGGCAGGACATATTGAAACTTTTTTTAAGACCTGTTTTGTAAGGAGTGTCGTGATGGCCTAGTGCCTACCATACCACTAGGCCTACTTATCATTGACATCCCGTGCCTCGGAAAGAACGAAAAGCCGTGGGTCCCAGTTGTCCTTCATGGAACTTTGACAGTCGCTACTGTATGTTGGGTTGTGGTCTGATAGGCAGTCGGTTCACGTAAAACACTAATATCCAGTTGAATCCGGTTAGACTGGAAGCCGACGCCAATATAGTTGGGAAAAGGCTAGGGATATAATGATGACCACATAATATGCCCGCAATAAAGATAAATTTGAATTTTTAAACCTTTGAACACACCTGATTCGAGAAACAACAGAAAGACAATAGTAGCCCGACAGCCGGCTGTCGTTTGGTCGTCGAAAGGTTAAATACCGCGAACGTCTAGTATTAAGATAAAGGTGCGTTCGTCTGCCTAAAAAGATGCATTCGCCTTGACATGCCTGTCGCATATAGCACGTAGTCAATGTCATATTGCAGCACCCACTAACACGCCAAGTGTCGCAATGTCGTCCGAGTCTAATGCCAGGCGCAGAGTTGCGATTTGTCGCTGCGATTCTAGAGCGACGGATTGACAAGTTTGACGTGAGTGAGTGAGTGAATGAAATTGTGAAAAGGGATAGGGAAAGTGTCAATTATCAATACATTGTGTAAAAAAGTCACTTTCTGTTCTTTCCGTGTGCTTAGATCTTTAAAAAACGACGCGACATATTTTTTTTTGGTGCGGTTTTTTTCACAGAACAGATACGTATTTTTAATATATCAAGTGATTCAAGTGGAAGGTTTATGTGAATAATCCGACGTGCATATAGTAGAGAAAAGCCAAAATAGGGTATTACACTGTATAAGAGAAATAATCTAAAAATATGTTATTGAGATAACTTATGCAAAAAGCAGCCGAACAGTGTTTTTTCAGTGGTTTCTTAGTACTGTAGGAGTTATTAGAACAACTTTAAAATAAAAAACATTTTTCAAAAAAAAAAATAACCGCCTTCAAAAACTAAAAACACAAAAATAACCAAAATTTCGGAAGTCTGTGGCAACACAAATTAATTGGCAGAAGAGAAGCCACCGACTTCCGAAATTTTAGTTATTTTTGTGTTTTTAGTTTTTGAAGGCGGTTATTTTTTTTTTTTGAAAAATGTTTTTTATTTTTTACTTTTTAGTGTCATTTCTTCATTTTCATTGATTGACGCATCAGCATGACGAGTAGGTAGTTGTTGTCCTATGTTACACTTCAATGCTGTAAATCGTTGAAGAATTCCCTCGACTGTATATGGTTTCCATCATCAGATCTACTGCAGACCTTCATTACAACCTATATGGGTGCGAAGTTCTCATCAATTTAAATGAATTAAGTCCAAACACAAGGTAGCTACTGTAAACCGTTGAAGAGTTCCCTGAACTATCCTTCGTCTTCATCATCAGACCCCTAATACAGTGACAACCCATCTAGGTGTAAAGTTCTTATCAATACAAATTAATCAAGCCCAAACACAAGGTAGCTGCTGTGAATTGTTGAGGAGTTCCCTCGACTGTCTCTCGGCTCCATCATCAGATCTACTCCAGATCTTTATTAAATTGTAGTGCTATAATAAAATACTTAATGAAAAACTTACAAACGCACTAGTCGCCCCTACGATTTTTGAAAGTTCCCCTCGATTTCTCTGGTCTGCTACCTTCAAACCCTGATTTTCTTATGAAAGGACCACCTTGGAAATGTCTTCTTTCCAACAAAAAAAGAATCATCCAAATCGGTTCATAAACGACGAAGATATCCGCGAACAAACCTAAAAAAAAAAAAAAAAAGCATATATACGGTCGAATTGAGAAACCTCCTCCTTTTTTTGAAGTCGGTTAAAAAAGAGTGTAATACCCTATTGTGCGATGCATGGGCGGGTCGCTAATAAGTTATATTTCTGCACAGTTTTATCAAAATCCATCCGTCTGCGACTTTTAGCATGTTGAAATTAAGTGATTGGTACATAATATTATTAAACTAAGCCGCTGCCGCCATCTGACTAAAATGATAAAAAATATATCTGTAAATTGATTAAAAATGACACCTTTACACGTCAGTATTCCAAATTTCCTATAAGCTGACGATGGGCCTAAACTTCTAGCCGACACATCCGTAACAAACTCAGAGGTCAAAATATCTTCAAAAGCCCATACAATTGTATTGCTCAAATAATGTGAGAACCGTGACGATGAAGTGAGGTGTTTTCTTGATGAGAGAAGCACGCAGATTTGAGTGGACCTGTCCAGACAGTGCAAATACTGTCACACTGTTGACTATAAACTAAAAAAAATATATTCCTCTTAAGCAGATGTGTTTAAAAAAGTAACAATGATCCATAACCTCATATATTGGGTTTTAATCAGTAAAAGTCTGACACGCCCTTTCGCCGCGCCCAGGACGGGAGACGTCATTTAATGATTTCCCACTCCCCAAAAAAAACCTCCTTATATATTAGGCATACGAAACGCCACAAAGTTTTAGTCATAAATAGTTAAACACTACGTTCAAAGCTTTGTAGCAAACACCCAATGTCGTATTGCAGCCACAACACGCGAGCTGTCGCAATGCAGGCGCACGACTTGTCGCAAACCATGTATGTCGACGTTTGATCATTGTGTGTAAAACTTTTAGTTAGTGGTTTTAGGTGATTTAGGCAAGCTAGCTTTTAACCGTGGCTTCGTCTACGTGTATGTCAAAAACTTTCTTCCACTATTTTACCTCCTTTTAGAGGCCAATTGCCAAACGTTCTTTCTTTATGATCTACTCTTAACATAGAAAAACCCTCCAAGTTTCATGTCTTTATATATTATCACGCAGTCACTCAGTTTGCTATTTTATATTACACTAGCTTTTGCCCGCGACTTCGTCCGCTTGAGTAATATTTCCCGTTTGAGATTTCCGGGATGAAAACTATCCTATGTCTTGTCTCGGGTCCCAGACTATATCTATACCAAATTTCATTCAAATAGGTTTAGTGGTTTAGGCGTGAAGAAGAGACAGACAGACAGACACTACAACCACTAGCACATCGGCGAAAAGTTGCCTGCCTGGCGGTATTTTACAGATTGCACTTCGGTGAGTGTGCTCATGAGCTACACGAGCTTATTCCCTCATCTCCTTTTTACCACCGGACATCCAGACGTACGGCAGGATACCACCCTTTCTTGGTTGATATTCCTCATATCCGCACGCAGCGCTTCTCAAAATCGTTTATAATGCGCACCGCGAAGGAATGGAATTCCCTGCCGGCGTCTGTGTTTCCAAATTCATCTATCCCGGAAGTATTTAAAAAACGAGTGCATAGGCATCTATTGGGTAAGCTCGCTCCATCGTAGGCCCCGTCTATGCCCTCGGGCTAGTCTGGGACCAAGAGCAAGCCCATAATAATTAAAAAAAAAAAAAAAAGACAGAGTTACTTTCGAATTTATAATATTATTACTGATTACGAATACATTTTTCACCCAAAAATAACCCAATGTCTAAGCCTCTTTTTCAATTCATGTAATCTACTGAAATTTATCTTAGACATCACAGACTATCGGTAAAGGAAAACATCGTGAGGATGCTTGGACTTATAATGAATGTACATCCAAAATCGCTAATCCGCCTTGAGCAAGGGTGATCAATGCTCTTGCCTTCTCTATATGAGAAGATACCTTTATCCTGCCGTGGTACAGTAATAGAATGATATTATTATATTATTTTCACTCGTTGATCAATCATGAAAGGTGCATTGTATTGTAGTGATTTAGTGCTCAGAAATTCGACGGCGACCTATTCTATTAATTTGAGGAAAAATCTAACATAAAAAAAGTATGTCAGTCAGTCTAACCAAGAGGTATTTGTGTCACCTAATGACTGGGTTGTGGAGGTCAGTCTCTCCATGTAAAACATTATAGGTAAAAACTGAAAGCCGACTCTAATGTAACTAAGAGAAAATCTAGGAAGACGATAAATCCATTTTAATGTTAATGTCGCCATTGTGCGTCAACTCTTATGATTTGTTCGTCATTAAACCTATTCAAAGAGACAGTACATAATTTATCTATAATTACATAACTATGCCTTTCAGTTATTGATTTTAAAACCTTTCATGCATTTGTATTTTATTACTATAATTGATGTCATCTTACATTGAACTTTGGATATTTAAAGCTATTAAACTAAAAAGGTCACGAAATTTTTATTGCGCCAAAATTGCAGTCATCTCACAGTTTTATTTTTTAAATTTGTGTCCTCGTGACTTGTGCAATGGAAATATGTGTCACGTCCTAGATGCACGTGATGTGTGAGTGCAATAGACAAGCAATATGCACGAACAGTATATTAGGGATTTGTATTATTATTTTAAAAGGAAACTGATCTGTGAGCTATATCGATGTATATATCATCCAAGTCGCTAGTGATTTCTCTTTATACATATTAGAATAACTATTAACTACTAGCGAACCGGCCAATGGATGGTACAATCTTTAAAAATCACGGCTTTCCTTTATTAGCTACAATAAGCAAGTCTTGTAAATGTAAACTCTATAAAAATCCGTTCCGTAATTTAAACGATCTAAGCGTACAATGCATTCAGATACAAACCTTCATTTTATACCATAAGATGTGCATGAAAGAAGTAAGTACCAACATTCCATAGTACACAAAAATCCATGCCTATTTTTTTAAACGCCCCAGAACCAGGCAGATGTCTCGCCCCAGATACAGCCTTCAAATGACATTTACTGCGGATATTCTAACGTCATTTTATCTGCACATGTGACGTGGTTCTATTCAACTGTTGTCGTTAAATCAATAGATAATGAGTTAACACGAAGTTGAATAGTAAATGCAATGCAGAAGACCTGCTTCCCACAGCGGTCGATATAACGCTAAGCTAATTTTGTTTAAACGTTTTATGTGGGACAGAATATCTGCATGGTTTGTTTTTCTCGTTTAAAATTGAGTAGCCATTTTAAGTGCTTAGTATTGTCTTTTTGACTCGTTTGATGGCCTAATGTTAGCTAACCCTGTTGGTTGCGGAATGTTTATAATAGTTACCGTGACCCCGGAACATAAAGGGCAACCGAAGGGACATGAGTGGGTTTTAGTCAGTAAAAGTCTGACACGCCCTCCCGCCGCACCCAGGACGGGAGCAGTCATTTGATAATTTCCCACTCCCCAAAAAAAATGCTGACCCTGTTAGTAGTTAGTAATAGGGTCCCATTTAAAGTCTTTGAGTACGGAATCCTAAAAAGTATCTCAATTATTGTATAGTAAAATACCGCAGGACTTTATGAAGACCCGAAAACCGGAACAAAATCTATTCCCATAGAAATATCAACAGACATATTCCCCTTTTCGGATGCCGGCCCAGCTGAAGGATGTGGCTTATTACTGGCGACCTCTATAGCAAATTATGATTACCCACAATACCCACTGTGCGTACACACTGTTTGTACGACATTTTAAACTGTGATGTTGACGGCGATTCCTGCGGTAACTAAAATAAAATGTTCAATGCTTCTTTTTTTTCTATGTGTTTAAGAAAAGGGCAGATGGTTAATTAAGTAATGTATATTAGGTTAGTATTGACTGATGTGACACCAGCATTTTAGCACCAGACGTAGGATCGATGCATTTTTAGTGGCCCTATATTTAATCGATCGTGTCTATAAGTAACTTAGTCTTCTCGATATTTTTGTATGGCGCCGAGACTTGGACATTAAAAGCTGCAGACCGGAAACGCATTGACGCTTTTGAGATGTGGTGCTGGAAAAAGATGCTCCGTATCCCCTGGACAGCGTTTCGGACCAACGTCTCCATATTACGAGAACTCAAAATCTCTTCGCGGTTGTCGTCCGAGTGTCTACGCAAAATCTTAGAATACTTCGAAGGATGGTGATAACCTCGAGAAGCTCATTGTGACCGGTAAAGTAGAGGGGAAAAGACCTCGTGGATGCAGCCCAATACGCTGGTCTGACCAGATCCGCACCACCCTTGACTCCACAGTCCACGACGCCCTTCACACCGCCAGAGACAGAGCTAGATGGAAGAAAATCGTCCGAGAGAAAGTGATAAAGAAGGGAGGTCACAACCCTCAGCATTGAGGAATACGAGGCAAGGAGGGGGATAAGTAACTAAGAGTATCTTAATTTGACAGGACTAAAATAATGTTTATCTATGCAAGAATTTAAGGTTTAGTTTGTAACCATGCGTATCTGTGCCAATGGTGCTGATTCTCTGTTTTTTTTTTAATTTGGACACTATTCCCAACCACTGCAACTCCTGAAAGCCAGAATCAACAGTGGAGTGGAGGAGAAATTTAGGTTCAGTTCATCTTTCTCTTTTCAATTAATTAGGAAAAACATAAAAGATGTATGTTGGTATAGTCCTGTCAAATTAGTCAGTGTCTGAAGTAAATCGATGCATATTTAGTGACCACGTTTTTAATCGCGTTAAATGCTTATAGAATAACTTAATTTTGATCTAAGTAATGTTGATCTTCAGTCGTATGAAACGAAAAGGAAAACATGTATTACTGAACATACAGCACAGTACTTTAATTTAGTTTAGTAAGTTTTAGTTTGTGAATAAGAGAATCGGCTCCAATGGGGCCGATTCTCTTGTGCACAAACTAACGTAAATTTAAGTTAAGTGCATCTTTCTCTTTCCATTTAATTAAGAAAAGGACAGAAGATAAAATATTAGTTAAGTCCTGTCAAATTTAGACACTCCATAGATAATTTAGACGCAGTTTAAAAACATGGCGTCTAAACTTAGATTATTAACTTCTAGATTGAGCCACCGCGTGGCCGCACATGAGACAGCACTATAAAATTTCAATGTTGTCATTACGTAAAATTTTCCCTAAATATGACCAAAACCGTGAGATGTTCCGTTGCAACAACTACTTATTACATTCATGTACTAAGTTGCGTATCATAATCCTTATTAAGAGTGCAAAATTATTTATATCGTAAGTATTATTTAAGTTACGAGTCCAGGTTTTCTCACGATGTTTTCCTTCACTGATGTCTGTGATGTCCAACTATAAAAATTATATAAAATTCCTTTTAAAAGGGAGAGGATACCTCACAGGGCATCAAAGAACTAATTAATCATCTGATTAATTTTATTTATTTAACTAGTTGCAATTTTATTATCAAGTTATGGGAAAAATAGAACTGAGGTATGGTAACACTTTGAAAAACAAGTAATAGGTTATGTAGATAAAAATATAAACGATATCGCTAGAAAATGTCCTTAATTTTGATCGAAAGCCATGTAATTACATACACACAAATGTATTTATTCAATCAATGCACAATAACTTGTAATATTTGCATCAGTGAAAAGTAACATTCTTATCTTGCTTTCTTTCTGTGCGGCTTTTGCAGCCTAAAATAGTGCATCCTCCCATTTTATAGCACAGAAAACGCACTAAACACTTAACTACTGGAGTCAATTTCTCAAATATACATTAAAACTATTGGTTTAATTACCGAAATTGTTATTAAATTGTAAAAACTAATACGAGCCGACCATTCAATGACAGTGACATCCCTTTGTTTGGCTAACTTTTCAATGTTCGCCAAGCGAAAACCGGCCACGCCGAACGAGACAGAGCATGTTATGCTTTGTCTCAATTTTCTTACGAAATTCGTATATATGCTTCTCACTTTCACACTTCTTTACAACCTCATGGTTACGTCTAGAAGTTAATAGTCTAAGCGTCTAAATATACGTCAATTGTCATGAGGCGCTGTCTAATTTGACAGGATTAAACCGTATTAAACTAAAATGTATCTTCTGTCCTTTTCTTTAAGAAATAGAAAGAGAAAGATGCACCTAACTTAAATTTACGTTAAGTTGTGCACAAGAGAATCGGCACCAATGTCAACTTAAAATCACAACTAAAACCCGATATCTATAAAAGAAAAGGGTACCACTTTTATAGGTTTCGCAATAATCCAGGGACGCAAATCGAAAATGGTGCCCAAGGGGAAAATATGCACCCTTTTGTGAATTGCCTTAATGTAAATAAAAAAAGAATCTGCGATATAATATTATAAAGAGGAAAGATTTGTATATATTTATGTTTGTTACTCCTTACGTAAAAATTACTGAACCGATTTTGATGAAACTTTACAGAAATATAGCTTATACATCAGAATAAGACATAAATAAAATAAAAATAGCCTTAATTCTCTACTACAATATTGTTTACACGTAACACGTAAGTTAACTTAAGTTGTTATCTAAGTTTAGTTTATCTATTTCTTATTTATATTTGTTTGTTTGTTTTTTTTTCTTTTCTTTTATTCTATGTTTATACTATATTCTAAAGAAAATATTACGTAGCAGTTATAGTAGTAGTCGCCTCTATGGCGTAGGCCTCCCCTAGCCTTCTCCACATGTCTCTATCACGTGCCTTTTGCATCCAGTTAGGTCCACTTCTATGATTGAAAATATCTCTCCATCTTTTACTTGGTCTTCCTTCCAGAATAAGACATAGGCTACATAAAATCGCGTTATGTCCCACGGGAGCAGAGCAGTAAGTAAAAGCCTAACACGCGGGTGAAACCGCGGGGGACAACTAGCACTCTATAAAGAGACACCTTTTTGGTAATAATCAACTCACAGTCAAAAATACTGCAACCAGAAACACGAATTTGCTTAGTATTTTTTTTTATGCCATATAGAGTAATTTTAGAAAATTAAAGCTCTAACGGAAAATGGAGGAACATTATTTTGTATGAAAACTTCTATCCCCTATATTATATATATTGCAGAAGGCTTTCAATGCCCTACGGGTTCTCTACAATAATGGGTTCAGGAAGCTGATGGGGTTGCCGCGATACTGCAGTGCATCAGGGATGTTTGCGGAGGCCAACATTGACTGCTTTAGAGCTCTAGTGCGCAAGAGAGTGGCCTCTCTGATGCATCGTGTGCAGGGCAGCCCCAGCAGCCTTCTGAACATGAACCATAGTAGACAATGTTGAGTGTCCTATAGTGCGGCACTGGAATAAGGTACACAGCTCAGGCTGTGTTCTTTTTAATGTAAAATAATAATAAATAAATAAATAATAAATATACTGGGACAACTCACACACGGTTATCTGATCCCAAGTTAAGCTCTGCTAAGAGCTTGTGTTATGGTAACCAGACAACTGATATACATACTTACCTATATAATTTATAAATACATACATATTATAGATAAATTACACCCAGACACAGAACAAACAATCATGCTCATCACACAAAGTTTGTTCTGGGTGGGAATCGAACCCACGACCTCCGGCTTAGCAGTCAGGGCTACTAACCACTACACCAACAGGCCCGTCATAAAATAATTAAACAATAGCAGTTATAAGTTACTAACATAGTTTTAAGTCTTACTAACAATTTTATATAGAATTAATATGTTCTGAAATAAATGATATAATAATAATTATTATTATTATCCTTTACCCCTTCAGGGTTGGAATTCAAAAAATTGTTTCTCAATGGATATTTACTCTTTAAAAAAAAATATTTATTTTATTTATTAAAACTTTATGCACAAATAAAACATTGCACAACGGCGGACTTAATGCCTTAGGCATTTTCTGCCAGTGTACCTTTTTTTTGGAGAGTGGGAATCATCAAATGACGTCTCCCGTCATGGGCGCGGCGGGAGGGCGTGTCAGACTTTTACTGACTAAAACCCACTCATGTTCCTTCGGTTGCCCTTTATGTTCCGGGGTCACGGTAACTATTATAAACATTCCGCAACCTACCAGTGTCCCTTAGGGTGATGCAGAGACAAAAAATGGCAAAAAAATCCAAGTGTCATGTCTTTAGGTCCAGCGGTTTGAGCTGTGTGTTGATAAACCAACAGTCAGTTTAACATCCATACTAATATTATAAATGGGAAAGTGTGTCTGTCTGTCAGTCAGTATGTTTGTCTTTCTTTCACGGCAAGACGGAGCGACGAATTGACGTGATTTTTTAAGGAGATAGTTGAAGGGATGGAGAGTAATATAGGCTACTTTTTGTCTCTTTCTAACGCGAGCGAAGCCGCGGGCAAAAGCTAGTTTTAAATAAGTATTAGCTGTCCCCCACGGTTTCACCCGCGCTACGTAAGGTTTTTGGTTACTGCTATGCTCCCTTGGATCAAAGAGTGATGTTCAAAATCCGTTCAGTTATTTTTGCGTAAAAGAGTAACAAACATAAATACATACAAATCTTTCCTCTTTATATATGCACATAATGACTATTCGGCGGGCGACTTGTAAGCCCATGATTTTACAAGCAGTAATGTGGTATCGGTTTGTGGAGCTCCTTTAGATTAAAGTTGAGCTCACGATGCTTTTTGAGGCAGGTTTACCCAAACTATTACTGGCACTTTCCTCAAAAGGTGAGCCCGAATGTTTTTTTTTTTTTTTTTTGGTGAGTGGGAAATCATCCAATGACTGCTCCCGTCCTGGGTGCGGCGGGAGGGCGTGTTAGACTCTTACTGACTAAAACCCACTCATGTTCCTTCAATTGCCCTTTATGTTCCAGGGTCACGGTAACTATTATATAAACATTGCGCAACCCCGGCAGGCGTTGGCCCTATTGGACCCCTTCCTGTGCTGACTCCTTCTCTTTGAGGCGCGCGTGGAACACTAACGCGCCGTCGTCGACGCGGTCCTGGTCCTAGCCGGGCGGCGAGCTACCCATCGCTCGCCATCCGCAGAACCGCGCCTACGGTGGCCGGTAGTCGTCCTATGACTCTCGACGTCTTCGCCTGGGTAGCCCGAATGTTATTCTGCATGGTTTTCATTTCATATAATTTTAGTAAAGATTTCTCGAACGAAGCCGCGGGAGATTCTATTATTCAATAATATACAACACAATACACTAATATTATTATGCATGGAAACATTTTCTAGGTCACCAGTAAAAATCAATAGTTATTATCTATGCCACGGCTGTTAGGGATCTATACGTGCTATGAATTAATAATCCTATTTTAACTAAAATACGTTCATCTGAGCTTAGTCGTCTATGAACAATTTTAATAAATACCAGCATTGATATTAAGTACTAGCTTCTGCCCGCGGCTTCGCTCGCGTTAGAAAGAGACAAAAAGTAGCCTATGTTACTCTCCATCCCTTCAACTATCTCCACTTAAAAAATCACGTCAATCCGTCGCTCCGTTTTGCCGTGAAAGAAAGACAAACAGACAGACAGACAGACACACTTTCCCATTTATAATATTAGTATGGATTGTCACAATTTGTATTCGTCTCTTTTTCACTCGCAATACTTGAATCATATCATCCTACTTTGACATCGAATTGTATGTGTGTATATTCTCCTTTCAAGGGGGCCAGGGGCCCAGGGCCCCACCCTAGCTACGGCTCTGGGCAGGACAGTTTAAAAGAAACTAGGGCGTGAATAAGGCTAAGCACTTAACATAATAGTAAACAGCGTATAATCCGTTTTGCAAGACTGTACTATTCTTGTACAATCCTATTTGCTAGTCACCTCCTTAGAGGTTATGCTAGCCTAGTACTTCTGGTGGAATTATCGTGTTTTATTTAAAAGCAGTTTTTAATTGGCTAGTTTTGCGAAAATATATACATACAGTAACTGAATGTCTAACTTCCAACCATTATTTTACACCTTATTGTACAATCCTATTTGCTAGTTAGTCACCTCCTTAGAGGTTATGCTAGCCTAGTACTTCTGGTGGAATTGCCAGGTAATGGAAATTGTACTTTATTAGGTTTTATTTAAACGCAGTTTTTAATTGCCTAGTTTTGCGAAAATATACATACAGTAACTGAATGTCTACTAAGTTCCAACCATTATTTTACACCTTAATGTACTATTCTTGGACAATCCTATTTGCTAGTCACCTCCTTAGAGGTTATGCTAGCCTAGTACTTCTGGTGGAATTACCAGGTAATGGAAATTGTATTTTATTAGGTTTTATTTAAATGCTGTTTTTAATTGGGGTTAGTTTTGCGAAAATATACATACAGTACCTGAATGTCTAACTTCCAATCATTATTTTACACCTTAATGTACTATTCTTGGACAACCCAACTAACAATTTAACGTCGTTCAAAAGTTTAGTAAACGTCCATTGATCGTAATATCTAAGTTGTACTAACGTTATAATAACGTTTACTAAACGCGAAAATGGCCCCAGTTATACGACCAACATTATCGTTTAATGGACATACAAAAGTCGCAAGATGACTTCGTTACGTCATTCAAAAGTCGTATGAACGTGATGGAATTACCACTTTCGTCGCGCAGAAGTCGCATCATAACTTTACAACGGCTCGTTTGTTGTATTGTAGTCATACAGGTGTTGTTGGATGACTAAAACGTTTTATTTGAGTCAAGGAACAACACCTGTAAGACTTCTATATTTTTCTTGTTAGTGGCACGTGTTTGGATTTGATTCGAGATTTGAGTGCAAAATAAATAATTACAAGGAAATAAAAGGTTTATTTAACTTATATTATACATCTCGCTAATAACTGTATCTGTCTCTTATACCGTTTAGTTCGAGTGGGAATTAAAGTTTTATGATAATATACCTATGTGTATTTATTCTAAATTTTCATGCCCCCTCTCAATTTTGTGTTTAAATGATTATATTTTTATTAATAAAAATATATTTAATTCTAAAAATGTAGGACATGTTGCTTTTGTCACACACTTATCTCTTTACGACGTTGTAAAGACATGAAGTCGTATTACGGTTATTTCAAGACCATGCAATACGCCATGACAGCAGCTAGCTATTAGGCTTCCTCATAAATTTAAAACCCTTTTCATATTGTTCACAGTAAAAGTACAGTGCAGATTTCAAATATTTAAACATTCTTTTTTTTACTTTCCTTTTGAAAGTTCCGCTACGTGTAAGTCTTCTCCACGAATTTTCACCTTCCATTTTTCGTAGCAAATTTAATCAAGCGTTCCGTAAATATGGCGGCCTAGACGTTTTAAAGTCAAAACCTGACTTAAATGCGACTACATGTTTGATTAAAGTCAGAGGATGACAATAAACAGACATCATCAAATATATAGGTTATATTTAAGTATTAAATAAACCACCAAGTCATTTAAGAGTCTCCAATTGACTGCTGTAAAACAGGATAGTGATCGTTATATAAACGTCACTGTGAAAACGTCTATACAACTGCTACATTACATAGATGTCATATAAAGGTTTTTCAAAGACCTAATTTGGTTAGTTCAAAACGCTTAATGGACTATAACGTTAGTACGACTATAGCGTTGTCGTACAAACGTTTTAGCTAAGACTGTAATACAACGTCGTTTAGTTTAGTCTTACCAACGTTGCTAAGACCAGCTTATTATGACATATTTGTCGCACGACTAAAAAGTTAAATTAAAGACGTGTTAAGGACCTCGTAGTCATCTCACTATCATTATAAGACTGCTATCCAACTTAATGTCGTATAAGTCAAGACTTATATGACGTTTTTGTTTGTTGGGAATCCTATTTGCTAGTCACCTCCTTAGAGGTTATGCTAGCCTAGTACTTCTGGTGGAATTACCAGGTAAAGAAATTGTGCTTTATTGGGTTTTATTTATATGCTGTTTTTAATTGGGGTTAGTTTTGCGAAAATATACATACAGTAACTGAATGTCTAACTTCCAACCATTATTTTACACCTTAAGGGTTAAATTTCCAAAAATCCGTACTTAAGAACACATCCTCCAAATTTTTTTTAATTGTGTCGTGATGGCCCAGTGGATAAGGCGCCCGCCTCTCGTGTAAGAGGTTGTGGGTTCAAATCCGGGCAAGTACCAATGTGACTTTTCTAATTCATATGTACTTTCTAAAGTTTATCTTAGACATCACTGACATCCCGTGCCTCGGAAAGCACGTAAAGCCGTTGGTACCGGTTGTCATTCGTAGAACTTTGACAGTCGTTACTGGTTAGCCAGAAACTATGACCAGTCTAACCAAGAGGTATCGTGTCGCTTAGTTACTGGGTTGTGGAGGTCAGGTGGGCAGTCGCTTCACGTAAAACACCGGTATTCAGCTAAATCCGGTTAGGCTAGCAGCCGACCCCAACACGATTTGGAAAAGGCTAGGGAGATGATGATGACATCCTCCAAATTTCAAGTCTCTTGGACCAGTGGTTTAGGCTGTGCGTTGATATATCAACAATCAGTCAGTCAGTAAGTCAATCTACCATTTGATAAGATAGATAGATTGCTTTCATTTAAAAGCATCATAAATTAATATGTACAGTCAGCAAAAGAGATATGTTACCAGGGCCGTCAGATACAATTAAAGTTTTTTCATAAACCAATGGATTTATATTTTAATTAAAATTTCAAATGTTGTAAGAAAGTAATTTGTTCCTCAATCCATTTAAATTTCATTTGGATACATCAATCGGTGTTCAAGAAAACCTAAATTATATCTTATGGCCCTGGTAACATATCTCTTTTGCTGACCGTACTTCATTTTCTCCCATTTTCAGAATATGAAAAATGTTTTGTTCTACTTCCTTACTTTACACACTTTGTCGATGGACAAACCAATCGATATGCTAATAATACCAGCCTATTACTGTCCCGCCTGCTGCAGGACCAAGTCCTTTTCTCATACAGAGAAGGCACGAGCATTGATCACCACTTGCTAAAGACGCTTTGACGATTTCAGACTAACATTAATAAACCTCCAGGCTTCTTCAAGATGTTTTCTTGCAGCGATGTTTTTGATGCCCTAGCTAAGAAAGTAATAAGTTCTATTGAATTGAAAGTTTATTACAAAACAAGGTTTTTCTCTAAACCAGGTTTAAACCGTTGAGCCAGGTTTTGTAATTTGAATCTTATTCTGATACAATCAAGATTCGAAATACAAAACCTAGCTCAATGGTTTAAACCTGGTTTAGAGAAAAACCTTGTTTTGTAATAAGGCGGTTAGATTATTTTCGTTTTCAACGGTTAAAGTAGTTCTTACAGCATAGCACCATTGCCCCATTATAAAATGCAAAAAAATAATTCATCTATGACAATGATATCTATATATATAAAACAAAGTCGGGTTTGTTATAACACTTATAACTCGAGATCGGCTAGACCAATTTTCATGGTTTTTGGTTCGTTGGATTTGTCCCCGCCCCGAATAGCAGAATACATCTTAAAAATAATGAAAAATCGACAAGAACATAAATATAAAAGATGAATCATTTTCCCCTATAGTTAATTCTAAATTCAATTAATGATTGAAAACTTAAGAGAACAATAGTACTAGGAGCGCAGTAATGTGAAGTGATAATGTGAGAAAATTTAAAATACTGAGATACTTAGTTACTTAAATCAATCAAAAGTACTACGCGCGCAGTTGTGTGAAGTGGTTAATAGAAAATGTGAGCGCAATTTTAAGAAAATATATGTTTATGAACTTAAATAATATCCATCCATACTAATATTATAAATGGGAAAGTGTGTCTGTCTGTCTGTTTGTCTTTCTTTCACGGCAAAACGGAGCGACGAATTGACGTGATTTTTTAAGTGGAGATAGTTGAAGGGATGAGAGTAACATAGGCTACTTTTTGTCTCTTTTTAACGCGAGCGAAGCCGCGGGCAAAAGCTAGTTGTAAGTTAAAAGTTGTAAATCAATACTAATATTATAAATGGGAAAGTGTGTCTGTCTGTCTGTCTGTCTGTATGTTTGTCTTTCTTTCACGGCAAAACGAAGCGACGAATTGACGTGATTTTTTAAGTGGAGATAGTTGAAGGGATGGAGAGTAACATAGGCTACTTTTTGTCTCTTTTAAACGCGAGCGAAGCCGCGGGCAAAAGCTAGTAGGTTATAAACATACTCAGCATGTGGCACTTTAAAATGTACTTATTTAAAAAAAAGAAAATGTGTTTTCTATTTGATCAAAATTTATTGTCAAAGACGATATGTGTCCTTTTTTCACTCGCAATACTTGAATCATGCCATCCTACTTTAACGTCCAATTGTATGCGTGCCTTAGTGTCGCGTTTTTGAAAATAGAATTTCGTCTAAGTAACCTATCTATCTTTTTACTTATAATGTAAGTGATCTATGAATAAGTATGCTGCCTCATTACTTTAAAATCACTTAGGTAACCAATCGTAATAAAAGACAAAAAGAATGCTTGGGATCTTTAGGATTAGACTTCATTACCACGCGGCATTGCCCCTCTTTCATTCAAAAGCTTTAGTGAATTGCGTAAAGGGCTAACAAAATCTAGGAAACGCATTGCGCATGCGCGACACAGCACGTGCGGGGTCACTGACCTTGCTACGATTAGACAGTTTCGGATACACGTAAAAAAATATTCCGTGGCCTATTTTTGACGTAGCTTGCTCGTTTTGTTAGGTAGACGAGTGGGTTAAAAGTTTGTTAGGTGGTAATGGTTGATGAGCGGCGGGGTTATTACCTATGAAACAGCAATCAGCAATATTTGCGCAGTGAACGCGCGATCTCCGCGCGGTCGTCAAAAAAAACCGTATATGTATGAACCAATTGCTAATCGCTCGCTGATTGTTCTATTGCACTTATTGCTACGATGACGATAAAGTAGCAATCGCTGGAACTAATTAAATATCACCTTTAACAAAAAAAAACTTAACTTTGCTCTTAAAACCATACTAAATACAAAACCACCAAACGAAAAATGCATATTTTAGTTGACTGATTGCTCCACAGAGGCAGCACTATCGCTAGATTGCTATTTGACGTGACGTATGTTGAATTGACGTTTGAGCAGCAAATTTTGCTAAATTAACGCGATCGCTCGGCTATTGCAAGATACATAATCCCGGTGCCGATTTCTCCTTCGAAGAAGTCGTTTCCTACCAGACATCATGTCTCTAGTCTTTTGAAGATTCGGCTTCCAGTGTAACCAGATTCAGCTGGATTCCAGTGTTTTACATGAAGTGCCTATCAGACCCATTGACTGGGTTGTACCCAGTCAATGGGTAAGACATTTGATTTTCAACAGCTTTTGCTAGCGAGTCAATGGTGCCGATTCTCTTATTCACAAACTAACGTAAATTTAAGTTAAGTGCATCTTTCTCTTTCCATTTCTTTAAGAAAAGGACAGAAGATAAAATATTAGTTAAGTCCTGTCAAATTTAGACTGCATAAATAATTTAGACGTGACGCGTACTTCAGGCGCTGTCTTATTTGACAGGATTAAACTAAAATGTATCTTCCGTCCTTTTCTTTAAGAAATGGAAAGAGAAAGATGCATTTAACTTAAATTTAGTCAAGTGCGTGAACAAGAGAATCAGCGCCAATTTGTGTTTAAGTCTATTTGTCTTGTGTACTTGTCTTGTCGTAAAGAAGCTTCTTACAATCGGTTCCTATAAGTCAGAGCATGATGTTACTTAGCCTAAGTATTATTCTGATGTATAAGCTAGTTACTGTAAAGTTTCATGAAAATCTGTTCAGTAGTTTTTGCGCCAACAAGGAACAAATCATCCATCCCCAAAAACTTTCCCCGCGATTTCAACCGCGTAATGTTATAATTATGTAATCTGTGAATTATTCTGAAGCTACATTACTGAAAATTTTCAACAAAATTCGTTTAGTAGTTTTTGTGTGAATAAGGAATAAATATCCATACATTTGATACATTCGCACAAACTGTCACATTAATAATTTTAGTAGAATTGATCAGCTGATTCTCAAACAGTACGTTTATTAAAGAGGGGAGATTTAAAATGGCGGACATTAGGCATAATATCACGATGCCTCTAAACCGAAGGGAAACGATCAGAAAAATTCTCCAGAATTATTATTTCAGAGTTTTTTAGTATTAAAATATTACTAGCTTCTACCTGCAGCTTTGCCTGTGTGGATGTCGAAACTTTTAATCCTTATTTTACCGATCTATATAGAATCCTACGAATGGAAACCCTCCTTCTGTTTTAAGTCGGTTAAAAATGCTTGAATAATTAAAGTTAAAAAATGTAAAGTGACTGACTGGTTGTTGACATTTATTAAAACTGTATGCACACAAAAAAAAAACAATGCACAACTTCGGACTTAATGTCTTGGGCGTTTTCTACCAGCCTATCTTAGGGTGATGCAGAGACAAAACATACAAGGTGAATTTTTAGTCCTGCACCACCCGCTAGGAGATAATTCTACCCATGAAAACAAACAACTTTTATTATGGAACCAACTCTGAAATCGCGAAAAAAATATCAGCTGTTCCTAACAAAAGTTCAATGCCCTCCGACCGTAATATATGAAACAGCTGATATTTTTTTCGAGATTTCAGAGTTGGTTCCATAATAAAAGTTGTTTGTTTTCATGGGTAGAATCATCTCCTAGCGGGTTGTGCAAGACCAAAAATTCACCTTGTTTATCAACGCACTGCCTAAACTGCCGGTCCTAGCCCTTCATCTGGCGATTGGTATGGTTTGTCGACCAGTTGAGTGAACCACAACCGTAGCCGTAGCACAAATAAAACAATAAAATGACATTGATCATAAGGATCAATTTCGCGTGGCAGTAATGACACCTGACATTAATGACAGTTGTCAAATTGACATTCGCCTAGCCTAGAGACATGAAACTTGAAGGGTGTGTTCTTTGTGAAGAGAAGGTAGCCACTAAGAATCATTTCTGCCCCCTTACCATGACGTTTAAAGTAAGATTGTTTTAGTCCTGTTGCAGGAGTGTGCAAGTGACAGCGTTAGACACGTTGTCTAGCGCCGTCTCTTTCCCACTGAAAGTAATATCAAAGTAATACTGCTATAAGTGCTTGTGGTACGCTCCCTGAACTTCGACCCCGAAAGGGGTAAAATAGTGGATAGAAGTTCGAAATCCACTCAGGCGAAGCCGCGGGCGAAAACTAGTACTTAATATTCTACTTTATCTAAGGTCACTTTATCTGCCTAGGCATGAACCCTAGTGCATCTATGAATAAGTTCTAACAGACACAAATCCAGGTCATTTGATATTTAGGTAACCTGCTTAATACCGACGTTAGTTCTATACGGTTTAACCAGAAGATTGTCTATGCATTAGACGCCATTTTGAACTCCATTTGTCGGTAATAGCGGGAATCGTTGCAGAACTTTTTAATTCGATTTTGAGATTACGGAGAGAACATCTGTTATAAAATGGTAAACTGACTGATTGTTGATACAACGCACACTCCAAACCGCTGGTCCTAGAGACATGAAACTTATAATTATATTCTATAGAGTTTTCATCCAGTTAGTAATTAAAGAGAATGGTTTAAATGATTCGTGCTTATCACTCATACAAGGCAATTACATTTTTATTTTAAGAAAGATTTCTTTAAAAAAAAATATTAAAGAAGAGAAAAGACAATATTTGACAATATTTTAACACCTGCTGCAAGCTAGACAAGATAATGAAAGAAAAAAAAGTATTTTTTTACAATTAGACAAACATTTCAATATTCCTGTAAAGAAGCGTATTGCGTAGCGATCAGCTGATTCCTAATCGCGCTACGGCGGCGGCGACTGCGTCAAAATCAATATTACAGGCTTTTGTGTTCGCTACCTGCTCCACAGATATAGGTCCATGTTAACTTAATATATACTTCCGGACTCCTATATCGAGCCACCTTGCATAATGAGTTTGTATTGTCCATAACTTTAAAAAAATATGAATCATCAATGCAGTTTTATAGCTAAAATGTTGCAGTTTTGTAATATATTTTTTTAAAGATATTTAGACGATATATTTAACATAATACGCTAGGTGGCTCGACTTACGAGTCCGGGAGTGTACAGTGCGTTTCACGAAAGAATTCCCTTCGCCGTAATGTTGGTAGCACGGAAAATCAGTGCTGCGGATTTTTTTTCATGAAATAACCCATTATTAGGGAGATTTATGACATTTTGTTACTTTTGCAATTTACCTACCTTATTTAAATTTTGATTATACAATTCCTAGCTTTATTGTGGTGCGAGCGCACTAGCAGCAGTTAGTCTCAAGCAAAACAACGACGTGTAATATTTAACCAATTAAAAAAAAAAACAAAAAAAACAACTGCAATTTGGAAAGTCGGTGGATGTGTTTCTATTCCATATAATTGCCACCAATTTCCGAAATTGCAGTTGGGTATTTGATTATTTAATTATACATATTTTTTTCCTCCTTTTTTAGGGTTCCGTACCCAAAGGGTAAAACGGGACCCTATTACTAAGCCTCCGATGTCTGTCTATCTGTCTCCAGGCTGTATCTCATAAACCGCGATAGCTAGAAAGCTGAAATTTGAACAAATGATGTATTTCCGTTGCCGCTATAACAACAAGAAAATATATTAAGGGGGGTCCCCCAACCAATACACTTTTTTTTTCTTTTTTTTTTTGCTCAATCTTAAAAACGGTAACAGGTAGACGCTTCAAATTTTCACAGAATATTAATTTGTATATTACCTATCAAAATAAATAATTAAATAACAATAATGTAAGTAAATACTAATATTATAAATGCGAAAGTGCGTGTCTGTCTGTGTGTCCGTCTTTCACGGGAAAACGGAGCAACCAAACGCGATTTTTAAGTGTAGTTGAAGGGATGGTGAGTGATATGGGTTATTTTTAGGGTTCCTTAGTGAACTAAGGAACCCTTATAGTTTCGCCATGTCTGTCTGTCCGTCCTCGCTTAATCTCTGTTACCGTTCGCACTAGAAAGCTGAAATTTGGTACCAATATGTACATCAATCACGCCGACAAAGTGGTAATATAAAAATTAGAAAAAAAGTTTTATTAGGGTAGCCCAAGTGAAAAGTATTTTTTTTAATTTCAACCCTAACGTGTGATATATTGTTGGATAGGTATTTAAAAATGATTAGGGGTTTACTAAAATAATGTCAATAATTTTGGAAATAATCGCTCGAAAAGTAAAAAACAATGTGCCCGCCACTAACTTTTAAACCATAGGTTTAGAAAATATGAAAAAAATCTGAAAAGTAGAACTTTATAAAGACTTTCTGGGAAAATTATTTTGATCTTGATGGAAAGAACAGTTTTTGTACAAGAAAGACAAAAAGGTTGTACAAAATAATTTCTGGATTAAGTTTGTAGTAAGTGGGGGACACTTATTGTGACGGACGGGAAACTACGGAACCCTACACTGAGCGTGGCCTGACACGCTCTTATCCGGTTTTTTGTTTCCTTTCTTACTTTTTGTCTAATTCCCAAATGCTAGTACAAAATACATTTACCGTTGAACGCCATAACAGTTGTTCCGGATCACTAAACACTGTCAAAGTTCATAGTTTAGTAGGTCAACCTAACTTTCGCACTGTGATCTTTAGGGACAGAAACTAAACAACTAAAATATTAGTTAAGCTCAAATTTAGATACTCCATAGATAATCTAGACGCGATTAAAAACATGGCGACTAAAAATATGTCGATTTACTTCAGACGCTGCGCTGTCCGTTTTGACACGATTAAACTAAAATGTATCTTCTGTCCTTTTCTTGAAATGGAAAGAGAAAGATGCATTTAACTTAAATTTAGTTGAGTGTGTGAACAAGAGAATCAGCGGGTGTCATCTCGTGTTCCTGGTTATAAGAACACGTGTATGATCTAATTACTATAATTTAATAACCGTACAATTGTCATTTAAACTGAAAATTATTTTCAAACTGGACATTGGCAAAAATCACTGAAATTTCGTTGGATTGCCATAATAAATATAAAAGTTGAAGTTGAACTTGAAGAGCTTCAACTTCAACTCTTTATTAATGGCATTTGTGGAAAATACACCTCAATTCTGCCACGACCATGTTTATTTTACAATCACAAACGAAGAAAGATAACAAAAATATATGCAATATGACTGCGATGGTCTCCTCCTTGTGAAGAGACCTGGTCCGTCAGAGCCTCGTCAGTGAATCAGCAGGGTGTACCACGTGCAGGTGAGGTTGGCTTTGACCCTGGAGGTGATGGTAGGGCCACTTAAACCCCAAAGTTGAAGAGAATCAGCACCAATAGCAGCCCGACAGCGGCTGTCGCTTGGTCGTTAAAAGGTTAAATCATTATTACCAAACGAACAGGTTTACAAGTCAAATATTACGTCACAGTTCAATTTATTTAGTGAACCGTTTCGTGATTGTTGTTAGAAAGTATTTGACAAGTCAGTGATCGCCAGTGATTGGTTCGTGGAGGCTTTTGTCTTTAGAGTCTTACATTAATATTGGTGCTGATTCTCTTGAACACAAACTTAACTAAATTTAAGTTAAATGCATCTTTCTCTTTCTATTTCTTAAAGAAAACAACAGTAGATACATTTCAGTTTAATCCTGTCAAATTAGACAGCGCCTGAAGAAAATTGACGTTTATTTAGACGCCATGTTTTTAAATCGCGTCTAAATTATCTATGAAGTGCCTAATTTGACAGGACTTAACTAATATTTTATCTTCTGTCCTTTTCTTAATTAAATGGAAAGAGAAAGATGCACTTAACTTAAATTTACGTTAGTTTGTGAATAAGAGAATCGGCACCATTGTAAAGTTTCATTAGACATCTTTTAGGAGTTTTTGAGTGCATGTGTAACAAATATACATCGAACTATCAAATTTTTGTTATTAATAGCATCCGCCAGACTTAGTTAAGAAAAGCAGACACTTAATCAAAGCAAAATTCATTCTGAAAACCTTTTCATGGTTTATAATAAATATTTGTATGGTATTATTTGCCATAGACCCTTAGCGCCTTACTAATAAACGCTGCATATAGTTATGACAGGTTTATACGTCAAAAAATGTATGGTCACACAGGCTTTATTCATTGCATAACTTTACACAGTGATTATTAGTAAGGGCATTAGATTATAAACATGTCATAATCTAAGCATAGACCATTTACACACACTTGTGTAAAACTATATTATTATTCGAAAGTTAAATCACACTGGATTTCAAACAACGAACTACATTTTTAAAATACTACTCTATTGTACGCTACGCACTGTCATCAAACTCCTCTTAACCACGGACATAGTAAGTACCATAACATCTTTAGTTACCATAGATCTATATCTGTGGAGCAGGTAATACAAAAGCCTGTAATATCGATTTTGACGCAGTCGCCGTAGCGCGATTAGGAGTCAGCTGATCGCTACGCAATACACTTGTATGAGGTAACTGGCTGATGGACACACGTTTTCATGTCAAACGGAACCAATATACGTCGCTATGTTGATTTTTATTCGTGTTTTGTTTCTGTCATGATTTACAGATGGCACTAAATTAGATAATAATCTCAAATTCAACCTTAGAGGAGTTTAATAAAATATCTGAAGGAAGACTAACTATAGGATGTTCATCATTTCTAAGTCATATGCGAACAAAATTAAGAGAGGAAGCTGATAAGTTAATATAATTATAATTACACCAATCAAGGGCTTATATTTTAAATCAGAGTTCCAAAAAAGAGGCTATTCAAATAAGTTTTTGTAAGTATGCTACGATACGATATAAATACTAACGTATAATAGTTCAGCAATTTTTCTGTCATCTTTACTCTTCTGTCTATAACCACGGTGGTAGATAAAGACAGAACGAGTTACAACATCAAACGTTTGTTAAGCAGCTGATTGCCAACCCCAACAGATAATTTCACGCGTATCCCAGCAAAAAAAGGCCAAACCCTCCCCCATTTGGCCAAATACCTCGCAATTTCGACATCCATTGACAGATTTGTACCTTACTTCATCGATAATCGAAAACAAAAAGAGCAATGACCATTGAAGTGTCCACCATAGAATCTACGCTACATACATCTTCTATCAGACACGCCTATAACAGCGACGCGCATGCGCGTAACCATAGCAACCCCAAGATGGCGGCGGTCGCCATGACAACTAAATGTAGAACACCACAGCCCGGGTGACCTAAATTCGTTGGTATTAAAGTTATTGACGTATATATTTGTTGTTCGATAGCATATTAAGTAAAAAAAAACAGAAATTAGATTATGTTAGGCGTTTAAACGAAAAATGAGAGAATACCCGATGTTGTAGATTATTTTAAACAGCAGATCGCCTTAAGTTAACGTGGTGACTTTGTTTTATAATGCTGCAGCATTTTCTGTCTGCTTGACTGGCATTGGGGCAATAATAGGCTATTTTTATTGTTTTACTAAAATCTTTTGCATACTTTCATATTTCTAAATATTCTTGATGGCTATCAAATTGATAGAGATTAAAAAGAGCATTTTCTTACCTACATGCGCGTCCTTATCTAATTAAAATTAAATAGGAAGGTTACGTTTTGGTGCATGCGTCAAAGTTCAAACGTCATTACAAACTCTTGCAAGTATATGTATTTATTAATCCCTGTGATGTATTGCTATTAGCACATACTTTAGCTTAGTTATTTTCTGTCTTTATCTTACCATCACAATTTGACAGTGACACTAATATTTCTTAGCTGAAACACTTGCTCAGCAATGCATAATAATGTAATTATATTAAAAAGCTAAAGATATCCTTTGCCTTTTTTGCCTTTGCATAAATATCAATACGGTATTTTACGTCATCATCAATTGACATGCTTTGAGCTGTCAACGTAATTCTCCCATAGACTTTGTGTGGCAATGTCACCGTCATTATTACGTCACTAAGATAGCTTCTCAATAGGGTATTACACTCTTTTTTTTTAAGTTGTTCAAATAACTCCTACAGTACTAAGAAACCACTAAAAAAAATCCTAAATTTTTATTTAAACGCTAAGTACCCTAAAACGCTTATAAAAATTGTATTTTCAAGTTTCGCGCGGAAATTTCCAAAAACGGAAAACGCCGTGGGCGTGGTTTTGCTTTGGCGATATGACGTCCCGTCGTGTAAATAAACAAATGCGCTGTGTGATATTTTACATCATAATTATTGTTTTTATCTAAAAAATTAGTTACTGTTCGACTTACCGTTGGTGTGCGTTCCGGAATGCAAGAACACAAGTGTGAAACATCGGAATAATTGTGAATTCTAGTGTTAACTGATTCAAATTTAAGAAAAACTTAGTTAAAAGTTGTGGGAAGAGTATTCCAACCATAGAAATATAAATAACAGGAGCAGTGGCAAGTGGGCGTGTCGCTGTCCGCGCAACATGCAATCGTGCTACAGGTCGTACGTAAGTGGCCGTGTCCGCGAACTAGTGTGCTTTCGAACGCCATCGTGTCAACAAATTAAAATACCGTATTGTTCAGCGATTTCTTGCAAAAAGTGAAGCAGATACCAAAACTATGTCAACAATGGAATCACATTTCATATATTTTTTCCTATATTTGTCTTTAAAATCATAAAAAATAACAAATCGAAAAATATTTTCTGTTATTTCGTTTCTAAGCATCACAGCGACTGCATTGTTTCTGCTGAAATACATTGCTCCTTCACAACTACGCAAGTTTGTCACTTAGTGACAAGACAAGCAATGTAAAAATCACAAAACGATATTTAACTAAACGCAAGAATCGCGTGATGCGGCCGCTGGTTCTTGCCGTGAGTTAATGATGTCCATGTGCAAATCCTTTAGCGTAGGTTATCGACAACAAAGTCGCCTGACGAATAAAATATTGTTTGGGAGTTATTTGTTTTAATTTGTCCACCGTTTTAACCCGCTTGGAATATCAAAGTAAATACTATTATTTACCCTGTTTTAATTTTGTTTTATTATTATTAGTCAAATGTGACCAAATATTACAGCGTCTTTAAATATTTCCCTCGGCTTACCTAACACGGTTCAAGTGCATGTCGCGTGGCATCTGGACCATCGTGTCCATTTTGTATCAGTATTATACCATCGTAAAAAAATAAACAAATAAATAAATAACTGCATCGTATTCATATTTATAAAATTCAAAAATGCTTTTAAGTTACACAAACCCAAATTTATCTATTTACGCCATCTTTTTATTTAGTTTTACTTCCGAGAACCCAAAAAGGATTTGGTCGATAATAAATAGAAGTTTCGATAATTTTCCGATTTAGTCAATCACTAGCGTAAATGTCACAGCACAACGATAGCCATCAATGTTAATGTGTGAGTAAGTTTTACGGTGCATGGTAAATACACGCTGTGTAGGTGTTTTAAGGTTCATAATTGATTGTGTTGTACGTTCTAGTACAAGAAATGCGGGTGTGTGCGCGGCTGCGTATCTATTGCTTTTACTGAACTGCGCGTGTAGTAGTTGCCGTGTGGTAGGGATAACAGGAGACACAGGTATCCGATACATTTTCGTCTACAGGGCATATCTCCTTCTTTAATATATCTATGATTCCAACTATTACACCATAAAAACCCGTTTGTACTTTAGTAAATATCACTTTGATGTAAGTACCTATGTGCTTTAGCCATCTAAAATATCTTTCACAATAACTTCCATGAAAAAGTATATTTTTATAATAAAGATCGTATTAGGAGGTTATAAATAAAACAAATAGTGACGTCTAGTTGACACTGTTGACAGTCGACAGCTGTCACTGTCTGTGGTCTGTATTTCGGTGTGTTCAAGAACAGATAAAAAAAACTGAAAACTTTGAATTGAATTTAAAAAAATATTTTCTAGTTTTATGAACTAAAACTAACACTGTTCGGCTGCTTTTTGCATAAGCTATCTCAATAATATATTTTTAGATTATTTCTCTTATACAGTGTAATACCCTATTGATTATTTATTGATTTTATAGCAACAAAAATCTTTTAATAAGTATTAAATATTAATACAAAAATTAAGAGAGCTTTATAGAAATTGGGTCTTACATTTATTTGTTAATGATGTAAAAATCTTAAAGCGGTTATTGAGTAAGGTCAGTCTTTCTATAACATATCTATCAGTAAAGAGGTTACGAGAAAGACAAACCAAGCAAGGGTCATACATAATAATTATATGAAACTGATTTATAGATAAACTATTAAAAATCGCCGTCACTCACTAAACAGCCCCAAAAATCACAAATCTGTACAAGAGAGTTCCCTCATCTATATCAAGCAACTAGTAGCTTACAGGAGATCAGAAATATCACTTAATGTGTTAAATTCTCAGTTAAAATATTTGTAAATCGCCGTCACTCACTAAACAGCTCCGAAAATCACAAATCCGTACAACAGAGGTTCAAAAAATCAACTATCAAACTGTACTAAGCAACTTGTGGGTACCAGGAAATAAGAAATATCAGTAGGTCATACATATTGTTACGTAGGTAGGTATAGGTGACGTAAGTGTCGATTGTTCCGGGCACATTTACTAGAAAATTCGGGAAAGTTCCACGACGTTCTAGAACGTTCGATGGAGTTCCGAGGGGTCATTCGAGAAACTTCCAGATCATCGTCGATCATTCGCGATGTTCCTGGAATGTTCTCGAATGCACCTGGGTACCTCGGGTTGTCGAACTTTCTAGAAAATGTGACCGGAGATATAAATAGCGGACGTGTCGGCACGGGACTCAGTTCAGTTTTGGAAACGAAACGGTGAACATCGCCGCGAAGCGGAACTACGACTGCGATACGAAGTGTGTTTTGTGTTGTGTTAGTTTGTGTTAGTGAAGTGTTTTTGTGTTTGTGAATTCTTAATAAAGTTAATCGTGTTTTTTCGAGTAAAACTGTTATTTTAATTTATCCCGAACCCCAGCTCGTAACAATTGGTGTCAGAAGTGAGGGATAAATCATGCCGGTTTTACCGAAGGACGACACGGAAGGAATTCGTACTAGGAGCCAACGCCAGCAGGACGTGGACCAGAGGCGTTTCGAAGGTTCTTCGTTGCAGACATCGGGTGGTGAACAACCGACGACGGAGCCAGCGTCAGCTCAGATATCTGGTGTTTCTGCAGCACCAGTGACGATGGACTTTTCTGCCCTGATGGCAATGATGCAAGAACAGGCCCGCCGTCAAGAAGAACAGGCCCGCCGCTTGGAAGAACAGCTCCAGCGCGATAAAGAAGAGCAGGTCCGCCGACAAGAAGAACAGGCCCGCCGACAAGAAGAACAGGCCCGCCGTCTGGAAGAACAGCTGCAGCGGGACAAGGAAGAACAGATCCGTCGGCTGGAGGAACATCGGCAGCGAGGCAGGGAAGAACAGGTCCGGCGACAAGAGGAACAGACCCACAAGCAAGAGGAACAGATCCTGCTTATTAAAGAGTTGCACGCGGCGGTTGGTAAGGATATTGGCGCCGTAAAGGAGAAAGTGGAAATGCACGAGAACCGTATCTCCGAGGCCGAGAACCGCATATCCGAAGCCGAAAGCCGAGTCTCTTGCGCCGAGAATCGTATCTACGGGACCGAAACCAAGATTGCTGACATCCAGAAAGCTTTGGGATGTCTCAAGTCTGGAGGTGAATTTGCGGCTCCTGTTGTTGCTGCACCATCGGTGCGTGGGTTTAAAGCGCCACCCTTCGACGGAACATCTTCATGGTCTGCGTACAAGCTTCAATTTGAAGCTGTAAGGGAGGCAAATGGGTGGACAGATGCGCAAGCGAAGACCGCACTTACTTTAGGCCTCCGTGACCAGGCTTTAACAGTTTTAGAGGCACTCGGCAATAATGTCTCGTATGAGCAGCTGATTGAAGCCTTGGAGTCTCGATACGGGGACGCTCACCTGGAGCACGTCTTTCGTGCTCAGTTAAAGGATCGCGTGCAGCGCAGCGGTGAAAACCTGCAGCAATGGGCTCTTGAAGTAGAAAAACTGGTACGAAAGGCGTATCAGTCAGCGCCTGCGCTCATCGACGGTAATTTGGTTCAAGCGTTCGTCGATGGCATACGGGACTTTGAAGTCAGAGCTGCTGTGAGACTTGGGCACCATGAGACTCTGAAGGCAGCCTTGGCCAATGCACTGGAGGTGGAGGCAGTGAGGCAGGACCACCGTGCCCATCGCATCAGGGAGATTGCGCCATCTTCACGTGACCGTTCAAAGTACAGCCCCACATGCTACAATTGTGGGGAGAAAGGTCACATTCGAACGAGTTGCCCTAAGCGAAGAGATTCCAGCGAAGGTCAGACCCAGAAGGAAAGAAGTGCGATTGCTGCCACCGCTCAGCAGCAGGGAAACGAGTAAAAGCCAGAACTGCGGGGCGGGTGCTGGCTGGTGGTCAAGGAGCCCCAAGGATATCGATCTCACAAGCCCATGATGGGAACAGCCTGATTATCAAAGGTGAAGTGAATGGAAGACCTTGTAAGTTAACATTGGACACTGGAGCTTCTCGCACAGTCGTCAGTTCCCGAGTAAATCGTCTTCTTGGGGACTTCTTCAGCAAGTATGACCACATAAATTTGGTAACAGCTACCGGTCAGCACATACCCATCCGAGGCGAGAAGGAGGTGAAGTTGAGGCTGGGTAGCGCAATTTATCGGCATAAAGTCATCGTGGCTGATATAGAAGACGAGTGCATACTAGGATTAGACTTCATGCGACAGCACTGTTGTAAGATCGACGTGGATCAGGGAGTCCTGAAGTGTGGTTCGGAAGAAGTCTTCATGGAAGGTGCACCATCAGGGAAAGTGCACTGCTTGAAGAAGACTGTTCTTCCTCCCAGGTCGGAATCGATAGTTCCGGTTAGCCTTCCACGCAATACTGGACCGAAAAATCGATGCATTCTCGTTGAAAGATTGGACGAGGACCTCCCATGGAAGATGGCGCGAAGCTTAGTACGAGCAGTTGATGTTGCAACTGTACGCATCCTGAATCCAAGTGAACAAGCACAAGTTATCCAGAAGGGTACGTTGATGGGTACTTGTGAGGAAGTAGCATGGATGCGTAATTGCCAACATCCGCCTTCTCGGAACGTCGCTCAAGATGCATGTTCTCACATCTCGAATCTTCTGGAAGATTGTCGCACAGATTTATCTGCGAGAGAAATGCATAAGGCTAAGAAGATGTTACTTCAATACGCCGATATTTTCTCTGCACATGACGCTGACATAGGAAAGACTGGATTAGTTCAGCACAGAATCAACACGGGAAATGAGTTACCTATTCGTCAGCGACCTAGGAGGTTGCCAGTGGCAAGAGAAAAGGAAGTGGACGCCATGATTGAAGGGATGGTAAAGGATGGAGTTATAGAGCCTTCATCTAGTCCCTGGTGTTCTCCTGTGGTCCTAGTGAAAAAGAAGGACGGCAGCATGCGGTTTTGTGTAGATTATCGTCGGCTGAATGACATTACAAAGAAAGACAGCTATCCATTACCCAGGATCGACGACACTCTTGACACGCTGTCAGGAATGAAGTGGTTTAGCACGTTGGACCTAAAAAGTGGCTACTGGCAAGTGGAAATTGACCCCAAAGATAAGGAGAAAACCGCATTCTCTACAGGAAAAGGACTTTGGCAATTTAATGTTATGCCATTCGGATTGTGCAACGCTCCTGCAACTTTTGAAAGGTTAATGGAGCAGGTACTCACCGGATTAATTGGAGATGCCTGCTTAGTCTATTTAGATGACATCATCATAGTGGGCCGCACATTTGAAGACCACCTTCAAAATTTGGAACGTGTACTATCTAAGATCCGAGGAGCTAATCTTAAGTTAAGTCCAAAGAAGTGCACCTTCTTTAGACAGCAGGTTAGTTTTTTGGGGCACGTTGTGTCTAAAGAAGGAGTGCAAACTGATCCAGAGAAGATCGTCGCTGTCAAGGATTGGCCAATTCCAAAAGACAAGACGCAGGTCAGAGCATTTTTGGGTTTGTGCTCGTACTACCGAAAGTTTGTCAAGAATTTTGCAGACATCGCCAAACCATTACATAAGCTTACCGAGGAGAAAAGACCTTTCTGTTGGGATGATAGCTGTGACATGGCTTTTGAGGAGTTAAAGAAACGGTTGTGTAATACTCCGATTTTGGGCTATCCTGATACAGAAAATGAATTCGTAATTGACACGGATGCAAGTAATACTGGAATTGGTGGTGTGTTGTCTCAACGAAAAGGAGATCATGAGGTTGTGATAGCTTACTTCAGCAAGTCTTTATCGAAACCAGAAAGGAACTATTGTGTAACCAGACGTGAACTCCTCGCCGTTGTAAAGACTTTGCAACATTTCAGCAAGTATTTACTGGGACGTAAATTCCACCTTCGGACTGACCATGCTGCATTGAAGTGGTTGCTGCAGTTTAAAAATCCGGAAGGGCAAGTAGCAAGATGGATCGAATTGCTGCAAGAGTTTCACTTTTCTATAGAACATCGCAGTGGGAAGTCCCACGGTAATGCAGACGCTTTGTCACGAAGGCCTTGTCCTGAAGATTGCAAGCATTGTGTCAGGCAAGAAGCTAAGGAAGCAGTTCCTGTCAGAATGCTAAGAACAGACCTAAGTGATGAGTGGAAGGAAACTCTACAACATGCTCAGCAGAGTGACTCGGATATCAAACCAATTCTCGAGTGGATTAAAGCTAATGCTCCTAAACCGAAATGGTGCGATGTTGCAGCAATGAGTACAAGCACCAAGAGCTATTGGGCACAGTGGGAGAGCTTGGTACTCCAAGATGGTGTCTTGTGCCGTAAATGGGAAAATGCTCGTGGAGACAAGTGCCATCTGCAAATGGTCGTGCCGAAATCGAAGGTACCAGAAATTCTTCAGCTCTACCACGATGGAAGTTCCGGAGGTCACATGGGGGTTAAGAGGACTCTGTTGAAGATCCGAGAACGGTTTTATTGGATCCATTGTCGAGAGGATGTTGAAGATTGGTGTCGCAAATGCACCAGTTGTGCAGCGGTAAAAGGACCTCAAACACGCAGCAGGGGTGCATTGAAAGTGTACAACGTGGGAGCCCCCTGGGAACGGATAGCGCTGGACGTCGCTGGCCCATTCCCTGAAAGTGAATGTGGTAACAAGTACTTCTTGGTTGTCATGGATTATTTCACAAAATGGCCGGAAGTTTTCGCCATTCCTAATCAAGAAGCTTCGACAGTTGCTGATAAATTAGTCCACGAAGTCTTTTGTCGGTTCGGAGTACCCTTAGAAATCCACAGCGACCAAGGAAGAAATTTTGAGTCTCAAGTTTTCCAGGAAACATGTCGCGTAATGGGTACTCATAAAACTAGAACCACGTCATATCATCCACAATCTGATGGAATGGTGGAAAGATTCAATCAGACACTGGAAAGATATCTGGCCAAAGTTGTAGCGAGCAGACAACGGGATTGGGACAAGCACATACAGCCGTTTCTTCTGTCATACAGAAGTGCTGTTCACGAAAGCACGTCTGTGACACCAGCCTTTGCAAACTTTGGAAGAGAGTTAAGGTTACCGGCTGATCTCATTACTGGCATCCCACCTGATTCACCAAGTAGCATAACAGATTATGCCAATGACCTGCGTAACAAGATGAATAACGTATACGAGCATGTCAGACAGTCAGGCCAGCAGATGTCTGAGAGGATGAAAACTCGCTATGACCGGAAGATGAACAATAGCGGATTTGATGAAGGTTCACTGGTGTGGTTGCATAACCCAGTGCGTAGCAAAGGGAAGTCGCCTAAACTACAGGCAAAATGGGATGGACCATACCGAGTAGTGACCAAGATCAACGACGTCACCTACCGGATACGGAAGAGTACGAGAACTGCGCCTAAAATTGTTCACGTAGATCGGCTGGCACGATACTACGGGAATAATGATGCTCGGGACGAGCATGTCTTAGGAGGGGGCAGTGTTACGTAGGTAGGTATAGGTGACGTAAGTGTCGATTGTTCCGGGCACATTTACTAGAAAATTCGGGAAAGTTCCACGACGTTCTAGAACGTTCGATGGAGTTCCGAGGGGTCATTCGAGAAACTTCCAGATCATCGTCGATCATTCGCGATGTTCCTGGAATGTTCTCGAATGCACCTGGGTACCTCGGGTTGTCGAACTTTCTAGAAAATGTGACCGGAGATATAAATAGCGGACGTGTCGGCACGGGACTCAGTTCAGTTTTGGAAACGAAACGGTGAACATCGCCGCGAAGCGGAACTACGACTGCGATACGAAGTGTGTTTTGTGTTGTGTTAGTTTGTGTTAGTGAAGTGTTTTTGTGTTTGTGAATTCTTAATAAAGTTAATCGTGTTTTTTCGAGTAAAACTGTTATTTTAATTTATCCCGAACCCCAGCTCGTAACAATATTGTGCCAAATTCTCAGACAATCGGCCGGTATTAGCTAAACAACAGACAATCAAGAATGCGTATCAAATGTCCAAAAAATCGTAGTACCAGGAGATCAGAAATATCTGTTATGTCATATTATAATTTTTCAAATCCTTAAGTAAGTAAATAAATAGCTTAGCTAAACAATGCAGAAGAACGAGATTCCGTACAACGGAGGTCCACAAAATCGCTCCTTTTACTGTAGCAAGCAACTTGTAGTACCAGGAGATCAGAAATATCTGTAGGTCATATTTTAATTTGTCAAATCCTCAGGTAAGTAAATTGCCGAAAATAACTTAGTTAAACAATGCAGATAAAAGAGAATCCGTACAACGGAGGTCCAAAAGATCGCCCCCCAGCTGTACCAAGCAACTAGTAGGTACCAGGAGATCAGAAACATCAGTGGGTCATACATAATGTGCAAAATTCTAAAATTTATTTTTCCTAAATCGCTGATAATCGCTAATCCGTACAACAGGGGTTAAAAAATCACCCACCAGCTGTACCAAGCAACTGGTAGGTACCAAGAGATCAGAAATATCAGTAGGTCATATTGACCTGCGCAGATGATGTTTATGGGTCACAGAGGTCACGCGACACTCCCTGTTACACTGCGCTCAATAAACTTACCTGTGATACGTTTTCTCTCGGCAAAACTGTAGCTTAAAATATACGGGATATCCTATTTTTAGTATGGAGTTAATCTATAGGTATACAGACTAACACCTTTCGACGATCAAGCGACAGCCGGCTGTCGGACTGCTATTGTCTTGAATTACGTGTATGTTCAAAGGTTTAAAAAGAGATAAAGTTTGTTATGGGGTTATTTCAAAATCTTAAACGAATTTTGTAAATTTTTTTACAACTAAAAATCAACATAATTTGCGAGTGTCATAGGCTGTAACATCACGCTATGGCTCTCGCGAGTAGAGCAATAGCTAAAGACCTAAGATAACGCTGGTGAAACTGCAACGGTCAGCTAGTCGAATACTGACTATTGACTAACTACTGACCGACTACGGTATAACAACGTACAGCGAAAACCGCTAGTCCTAGAAACAAGAAATAAGTTCTTTGTAAAAAGTATCCACTATAAGAGGGGATTTCAGAAATTCCAATCTTAAGGCGCTGCCCATTAAACACCTTGTAAAAGTCTAGATTTTCGTCACAAAGTAAGCCGTATCTATACATACCACAAGCCAGAAAAAAATACAGTGTATAGTCTAATATATAAAGAAAAGACTTACACAAAAACAATTCACAGTGTGCTCTAGTACTACGAAAAAAAATTATCGTCGAAATTCTCAATTTTTTCAGCGACAACCATCATATTTTTATATCTATAACAAAGAAAATTATATAAACTAAAGACATACCTAAAAATTTTAAAACATAGAACTGTATTTATTTAAATATTCAAATAAAACTGCAAAATTGCTTACATTTTTGCGGATTTGCTAAAATATTTTCGACCTTATTTCTATTAGTTCGATGCATCACCGCGAATAGCTACTTACCGCGCCCCATCTACGGCCAATGCCTGCCGGGGTTGCGGAATAGTTCTAATAGTTACCGTGGCCCCGGAACATAAAGGACAACCGAAGGAACAAGGGTGGGTTTAGTCAGTAAATCTGACACTCCCTCCCGCCACGCCCAGGGTGGCAGAAGACTTTTGATGATTTCCCAACCCAACCATAAACAGGGGATGAAAATCTATACTAAACGCCGAAAGTATTAACATTTTCTATTGGTTATCAAAGATATCAGCTATATTTACATTTTGTAGTTTCATGTTTATTTTAATTTTGACCATGTAGGTGGTGGCATTATTTACAGCTGACGTTTCTTGTTGCCTATAGTCACGGCTGTGGCACAGTTATTTACTCTGTGGTCTGATAGCCAGTGGCTCTATGTAAAACACTAGTATCTAAGTGGATCAGTGAGACTGATAGCCGACCCACTGCTCCCAGCCCCGTCCAGGACGGGAGAAGTCAGTTGATGATTTCCCACTCCCCAAAAAAACCTATTTGGGAAATGAAAGAGAAGCTAATAAGTATTGGGACTTTCGACCGATTAATCTATATCGATTCCAAACAACTTTGTTGTTATGATACTTTATCAATTTATCTTATAGCAATTTAATTTTGTGATAACTTTTGTTAATATAGTCGTGTAAACCATTTCACCTTTGAACGACAGCTGGCTGTCGGGCTGCTATTGGTGCCGATTCTCTTGTTCACATACTAACCCAAATTTAAGTTAAGTGCATCTTTCTCTTTCCATTTAATTAAGAAAAGGACAGAAGATAAAATATTAGTTAAGTCCTGTCAAATTTAGACACTCCATAGATAATTTAGGCGCGATTAAAAACATGGCGACTTAATATACGCCAATTTTCTTTAGGTGCTGTCTAATTTGAGAGGATTAAACTAAAATGTATCTTCTGTCCTTTTCTTTAAGAAATGGAAAAATAAAGATGTATTTAACTTAGATTTAGTTAAGTTTGTGAACAAGAGAATCAGCACCATTGTCTTTCTATTGTGTCTCAAATCACGCGTGTTCAAAGGTTTAATGGAAAAACTTCAATGTTTATAATAGTTACCGTGACCCTGGAACATAAAGGGCAACCGAAGGAACATGGGTGGGTTTTAGTCAGTAAGAGTCTGACACGCCCTCCCGCCGCACCCAGGACGGGCGGGAGCAGTCATTAGATGATTTCCCACTCACCAAAAAAAAAAGAAAATAGCGTTTTAAAACAAAAATATAGTACTTATATTAAAAACTCACCATAGTAGGTCATGTTACTGACCAAATGTTCGTTAATCATGATTTCCAGGATTGTTCCAACACTTGCACTGTTTTAGACAAAAAACTCAAAGACACATTTTAGAACTCACTGTGAACACATATTTTTTGAGTAAGAAAAGTGGATATTGAAATAAGTTTGTAATTGTATGTTTTAAGTGAACTTTAACCAGAAGATTTACAATCCGTACTAATATTATAAATGCGAAAGTAACTCTGTCTGTCTCTTCTTCACGCTCAAACCACTGAAACAATTTGAATGAAATTTGGTACAGATATAGTCTGGGACCCGAGAAAGGACATAGGATAGTTTTCATCCCGGAAATCCCCCGGAAACGGGAGTTATTAATCCACGAGGACGAAGTCGCGGGCAAAAACTAGTTGAATATATTGTTTTGTTAAGTTATTGAGTGTTACAGAAAGTAGGGGCTGAAAAATAAGAAATTAACATTAAAAAAAAATGAAAACGGTAGTTTTCCAAAAAAAAACCGCCTATATAAACTATTACTCTTCTACCTATTTGTTATTTTGCATTGAAACCGACTTCCAAAGATTTTTGGTGATCGTAAGCGGTTATCATTTTATTTTTGGAAAAAATCCCACCACTAGATCCTGACCAAATGACTATGGGACCAGCTGTAAAGTAAATCCTTTCGAACCCAAAAGAATTTTCTTATTCGATTCAGGCGTTCTCGAGTAATCGGAGAAAAGCCAATATATGTACTATCGACAAAATTGAATCATGACCCATTTCGACGACAATACGTTTGAAGCTGTCAAAATAATAAGACTAGACGTGTGACATTTTTAATATATGTTTACGCGATTGTCGACCTGATTGTATTTAAATGTCTGTAGGAAAATAAGCTTATGGTGGGTCATGATTTCATTTTGTCGATATTACAAAGATTCAGGTATTTTCAAAAAAACGGGAGAATAACGAATATTACATGAAAAGAAGAATCGACGAACTGAGAACCTCCTCCTTTTTGAAGTCAGTGCAAAACACATTTAAGTAAAAGTGTAGATAGGTTATATGCAGTCAAAAAGTGGCACATTAAAAGTTTGCCAATTGACCAACATGATACTGAGTATTGCGTTGACATTTATCTCTTTTTCACCTGCACTACTTCAATCATGTCATCCTATTATAGCGTTAGTGTGCCGTTTTTGAAGTAAGAATTTCGTTTGGGTAACCTATCTACGCCTTTTTTACTTAAAATATCATTGTAAGTAAATATTGAATTTTGTAACAGCAATTTCAATAGGTATGACTCACAGCAATATTCTTCAAGATAAGATAACCCTATCTCGAAGTGATCGATTCTGATTATTATATTGTGTTATTGGTTATCATAAAACGTGGAACTATGTATTGTTGTACACACGCACGTACCTATCTATTTATTAAAGTTTTCGTAGGTATGTTATTTTTTTTGTACCTAGACTCTCTTAGGTTTTACAAAAAAGTAAAGGTCATAGCTCATTAGAGCCACCCGGCACTAACTCCGCACCGACTCGCCTCCTGCGGCTAGTATTCTTTATATGATTTGTATGGGCATGCGCTCACTATATCAACTCCGTATCGTCACCGGATCGCCCCGGTTATAAGTCCTTCGCGCGCGGTCGGCGGGTGGGCCAATCGGTGACAACTCGCTGCTCGAATGCCTGCCTTGCGTTGACAACGCGCGAGCCAATGGCCCGCGCGCTGCTCGCAATTGATTTCATTAACAAGCTACTCGAAAATTCGTGGACCAAGCGGCGTCAACTCGTTGACGTCTTGGCGTTCACTCGTTGACCGCGGGTGGCACACTGGTTGACCGCGGGTGGTCCACCCATCGACAACGAGTTGACGCCGTGGGCGGTGTGGGGTGGCTGCCGGGTGGCTCTAATGAGCTATGACCTTAAGGAACTCTTACAATTTAGCCATTTGTCTGTCCGTCCGTCCGTCTGTTTATGGGTTAGCTCAGAGACTTTTACGAGCGAATACTCAAACGTCACTTAACTTTAGGACACTCTCAAATCTGTTGCCGTCTTTGTCACTTATAAGGGACTAGCATTTGCCCGCGGCTTCGCTCGCGTTAGAAAGAGACAAAAAGTAGCCTATGTTACTCTCCATCCCTTCAACTATCTCCACTGAAAAAATCACGTCAATTCGTCGCTCCGTTTTGCCGTGAAAGAAAGACAAACATACAGACAGACAGACAAACAGACAGACACACTTTCCCATTTATAATATTAGTATAGTATGGATAAAGTAAGCACAGCAACCTTATAAGGATTTACTACCTATAATCCTGTGAGACCCGAAACGGGAAAAACCAAAAATTCACTAATCATTTGATGATTTCTCGGCCATAAAAAAATTCTAAGGTGGGTGGACCATGGAAGGCCACTCTAACGAGTAAACGCTTTTTATTCGTTTATTAACTGGATAAATGAAAAAAACTAATTATCAAATAATAGTTTGTTTTATTGTGTACCATATAAATCACTTTTTTTTAACCTAGCTTTGATCAGTATTCATTAAACTTAAGTTTTGTTACGCTCTTCCAAATGGCCTTGTAAGGAACACGGCTCCAAACAAGGCCATTATTATACATCAGTCGTTCAACTTAAAAATAGAGTTGTAACAATTAATATATTCGCTTTTACTAAAACTACATAATAAGCTCTTTCATTTAAGCAAAACATTAAATGCTCAATATATTTTTATCATTTATAAAAAACTCAACGAACATTACTTGAACACCATCGTATAACTAAGAATATATTAATGGAAATTATTTAAAAACAGTAGTAATGAGTATTACATTGACATCAAAAACTTTTTACAAAAAAAAAATAACCGACTTCAAAAAGTAAAAACTTAAAAATAACTTAAATTTCGGAAGTCGGTGTCTTTTCTTTTGCCAGTCAATTTGTGTTGCCACCGACTTCCGAAATTTAAGTTATTTTTAAGTTTTTACTTTTTGAAGTCGGTTATTTTTTTTTTGTAAAAAGTTTTTTATTTTTTACTTTTTAGTGTCGAGTTAAAATTTAGTCCTGTTTAAAATGAGCCCAAACACGACTACTGTGCTGTAATTTCAAGGTTTGTACTTTTTCTGATGCTCCTGGCTTCAGCATCAGGTCTCTATGTACTTCGGTGTTCCTCATTAACAGTACGTTTATCCACACATCGAGCCCTTTTCAATGAGCCTAAACACGATATATCTGCTGTTATTTGTCGAGGAGTTAGGTACTCTGCAGACTATCCTGACTGCAGCATCAGGTCATGTATTGATGATCATGAGCCCAAATGTGGCAAATGCCCTATCAAACATCAAAACAATTTACTAAAACAGTCCTTGCCTGTTCGAGTAACTTCTTACTGTTAAGGAGTTGTACCTTCCATCATCAGCTCAGCTAACTGAGATGGTGACAACCATACGCAAATACACAAGATACTTCATAAAATATGCGAAAAACAATAAGTGAGCCTATAAAATTTGAGGGTTGCCTTCGATTTCTCTAAGATCCCATCATCAGATCCTAACTTGGTGACAATGGGACCACCTCAGAACTATCTGCTTTCGAACAAAAAAAGAATTTTGAAAATCCGTTGACAATTGACGGAGTAATCGATGAACAAACATACAAAAAAAAAAAAAAACATACAAACAGCCGAACATAGTACCTCCTCCTTTTTGTGAAGTCGGTAAAAAACTTGCCAACGCGTATTATAATGAAATTAAAAACTTTTTTTTTTTACCTCAAATGGCCTTCTTATGGGTCCGTTCTTTGTAAGGCCAAAATGTTCCTTAATTATGCCCAAAATTAACCCTTATAAATAAAAATATTATAAATAAGTATAAAACATTGTTTTAACTGTAACGGTACGTATTTATAACTAAAAAGTAACTGTTCATATGTTCATGGTTTGTACATGTTCTTTGTAAGTCCCATGTACCCTAGCAAGGCCAACTGTCAAATTTTTGATTGGCCTTATAAGGAACTATCGGCTTTCCTGGGAACAACACCAATATTTTTACTTAAATCGAGGCAAAACTACTTTTTTTTTCTTTAGTACGATAAACATATCCTTATACGACAATTCACAGTGAAGAAATATGAAATAATAATAGGTTATCTAACTAAAAACTTACGTTTTGCTATGCGCGAGAATAACAATTATAACGCCGACGACCGAAGTCTACGAAGAGTGAGATCTCACAGCCACAATAGCGGCGCGAGCGACTCGCCGCCGCATCTGTGGCCTTGAGTTTGATGGATCTTAGTGTATAGCCGAAGAAATATGTGTTTACATGTCAATAACTACGACTTTTTGATAGTTGGCCTTCAAAGGAGCGTGGCCTTCCATGGTCCACCCACATTATCACAAAGCGGAGTCGTACTCCAAACTCTGGGGTTAAAAAAATTATTACAAGTAAAAGTCACCACATGACTAATGTTTGAGCCTTTACTGAAAATGTTTGCAATATAAAAGACAGTCAAAATTTTGCAATACTAAAGACATAAACAGTCAAAATTTTACGTTTAGCTCTAGCAATTTAGTCTATGCTAGGTTTCGAGGCTATGATCGCTTACCATAACCACTGGGCCATGTCTAGACTCCTTATAAAGCTTCAATAATCATAATATCGCATAATTTGACCAATACAATATTGTATGGACTTCAAAAGAGACTTTGACCTCTGAGTTTGTTTCGGTTGTTTCTTCTCAGAGTAGTCCAGCCAGGAAACACCGGCTCCATCGTTCGATTAAAATTAGAAAAAAAATGACGTGTAAAAGTGTAATTTTTTACCTATTTACAAAAATAAAGTCATTTTATCATTTTTTTTATCAATAGTCAAATAGTCAAATCATTTATTTCCATTAGACCAAAAAAAGGCACTTTGAAACGTCATACTTATAAAACAAAAGTTAATCTACCGCCCGTCTTTTTATTTTTACTTTATATATGCGAAGACAATAATCGCCAATCCACCTTGAGCGCGCGTGGTGACTGGTGATCAATGCTCGTGCCTTCTCTGTATGAGAAGAGACCTTTGCCCTGCAGTGGGACAGTTATAGACTGGTATTATTATTATTATTAAGCGAAGACAGTCCCTAAGACCCTAAGGAAAAAAAACAAAAAGATTTTTCCCGACGCAGGGATTGATCCCAAGAACCTCACGATAGCGGCCCAAGCCTAACGAGGCGCGATACATTATTAACAAGGCTTTATTACGCATACATTAGCTATTACATTAGCATCATAACATTCTGTAATGAATGAGTATGACCATTAACAAGATAGACTACCAACCTAATAATGTAAGAAAAAATTGGCCGATTGCGAGTTTCGTTGAAAAAAAGTTTTTATTTGTTTTCGTTGCAGATTTTTTCCTTTAATTGTATGATTCTTGGTCAACTAATAGTATTCGAACATCAAAATTAGGAAGCAAAGATATAAAAAAAAATTGTGTTATATCGAGGAAGGCTATTATAGGCAATACAAAATCACGCTTCGTCTCACGGAAGCGGAGTAGTAACCAAAGCTGCAGGCGAAACCGCGGAGGAAAGCTATCCATATTCCATACTAATATTGTTAACGGGAGAGTGAGTGTGTCTGTTTGTCTTTCACGGCAAAACGGAGCGATAAATTGACGTGTTTTTTTTTAAGTGGTATTTTTATAAGTACTTTTTGTATCTTTCTAATGCGAGCGAAACCGCAGGGGACAGCAAGTCGTGAAATAAAAATGCAATTATGTAGGTGTAACCTTCACCCCACTAACGCATTCGAATTTTGAATCGGCCAATGAGCACATCACTTGCGTAACTGGCGTAAAGTATATTTAGTATACGCGACGCCAAGATACGTCATACGTGGGAGTTAGATGGGTAGAAAAAGGTAGACATAACAAAATATTGTGGACTGAATGAAATTTCTATATTTTCATACTTTTTATTATGTTCATACTTCATACATTTCATGTTTTCAATGTAAAAATATATCTGTCTCGTCTGTTTGTATCTCACGGTTTCATCTCTTAACTATTCAACGATTTTAATGGCATTTGGTATGCTTATACAATACACAATATTTTAACTCCCGAGGGGTGTTATAAGTTTGACCGCTGTGTGTGTCTCTCTGTAGCACCAGCTCTTAAACGAGTGACCGGATTTGGATGCCGATTTAGACTTGTTTCATTAAAATCGGTTCAGCCATTTGAAATTATCATTTCTTTTGTTAGTTGCAGTCGCGGTTTTTTAAATTTCATATTTATTTTTTATCATTGTTCTAGACGTCCCGCGAGATGCTATTCCAAAACCATTGCAGCTCTTGGAAGCCAGAATGAATAGTGAAGTCCACCAGAAAAGCGCCGAGAAATGAAGCTCTAAATTATAAGAGAGAGAGGTACGAGATAGAGATGTCTCGTATCTATCCTACCCTTGGTTAAACCCGCTAATCTCAGGAAGTTCAGGTTCGAATTGAAAAAAATATTTATGTTGCATAGACCACTTATCGAGGAAGGCTATGGGATATGATAAATAATGCTACGACCAACGGGAGCGAAGTAGTAAAAAGGAGCGGGTGAAATCACGGACGATTGCTAGTACCCAATCCGCACTAATAGTATAAATGCGAAAGTAACTCTGTCTGTCTGTCTCTTCTTAACGGCTAAACCACTGAACCGATTTGAATAAAATTTGGTTCAGATATAGTCCGGGACCCGAGAAAGGATATAGGATAGTTTTCATCCCGGAAATTCTCCGGGAACGGGAACTATTTCGCGCAAACGAAGTCACGGGCAAAAGCTAGTACGATATATTTCATGTTTCTGACTTCAGTAGTGTTTACAGACATATACAAATTGTATATAAGTATAGATTTCAATTAATGAATTCGTTCATTAATATGTAATGAGTCAAGATTTATCATGATTTCATAAGTAATTTTGAAGGCAATTGGTTCCACAGTTTTTCCATATCATGAATAGAAAATTTGGTATATTAATAGCAAAGTAATATCTATAAAGGTTCACGTATAAAGCAATTATATCTTTTCGTTCTTTAGATAGAGTCATGTGACCTACGTCTAGGTATTCACGGCTTGACAATAATAGTTATTATCAAGTTTTTGGTAAGAGATAATTGTGTAAGAGGTTATCATCATCATCATCAACACGATTTCTCTCACCTTTCCCATACGCTTTATAAACTAAGAAAGTACATAAATGAATTGAAAAACTCACATTTCATCTTTAAATTCGTCTAATGATCGAAAGTTGCGCGATTGCTTAGGCAAGACACTTATCCATACTAATATTATAAATGGGAAAGTGTGTCTGTCTGTCTGTCTGTTTGTCTTTCTTTCACGGCAAAACGGAGCGACGGATTGACGTGATTTTTTAAGTGGAGATAGTTGAAGGGATGGAGAGTAACATAGGCTACTTTTTGTCTCTTTCTAACGTGAGCGAAGCCGCGGGCAGAAGCTAGTACAATATAAAACGTCACTTAAACGGCTGTCCTTATTTTATCCCTTAAGGTGACAAAGACAGCAACAGATTTGAGAGCGTCTTCAAACTAAAAGTTACGTTTAAGTATTCGAAAATGATTTTTCTCAAGTGAACGAGGTCATGATAGAAGCTAATAATGAATTATTTTTAATCCAAATTAAATAAGTTGTTTGTTGACAAGTGATGTAATGTCTGACATATTAATCGTGACGCGTCATTACTTTAGCTGCCAAATAATGTACTACGCCCTACAATTAATTATTGAATTGGCTGTTTGTAAAATATAAATAACACCTCTGTCGCATCGCTATAAATCCTGGCGATCTATCATTAAAAGATGTCAAACCTTTGCTATTTTAGTGGTCACGCTTAACAACGCATTACGCGTCAATTATTTATCGTGTGTTCAATTAATAGTCCTAACTAAATACCTGAGCAATATTTCTCTGCATGATTTATGAAGAAACCCAATTTTGAAAACTGATAAAAGTATGTCAGTTGACTAAATACTTGTTCAGTCCGCAAAAAAGCCGTAACACACTGCAACGTCACTCATTGCTTTAATAGACACAAAATTATACGAAGCATTATTTTTATTATTGCGGCAAAGAAAGTCTTCTTCTTAAAGCCGATTCTCTATTTCCTACGCACTCAATAATTAATTATTAAAAACTAGAAACGATTAAAGTTTTACTTGAAAGGAGGTCCCTATGTAAAATTTACTGTTGACCTTTCGAGGACCAAGCGACAGCCGACTGTCGCGTTGCTATTGTCTTAATTGTGTCTCGAATCACGTCTGTTTAAAGGTTTAAAGTACAAATAGTTTCTGCAAAAATCTTTTTTTTTTTTACAATAGTTTTATGTTGCCTGACACTGGCAGTAAACAACTTCCACAGACAACAATAACGTAGCGTAGCGTGATTATGTCTCGTTGCGTTACCGCGCACCGCTCAAGGTCGCCATTAGCCATAGTTCAGTTGTTTACTCCAAATATTAGAATGGAGTCGCCAAAATCTGTGCGTGATGAGAGAATACGACCTGTGGTGATAGATAGCGGTTTCAATATTAACAAGATGTGATCGCGGCTTCTCTTATGTGGAAAGGAGATCCTACTAGATATTTGTAGGCTTTACTAGCAGAACATAGTGATACACAATGATATTATAAGTAAAAAGGTGTAGATAGGTTACCCAAACGAAATTCTATCTTCAAAAACGGCACACTAACGCACACATACATTACACGTCAAAGTAGGATGGCATGATTGAAGTAGTAAAGAGAAGGAGTCAGCACAGGAAGGGGCCTAACAGGGCCAACGCCTGCCGGGGTTGCGGAATGTGTATAGTAGTCACCGTGACCCTGGAACATAAAGGGCAATCGAAGGAACATGAGTGGGGTTTAGTCAGTAAGAGTCTGACACGCCCTCCCGTCGCACCCAGGACGGGAGCAGTCATTGGATGATTTCCCACTCACCAAAAAAAAAAAAAAAATGATTGAAGTAGTGCGAGTGAAAAAGAGATAAACGTTAAGTGTCAACGCGATACTCAGTATCATGTTTGTCAATTGGCAAACTTTTAATGTGCCACTTTTTGACTGCATATTACCTATCTACACTTGTGATACATTTATTAATACTAAGCACACGATTGACACATACCAAAAGGATTGGTTCGAGGCGGCGAGGGATAAGAAAGTCTGGAAGGAGTTGGGGGAGGCCTTTGCCCAGCAGTGGGACAGCACAGGCTATTAAAAAAAAAAAAAAAAACACACGATCCTTGTTTAACTATGGCCGCAAATAAAATACTTTCGAGTTTGAGTTTGCTAATATTATTCTGTGAAAGTTTGTCTATGGATGGATATTTGATTATCGCGCTATCACCCGTGTCGGCGCGTTTTATTCCACGCGCGCCTCAAAAAGCAGTACGTCACGAGGCCCTATATGACCAATGCCTGCCGGGGTTGCGAAATAGTTCTAATAGTTACCGTGGCCTCGGAACATAAAGGGCAACCGAAGGAACAAGGGCGGGTTTTAGTCAGTAAAAGTCTGACACGAGGGGCGGGAGAAGCCATTTGATGATTTTCCATCCACAAAAAAAAACACCTGCAGAAACGGATTAATAACCAAAGATGTAACTTAACGCTGTTGAAACCTCAGCGGTCAGCAGAGTTCAGTTCATAAATTAAACAAATATTTGACCGATTGTTACATTAGTTGGAAAATCACCCAAGCAATGAATGGTTTGATAGAATAAACGGCCTTTTTGCAATTGACTAGGGTAGACCTTTTTATTCTATTTAGAAACTCTTATTATTTTGTATCATTTGGAGGCAAGCTGCAATACCATAGATAAATATTGGTGCTGATTCTCTTCACAAATTAACCTAAATTTAAGTGCATCTTTTCACATTTCATGGCACAGACGTAGTCTGGGACCCGAGAAAGGACATAGGATAGTTTTCATCTATATATAATAAATACATACTATAGCTAGACATGAGAAATGAACTGCATTTTTTTTTATGACGTGAAGGAGCACTGAGAAGCCATTTTCAGGAAATTTCAATCTTAGGATTTAGGAGATTAAAATAGAGGAAGAAAGTTTGCATGGGACTGGAAGCAAAACCGTAAGTAAGTGATCAAAATAGAGCACCACTAAGCATTTAAAAACGTACAAATAACGAAAACAGTACAGACTTTTTGCTTCAACCTCAACCCAATAACATTGGGTATTGTTTTTACGTGTGTTTTTAACAAACTCCGACAGCCATGTCAAGGCTCGTTGCGTCACCTAAGTAAGTGACATTTGTGGACTTATAAACGGTTGCTTTTGCCTCACGCTGAGAAATAATGTTGACAGATTTGCCGATTTTGGCGGGATGCTTCTATAAAATACTCGTTGCACGAGAATTGAGCCTTTTAGTATCCGATACCTTACACTCCCTTTCAACTCAAACTAACTGACAAAGTGTGGGTGTACTGCTCAATGCTCATCCGACAGGGAATACAAGCTAGAGATGTTATTTGATATAAAATGTCGGATTTAGATAGATACCTACGGATATATAAATCGTAATACCGGTTTCGGATACGGATATGAAATTATTTCGAAATATATATCCTTTATATATTTCGAAAAAATTTCATATCCGATATTCAGTAATTCTACTTCCTGCCCTTGGTTATCGCGGATAAAAGCCGAAATCTGATAAAATGTTGTCTGTGCTTCTTTAGGTTTTAATCTTATTCCATAACAAAACTTTATCGAACAAATATATTTTTTATAGACAGAGTTTTTTTTTATCTATTTATTTAATAGTACCTGTGTGTGTAGTAGTAACTGTCGTGATGGCCTAGTGGTTAAGGCGCCCGGCTCTCATGCAAGAGGTCGCGGGTTCGAATCCGGGCAAGTACCAATGTGACTTTTTCAATTCATATGTACTTTCTAAAGTTTATCTTAGACATCACAGACATCGGTGAAGGAAAACATCGTGAGGAAACCTGGACTTGTTAATATAGGACCGAAATCGCCAACCCGTCTTGAACAAGCGTGGTGATCAATGCTCGTGCTTTCTCTGTATGAGAAGAAGCCTGTAGTGGGACAGTTATAGGCTGGTATTATTATTAAATAGTAAACTGACTGACTGATTGTTGATTTATCAACACCAAACCCAAATCTAGTCTAGCTGGTCCTAGAGACATGAAACTTGGAGGGTGAGTTCGTTGTGTGTTCAATTTATCTGGTTGTATTGTTGTAAAGTTTAATTTTATTTTTGGTTCAATTTGAGTTAATGGTTTTGTTATTTATTAAGATTTAATATTATTTTATTTGTTTTAATGAGTGTAATTTACCAAAAAATAACTAGTAGTAATTTTATATGAGGTTTTTAGAATTTCGACACCTAAAAGACTAAAATATAGTGGATGGAATTCCACATCCTCGGGCGCTGCCGTAAGTGAAAGCTAGTATGTAATAATAGTATTTCGGATACGGTTATAATTTCGGATATCGATAGCTTCGGTTACGCAACTCCATAGCGTCCCTAAACGATACCATATTTTATAAATAGAACACACGTGCCCTTTCCGCACGTGTTGCCAATTATATAACTCAATCAAATAAGTAATATTTAGTATGCCAACATTTTCCGAGAAAGGAGGCCAGACACTTTTCCTCTCTGAGAATTTTTATCTGCATTCTTTTTTTTTTTAAGTCGCGTGGGCGTGCGCAGAGCGTTGCAGGGCAGGGCTCCCCTTGGAAATTGTATTACATATTATATACCAATTTTAATTTATAAATCTATACTAATATTATAAAGCAGAAGAAATTTGGCATGTTGAGTGCGCTACTAAAAAGAACTTACTGGTCTGTATTGAAAAGGACTTGTAGTTTGGGACAATCCCACCACACTATTCCCAACCACTGCAACTCCTGATAGCCAGAATCAACAGTGGAGTCCGCCAGAAAAGCGCCGAGCAATGAAGCTCGACGAGTCCCGGAGAAACGATTCAACTGTCTTGGATCCCGCAACGAAATTAATCAGAAAAGTACATCGGAGGAGTAAGAAAAAATATGTGGACTTGTAGTGTCGGTTAGCCTATTTATCCAGGAAGCCTATAGGAGAAAGGCGCAATAACCCTGAAAAATCTGACTTGTATATATTATATACCAGCCGGGAATTATTTATTTAGAATAGACACATTTTTATGTAATCGAGGCTCAATCGCAGACTACTAAAAGACGTATATAGATTAAAAGCGATTTTTATAAGAAAATAGGCGAAAGACGCCGCAGTAAACATACAGTTTTTTATAAATTATTTATAAAGACGTTAGATCAAAACATTTCAACGACCAAACGACAGCCGGCTGTCGCGCTGCTATTGTCGTTTTATTGTGTCTCGAATCACGAGTCTTCGAAGGGCAACCGAAGGAACATGAGTGGGTTTTAGTCAGGTTTAATTATCCTTACTAATATTATAAATGGGAAAGTGTGTCTATCTGTCTGTATGTTTGTCTTTCTTTCACGACAAAACGGAGCGACGAATTGACGTGATTTTTTAAGTGGGGATAGTTGAAGGGATGGAGAGTAACATAGGCTACTTTTTGTCTCTTTCTAATGCGAGCGAAGCCGCGGGCAAAAGCTGGTTATATTATAAATCAGGAATATGTATTTCAGTCGTCTGGTTACAAATAGATTCATATTTTGGGTTCTAACATATCAAAACAGTGTAAACTTAAATATTGTATTGTACGGTAATACGGAGTTCACAAGGAAATCTTTCACAATAACTGGGGCCCTAGTCTGCTGATGATCGATTTTTGACGTATAACGTCAAACTTTTGACACATTTCCCGTACAAAAACTGTCAAAGTTGTCAAATATCAGCTGATGACTGGTCATTGAGACACGATTGTAATAGCAGACCCCAGGAGAACTTCCAGAATCATGGCGTTTGGTGAAAAACAAGTGAATCACGTTTTTTTTTCAGTTTTCTAGCAACGATAAACTTGCCGTTTGAGAGAATTCACTGAATGCCATAAAAGTTAAACATTAATGTCCGATTGTGATTTTTTTCCTCAACTTTTATTTTGTACTAGCTTTTGCCCACGGCTTCGCTCGCGTTAGTAAGAGACAAAACGTAGCCTATGTTACTCTCCATCCCTTAAACTATCTCCACTTAAAAAATCACGTCAATTCGTCGCTCCGTTTTGCCGTGAAAGAAAGACAAACAGACAGACAGACAGACATCTTTCTATAGAAATAAGGTTTCCTTTCCTGAAAGAAATCTTAGTTCTGGGTTAAGCTTGCTTGTTCATTAGTATTTTTTTTCTATTTGCTATGAATATTTTTTTTAATTTTGTGAGTAATAGATTAACCTTTCGTCGACCAAGCGACAGCCGGCTGTCGCGCTGCTATTGTCTTTCTATTGTTTCTCGAATCACTTGTGAAAAGTACCAATGTAATTGGCTATTTGCCGGTCGTTGTATAAATAACACTTTTTAAGTAGTCTAATTGTCTATTTGAATTAAATATGAATATTATTGATGAAATCAATATTTAAATTCAATGATCATATAATAGTGTACTTAATTAATTGACCCATTAAAACCATAAATTAAACGAAGATAACAATAAAACTAAACAACGAATAAAATTAAATCACTATTAATGAATTCATTAAAAGATCATTATCTCAACCACCACCTGGCTGTAAATCTCAGTACCTTTGCCAGTTCTAGAATAGAACGAATAAAACAAAAAATGTTGTCTCTGGCTAGAGTACGCGCGAAAAAATAAACAATGCAACAGCGTGACAAAATGCCATTCATATTTAAAAATAACTCGAAGCACGCGTTTTGTAATGTTTAAATAATTTATTTTAGTTTTGTTTAACATTTTAAATCAGTTTGACGTAAGTTGGCGCTATTTTTTTTTTCTTTAATTACTCATTCAAGGCAAAAGGAAAAATGTTACATCCTAGCCTCGATGCATAATCGAATAAGTATCGAGTTTGATTAAATATTCACTTTCAAATTGTAAATAAAATAAAAATAGATATAAATTAGTCGAAATATTACCAAAATAAAAGGTTTTTCTTATTTAACATCCACTTTTCTTAGCACAGATAAACAAAAAAATCACCAAAATTTTGTAACAGAGTTCACTGCACTCCAAACGGCCCGCGCAATATTTTTTTTATAAAAATAGACCGAACACGCAACGCCCACGGTTCTAATTTCGTATATTTTAAAAAGTTACAAACGCATGCGCTTCGTTCGCGCGCGCTCACCTACTGACAGAGTACATCACAGATTCCCACTCGATTGTTATCGACAACCCGGCTAATTCAAATATCGAATCGCCAAACCAAAACAGCTCTATGACGCAACCTCTTTAATTTAGACGTATTTAACTAGACGAATAACGCTGCTATTTAGAGATGTCTCTACTTCTGATTCACGTTAATCGAACACGTACATTTTAAATTTGGTCGGTTGCTTTGGAAATTCTAAGCGCGGTGGTAAGTCACGAGGTGTCTGACGGTTTTAGTAACATATAGTTATTTTTAACTAGATTTAGACTAGCGAGCCAAATGAGAAAATGTCAGCCGTTCCAATGGTTATTTTGCATTGATATTAGACTTTATGAGGTTTTATTTTGCTAGGAATCTATTAAGAGACAATCAAATGATGTATTTTTGACCTATTTTTGAAATGTCACGTTCGATTGCAAGATGCGATGGTTTTTATTCATCGTTGCTGTATTAAACTTCAATGCCGTATCGAATTGGAGAAATACGGCGTTCGAGAGGTGTTTATCTAAAGACGATAACGAAAGGAGATAAAATAAACAGTTTTATACAAATTCTCATGTCTGTAAAAGTAACTTTAATGCACTAGAAAAAAATAAGCGTTAATATTTTGCTTGAACTTTCTTTCTGTTGGCTTCTCACGCCCATAAAAAATTGTATCCCCTATTTTACCCAAATTGTACAAAAACCCTATTTCCAAAAAAAAAAAAAAAACTTAAATAAAGTTTTTGATACAAAAAAAGGTTTATCAGTGCCTCTGCTTACACAACAATCTTTGTATTAAAGTCCATTATACACCGTAACTAAAAAAAAGTAAAACAATTTTTCATTCAATCAGCCAAACACGACTTTATCACTATTAACGCAAAAAAAGTAAAATTTCGCGCCTTTTCTCTATGGTTTATCAACTTCCGTTGAAATGGCGTCCGCGTATCGCTTTGTTTTTGGCTATTGATTGACCACAAATCCTAAGGTATTTTCTAATCTAAGATGCATTCAATTAGATTTTTTACTTCAATAATTTATGAAATGATAAATAGACTGATTCACTGAATTACCGTATCCAAAACCCCTTCCTTCACAAAGATCCTTCTAAGTTTCATGTCTCTAGGACCAGCGGTTTAGACTGTGCATTGATATATCTACAGTCAGTCATTCATTTTACTATTATAAGTATTATAATATATAAAGCGAAATTGAAGTAAATGATAATCTATATCTATAATAGCTTTTGCCCGCGGCTTCGCTCGCGTTAGAAAGAGACAAAAAGTAGCCTATGTTACTCTCCATCCTTTCAACTATCTCCACTTAAAAAATCACGTCAATTCGTCGCTCCGTTTTGCCGTGAAAGAAAGACAAACATACAGACAGACGAACAGACAGACACACTTTCCCATTTATAATATTAGCAATTAGTATGGATTTCTGACCGAACGGACCTCGAGTTGGTTTCGGTTGTTTCCTCTCAGAGCAGTCCAGCTAGGACACCGGCCCCATCGTTCGCTTAAAATAACAAAATCAAAATATCGGTTATGTATAACCTATTTACAAAGTAGTGGTTAAAGGCCTACAATAGTGGTTTGAAGTTAGAAAAATTGTCTGCGATTTTGACATTGCTTGGGATCAGATAGCCGTATGTCCCAAGAAGACATTCATTTATTTACCAACATAAAGTAGTAGAAGTAAGTAAACAAACAGTAAGTATATGTAAAACTTAGCTCAGTAGCGCAGGCACAGGTTAATTGGCTAACAAAACACTCAAGGTCATCACGAAGGCTGTCACAGCGTTGTGTAATGCACACGCGCATAGCGCTGCTAGATGTGGCGTGAGCGCACTTGCACTGCGTGATTTGAAAAAAAAAGTTTTTTTTTCCTTTAATATTTTTTAGAACAGAATAGAATAGAATAGAATAGAATCATTTATTTGCCATAAACATGTGTATACACACGCACATACATACACACGCAGGTGCATGCATGTAGGATGATATATTAATTATAAAGCGCTTAAAAAAACATGTTTGCCACTTGACATGGCATGCAAATATTTATAAAAACAACAATTATCTAGAGTCTACTAAATAGAAAATGGACACAATAACATTTACTTAAAATCAAATACTTTTTCATTTAATGTGTATGCTAATTATATCATAGTATGTGATAAAAGAATGTGTTTTCTTGGAACAACTTAACCTTACGATGACCAAGCGACAGCCGGCTGTCGCGCTACTATTGTCTTTCTATTGTCTCGAATGAAGTGAGGCAACGAAAAAAAGTAATTATTCCGTAAGTTAGATTATCAAAAAATATTGGACAAGTTTTTTTTCTTTTTCCTCGTAAACGAAAAATGACGACATTACACAATTGACACAAGCACAACACAACATGATACAATTTTTGCTGAACAGTGACGTCAAAAGCTAGCCGGAACTTTGTTGCTCTTTATCATTGTATTTTTTTATTAATTTGATCTATGATTATCAGACGGACTAAACAGAATGCCATTTTTTTATGTTGTCGTCACCCCTATTTTAGCATAATAAATATGATGAGAGATTGTATGTGGTATTTTAATTACATAACACTACTATTAATTTTTTCTCGGGAAAACTCACACACGGTCTTTAATACCAAGCCTGGCAGAGTCGATGTAACCAGACAACTGATACTATATTCTTAATAGATTTTGCCCGTGACTTCGCCGTGGATGTTGAAACTTCCTTGCTCTATAAACTTTCTCAGAGCTATAACTTTCAGAAATCTTTTTTACTTATTTTTCAAAATAGGGATGACGACAGCATAAAAAAATGACATTCTGTTTAGTCCGCCTTGTAGATCGGCCAAAAATACGGGACACGTATTTTTTTGCTTGATCAAATTAATAAAAAAATACAAAGATAAAGAGCAACAAAGTTCCGGAGTGGGGGCCTTTGACGTCACCGCCCTGGAAAAATTGTATCTAATCGTGACGTCACGCGCAACTTCAACGCACTGTATCGTTTTCATTTTTCGTTTACGAGAAAAAAGAAAAAATACGTGTCCAATTTTTTTTAATAATCTAACTGACGGACTAATTACTTTTTTTTCGTCGTCTCGCCTATTAACACACCCTCCAAGTATCATGTCTCTAGGACCAGCGGTTTGGGCTGTGCGTTGATATATCAACAGTCAGCTAGGCAGTCAATTTACCATTTTATAAATATAGATAAAATTTATAAATATATATGTGCCTGGCAAATAGTGTACGATACTTAATCACGTGATTATACTCATGATAACAAACAATTTTTATTGCAGGAGCAAAGCCGAAATCGCGAAAATAATATAAGCTGTTCAATACATTAGGCAAACATAAATAAATGTAGTACTGTAAATCTGTTTTCTCTTTCGCGATTTCAGGTTTATTCCCATAGTAAAAGTTATTGGTTAACATAAACACAATCACGAGATTAAGCATCGTACACTAATATTGCCATCAGTCACCCTATATACATACCGTAGTGTATACGGTATAAAACAAAGTCCGAATGTATGCTATCCAGCAATTGTTTTGTATGAAGCTGGATATTCGGAGGCAAGTCCAGAAACGTTAAAAAAACAACAAATATTATCACCAAAACAGCTTAAAACCTCATTGTTAATAACGAGGCTCACTTTAAAATAAAACTTTATTACAACCTACAAGGGAAGCCCTAATCACGGCTCATTCGCGACTGTCACGCTAAAAACGACTCTAACGACCTACTACGAAGGTTTAATCTTTATTGTTATTATGATGCCAGTATAAAAATAAAAACAGAGTGTTTTTGCCCGTTTTCAGTATAATATAGACTGATATTCGTTTTTTAGCGGTTTTTGGGAAAAGCATGTGTATTTTTCTTGAGATAAGACTGAATTTTGCGTGATTAGGTTATGGATGTTCAATAGATTAGGAAGAAATGGGCTAGCTATCTTTGGTAGGTATGAAAAAATAGTTTTCCGATGAAACTTAAAGTATTTTTGAGTCTTATCTTAACCTCTAGATGCCGGAAGAACCAAATGTGGTTCCTCGGATAATGTGTTATACAAACAGGCATGTAAGGCATAGATTTGCCTGCACGGGCTGAAGTTTGTGATATTTCTGTTATAAAATACTAGCTTTTGCCCACGGCTTCGCTCGCGTTAGAAAGAGACAAAAAGTAGCCTATGTTACTCTACATCCCTTCAACTATCTCCACTTAAAAATCACGTCAATTCGTCGCTCCGTTTTGCCGTGAAAGAAAGACAAACATACAGACAGACAGACAGACAGACACACACACTTTCCCATTTATAATATTAGTAAGTAAGTAAGTATGGATTGTCAGTTATTAGATGTTCTATTGTTAAAGTTTTTTAATTTTTAGGGTTCCGTACCTTAAGAGAAAAAAGCCCTTTTTTATGGATGAAAAATCATCAAATTACTTCTCCCGCCCTGGCTGGGGCGGAAGAGAGTGGTCAGACTTTTACTGACCAAACCCCACTCATGTTCCTTCGGTTGCCCTTTATGTTCCGGGGCCGCGGTAACAATTAGAACTATTCCGCAACCCCGGCAGGCATTGGCCCTGGAGGACCCCGTCACGTGCTGGATGCTCTTTGAAGCGCGCGTGGAACAACAAGAGTATTCGGGCGTTCGTAAAACATTAGTAGTAAAATCCATACTAATAATATAAATGGGAAAGTGTGTCTGTCTGTCTGTTTGTCTTTCTTTCACGGCAAAACGGAGCGACGGATTGACGTGATTTTTTAAGTGAAGATAATTGAAGGGATGGAGAGTAACATAGGCTACTTTTTGTCTCTTTCTAACGCGAGCGAAGCCGCGGGCAGAAGCTAGTAATCGAATAAATAAATGAATAAATATCGTAACGAATGACTTATGTCACATCCAGTGAGTACAAACGCATTACATCAGTGGTCTACTTACCAACGCTAACAATTGTTACGAGTACGGTCAACAAAACAATCTATGTCAAGTTTCAAATCATTTATTGCACTTTTTTATTTAATGTCGAGTCATTTATCACTCTAATAAAATTGAAAACTAAATAAATAAAACTCTCTTAGCAATTGTAACTAGCTACCTATACTAATTTAGTAAAGCTAAATAGATTTCTTTTTGTTTGTCTGTTTATGTGACCTAATCTCTGGAACTGCTTGACCGATTGGGATAATCCTTTCTGTACAAGATAGATGAATTTTTAAGGAACAATATAAGGAACAATATATCATCACGCTACGACGCTCAGGAGCGGAGCAGTAACCAAAAACCTAACACGAATAAAACAACTAGTAATATTAGATTAGAGATATAGTAGTTGATTCTGTTGACTGTACGCGTAGTGAGCATGTGAGCTGTTGACTGTACCATGATGATAAAGAGGAAGTCACGATGCATTAACGTTGCGATATTATATGTGTAGCCGTGTAGGGCCATTAGAATAGCGAGAAGAAATGATCTAGCATGAAATACTTCAAAACCTCATCTTCACGTTAGAAAAAATAGTGTCGTGATGGCCTAGTGGTTAAGGCGCCCGCCTCACATGCAAGAGGTTGTGGGTTCGAATCCGGGCAAGTACCAATGTGACTTTTTCCATTCATATGTACTTTCTAAAGTTAACCTTAGACAACACAGACGTCGGTGAAGGAAAACATCGTGAGGAAACCTGGACTTGTAGTTTATGAGTCCGAAATCGCCAATCCGCATTGAGCAAGCGTGGTGATCAATGCTCGTGCCTTCTCTGTATGAGAAGAGGCCTTTGCCCTGCAGTGGGACAGTAATAGGCTGGTATTAGTATTCTGGTGTCGTCATGGCATAGTGGTTAAGAGCCCGCCTCTAAAGCCTGCTCTACACTACTCGCGAAGTTGGTCGAAGTTGAGCGAATACGATAGTGTAGAAGAGCGCTTCGCTTCGCTTCGTGCAACCTCGGCTCGCATCGGGCGACTTCCAGTCGTTGTCGGTTTTTGCGCCCGAGTCAAAGGACTCGAAATGCTCCTCGCGAAGTTGCACGAGTGTGTAGTCACATACTTCGGACTTCGATGAATACTTTGTCGAGGCAACTTCGCGAGTAGTGTAGAGCAGGTATAAGAGTTTGCGGGCAAGTACTTACTAATGTGACTTTTTCAATTCTTATGTACTTTCTAAAGTTTATCTTGGACATCACTGACATCCCGTGCCTCGGGAAGCACGTAAAGCCGTTGGTCCCGGTTGTCATTCGTAGAACTTTAACAGCCGTCAGAAGCCAGAAAATCTGACCAGTCTAACCAAGAGGTATCGTGTCGCCCAGTTACTGGATTGTGGAGGTCTGATAGGCAGTCGCTTTACGTAAAACACTGGTATCCAGCTGAATCCGGTTAGGCTGGGAGCCGACCCAAACATAGTTGGGAAAAAGAAGATGAAATTTTTTACGCGAAAGACGGACGAACAGACAGACACACGCACTTTCCCATTTATTTTATTAGCACTGATAATACCCATTACTGATTAGCTTTTAGTCGTAGGTATTAGAAGGTAATTCTCCATTCGATTAAGAATAACATTTTTTGCGTCAGGGTTTTTTTGACGTGACAACGTCTTAAATTAGGTTGCGGCTGGGAGTCACTTATGAAAAAGTGTAACGCTCGGTAACGTTACGATGAGTCACCGAACGAGAGAGAGGCCCGCCGAATGCCTTGCGTCTCTCTCCCACTCAACTATGATCGGTAAAAGACGTTGTCACGTAAAATCTTCGCCCGTAAAACCGACTTTACAGGCAACCATTTTTACAAAAAATTTAGTTCTACATGAATGTTTTTGGTAAGATTTTGGTGGAATATGCCGGATATGTTCTTCACTTTATAAGCTTACTAGCTGTCCCCTGCGGTTTCACCCGCATTTTTCGTTACTGCTCCGCTCCCGTGGGTCTTAGCGTGATGGTATATAGCCTATAGCATTCCTCGATAAATGGGCTATCTAACACGGAAAGAATTTTTCAAATCGGACCAGTAGTTCCAGAGATTACCCCCTACATACAAACTTACTTTTACCTCTTTATAATATTAGTATAGATTGGCGACCTAATCTTGAAAAATCTCGGATTTTCTTTACTAAAGTAAATACCCGAGAATTATGCTTATCCAAACTTTCCAAACCTTTATCTTGAAAAGATCTATCTAGTAAACCGCATCAAAATCCGTTGCGTAGTTTTAAAAACCTGAGCATACTTATGGACAGACAGCGGATAGCGACTATGTTTTATACTATGTAATGATTTAGAAGCCAAGCTTAATTTTTCTCGCGCTTCTACATATTCAGTACAAGTTGACCAACAATACATAGCGTTGTCATAATCATGTCTAAATACTTGCATTCTGTAATAACCATACATAATATGTCAGAAACGGTCGAACATAAATAAACTTTGGTGCCGATTCTCTTATTCACAAACTAACGTAAATTTAAGTTAAGTGCATCTTTCTCTTTCCATTTAGTTAAGAAAAGGACAGAAGATAAAATATTAGTTAAGTCCTGTCAAATTTAGACACTCCTCCCTCTCCCATTTCCACACTCTAGATAATTTAGACGCGTTTTAAAAACATGGCGTCTAAATATACTTCAATTTTCTTCCGGCGCTGTCTAATTTGACAGGATTAAACTAAAATGTATCTTCTGTCCTTTTCTTTAAGAAATGGAAAGAGAAAGATGCATTTAACTTAAATTTAGTCTAGTTTGTGACCAAGGGAATCGGCACCTTTGTTGGAGTAAATAAACTAAAAAAAAATTAAGTTCAATGCTTCTTTCTCTTTTCATTTCATTAGGAAAAGGACAGAAAACTATTAGTTAAGTCCTGCCAAATTATTATATTCTTGATGGTAAATAAAAACTGCCTTAGTGAATTGCTGAAGTTTTTGAAATCGGAAAAATCTATTAGGCCTAATTTTGAACTCTACAGAAGTCTCCCGTTCCTCTCAAAGTCTCGGGTTTTATGAAAATTGTAGTTATTTTATTTGAAATATTAATTAAGTCAGATGAAAACAGTGAATTGCCTAAATAAAAGACAATTTTTTAAGTCAAAACATTTTACAAGAAAGGACACTGGCTTCAATTTTCGCAATCTTCGAACACGATTATTACGAAAATTGGTTGAAAATTACTTCAGAATACTTAATATTGTTTATTCATAAGTAATAATAATTTATTCATTGCCACACAAGAGTTGCAAATGTAAATCCTTCATAATTTACATTTTCACGACACGTTACGTTTCTAATTACCCCGCCATCTGTTGAGCTAGATACGAAACTTTGTTGTTATATTTCTGCGTATAGGTGGCGCTAAATAATAAAACGATTTTCATGCGTAAACGTAGCAAAAATTCTTCACTTGAAATACAACTTTACGACGTTGTCTGAAAGTTAATTTTCACTCGACAAGAATAGGTTTCAGTGTTTTCTTATAGATATTTTACCTTTCATGTGATCTGACGTATCTGCTCTCATTATATCTGTTAAGTAGTGTTCTAGTGACCGCATATTGTCTAATCCACTTCTTTCCTGCAACAAAATAGAAGAAAAATGTTAATTTTATTTAGAAAAAGTCATTAAATATATTATCAGGGGTCCGAGGCAAGCCATATTCAGGGGCCCGGGGCCCCAGTGTACCCAACTACGCCCCTGGACTGTGAAACAGGCTATACGCCACGGGCCCCCTAACAGTACAAAACTTCTGTCAAAAACTTAACCCTCTTTTGGTATTGCCATCGCCTTATAAAAATATAAAACTTGATCGTCATCCTAAAGTGTGTTTCAAAATTCAAAAAATTCAAGGTACTTATTTATTTCACTAGACCATTTACAGGTACTTATGAATTGTCAAAGAGTCGGTCGGTTAGTCAGAAAAGTGACGCTAATTGCCTGTTCCAAAACGTAGATCTCTATGGAGAAGAACAGGCAAGAAACTCCACGGATACTCTTTTTAAAATAATCATGGTTTACAAAATCTTGGTTACAGTCTTTTTTGTGCTTCTATATGTAAAAACAATGTAGGTAAATAACAAAAAAATGGATAACAAATATTTGTTTACCGTTTCTAAGGCTACAAATGATATATTAAAAAGGTTATTTCACAATGTTTTAATATGTGCAACTGATCAAATAGTGCCTTATTACGTATTATTATTAATTTTATCTTTTTAAACAATACCTATATCTATATATATAAAACAAAGTCGGGTTTGTTACAACACTTATAACTCGAGATCGGCTAGACCAATTTTCATGGTTTTTGGTTCGTTGGATTTGTCCCCGCCCCGAATAGCAGAATACATCTTAAAAATGAAGAAAAATCGACGAGAACATAATTATAAAAGATGAATAATTTTCCCCTATAGTTAATTCTAAATTCAATTAAAGATTAAAAACTTAAGAGAACAATAGTACTAGGAGCGCAGTACGGTGAAGTGATAATGTAAGAAAATTAAAAATACTGAGATACTAGTACTTAAATCAATCAAAAGTACTAGGCGCGCAGTTGTGTGAAGTCGTTAATAGAAAATGTGAGCGCAACTTTAAGAAAATATATGTTTATGAACTTAAATAATATCCATCCATACTAATATTATAAATGGGAAAGTGTGTCTGTATCTGTCTGTTTGTCTTTCTTTAATGGCAAAACGGAGCGACGAATTGACGTGATTTTTTAAGTGGAGATAGTTGAAGGGATGGAGAGTAACATAGGCTACTTTTTGTCTCTTTTTAACGCGAGCGAAGCCGCGGGCAAAAGCTAGTTAAAAATAAAACAAAAGGCAGTCGCTCTATAAGCAAATGTAAATAAAAATAACGACCCGCCCCCAAACTTATTAAGATCGCGACTTCCGCTAACAAAAGTGTTGATAGCTCCGAAACGGCTAAACTAAATTTGAAGAAACATATCGCTAGATAACTCACGTTCAGATAAAAAAAACCGCATTCATTTCGGTCCTCCAGTTTAAGAGCTTGGTGTTACAAACACACATAGCGATCTAAAATATATAAAACTACTCTATTTTTTCGGGGTTTTAAAAAAAGGCTTTAAATATAATCTTTGGACGGTTTCCACATTTGTTTACTAAAATAAATACAATAATATCTAGGACAACTCAGACTCACAAACGGCCATCTGATCCCATCCCAAACCAAGCTAAGCTTGTACTATGGTAGCCAGACAACTGATAAACATCCATACTAACACTAATATTATAAATGGGAAAGTGTGTCTGTCTGTCTGTCTGTCTTTCTTTCACGGCAAAACGGAGCGACGAATTGACGTGATTTTTTAAGTGGAGATAGTTGAAGGGATGGAGAGTAACATAGGCTACTTTTTGTCTCTTTCTAACGCGAGCGAAGCCGCGGGCAAAAGCTAGTACGTTATATAGGGTGACTGGTAATTTTTGTACGATACTTAAACACGTGATTGTGCTCATAATAACAAACAATTTTTATTATGGAAGTAAAGCCGAAATCCCGAAAAAATATCAGCTATATTATACTTTAAACATCTATGCTTTAAACTTTCGCGTTGCATATTAATATTTTACTGATTTACGGGATTTAACGCGCACATACCTTTTTATTTGTTTTAAAGGTACGTGCGCGTTAAATCCCGTAAAACAGTAAAATATTAAAATATCAGCTGTTCAGTACATTAAGCCCCGTATTCATTGTAAACATTTTGTTTAGCAACATGGTTGCATAAACATGTTGACGAGTTGCTGTCATCATATTACGGGCAACACTTGTGTTGCGGTGTTGATCACGCCATACTGCAGAGTTGACGCCCGGCGAGCGACAGACAACATCAGTTGATCAACAGTTGCTAAACAAATGTTTACAATGAATACGGGGCTTTAGGCAAACATAAATGTACTGTACTGACTAGCTGATTTTTCGCGATTTCAGGTTTGTTCCCATAGTAAGAGTTGTTGGTTATCATGAGCACAGTCACGTGTTTAAGTATCGTACACTAATTAGCAGTCACTATATACAACATGTCCCGGAATAAACGCACTCCACCAGACACCCCAATTAGAATATAATGTTATAATCATAATACATACACTGAATTTTTATTATTATGTTTAAAACACTGTTTTTTTATAAATTAGTTGTACAGATTGTGGGAGAAAATTATAGTCACATTACAAATCTACGCATGCACAGCACACAGTCGCACTTGCATAAGGGTCTAGCGTAGTAGGTATTTCATCCATTTTAGTTTGTTTTGACTGTACAGCGGAAGTGTGACAGCAGTTTACGTAGTTTTAATTATTTTTGGGATAAAATATTACCTATATTAAAAATTACAAAAATCGATTCAGTAAACGATTCTGAACAAACTATTTTCTCAAAGTGCATTATTTTAGTTACACATTGTATAAATCACGTTAAGATCATTGTGAGTTATCACGACGTTTAAAGTAAGACTGTTTTATTCCTGTTCCAGAGTGTGCAAGTGACAGCGTTAGACACGTCGTCTAGCGCTGTCTCCTTCTCACTGAAAGTAGTATCGAAGTAATACTGCTATAAGGGCTTGTGGTAGGCCCCCATGTCAGTGGAAGCCAGGCTTGTATGAAGGGTTCGTCTTATTATTAAGTTATTTGTTATTATTCTTGAAGATATCCCGAAAAACAAATAATATTTTCTTGTTCGGTAAGCTCTTGGGAAATCTTGAAGTTAGTAAATAGTGTTAGTGTACAATGAGAAAACAATTTGGGCGTTCTTTTTATTATGGTTCCAGATCTTACGTTGTTTCAATATGGCTTAAAATTATATATAGATAACTAAAATGATAACCAGACGACTGATAAACTTAGTTTTTTATCTCTTACTTATAAATTCATTAGGATGTCATATTACAATATTACTAGCGTTCCCACGCGCTTTCAACCGCGTTATATCAGATTTTTAGTTACTAAAAAAAGAAGATAAAAAGTATTCTATGTCCGTTCCCTGGTCCTAAGCTACCTCCCCACCAATTTTCAGCTAAATCGGTTCTGTCGTTCTTGAGTTATAAAATGTGTAACTAACACGACTTTCTTTTATATTATATAGAAAAATTAGATATAGATAACTAAAATGATAACCAGACGACTGATAAACTTAGTTTTTTATCTCTTACTTATAAATTCATTAGGATGTCATGTTACAATATTACTAGCGGTCCCCGGCGCTTTCAACCGCGTTATATCAGATTTTTGGTTACTAAAAAAAGAAGATAAAAAAAAAAAGTAATCTATGCTCGTCCCCTGGTCCTAAGCTACCTCCCCACCAATTTTCAGCCAAATCGGTTCTGCCGTTCTTGAGTTATAAAATGTGTAACTTACACGACTTTCTTTTATATCCATACTAATATTATAAATGGGAAAGTGTGCCTGCCTGTTTGTCTGTCTGTCTGTCTGTATGTTTGTCTTTCTTTCACGGCAAAACGGAGCGACGAATTGACGTGATTTTTTAAGTGGAGATAGTTGAAAGGATGGAGAGTAACATAGGCTACATTTTGTCTCTTTCTAACGCGAGCGAAGCCGCGGGCAAAAGCTAGTTTATAATATTAGTACGGATAAGGATATCATAATATTAGAATTAACATTATACTCAGAACATATAGGACAGACAATAATGTTTACCATAAAAAGATTTCTCATGGGTGGGAATCGACCTGGCTCGGTACAACAGAAATTAACCACTAAACCAACCGGGGTTGCGGAAGTTGTAATAGGTACCGCGGCCCCGGAACATAAAGGGCAACCGAAGGAACAAGGGTGGGTTTCAGTCAGTAAAAGTCTGACACGCCCTCCCGCCCCGCTGAAGGCGGGAGAATTCATTAGAAGATTTCCCACTCACCAAATAGTAAAAAGTTTTGTTGGACCCGCCCTAGCGTCGCTCAGATATTTTTTCTAAAGTTTGATTTTTTCTCAGTTTCAAGCGACCGCAAACCTTAGTTTGTAGTATTGGGTGTGAGCGATCCCGTAAGGGTTCCGATTTTTCCTCTTAAGATACGAGACCCCCTAAAAAAAATGGTGACTGCTCCCGTCCTGGGTGCGGCGGGAGGGCGTGTCAGACTCTTACTGACTAAAACCCACTCATGTTCCTTCGATTGCCCTTTATGTTCCGGGGTCACGGTAACTATTATAAACATTCCGCAACCCCGGCAAGATACGGGACCCCCTTAAGTTAAAAATAAACTACTGTAAAAATTTCATGTTTTAGCTTTAGTCATTTCTCTGTAGCCTTTCCGAAATCTTCTACCATATAAAAATAAGTCGAGTTTTCCTTCCTGACGCTATAACTCCAGAACGCACGAACCGATTTCCTCGGTTTTGCATTCGTTGGAAAGGTCTCGGGCTCCGTGAGGTTTATAGCAAAGAAAATTCAGGAAAAATCCACGCGAACGAAGTCGCGGGCAGAAGCTAGTTGTTTTATATTAGAGGCGGCAGTCTAACCGGATTTAGCATGATACCAGTGTTATGCGTAGTTATTTTTTAAGTACTATACGTAAAGACCAATTACTTATTGATTACAGTTTTTTTTGTTTGTTGGTCACTGTTACATAATATACACCATTTCAAGCTTCTACAATCTCCTAAACATTTATAGGTTTTCAACTTTATCGCTATTACATTGTTCAAAGTTGATTGGGATAAAGTACGAAGAGAGATTTAGGGAGGTTCGTCCAGAATTACGTAAGACCTAACAAAATCAATAAATCAACTAAGTTCAGTCAATAAATCAGTGACAAAACAAAAAGAAATGTTTATCAGTAAATCCAATTTTTCAATAAAACAACACAAATAAAATCAAAACCCAATTTACCAAAGTTTGAATTTATATCGCCGTAAAAAAAGTAATAAAACAAATACGTTTTCAATTTCCACGTGGTCTGACGGAACGGAACAATATTTCATGTCGCAAAGTGGAAACAGCCAATCCGGAATCGCCGCGGTGAGACTAAACTAATTACGATTGGCCGCTTATCCTAATGCTGCTAAATGCTGTAACCTTATTGGTCAATGAAAACTAGAACATTTTCTCGACCTGCGTCAAACCTGTGTGACCCAATTTGAATTTGGAATCGCATTGCGTTGACCTTTCGCCTAGTGCAGTTTTAAAAGAACTAGAATTTTTAAATTGCTCTTTCATATCAAAGCAAATCTTACCCCTGTTGAAACAGGGTTCATTTTCTTTTACCAATAAAGCCTTTGTATGTTTCCCTTGTGTAATTAATATTCGACTTTATAGTGTGGGCAGTAAGATTCAATTTAGCTTGTGGCTTCGTCCGCGTTATGGCGCAATGCTGTACTGACGTCACACTGCGTAGCGGGAAAATAGGTCAGTAGGTTTACAGTATGGCGATGCGACCAGTTAAGTTAGACCTATGGTGCAACAATATTACTAAACTGTAGAGGTCCTCGTGAAGTGGCCATCTTTTTTTCGAATGATTGATTCCGATATTGATTATTTGAATAAAGAATGACAATTCTATAGAAAAGCTTTGCGGCATTCTGTCGTACATTTAAATTTTTAACGGAAATCGTTTTAGAGACTTCTAAGATTTTTTATAGAAACTTCTAGATTTAATTCCTTCGAAATAACGTTTATTCTACTTATATTTAGAAATGCGAAATTTTGTCAGGATAGAGGTATTTTTTACTCTTTCACACAAAAACTATTGAAAGAATTTTGATAAAACTTTACATTAATTAAACTTATACATCAGATTCACACATAGACTACATAACATCTCGCTATTAACGACGGGATCGAAGCAGTAACCAACTGGGGGATAGCTAGTAGGTAAAAGATCTAAATTGCGTGACATCAATACTTACTTCTTTCTTATATATACAATTCTCTTGCACAATGTTAGTTACCTTACTCCGCCGAAACGGCTTTACCGATTTTTACCTATATGCATATTCAGTAGGTCTGAGAATCGGCTACTATCTTTTTTTCATACCCCTAAGTGATAAAGATGACTGCATTCGATTCGTATTTAATCTTCGTAAGTACGATCATGTATCTTCTCACAGGTTCATCTTGAAATGGCTACCCATCAGGCAGCGCAGAGCTCTAAGAGCTTTGACGATCTTGTTTTCACTCCTCCACAAACCTTATTCTCCTTCTTATCTTACTTCTCATTTTCAATATTATGCTATGCGCATAATAAGAATCCTCGTTCTTCCAATAATTGTCTTCTACGATGTCCTTCTCACCGCTCTGGTTTTCTTAAGTCTTCAATTTCTTGTCCAGGCGGTTTTCCTTTGGAATGATCTTCCTCAGGATATCAGGACGTTGACCAGTCGGTACACATTAAAACTAAAGCTCGCGAATACTTACGCAAGAAATTGGTAGATTCATCCCACATGTAATTTATTCTTTTTCTCTATCTATATTTTTTTATCTCTCTCTACTGTTTATATTTTGTATGTATGTATTTACGTATTTATTGTAATAATTCATTTCTTTTTCCTCTTTTACTTTGTCTTTGCACCTACCATGTTTTGTCTCTACATCACCTTAAGGTAGACTGTTAGAAAATGCCTAAGGCATTAAGTCCGCCATTGTGCAATGTTTTTCTTTGTGCATAAAGTTTTAATAAATAAATAAATAAGGGTTGTTCACCCTTAACATTTTTAACGTAGGTAAAACCGCGGGAGGCTGCTAGTAATATTATAAAGAGTTAAAGTTTGTGAAGATGTAAGTAGGTAGGTAATCTCTGAAATTCATGAATCGATTTTCAAAATTCTTTTACCAATAGAAAGCCACATTATGAGTTAGTATCATAGGCTATATATCACGCTATACCACACGAAGAACAGGGGGCGTACCACAAGCCCTTATAGCAGTATATATTACTTTCAGTGGGAAAGAGACGGCGCTAGACAACGTGTCTAACGCTGTCACTTGCACACTCCTGCAACAGGACTGAACCAATCTTACTTTAAACGTCATAGTAAGGGGGCAGTAACCAAAAACCTAACATAACACAAGAGATACCGCAGGGCACAACTATCGTGTCATAAATACGTCATTTCACATCTTGTACTAGTTAATTTATATGAATAAATTATCTTCCCCTATTCAGATATTACGTCATATTGTTGTCTCGCTCTATTGTATGCTGTATGACAGAGACAAACGTCAAAACGTTAGGCGCTGATTTTATCGAATGAGTAAACATAATATTTCGGTTTGGCTTGTCAAATTACATTTTTTACCAAATTTCATTTTAATCGGTCCAGTAGTTTTGGTGTGAAAGCGCGACAGACAAAATCACTTTCGCATTTATAATATTTTAGTATGGAAATACTATGTAGGTACCAAAAAAGACTAAAAAACCAATTATGCAATATTTGAGCCATCAGCCAATGCAGTATTTTACGCCATTATCAATTGACGTACTTTTGATGATCTGTCAAAAAGTGATCTTCCAAAGACGTATGACGTCACTAAGTTAGCAGCTCAATTGACTTACTTTATTGATTTCAAAGCAGCCAAAAATCCAATTATTAAGTGAATTGAAAACGAACTGGATTTTTAGAGCTAAAATTAAGAGAGGTTTTATAGAAATTGTGTTTACATTTATAAGTTAGCGCTGTAAATAAATACCCAATTGATTTACTTTTTATGAATTGTTATCCGCAATACCGCCATAAATTTTGTTTGACAAGGTTAACCTGTGACGTCAATTATTTAGACGTAACTATTCCATTAATTGATTTTAAAGCAACTAAAAATCTATATTTACAGCTAATTGGAGTTTAATTGTATTTTAAGGGCTAATAAAAATGTTTGTTAAGAGAAATGGCGTCTTGAAATATTTATTTAATAGTGAATAGCTAAATTAACTTTCTGCATTTTAATACGTTAGTCATTGTGTAACCTCAGTTGGAGTTCCAAAAGTTGGTAAAGCAAATCGAATAAACATATAAATAATTAAATTTGAAAAAAAAATCATAATAAGTAAAAATAACACCAGCCTATTACTGTCTCACTGTAGGACAAAGGCATCTTCTGATACAGAACAGGCACGAGCATTAATTACCACGCGCGCTCAAGGCGGATTGGCGATTTCGAACTTGTATTCACAACAAGTCCAGGTTTCCTTACGATGTTTTTCTTCGCCGATGTCTGAATGTCTGAATCACTCTATCTATTAAAAATCCGTTGCGTAATTTTGAAGACCTAAGCAGATTTAGGCAGTAACAGGGATAAGCGACTTTGTGTTTTTTCATACTGTGCAGTGATGGTAGAAAAAACCCGGGGTTGCGGAATAGTTCTAATAGTTACCGTGGCCCCGGAACATAAAGGGCAACCGAAGGAACATGGGTGGGTTTTCAAGTTAAGTCAATCAAGTCAGTAAAAGTGTGACACTCCCTTCCATCCTGCCCAGGGCGGGAGAAGTCATTTGATGATTTCCCATCCAAAAAAAAATTGTAGAGAAAACCCGTTATAATTAACGACCGCACAACCAAACGAATCCGGGACACATCACTAGTCTTACCACTACATAATTAAACGCAATCTACCGACAAAATTCCAAACTCTCAAGAACTCGCTCAATATACAGGGTGCATATATATACAGGATGGTCCTAATCGTAGTTATACAGCGTGTTCCTAATCGTGGATATACAGGGTGCTCTAACTAGGTCGCTGTAAGTATGTAGGGCACTGCGGGTGTTATAAAATGTATGTTTAAGTGATGAGACGATGAAATTTTGTGCTAATTTCATTTTTTTGGTGTAGTTAAGGAGATTTCGGGCTGTCATTGGCGCTGATTCTCTTTTTCATTTTATCAGTTAGTTTACTATTTTATACAAACAGTTCAATATGTTTTCAATATGTCGGTGTAGTCGTTCAATATGTCGTTCAATATGTCAGTTCAGTTCAATATGCCTTTATCAGGGAACAAAGTCATCGAGTTAAAAATGGTTATGGACCATTTTTAACTCGATGACTTTGTTCTTGGATAAAGGCTGCATTCAGCCAATACATTTTTTTCAACACAAACGAATTCCGTATGCTACACAACCATTATGAAAACAGGTGGAAGCTCAAGGAAGCCCGCGAAATTCAAATTTCCGTACGTATTTTTGCAATTTGCAGCGGCGTGTGTTGATATAAGTAGTAGGATTTTCGACTGTAATATTTATTTATTTAAACTTCATGCACAAGCGTACAAGGGCAGACTTAATGCCTTAGGCATTCTCCACCAGTCAACCCAAAGTAGATGAGATATAACATAGCAGGTGCATAATTAATAACAATTTAATAAATAATTAATAGGTATTTAGTTACAGAATTGTAATCATTTGAATCATCAAAACAGCCCTCAAAATGAGAAAATTTTAATTTCGCTGGCTACCGTGAAGCTTTCCCCTTAATGAATTAATTCAACAATTCATGAATAATTTGTCTTACTAGTAAGTTACAACCCTCTCTGTAAACTATAGAATTGATGGTAAATATTTAATTATGTAGAGAAAACTTTACTTGTTGTTATGGGGCCATCGTACGTAAGCCTCCCTATTCTACAATAGCTGTCCCCCGCAGTTTCACTCACGACTATGGTTTTTTTTGGGGAGTGGGAAATCATCAAATGATTTCTCCCGTCCTGGGTGCGGTGGGAGGGCGTGTCAGACTCTTACTGACTAAAACCCACTCATGTTCCTTCGGTTGCCCTTTATGTTCCGGGGTCACGGTAACTATTATAACTATTCCGCAACCCCGGCAGGCGTTGGCCCTAGAGCCCCTCCTAGTGCTGACTGCTCTAAGAGGCGCGCGTGGAACAACCCACCGTAAATACATTTTATGAAAGAATGCAAAGCCTAGGTCACAGACAGATAGAATTGACAGTGACATATAAGGAATCAATATTAAACAACCACTTAATCCATAGAGTAAGTAGTCCACTAAAAGCCAACCTTTCTATTTATTCGGATTATTGGCTGTTACAACAGTTTAACGCTAGCTACCGTTAGCAAGTAAATTTTATCTAACAACGCATGGTAATTACAGGTCCTTAAAAATAAGATGGACACTCGGACCCGGCCCGAAAGTTTTAACCCCAAAACGGCTCGATATTATATTATCTATAGTTTTAATATTTCATAGATTGTAGCATAAATAACCATCAACATCGAAACTAAAATGTATGAACACATTATCTATAGGAAATGTGATCTAATCAGAACGACATGATGACAGATACTGCCATAAGTGGGACATATCTAACGTATTTTATGTGAAATCTATTATTATTAAAAAGATGATTGAATATTAAACCTTTGAACACACGTGGTTCGAGACAATAGAAAAACAATAGCTGCGCGACAGCCGGCTGTCGCTTGATCGTTGAAAGTTTAAGATAGTTCTTTCAAAACAAACCAGCTTTGGTGTAATTTCATCCATATTAACCTACTTAATAAAAACCGGCCAAGAGCGTGTACACCACGCTCAATGTAGGGTTCCGTAGTTTCCCGTCCGTCACAATAAGTTTAAAAAAAAACCTTTGGTTACGTTGACATACTAAGTACGCAGAAATTATTTTGTACAACCTTTTGTCTTTTTTTATACAAAAACTGTTCTTTCTATCAAGTTCAAAATAATTTTCCTAGAAATTCCTTATAAAGTTCTACTTTCCAGATTTTTTTCATATTTTTTAAACCTACGGGTCAAAAGTTCGAGGGGGGGGACGCTTTGATTTTTCCTTTTGGAGCGATTATTTCCGAAGTTATTGACATTATCAAAAAATGATTTTAGTAAACCCCTATTAATTTTTCAATACCTATCTAACAATATATCACACGTCAGGGTTAAAATAAAAAAAAATCACTTCCCTCTTTACATATAGGGGGGCTACCCTAATAAAACATTTTTTTCCAATTTTTATTTTACCACTTTGTCGGCGTGATTTATATACATATTGGTACCAAATTTCAGCTTTCTAGTGCTAACGGTCACAGAGATTAAGCGAGGACGGACGGACAGACAGACAGACATGGCGAAACTATAAGGGTTCCTAGATGACTACGGAACCCTAAAAAGGCTTTTGTTACGTTGACATACTAAGTACGCAGAAATTATTTTGTACAACATTTTTGTCTTTTTTGTACAAAAACTGTTCTTTCTATCAAGTTCAAAATAATTTTCCTAGAAAGTCCTTATAAAGTTACACTTTCCAGATTTTTTCCAGTTTTTTAAACCTACGGGTCAAAAGTTAGATGGGGGGGGGGGGACGCTTTGATTTTTCCTTTTGGAGCGATTATTGCCGAAATTATTGATATTATCAAAAAATGATTTTAGTAAACCCATATTCATTTTTCAATACCTATCTAATAATATATCACACAACAGGGTTGAAATTAAAAAAAAAAACACTTTTGACCCGGTAATGGGTCAACCCAACGGGACCACGGGTAAACAGTTATTTAGTAATTTAGATATAATATATTATGAATTCACATACATTGAATTCGTCTCAACTTTTGTGAGTGACATAAAGTACAAAAATTAAAAAAAAAAAGAGAAATATATTTTTATTAAATAATCATAAAACTCAACGGCATTTTCGGAAGTTGATGGCAATTTCATGAAACAAAACAAAGCCACCGACTTCCGAAATTGAGTTGGGTTTTAGAATTTTTTAATTATTTTTTCGTTTGCTGCATACAGTATTTCAACCCAGGTACCTACTCTAAGAGTAAAAACAGATAATATATGGAGAGATCATCTGGGCGATGATAACAATTTTACGATAACGACTGATTAGAGATAACACGCGATAAAGCGAGCAAACAGGTAGGTTTCGACAAAATTGTTTGATACTGGTTTAAAAGGGTTATCTTGATATCTGCCCTTTTTGCCATATGGAACTTTTTTTATTGGTACAGTGTCCGATAATTCGAACTTCAGTCAATCGAACGATCGGATATCTGAAGTTATCCATTCTACTAATATTATGAACTAGCTTTTGCCCGCGGCTTCGCTCGCGTAAGAAAGAGACAAAAAGTAGCCTATGTTACTCTCCATCCCTTTAACTATCTCCACTTAAAAAATCACGTCAATTCGTCGCTCCGTTTTGCCGTGCAAGAAAGACAAACAGACAGGCAGACAGACACACTTTCCCATTTATAATATTAGTATGGATGTGAAAGTATGTGAAGAGATGGGTGTTATACTCCTTCACGCAAAAACTAAAGAATGTTTTTGTTTAAATTTTAATAAAAATTCGCAATCTGTTGTAAAAAATTAAAACATGGTTTTTATGTGATTTTGATTGACCATATTTGTTTGAAAGATTTGATCCGTGTGACCTATCGATTGACAATGGTGCCGATTCTCTTGTTCACAAACTAACGTAAATTTAAGTTAAGTGCATCTTTCTCTTTCCATTTAATTAAGAAAAGAACAGAAGTTAAAATGTTAGTTAAGTCCTGTCAAATTTAGACACTCCATAGATAATTTAGACGCGTTTTAAAAACATGGCGTCAAAATATACGTCATTTTTGTTCCGGCGCTGTCTAATTTGACAGGATTAAACTAAATTGTATCTTCTGTCCTTTTCTTTACGAAATGGAAAGAGAAAGATGCATTTAACTTAAAATTAGTCTAGTTTATGACCAAGGGAATCGGCACCATTATAAAAGTACAGGATGTTGTTTTTTCCCATATTTTTTTCAATAAAAGAATGTTTCCGTGTACCTATCTTAAAGATTTAAACCTCCTAACACACGTGATTCGAGATACAATAGAAAGACAATGGAAGTGCAACAGCAGATTAAAGTGGTTCTGTTCCAGGGCCCATAAAAAAACTTTTTTCAAAAAAATAATAACCGCCTTCAAAAACTAAAAACCAAAAAATAACAAAAATTTCGGAAGTCTGTGGCGACACAAATTAATTGGCAGAAGAGAAGCCACCGACTTGGTTTTTAGTTTTTGAAGGCGGTTATTATTTTTTTGAAAAAAGTTTTTATTTATTACTTTTTAGTGCGACTCTGACGTGTTCTACAACCGATGCCGAAGCACACATCGTCTATGAATATTTCGTCATTTTTTTTTGTTCTTGGTGAATTTTTCGAGAAGCACTGAACCGATCGCCACAAAATTTATATGGGACCACCCCTGAATCATGACTTATCAAACAAAAAAAAGAACCATCAAAATCCGTTTACAATTGACGGAGATATCGCGTAACAAACATACAAAAAAAAAAACATACAGACGAATTGAGAACCTCCTCCTTTTTGAAGTCGGTTAAAAACTTTCCTATCTCTTTATTAAGTGGTACACTGACTGACTGTTAATATATCAACGCGCAGTCGAAACCGCTGACGTCTAAAATCTCTTGCTGTCCTTGTCATTCTAAAGGGAAAAAATAAGGACAGCAATAAACTTGAGAGCGTCTCAGAATTGAGTGAAGTCTAATAATACGGGCCTTAGAGCCATGAAACTTGGAGGATGTGTTATTTTATTTGTAAAGAGTAGGTAGTAACTAATATTCGGGCCCTAAAGCGCGCCTTTTGCGGGCGAACCGCGGGCTAAAGCTATTTACCAATAAAATAATAAATAATACCAGCCCATTACTGTCCTACTGCAGGGCAAAGGCCTCTTCTCATACAGAGAAGGCACGAGCATTGATCACCACGCACGCTCAAGACGAATTGGAAATTTCGGACTCATATTAACTACAAGTCCAGGTTTCCTCACGAAGTCACGATGTTTTCCTTCACCGATGTCTGTGACGTCCAAGCTAAACTTTAGAAAGTACATTTGAATTGAAAAAGTCACATTGGTACTTGCCCAATAGGTGGGCGCCCTAACGACTAGGCCATCATGACATCATAACAATAACATTAGCAGATACACCCTCCATTTTGATTTATGACAGCTGTCACTTAATAAAGACCTATCGCGCCAAAAGATAAGATCTCTATGGTATGAAACTTCTCAGATTTCTGACAGGACTCATTTCCCTAGAAGCAAATCAAGCGATACACTTTTGTTTATCAATGCCTTTATAGCACATATAGTCTTCTCTATCTTACTCTTAAAGTTTGACAGAGATGTGACAGTGACAGGGATAATGCTTAACCGCGCGTTCCGACTATGTCGTGGGTTTTAAGTGTTGTTATGTAGCCTTTGTGTGAATCTGATGATAATAATAATAAATAAATATCTTGGGACAAGTCACACACGGCCATCTGATCCCAAGCTAAGCAGAGCTTGTGTTATGGTAACCAGGCAACTGATATACATACTTATATACTTTATAAATACATACATATTATAGATAATTACACCCAAGGAAAAAAAAACCGGCCAAGAGCGTGTCAGGCCACGCTCAATGTAGGGTTCCGTAGTTTCCCGTCCGTCACAATAAGTGTTCCCACTTATGCAGTAATTATTTTGTGCAACCTTTTTGTCTTTTTTGTACAACAACTGTTCTTTCTATCAAGTTCAAAATAATTTTCCTAGAAAGTCCTTATAAAGTTCTACTTTCCAGATTTTTTTCATATTTTTTAAACCTACGGGTCAAAAGTTAGAGGAGGGGGGACGCTTTGATTTTTCCTTTTGGAGCGATTATTTCCGAAATTTTTGACATTATCAAAAAATGATTTTAGTAAACCCCTATTCATTTTTCAATACCTATCTAACAATATATCACACGACAGGGTTGAAATTAAAAAAAAAATCGCTTTCCTCTTTACATATAGGGGGGCTACCCTAATAAAACATTTTTTTCCAATTTTTATTTTACCACTTTGTCGGCGTGATTGGTATACATATTTGTACCAAATTTCAGCTTTCTAGTGCTAACGGTCACAGAGGTTAAGCGAGGACGGACGGACAGACAGACAGACATGGCGAAACTATAAGGGTTCCTAGTTGACTACGGACCCTAAAAAGGAAAATTTGATGTTTATGCTATAACTGTTATACTGTAAAGTTTTATTAAAATCCGTTTGGTTTTTTTTAATATTACATGTCAATATCCGTACTAATATTATAAATGCGAAAGTAACTTTGTATGTCTGTCTCTTCTTCACGCCTAAACCACTGAACCGATTTGAATGAAATTTCGACCCGAAAATCGGGACCCGAGAAAGGACATAGGATAGTTTTCATTCCGGAAATCCCCCGGGAATGGGATCTTTTATTCCACGCGGACGAAGTCGCGGGCAAAAGCTAGTATAATACAAACCATTTTAAGCCACCTTTAGCGTAATTGGAAGCCCAATAGAAACCTCAGCAATTTTTAAAATGGGCAACTATGGTATTGGGCCCTTTTGCATAGTGGGACGAATGACCCCCAATTCTGGGGCCCTAGTCTGCTATTACAATCATGTCTCAATGATCGATTTTTGACGTGTAACGTCAAACTTTTGACACATTTCCCATACTAAAACTGTCAAAGTTGTCAAATATCCGGCCGATGACTGGTCATTGAGACACGATTGTAATAGCAGACTAGGGCCCCTGGTCAAAATGCTTGCAAACTGACGTTCATTTATTTTGATTTAAAAAAGTTACAATCCGAATACGAAGTTGTAACGAAATAATATAGTGTGGTTTAATTTGTAGCAGAATCAATTTCTGTTTTTATCTTATCCACGTTTCTCCCAATACACTGTCAGTCGTATGACAGATTGGTGACTTATCTATTTTAACCTCGATTTATATGAGATCGACGGCCCATGTACAGTCAGCAAAGTAGATAAGTATACAGGGCCATCAGATACAGTTTAAGTTTTCTCAAAAACCCGTAGTACCTAACTATAGTAGACAATAACTAGTTCTTCAATTATGTTAAGTTTCGTTTAAATACATTCATTGGTATTTAAGAAAACCTCAATTGTAGATGACGGCCCTGTATACCTATCTACTTTGCTGATTGTACATTTGTACGTACCTACAAATACCATCCATGCTTTTCTAAATCATCATCAACATGCAAAAGTCAGTCCAATAACTTCTTTATAATTGTCGTTAAAGCTGTTTTTTGCTTGACAGTCGTGAAGAAGCAATAATTCAAGCCTTGGTTAAGAGATCGTACTAATAACATTTAATTTTAACGTGATGTCGAAACTTCTATTCCGAATTTTTCCAAAGAGATCAAATGTCCAGAAATCCTTCTTAGTGGATTCTTTCTTTTCACAACGAACAAACCCTACAAGTTTCATATGTCTTTAGGACTCAAACTCTAACTCAAAACTATTTTATTCAAATAAACCATTTACAGGTACTTTCGAATCGTCAAGGTGTCAGAAAATTGAAGCTAATTACTCGTTCCAAGCAGTAGGTCCCATGGAGAAGAGCGAGCAAGAAGCTCCATGAACACTCTTTTAAAATCAATAGATTACAAAAATTTGGGTACATCATTCATTGTAGAATCTAAGGTACTATGTGAGAACAACGTAACAAGCCGTTCATGTTACATGTTAAAAGAGGCATTGTAAATATAGGAAATAAACAAAACAATTTTTAAAATAATAGTGACTAGCGGTTTGGGCTGTGCATTGTCATATCAACAGTCAGTTTTGTACGTTCAGTTCAGATTCAGTCAATAAGTCAGTACCATTTCATTATATAGATATTTTGCATTTGTCATAGATTTCCGCAAAGTAACGAATGATTCTAAATTCTATAACTTGTCGTAAGTGATAAGTTTCACAGCCCGAAAATCTATGAGACCCTTGAAAAACAGGTGACTATTTGGCGTATTACCCCAATGTGTCGACGACAGTGCGTTTAGTTCTACGCGCGCCTCAAAGAGCAGACAGCACATGAAGGGGGCCCCAGGGCCAATGCTTGCTGGGGTTGCGGAATAGCTGTAATAGTCACCGCAGCCCCAGAACGTAAAGGGCAACCGAAGGAACATGTGTGGGTTTTAGTCAGTATAAGTCTGACACTCCCTCCAGGAGAAGTCATTTGATTTCCCATCCATAACACCCCCCCCCCCCACACACACACACACTTATTCAAAGGAGGGTTTTTGCGTATGAGAAATCCGATACATGGCAATACGTAGCTTAGGCGTGAGGCCCAACTGCAGCATGATTGGTGAATTTTGACATATCTGTCAATGTCATGTCGTTTGTTCGACAAATCCGCTAGATGGCAATACGTAGGCATGAGGTCCAACTGCAGCATGATTGGTGAATTTTGACATATCTGACAATGTCATGTCGATACGCAAAAACCCTCATAGTGACATTTATCATGTACGGGATCAATAAGGATCCCTGTATTTATATAGAACGGGCAAGAAAAGTATCTGGAATGTTTACTTGTCAAGTTGATTGTGATTTTATTCATAAAGCTGTTTATTTTGATTTGCTTTCCTTGGCACATGTATATATATACCAGCTTATTACTGTCCAATTGGAGGGCAAAGGATTTCATACTTTATCTGCGAGTATATACAGGGTGTCCCAAAACTCAACGTCAAGCCGAAACGGGGTGACAGGATTGATCATAACCATCACGAGAAAAATCTGAAAAAAAATCTATCCCATGCAGTTTAAAAATTATGGGCATTTTAAGAAAAACCTAGAAATTTGATCAAACTGTACCATTTTTCGGTTATTGTGGTTATTCTTTTTTATTTTTGTTCATTTGAACTTTAGAAACGTAATCCTAAATAACATTTCTAGAATCCCAATAAAAAATAATGACACAATTGCCTCAAGTTTCCGAGAATTGAGACTATTTGTTAAACTACGAATTTAAAATTTTCAAGATTCGTCGACTTTGACAGGCCCTCCTATAAAAAAAATGTACTAGAGTGCCTTGGCAAGTGGCATTAAAAGTTGGCGCATTTAATCAGAATTCTAAAATGGTACAATACTTGTTAGTTCCATACAATAGAAAAGAGTAAAAAAATTAAAACCTCAAGTAACCCGATTTTTGCTATCTCATTTTACTCAGTTAAAATGATTTTAATTCACACAAGCTCTAGGTAGGTTCTTAATTTTAAGACAAAATGATGAGAGAGATGGATAATGGGTATGTTCGCCATGAGTGAGCGAGACAGATAGTGACGCCACTTTTACCAAAGTGAAAAAAAGTTAGTAAAATTAGTAAAATAATTAGGTTTGTTGGAATAAAAGTCAGATGATAGAGAAATAACGTTTTTTATTACAATAAATGTTCAAATTGTTTACCATCAGCCTCAATACAAGCCCTACATCTTCTTAAAAAAGATCTACTTATTAGTCGGGCATATCTTCGAGAGTTGATCGCCTCAGCTGCTTGAGAAATGCGTTCACGCAGGTCGGCTACGTTCTCAATGGGCTTTGAGTAAACTTTTTCTTTGAGAACTCCCCAATAGAAAAAATCCAGGGGATTTAAATCTGGTGAACGGGCGGGCCACGAGATAGTGCCCGAACGTCCAATCCACCTTCCGGATATTCCTGGTCAAGGAAATCTCTTACTTGCACTGCGAAATGCGCTGGGCAGCCATCTTGTTGAAACCACATGTCGCGAAGATCTGCTAGTGGTACGTCCTCTAACAGGGTTGGTAAATCTTCTCTTAAAAAATGTAGGTAATTAGTTCCATTCAAGTTCTCAGGCAGTTTAATAGGCCCAATAAATTTACCGTTTAAAATTCCGGTCCACAGGTTTACTTTAAAACGATACTGGGATCTATCTTCTCGCATTAAATGTGGATTCTCCACATGCCACTCGTGATAATTGTGCAAGTTCATGTAACCATCTTTTTTAAATGTCGATTCATCTGACCAGAGAATTTTTTGGATGAATTGGGGATTCTCATTATGCCTCTGTAGCATTGTTCTACAAAAAGAAATCCTTTCCTGATAATCTCGAGGTAGAAGACTTTGAACTCGTTGTACGTGAAACGGATGCATTTCGGCTCTTTGTAAAATACGATGAGCAGTGCTTTTCGGTATTCCCGTTCTTTCTTCAATTCCACGTACGGAAATACTTCGGTCACGTGCGACCCCTTGCAATACTTCTTCCTGGAAAGGAAACACAGGTCTACCTCCAGCCTGTATTTGATTCGGGAAATGGCCGCCCTCTGTGAGTGAACGGTGCACATTAACAAACACGCGGTGATCCGGGTAGCGCTCTAAATTTGGATATCTTTCACGATAAAGTCTAGCGGCAGCACTTGCGTTGCATCTGCATTCCCCATAAATGAGGTGCATGTTCGCATATTCTTGTGAAGTGTAGCGCGTAGGCATGGTAGATAAAAAGGATGCCAACACAAAAGTCCAGAGAGAAGCCAAAGTTGCCGGTATGTTATCAACAAGTCCAATTCACAAAGATTCAAGTCCAAAAAGAGAAGCCAAAGTTGTCAGTACTAAATCAACACAAGCGAATACGAACGTGCGCAGTAGACGAATGAGCGAAACGTACTAACTGGTTGGTGTCGGACTGGTAGCGTAGCCATTTGCTTGGCTGAAACTAGTGCGAATGAAACAGATAGATGCCATAGCATCTATCTGTTTCATTCGCACTCGTTTAAACGACGCATCTCCGTCTCAATGCGTGGCGTCACTATCTGTCTCGCTCACTCATGGCAAACATACCCATTATCCATCTCTCTCATCATTTTGCCTTAAAATTAAGAACCTACCTAGAGCTTGTGCGAATTAAAAACATTTTAACTGAGTAAAATCTGATAGCAAAAATCGGGTTACTTGAGGTTTTAATTTTTTTACTCTTTTTTATTGTATGGAACTAACAAGTATTGTACCATTTTAGAATTCTGATTAAATGCGCCAACTTTTAATGCCACTTGCCAAGGCACTCTAGTACATTTTTTTTTATAGGAGGGCCTGTCAAAGTCGACGAATCTTGAAAATTTTAAATTCGTAGTTTAACAAATAGTCTCAATTCTCGGGAACTTAAGGCAATTGTGTCATTATTTTTTATTGGGATTCTAGAAATGTTATTTAGGATTACGTTTCTAAAGTTCAAATGAACAAAAATAAAAAATAATAACCACAATAACCGAAAAATGGTACAGTTTGATCAAATTTCTAGGTTTTTCTTAAAATGCCCATAATTTTCAAACTGCATGGGATAGATTTTTTTTCAGATTTTTCTCGTGATGGTTATGATCAATCCTGTCACCCCGTTTCGGCTTGACGTTGAGTTTTGGGACACCCTGTATAAATGTGTATTTATGTAATAAGAAGGAAACACGAAGGAAAGATCTTAGGAATCCATACTACTTAATATTAAAAATGGGAAAGTGTGTCTATCTGTCTGTATGTTTGTCTTTCTTTCAGCAAAACGGAGCGACGGATTGACGTGATTTTTTAAGTGGAGATAGTTGAAGGGATGGAGAGTAACATAGGCTACTTTTTGTCTCTTTCTAACGCGAGCGAAGCCGCGGGCAAAAGCTAGTATATTATAATAAACACACAGTTACGTTTTCTAGGTGCACAAGCAAGCAAAACTTTACAAATACGTACCAATAAATAAAATTGAAGTGCCTTTTTCTAATATCAAAATAGCTGTTTTTGGCGCTAATTCGCTATCATACACAATGGCGCTGATTCTCTTATACACAATCTTAAATGCATCTCTCTCTTTCCATTTCTTAAAAAAAAGGACAGAAGATACATTTTAGTTTAATTCTGTCAAATTAGACTGCCTGTCGCCATGTTTTTAATCGCATCTAAATTATTGGGTGCCTTGATAGGACCAAACTAGTATTTTATCTTCTGTCCTTTTCATATTGAAATGGAAAGAGAAAGATGCGCTAACTTAAATTTAGGTTAGTTTGTGAATAAGAGAATCGGCACCAAATTCTTTAAAAGAAGAAGGTTGTGCCATAACCACACATAACCTTCTATTAATAAATTGTTTTTTAAAAAAAAAACGTAATCCATCCTTTTTCACCGTAATTGCGTTAAAAAGTTAAAACCATGTGTTTTGGCCCGTTCAGTACCGTACAATTTTGTGTACTGTCAAATTTGCATTCATATCAAGGTGTCAACGTACGATAAACAGTTTTTTTAAGTCGGTACCTCCAGTGCTACAAAAATAGATGCACAGTAACGTTATCGTAACGTGCTTTTCCATAGACAATTGTTTTTTAAACTGGTAACTTCAAAAAAGGTACGGAAATCTCAGAGTAAATAAATATAATTAATATATCTTGGGACAACTCACACACGGCCATCTGATCCCAAACTAGAGCCTGTACTATGTAATGTATGTATGTATCATATGAAACTGATATATACTTATATGATTTATAAATTTACTAGCTTCTGCCCGCGGCTTCGCTCGCGTTAGAAAGAGACAAAAAGTAGCCTATGTTACTCTCCATCCCTTCAACTATCTCCACTTAAAAAATCACGTCAATCCGTCGCTCCGTTTTGCCGTAAAAGAAAGACAAACAGACAGACAGACAGACACACTTTCCCATTTATAATATTAAGTATGGATACGAAAATTATTTTTATGACGATTTATGCTATTACTTCATACAAATAGTTGTCTAAGTACAGTCGCGCCGAAAATATTTTTTAGTTGGCTTCAAACAATCCTAGAACTTTTCACCCAAAACTAAAATCTTTAAAACCTAAAAAGTACTGAATTTGAGTAGAACACTTAGTGACTACATTTGTTTCATCCTAACCTTTCTAAGGCCCGTATTAATAGACGTCACTCAATTCTGAGACGCTCTCAAGTCTCTTGCTGTCCTTGTCATTCTAAAGGGAAAAAATAAGGACAGCAATAAACTTGAAAGCGTCTCAGAATTGAGTGACGTCTATTAATACGGGCCTTAGTCCTGCAAGAATTACTTGAATTACCAGTAGCATGTTATAAACTGCATAGAACCTTCTTACACCAAGAATCTTGGCTCTCAAAGTCTCAACAGAATATAAAAAGTCCCATCATCCTTTTTTTTAAAAGGACAATCCCACCACATTATTCCCAAGAACACTGCATCTCCGGAAAGCCAGAATCAACAGTGGAGTCCGCCAGAAAAGCGCCGAGCAATGAAGCTCGACGAGTCCCGGAGAAACGATTCAACTGTCTTGGATCCCGCAACGAAATTAATCAGAAAAGAACATCCCATCTGCTTCTTACCACATATTTCCGTATCTAGGTTATCAGAACACTTGACACAGCTTATCACGGCAATGTTTTGGGACGCAAGCGCTCCGAACATTGTCAACATAGATATTACGTTATGAAAATATTATGTTGTGGGTAAAAATTTGGCTTGTAATAGTAATAATGCTGGCCGCATTGGACTCGGTAGAACGCAGAGCCAGGAGGTTGATTGGCAACAAGAAGCTGGTGGCCCAACTACAACCTCTAGCACATCGGCGTAAAGTTGCCTGTCTGGCGGTGTTTTACAGATTGCACTTCGGTGAGTGTGCTCGTGTCCGCACGCAGCGTTTCTCGAATTCCTTTAATATGCGCACCGCAAAAGAATGGAATTCCCTGCTGCCGGCGTCTGTGTTCCCAAATGCATATAACCCGGATGTATTCAAGAGAAGAGTGCATAGGCATCTTTTGGGTGAGCTCGCTCCATCGTAGGCCCCGTCTATGCCCTCGGGCTAGTCTGGGACCAAGAGCAAGCCCATAAGTTATTTAAAAAAAAATGCTTGTCTTTGCATCGTTGTCGTCATTGAAGACGGATGCAGGTAGCCCTCTCTTTCTGTATCTTAAGGGTCCTGAACCTCCCATGCTGGTACCCGAAGTGGCCTACGAGCACGTAGGTTGACTTCAAGCAGTCGTCTTCTCAAAGTTTGACTGCTTACCAGCAAACCATACTCTCTCTGTAGTCTTTGAACCAATTGCATCGCCGTTACATTTGGTTGACTTCCATCCAAGATCCAAGCTTTAGACTGGCCTGCACAATCCCCTGACTTAAATCCTATTGAGCATGCCTGGGTGGGATATACTTCAGAGAAGAGCTCTTAGGAATTTCCCTGAAGATATTGTGCATGAAAACCAGCTTTTCTAGCATCTTAGCAGGACTTGAGGCAGTATTCCACAACAGGATATTGACACCCTTGTTTTGAGTATGCAGAACCGCTGCAGATGTGTCTGGAGAGTCTTAGGTGGATCCACAGATTATTAATTTTAAGTTTCCAACAATTAAAGGTTTTGATGTTTCAAAAATAAAGTTGAGATTGAAATTTTGTCTTAGTTCTTCCTCATCTTCTAAGTTTTGTTAAAATTTAATTTTATCGAAAAGTTTATTATCAGATTAGATAGGCAAACAAGGTTTATTTTAATGTGTAGGTATCTAAACAAAAAGTTAGTACAATTTTAGTTATATAGGTTTAATTGAAATATCCCTAGACAAAGTTGATGTGTGTATTTAATGATTTCAAAGCAACTAAAAATCTAATTTTACAGTGAATTGAAAATGAACCAGATTTATAGGGCTAAAATTATGAGAGGTTTTATTAAAATTGTGTCTTACATTTATTGGTAAATATCCAATTTGTGAACGTTTTACTTTCATGCTGCAACCTACTTCGAATAAAAAAAGCGCATTTAAACCTTCGAACACACATGATTCGAGACAAAATAAAAAAACAATAGCAGCGCGACAGCCGGCTGTCGCTTGGTCGTTCATAGGTTAAAGCTACTTTCTCACTAACTGAAGAAGACGATAATACCTCTTGGCATTCGTCACAAATTAGTGATCAATCAAAAATATGTGTCCTACAGACAATTCTTCCTAAACTTAGCTGTCTCTAGTGATAACTGGTTATCAGACTCTGGTTATCAACATGGACGAAGGGGATTGATTGAGATAAACAGTAATCTAATATTACCTACTAGGTTAGCTGTATCTAGCTGAAAATTCATAGTAATATTATAAATGCTAAAGTGCCTGTCTGTTTTTCTCGATTTCACACCAAAACTACTGACTGATTTAAATTAAATTTAGTACAGAGATAGCCCATAGCCTGAGTAAGGAAATAGGATAGTTTTTATCTCAAAAATCCTACGGGAACAGGAACTATGCTGGTAAAACCATGGGAAAAAGCTACTCTAGTAGATATTTAACATAGCCTATTAGACTGCTGTTGCTTTCGTTCAGTGAAACAAATTTTGAATACGGTCTGGTACTTCCAGAAATTATATACAAACTTTCAGTAAGCAATACTAACTTTTAAACTTTCGCGTTTCATGTTAACATATATTATTATACCGGGTATTAACGCGAACAATGATTATAAATACCTTGGAAGGCTTGACGTTTCGACCTGGTTGCACAGGTCGTGGTCGCAAGCAGACTCCTTACCTGCTTGCTAGCTGCTTGCTTGTCTGAGTCTGCTTGCGACCACGACCTGTGCAACCAGGTCGAAACGTCAAGCCTTCCAAGGTATTTATAATCATTGTTCGCGTTAATACCCGGTATATTAATATGTCGTGTTTTCAGTAAGCAATATAATAATAATTCAATTCAATATCTATATTTATAACTAGCTGTTCCTCGAGGTTTCACCCGCATTACGTTAGGTTTTTGGTTACTGCTTCGCTCCCGTGGGACCAAGCGTGATGTTATATAGCCTATGTTACTCGTTGACAATGTAGCTTACGAATGGTGAAAGAATTTTTAAAACCAGTCTAGTTGTCTTTGAGCCTATTCATTCCAATCAAACAAACAAACATACAAAGTTTTCCTCATTATAATATTAGTGTAGAAATGGTAAATTGACTGACTGAGGTGCCGATTCTCTTGTTCACAAACTAACGTAAATTTAAGTTAAGTGCATCTTTCTCTTTCCATTTAATTAAGAAAAGGACAGAAGATAAAATATTAGTTAAGTCCTGTCAAATTTAGACACTCCATAGATAATTTAGACGCGATTTAAAAACATAGCGTCTAAATATACGTCAATTTTCTTTAGGCGCTGTCTAATTTGACAGGATTAAACTAAAATGTATCTTCTGTCCTTTTCTTTAAGAAATGGAAAGAAAAAGATGCATTTAACTTAAATTTAGTTAAGTTTGTGAACAAGAGAATCAGCACTTGAGTCTACATAACCGCTGGTCCTGGAGACATGAAACTTGGATGGTGTGTTATTTGTAAGAAATAGTTACCCACGAAGAAAGAGGAAGGCCGGGGTTGCGGAATGTTTATAATAGTTACCGTGACCCCGGGACATAAAGGGCAACCGAAGGAACATGAGTGGGTTTTAGTCAGTAACACGCCCTCCCGCCGCACCCAGAACGGGAGCAGTCATTTGATGATTTCCCACTCCCCAAAAAAAGAAAGAGGAAGAGAGAATTTGGTAATTCGTCCCGTAAAGGAATAAAAATAGTGGATGGGCGTTCGACATACAGTCAGGCGAAAGCTTGTTAGCAGTAATAGTTCAATTTAATATCCTAAGCTATGTTATAAGGAGGTAAATCTCTGAATCTACTCAACCGATATTGAGAATTCTTTTACCAATCGAAAGCTACACTATTTGTGAGTTTTACATGCTAATGCCCTTACTAATAATTTCTGTGTAAAGTTATGTCATGAATAAAGCCTGTGTAACCATACATTTTTTGACGTATAAACCTGTCATAACTTTATGCAGCGATTTTTAGTAAGACGCTAAAAGTTTTTACTATAACCACGCTACGACCAATGGGAGAGAAGCGTCGATGAAAATTGCAGTCAGATGGACCACAACTTATATATCGGTAACTAGGTTGTGGAGGTCTGATAGGCAGTCGCTTCACGTAAAACACTGGTGTCCAGCTGAATCCGGTTAGACTGGAAGCCGACCCAAACATGGTTGGGAAAAGGCTAGGGAGATGATGGGTCAAGCCGATCTAAACAATGGTGTTGATTCTCTTGTTCACAAACTTAACTTAATTTAAGTTAAATGCATCATTCTCTTTGCATTTCTTAAAGAAAAGGACAGAAGATACATTTTAGTTTAATCCTGTCAAATTAGACAGCGGCTGAAGAAAATTGACGTATATACAATGTGTAACTGAATTAATGCACTTTGAGAAATAGTTTGTTCAGAATCGTTTACTGAATCGATTTTTGTAACTTTTAATATAGGTACTATTTTATCCCAAAATAATTAAAACTACGTAAACTGCTGTCACACTTCCGCTGTACAGTCAAAACAAACTAAAATGAATGAAATACCTACTACGTTAGACCCTTATGCAAGTGCGACTGTGTGCATGCGTAGATTTGTAATGTGACTATAATTTTCTCCCATAACCTGTACAACTAATTTATAAAAAAAACAGTGTTTTAAACATAATAATAAAAATTCAGAGTATGTATTATGATTATAACATAATATTCTAATTGGGGTGTCTGGTGGTGTGCGTTTATTCCGGGACATGTTGTACCTATATAGACGCCATGTTTTTAAATCGCGTCTAAATTATCTATGGAGTGTCTAAATTTGACAGGACTTAACTAATATTTTATCTTCTGTCCTTTTCTTAATTAAATGGAAGGAGAAAGATGCACTTAACTTAAATTTAGGTAAGCTTGTGACTATGAGGATCGGCACTAAAATTTACGTTAGTTTGTGAATAAAAGAATCTGCACCATTATCCTTTCAACGATCAAGCGACAGCCGGCTGTCACGCTGCTATTGTTTTTCTAACGTGTCTCGAATCACGCGTATTTAAAGGTCTAAACTGCCTTTCATACAGCTGCAAACCAAAAGCCAATATTTTCAACTTTCATAACAAAGAAAGAACTTAAAACAACAAAAAAATACTACCAATAACAAATGAAAATGAACGATTTCAGCAGAGCTCGTTAAACTAGGTCTATCTCGTTTCAACGCAGTGTTTTAGAGCGGGATAGCGAACCTGTTGTTCCACGTGAGATGACGAAATCAAGATGGCTGACGACCTTGGTGAGTTAGCTGATAACAGTGAAATTACGGGCAGTGCACCTGTGTCCTTTATTACCTACATTTTCTACTGAAATTCAGGAAAGGTTAAAGAAATTATTTTGTCATTATCATGAAATAATATTCATTTGCCACTAAACCCCAAAGCAACTCTCAAAACTACGGCGAAAGCGATTATAGGTATTAAAACTAAGTTAAGAAATATTAAAACTAGCTTTTGCCCGCGACTTCATCTGCGTGGTTTACTACTTCCCGTTCCCGGGGATTTCCGGGATGAAAACTATCCTATGGCCTTTCTCGGGTCCCAGACTATATCTGTACCAAATTTCATTCAAATCGGTTCAGCGGTTTAGGCGTGAAGAAGAGACAGACAGACAGACACACTTTCTTTCGCATTTATAATATTAGTATGGATAGATAAAGGCTTTTTATTTCGGTTAACTGTGAGTATGATGACAGTAACACAATATGTACAACATTTAATATAGTTATTATGCTTAGTCTTTTTTTTTTTGGGAAGTGGGAAATCATCAAATGACTGCTCTGGGCGCGGGCTTTTACTGACTAAAACCCACTCATGTTCCTTTGGTTGCCCTTTATGTTCCGGGGTCACGGTAACTATTATAAACATTCCGCAACATATATTATAGTCTTGGTCGAAGTGTTAAGATTTTTGAGGTTTAAAAAATAACTTACCTACTATAAAATTAACTGTTTGTATGGATATTTTAAGCCCCGAAACTGAGACACAATTCCTCAATGAAAAGAGGAGGGTTGGTTAGGGGGTAAATGTATTTATTTATCTTTGTCAAACTTCAATCTACTATTTAAGCCTATAGGGTCTTAAATCCAAAAATCCTGCTTTTGTGGATACATACTCCTCACAAAGAACACACCCTGCAAGTTTCAGGGGGCCTATCACAAGCCCTTATAGCAGTATTACTTCGATATTATTTCAGTGGGAAAAAGACGGCGCTAGACAACGTGTCTACCGCTGTCACTTGCACACTCTGGAACAGGAATAAAACAATCTTACTATAAACGTTATGGTAACTCACCTGGGGCCCTAGTCTGCTATTACAATCGTGTCTCAATGATCGATTTTTGACGTGTAACGTCAAACTTTTGGCACATTTCCCATACAAAAACTGTCAAAGTTGTTAAATATCCGGCCGATGACTGGTCATTGAGACACGATTGTATATAATAGTAGACTAGGGCCCCTGGTCTCTATAACACCAGCGGTTTGGGCTGTGCGTTGATATATCAAAAGTGAGTCGGTCAGTGAGTTCACAATATTTGACGGGCCTGTTGGTCTAGTGGTCAGTGACCCTGACTGCTAAGCCGGAGGTCGTGGGTTCGATTCCCACCCAGGATAAACTTTGTGTGATGTGCGCGATTGTTTGTTCTGTGTCTGGGTGTGATTTATCTATAGTAGGTATGTATTTATAATTATATAAGTATGTTTATCAGTTGTCTGGTTACCATAGTACAAGCTCTGCTTAGTTTGGGATCAGATGACCGAGTGTGAGTTGTCCTAGGATATTGATATTGATTTATAACAAGAGTGAGTCGTTCAGTCAAACAATATTATATACATAGACTAGCTTCTGCCCGCGACTTCGTCCGCGTGGATTTTTCCTGAATTTTCTTGCTATAAACCTCACGGAGCCCGAGACCTTTCCAACGAATGCAAAACCGTGGAAATCGGTTCGTGCGTTCTGGAGTTATAGCGTCAGGAAGGAAAACCCGACTTATTTTTATATACTAGATAGATATACATATATTATCGAAGTCATAAAAATCAGAACAGTTCATTGTTATCGCTACAATGTCATGTTATCTAAGAATCAGGTTTAGCGATATCAATATTATGGGCTTTCATTTTAAACCAGATTGGCTTGACTTCTCATTTTAGGTTTTTTTTTGGGAGTGGAAATTCATCAAATTACTTCTCCCGTCCTGTACGGGGCGGGTGACAGACTTTTACTGACTAAAACCCACTCATGTTCCTTCGGTTGCCCTTTTGTTCCGGGGTCGCGGTAACTATTAGAACTATTCCGCAACCCCGGACAATCAATCATTTGGTGTTTACCCACTCCCCAAAAAAAAATACATAGTGTAAAACAAAATCGCTGCCCATAAGTAAATACATAAGTGTACATAAGTAATTAAGTAAATGTTTTTTTTCCTACGTATGCTTACATCTTTAAAACTTCGCAACGGATTTTGATGCGGTTTTTTTTAATAGATATAGTAATTCAAGAGAAATGTTTATATGTATATACATGCCTGTTATAGTAGCGAAAGGTCGTGATTTTTACAGATTAGAAACACCCGTGCAAATATGGGGCGCATCCCTTTTTTTTGAGTTTTGTGAATGCGCTTGAAATGTTCTGAAATCTGTCTTACTTTTTGAACGACCGGCTTAATAATTCAATAATAAGTCAGAGCTGACGGTAAAATGATGTAAAAAATGGTAAAACACAATTTCATAAGAGCGATAAGATTAACTGTTTAAGGAAAACAATGGATTACCTATAAAATATTTGTAAAACGAGGTATTTGGTATCCATTGATTAAATATTATAAAAACCCATGGAATTTGCAGAAAAAAACTAAACTCAAACCAGGAAGATGCATAAGAAAAACCGTGTACACATAAGCCTACTCCTAAAATACAATTTCATTTCCCTAAAACGAAGATTTACTAAGAATTTCAAGTACAAAATAAAACATAAACTTCTAAGATTGCATTTCAATCCTTCGATTTATTTTTATTACCAAACATCCATAATTTCTACTGCACCATAACAAGAGTTGCCAGAGTAAAAATACATGGTAGTTTTAAGTAGAAATTTTTCGCGCGCGCAAGCCGTCGAGAGACGCACTGCGGTGGACTATGTAGGTCAGCCTTCAAAACATGGATATATAGGCCGCACAGATACAATAGATGGAGATATATAAGATATATTACTTATTTATAATATCGGAGGCTCATTAGATTGAATGGGAAAAGATTATGGGTTATTTCGATGAAAAGAGGATTGAGTGGCGCGTTAGGGTATTACTGGCAAAATGTATCTGTACGTACTAACATGATGGAAGTAGCTGTTTCCTGACGTTTCTTCCACCTAAAAGATAGCTGACTGACTGATCTATCAAAGCAGGGCCTAAACTTTAAGGGTTCTAACTTGAAATTTGACACAGGGGTTCCTTATGTAACGATTTTTGAAAATTCACCCTCTAAGGTGGCGTAAAGGGGATGGGAGTTTAGATGTCCACGAGGACAAAGTTGCAGGCGAAAGATAGTTTAGTATTAATGGGAATTAATTCATTTTACCCCGATAGGGATTAAATGAGAAAGAAATGAATTTCTCAAAACCTTTCAACGACCATGCAACAGCCGGCTGTCGCGCTGCTATTGTCTTTCTATTGTGTCTCAATACTCAATACTTTGTTGCGTATATTGTGCGCCTTTTGTGTCTCGAATCACGTGTGTTCGAAGATCCGTGACCAGACCTAGAAGGAATGTAATATTTTTAGATAAATTGGTTCTTACAATTAACCAAAATCATTACATTAAAACATGAACATATAAAATGTTGACAAGACGATTCCATTTGGTCACTGATCATTGTCAAAAAGTTATCAGATCTCATGTCGAGCCAAGATACACGCCCTAACTACACAAACTCTACACCTTAGTCAATATGTGGCTTGACCTGGCAGATTATTAAATAGAATCTATACATAATTACTAGGTATAAGTCCCACTAGTATTGAAAAAAAAAACGGTCTATCTGACTGATATTTTCGCAACGATCTCTACTCTTCACAGGGTATAGAGTGTATATACACAGAGCAGAAAGGGCACAAGGGAACTTTTTTTTATACTCAATATTCTCAATATTTACAAAATGTTAGTATGGTCCTTTCCGGACGGTAGCACTATTTTATATTATACTAGCTTTTGCCCGCGGCTTCGCTCGCGTTAGAAAGGGACAAAAAGTAGCCTATGTTACTCTCCATCCCTTCAACTATTTCCACTCAAAAAATCACGTCAATTCATCGCCCCGTTTTGCCGTGAAAGAAAGACAAACAGACAGACAGATAGATAGACACACTTTCCCATTTATAATATTAGTATGGATAAATGAATCAATTAAATTTTTAGGAAAACTTACTGTTCCACGCGGTTTCACCCGCGTAACGTTAGGTTTTTGGTTACTGCGCTCCCGTGTGACATGGGATAATGTAGCTTTCTAATGAAAAAAGAAGTTTTGAAATCGGTCCAGTAGTTTCCGAGTTTATTCGTTACATACAAAAGTACAAATCTTTCCTCTTTATAATATTAGTTTATATAGATCTCGGTTCTGTGTTTCCCTATTATCGACATTTATGCTACATTAAATGAGATATTATTATTTTTTATCGTTTATTTTTTCTTATTACTCTTATCACTGAAATTAAATATTTAAATACGTTTTATAAGAAGGGTGTGAAATATTAATAAATAAAGGGTTTTTATTTTGTATTTAAGGGGTAATCTCCGAAATTAATTTCAATACTAATAATTTTCTGCTTAAATTAAAAGAAAATAAGTTTGTGAGGATCATGGATGTAAAACTACAGAACAAAATGTGTTCAAACTTTACAGAAATATGGGTATAATTGCTTCTTTAGAATACAAGCAACTTAACCTCACATTATGAAACAAGGGAGCAAAGCAATATCCAAAGACGTGAGACGACTATTATTAAAATAATTTTGTATGACCTATTGGTCTCTAGGATAATAGTGAGTGACCCTAACTTCTAAGCCGGATTGGGTTCTATCCCCACCCACGAAAAATGTTGTGTGTTGATCAGAAAAAAATATGAATATGAACTAAAATTTTCAGGAATCACTACTTTAAATAAAAGTTTTTCCGTTTTTTGAATAAATTACGTTAATAATCGTTTATTAAATCCCCAAACATAATTCAAAATTCTAATCCCGGGAAATTGTTGATTATAGTAACGTTTTCCGGGACTTTTAGGCCACTGGTGATAATTATTCAAATCCAACTATTCATTCCCGATAACACTTTTAACACACACTACAAACTCTGCAGCTTTATAATATACCCAGCGCAACGAGTCAATATCGCCACTTAGGTCAATATTAGTGCATTTAAAAAAAATGTATTCAGATGTATAATATGCCAGCTACAACACTGCATTGATAATTATATCCATACTAATATTATAAATGGGAAAGTGTGTTTGTCTGTCTGTCTGTCTGTCTGTTTGTCTTTCTTTCACGGCAAAACGAAGCGATGAATTGACGTGATTTTTTGAGTGGAGATAGTTGAAGGGGTGGAGAGTAACATAGGCTACTTTTTGTCTCTTTCTAACGCGAGCGAAGCCGCGGGCAAAAGCTAGTATAGTTATATTTTAATGCCCTTACTAATAATCACTGTGTAAAGTTATGCAATGAATAAAGCCTGTGTAACTATACATTTTTTGACGTATAAACCTGTCATAACTTTATGCAGCGTTTATTAGTAAGGCGCTTAAGCTATACAAATCTACTACGCTAGATGGCTCGATTTAGAAGTCCGGAAGTGTGTATAAGTGTAAATTAATTACAATCTCATAAATTTCTTATCTACCAACTCGGTAGGTTCTCATCACAAAATCAATGGCAACCCCGCCGAACTAACAGATCGCTCGGGAGTGGGTCACCCCGGGCCGAGGGCGGGATTGAACAAATGTAGGGCACCCGGGCGGCGGTACCTACTTAGTTTATTAATGACAACGCAGTCGGGGATACTTTAGTACATTTAAAAAGAGGTGGTTTAAACCTACGAACACACGTGATTCGAGACACAATAGAAAGACAATGTAGCGCGACAGCCGGCTGTCACTTGCTCGTCTAAAGGTAAGGGGTTCTTATAGTTTTACGAAAAACGCCAACCGTTAATTTATCTCTAACTGGCTTTCTCCTGCGGCGTTGCTCGCGTGGATATCTGACTTTCAACCACAATTTTATCCCTTTCGGATCAAATTTCAAAAAATCCTTTCTTCACCAAGATCACACGCTCCAAGTTTCATGTCTAATAATATGCATGCCAGCGGTTTTGGCTATGAGATGATCTCTCAACAATCAGACAACTTATCATTTTATACTAGACTATAGCGACCCGCCCCAGCTTCGCACGGGTGTTACAAATCTTTAAAAATCCCGGCTTTTCTCTGCTATATCATGCATGTATTATACATATAAACCTTCCTTAAGAATCACTCTATCTATTAAAAAAACCGCATCAAATTCTGTTGCGTAGTTTTAAAGATCTAAGCATACATAGGGACAGACAGAGGATAGTTTTATACTATGTAGTGATAGGGATAGTGATAGTGAAGATGCTAGAAAAAGGGTCGCCACCATTATGTCTCTGCCCCAGGGGGCCTACCACAAGCCCAAGCAGTATTACTTCGATATTAATTTCAGTGGAAAAGAGACGGCGCTAGACAACGTGTCTAACGCTGTCACTTGCACACTCTGGAACAGGAATAAAACAGTCTTACTTTAAACGTCATGGTAACCCACCAGTTCAACAAAATCTTGGACCATCAGCTGAGTTTACGAGCGGTGTTAGAAATCGTTAAATAGTTGACATTAACATCATCTTCCTAGCCTTTTTCTCAACTATGTTGGGGTCGGCTTCCAATCTAACCGGATTCAGCTGGATACCAGTGTTTTACGTGAAGCGACTGCCTATTAGACCTCCACAACCCAGTAACTGGGCGACACGATACCTCTTGGTTAGACTAGACAGACTTTCTGACATCTGACTACCCACGACTGTCACTGTCAAAGTTCTACGAATGACAACCGGGACTAACGGCTTTACGTGCCTTTCGGAGTCATCTCGTGTTCTTGGTTATAAGAACATGTGTATGATCTCCATACTATAATTTAATAACCCTACAATTGTCATTTAAACTGAAATATTATTTTCAAACTGGACATTGGCAGAAATCACCGAAAATTCGGTGGATTGCCATAATAAATATAAAAGTTGAAGTTGAAGTGCCTTTCAACGACCAAGCGACAGCCGGCTATCGAGCTGCTATATATTTCTTTTGTGTCTCGAAACACGAGTGCAAAGGTTCAATTGACATGCATGACCAAAATGCCAATTATTTTCTAAGACATCGTACTAAAAGCGACATTTTTACCACATATTTCTCCACGAATGTGTACACAATAACGAAGTGGAGTACTTTTGCGTCCGCCGTGTTCGCAAACAAACAGATGAACAATAGGACTTGGCGTTATATTACTGTAACAAAACTGTTATACACCTTTGCATTACACCGACTCGATCATCAAGAAAGAAGGAATCGAGAAGTATTTAGAACTGACAACCCACTGTGCACTGTAGCTTCGCACGGGCGTTACCAATCGTTGAAAATCTAAGCTTACTCTTCTATAATTGGGTAGTTTACACCATTAACCAATAAATATTAGACACAATTTCTATAAAACCTCTTTTAATTTCAGCCCAATAAATTCGGTTCATTTTTAATTTGCTATAAAATTCGATTTTTAGTTGCTTTGAAATCAATAAATAGATAGTCAACTGAGTTGTTATTTTAGTGACGACATTAGTTGCCATTGCCATACAAAATCTATTGGAGAATTGCGTTTTGACAGCTCATAAAAAGTAGGTCAATTGATAATGGTGTAATACCGTATTATGCATTTATGTACCTATAAAACCTTCCTCTTGTATCACAAACTTTTTTTTAAATAACTTAAAAAAAATATTAAAAATTTAATAACGTTAACACCGACTTCTAAAACTTTAATTACTTTCCTGTTTTCACGTTCAAATGTTTTGATTTTTTTGCTTTTTAGTGCGAATTTTCACTAAGAACCTACATTTTTCAAGTCGGTTAAAATACTAACACTTTCTAAATATAGCAAATACGTTTCTGCAAGCATCAAAATCGGTTCAGAACGTGAGATAGTCGCGAACAAATACATACACACAGGTCAAACGGAGACTTTTTTTAAAGTTGATTGAAAATCAAACTTACTAGAAAAACTATCTCTTTGACACCTAAACCAAAATTACGAAACCCTCCTCTATCAAAAATCCCTCAAAATTGCTCACCAACAAATTTGCAAAATTCAAAATTCAAGGCATTTATTTCACTTAGACCATTTATAGGCACTTATGAATAGTCAAAGAGTCGGTCGGTCAGTCAGAAAAGTGACGCTAATTACCTGTTCCAAAACGTAGATCTCTATGGAGAAGAACAGGCAAGAAACTCCACGGACACTCTTTTTAAAAAAATCATGTTTTACAAAGTCTTGGTTACATTGATTTTCGTGCTTCGAATCAAGCCGACACACCCCTTAAAATCAGCCGTTCTCGCTGGGGTGTAACTCGATCGATTTACGTTTTTGAAAATAGGGCGTTCGAAACCCATGAGAATCAGCTGATTTGGTTGTTATTTTGCCGTAAATAGGTGAGACGAGAAAAAAGTTTTTCAGTCCGTGAGTTAAATTATCAAAAAAAAATTAACCACGTATTTTTTGGTTTTCTCGAAAACGATAAATAACGACGATACAGTGCGTTAAAGTTTCGCATGACATCACGCCTACCTCTACATAAAACCTATGTCCTATCGACAAAATTGAATCATGACCCATTTCGACGACAAATCGTGTGAAGCTGTCAAAATAATAAGACTAGACGTGTGACATTTTTAATACATGTTTACGCGATTGTCGACCTAATTGTATTTGAATGTCTGTAGAAAAATAAGCTTATGGTGGGTCATGATTCCATTTTGTCGATTGTACAATTTTAACTGAACAGTGAAACTCTGATGCTCTTTATCTTTGTATTGTTTTATTAATTTGATGAAGCAAAAAATACGTGTTCAATATTTCTGGACGGTTAAACGGACGGATTAAATAGAAAAAAAAATTCTCTGCTCCTCCCATACAACAAACGTGATTTTTCCGTTTTCTGCTTATATAGTGCAGAGCCATACTAATTTACCCAAAGCATTGCATCATTATTTCCATTCTTAATTAAAATAAACATAAGAAATGATATTTCCTGTTCATATAATCACAACAAACAGAATATGCTTATAATAGTGTTTATTGAGTAAAATATAATAATACCAGCCTTATTGTCCCATTTCAAGGCGAAGGCCTCTTCTCATACAGAGAAGGCACGAGCATTAATCACAACGCGTGCTCAAGGAGATCAAAGGCTCATTACAGCCACCCGGCAGCCACTCCGCCCCGACTCGCCTTGTAACCGAGGCGATCCGGTGACGCTACGGAGTTGATATAGTGAGCGCATGCCCATACATGTCCATATAAAGAATACTAGCCGCAGGAGGCGAGGCGGTGCGGAGTAGCTGCCGGGTGGGACCTTAAATCAAAGTCGCTTTCTGCCGTCGGTCCCTATGTATACTAAATCTTTAAAACTATGCAACGGATTTTGAAGCGGTTTTTTATAGATAACCAATAAATTATTAAAAAATCTCCCGCCTGCGAAGCGTTAAAGATCAAGACTATCAAAAGAGTTGATAAGTATTAAACGGCTGAACCGATTTTAAAGAATCATGCCTAAAAACTATCTTAAGATAACCTACTTTCAAACAAAAAAGCCACATCCAATTTGGTTCACCTGTTTAAGAGCTACGATGCCATACAGACACATACACACAGCGGTCAAACTTATAATACCCCTCTTTTTGCTTCGGGAGCTAAAAAATATCTCAATTAATGGATTACTTTCTTTAAAACCTCTCTTAATTTTTGCCCAAAAATTCAAGCACTATTTTATTTACTGAATAATTGTATTTTTTGATTCTTTGAAATAAATAAATAAACGTTTATTAGGCAAAAGGTACAGTTACAGTTCTGGCTTAGACGGCGAGCCACAAATAACTAAGCATAGCTTGTATCTTGTGGCTCGAAAAAAAAAATACCAATATAGAACCAACAAATAGTCGAAGAAAAAACAAAATCGCTACCTGCCGTTGGAAGCAATCAATAGAACTTTCTTTTAAATTCTAAGTAAGATGAATAAAGAAAACAAAAAAAAAATAGAACAATTATTGTGCAATGTTACATGCGCAATAGTTAGACTTGTATGCGTGACTGAAATCAATAAATAGTAAGTCAATTGAGTTGCTAACTAAGTGACGTCATAAGGTGACATTGCCATATAAAATCTATGGGAGAAGCGCGTTTTGACAGCTCATAAAAAGTACGTCATTGATGATGGTGTAAAATATCGTATTGTTTATTATTTAATTGTTTATCTTTTTGTTACAGTCGTCTTTCGTAATGTACTATCGGTCAAATTCCTACGTTTGATAATTTTTAGATTAGCTGTTTACAAACAAAATATTAAAGTACTAAAGAATTATCTAATTTCTCCCGCGTAGCCGCGTATAAGTCAGACTTCCAGCGCCTATTCTATCCCTTTAGGGTTGGAATTGGGTAGTTTACACCACTAACCAATAAATGTTAGACACAATCTTTTAATTTCAGCCCAATAAATTCGGTTCATTTTCAATTTGCTATTAAATTTGATCTTTAGTTGCTTTGAAATCAATAAAAAGATAGTCAACTGAGTTGTTATTTTAGTGACGTCATAAGTCGCCATTGCCATACAAAATCTATTGAAGAATTGCGTTTTGACAGCTCATAAAAAGTACGTCAGTTGATAATGGTGTAAACTACCGTATTTCCAACCCTTTCTTCAGGTCAGATTATCATTTTTTAAATTTACCCAAGACTTGGAATGGACACGACTATTTGAAGTTTGTTAAATTCAACTAGTCGACTAGTAAGATAAGATAGAGTAATCTATCTATCACAGATGCGGGTGAAACTGCAGGGCGCAGCTAGTCTTATGTGGGTATATCATATTAAATCCATATTTTACTTGATCACTACAAAACTCGAGAACGAAATTATTCTTTAATCTTTATTGCACAAGAAAAAGAAAACATAGATGATAGGAGGAAAAATTGCGCAGATAGTCGAACATATTAAGAAAACTAACGACTGTTTTAATTTAACATTAGAATCCATCGATGTAGATAGTTAACTAAATGTATTTTCTTTTAACAAATATTTAAAAAAATGCGTTAAAAATCATACCAACCTTATTTCTATTTAGCTTTTTACCTAGTTTCGAACTAAGGCGAACACAAAATTACTATAGACATTCTTCTTCTTCTTCCTTCCCTTATCCCATTTTACTTGGGGTCGGCGCAACATGTCTTTTTCTCCCATACCAACCTGTCACCCGTCATGCTATCACTTACTCCTTTCTCCTTCATATCATTCTTCACACAATTCATCCATTTTTTCTTCGTTCTTCCTCTCCCCTTCCAACCTTCTACATTCATTCATACTCAAAACTGTCCTAACTATATGCATTAATCATACAATTTTTTTTGGATAAAAAGATATGTCTAAGTTGTGTACTGCAACTACATTTTTTTAAATAAAAAGTCCGTAAAAGATTGTTTACAATACATATTATTCCTATAACTAAACCGATGTATAGTAACTTATAATAACAAAATAACCTACAAAAACAATATAGCTAAACGTTAATAAAATGTTAACGCGTTAATATAGGTTACAGTAACTCCGAGGTATTGATTTTGTCCAGCCTTGCGAGAGAGGGACAGAATATATCAGCTGGCTGTCACGACTGTGAAGCGAGTTTGAACGAGTGGTCATGGCTTCTCATTTATAATCTGTAGTTTTAACTTGTTTTTTTTTTAGTGCGTGTTGGAGTAACTGGGAGTTAGGCACTGTTAGACAAGTGAGAATGTAGAATAGATGGTACAATGGAATAGAGTTTTAGGGAATAGACGTAAATTTATTTAGCATTGTCTTCTGTATTAAGCAATGATATTATTAGTAAAAGGTGTAGATAGTGTTGGGCATTCCACATGTAGCACTTTTAAACTGTAGCTATTTGAACATAATATAATACGGTATTTTACACCAATATCAATTGACGTACTTTTTATGAGCTGTCAAAACGCAATTCTCCAATAGATTTTGTATGGCAATGGCAACTTATGACGTCACTAAAATAACAACTCAGTTGACTATCCATTTATTGATTTCAAAGCAACTAAAAATCTAATTTTATAGCAAATTGAAAATGAACCGAATTTATTAGGCTGAAATTAAAAGAGGTTTTATAGAAATTGTGTCTAACATTTATTGGTTAATGGTGTAAACTACCCAATTGTCAAAAAATATATTCGTATCTTTTTCACTGGCAAAACTTGAACATGCCTTCCTACTTTAACGTCTAATTGTATGTGTGTGTTAGTGTGCCGTATTTAAAGATAGAATTTCGTATAAGTTACCTATCTACACCTTTTTACTTATAATAGATTGCTAAATGTATGGGATTGACATAACCTTTTTTAACACTGTCAACTGTTTTAAGCGTATTCATTGTTCGAAAAATAAACGGTGGACGCTTGTCTATGAGTTCTTGGTAATATTCGATATTATTTCCTGGTATTATTATTGAAGGAGGCCTAGGGAACAAAATTAGACCTCTAGACAGATAATCTGTGTCTGAACTTAGTTATTTCTTAACTAGCTTCTGCCCGCGGCTTCGCTCGCGTTAGAAAGAGACAAAAAGTAGCCTATGTTACTCTCCATCCCTTCAACTATCTCCACTTAAAAAATCACGTCAATCCGTCGCTCCGTTTTGCCGTGAAAGAAAGACAAACATACAGACAGATATACTTTCCAATTTATAATATTAGTATGGATACGTACTTAATTTTCAATTAACTACAAAACTGGTTTGTAATTGCTTTGAAGTAAATCAATAATCGGTCAGTTGATTAGTGTGTTTAAACAATTTGATTTTAGTAACATAAAACATAAAATCATCATCTCCCTAGCCTTTTTCCCAACTGTGTTGGGGTCGGCTTCCAGCCTAACCGGATTCAGCTGGATACCAGTGTTTTACGTGAAGCGACTGACTATCAGACCTCTACAACATAGTAACTAGGTAACACAAATTGACACAAATTATTGGTACACATTATATCATACAACTACTCCCATAGATTTTGAACATTAAGCAATTTTCTACACTAACCCTGAAGTGTTTAAGTTCAATATAAATTAATCAACTAATGCTCATGCATAGATACACAACATTAAGCAATTTCCTTCCTTATTCCTTAACTGATTAAGTTCAATATCAATTGATCAATTAATGCTCGATGACTTCGGTGCTCTGCCCACGCCGAACGTAATAAACAAAATTACTTTTCCGTGACGTCGTAGTGACGTAGAGGGACTACGAAACGCTACGCGCTACGCCGCTACGACGCTACGCCGCTACGACGCTACGCTTCTTGCGTAGTCATTACTTTCTTTTAAACATAACGTAGACTAATGTCTACGTTATTTTGTTTTGTTTTTTGTTTCATGAGTAATTAATTTCAACTTGATAAAGAGCTATTAATTTAGCCGGAGATTCTTCGCAACGGTATTTATTTGAAAAATCCTAGTTTTTCTCTACAATTATTACAGGCCAGTTGGTTTAGTGGTTAGTGACTCTGACTGCTAAGCTGGAGGTCGTGAATTCTATTCCCACCCAGGACAAAATTTTGTGTGATGAGCATGGTCCTGGTTTGTTTATTCTGTGTCTGAGTGAAATTTTTCTATAATATGGATGTATTTATAAATGATACCTATAAGTATGTTTATTAGTTGTCTGGTTACCATAATACAAGCTCTGCTTAGTTTGAGATTTATTTGAAAATGTAATATAGTCATGTTTATTTCTTCAATAAGTAATTAATTTTAACTTGGTAAAAGAGCTACTATTTAGTCGTTGTTAGCGACCCTCCCCTGCTTCGCACGGGTGTAACAAAATCTTTAAAAATTCCATCTTTTCTATACTATAATATAAATAAAATGCATAAAATAAATAAAATGCATGTATTATAAATATTAACCCTTTTTTTTTTGGCTCCCGTCCTGGGTGCGGCGGGAGGGCGTGTCAGACTCTTACCGACTAAAACCCACTCATGTTCCTTCGATTGCCCTTTATGTTCCAGGGTCACGGTAACTATTATAAACATTCTGCAACTACATATTAACCCTCCGTTTGAAACCCTTTATCTATTAAAAAACCGCATCTAAATCCGTTTAGCGGTTTTTAAGATAAGCATACATGGGAACAACGGAAAACGCCTTTTTATACTATGTAGTAAAAAGCAATGACACATTACACTATTAAATAATAAATTTTAATTTGAAAATAGAGCCACTAATTTAGTTGTTACGGTTGGTCAATCAGAAGAAAGAAGAAGACAGAAGGCTGTTGATCAGTCTAACCAAGAGGTATCGTGTCGCCCAGTTACTGGGTTGTAGAGGTCTGATAAGCAGTCGCTTCATGTAAAACACTGGTATCCAGCTGAATCCGGGTACACTGGAAGCCAACCCCAACTTAGTTGGGAAAAGTCTAGGGAGATAATAAATAGAGCTACTAATATTATTACGCGATTTATTAAGTAATTTTAAAACACTTTTGAGATTTTTTTGTAATCGTAAATAAACCAGACTAAAAAAAACAGCAATTCAATTTGTCTGTGGTTTCCATATTTCAAGATATTAAATAAAACGAATGCAGGTTAATTAATTGTTGCTTACGAGTAAGCGATATCAGACTGTATATTATAGAGACTTGAGTTTATTTTTCATTTTAAAGGTAAAAGTCACCGATTTAAAAAAAAGTACTTGGAGTTGACTCTGGTGCTGATTCTCTTGGTCACAAAGGAAACCAAATGTAAGTGCACCTTTCTCTTTCTAATTCATTACGAAAAGGACAGAAGATACGTTTTAGTTGAGTCCTGTCAAATTAACCAGCACCCGAAGTAAATCGTCGTGTTTTTAGTCGCCATGTTTTAAACACGTCTAAATTATCTACGGAGTGTCTTAATTTGACAGGACCAAAATAATATTTTATCTTCTGTCCTTTTCTTAATAAACTGGGAAAGAATAAGATGCACTGAACTTAAATTTAGTCTTGTTTCTCAACGTGGGAATCGGCACCATTATCTGCCAATACGACCAGTCAATTAGCTTACTTTTTAATTAACTGTCAAAATGCGAATCCTCTATAGATTTTGTAACAGACTGACAATGTCAAGGTCAAACTATGACGTCAATAGACTAACTATTTATTAGGGGTGTAAGTGGCCCTACCATCACCTCCAGGGTCAAAGACAACCTCACCTGCACGTGGTACACTCTGCTGATTCACTGACGAGGCGCTGACGGACCAGGTCTCTTCACAAGGAGGAGACCATCGCAGTCATATTGCATATATTTTTGTTATATATCTTTCTTCGTTTGTGATTGTAAAATAAACATGGTCGTGGCAGAATTGTGGTGTGTTTTCCGCAAATGCCATTAATAAAGAGTTGAAGTTGAACTATTTATTAATTTTTCAACATAAAAATCTAATTTTGCATTACAAACTAATTGGATTTTCAGGGGTAAAGTGTTGTAAGGGCAGTTATGTCGTTAAACCTTTAACACACGTAATTCGAGACACAATAGAAAGACAATAGCAGCGCGACAGCCGGCTGTCGCTTGGTCGTCGAAAGGTTTAATTATTTATTAACCATTATCGCTACAAAAACTTGAAAAAATACACGCTATCGGCCGCGTGGTATTGTAAAGCCAGCCAGTAACAAATGCGTTGTAGAAGCCACGTGCCTGCGTTGCGTATAAAAATCAATATTTGTATAAACAAAATGGAACTGGGCTGGCAAAGCGTTTACACGATGGCTTATGCTGGACCGAGTTGACCGAAATTTGAAAATGGAATTAGAAAAAGTAAATGTTATTGTGATATGCATGGAAATATTAAGTGCAAGTTGAATGGTTTGTTTAATTTAGACTAATACAAGGCTTTTAAGAAAATTACTTGTTCCAGATTTTGTTTTGCTCGTCTTAATGCTAGGGGTCGTTAAGAAAATAAAAAAAATGGGAAAAATTCTTAGAAATAAGACCGAAACTTTAAATTAATTCTTACGGGGGGCTTATCTGGTCATTAAGTCCAAATTAAAAATAGGTTTAAATTAATTTAGGGTGTAAAGGGTCGGGTTGTCTCAAAGAGAGGGGCACGACCTCAAGTAAAATGTTTTTCACGATATAATAGTTACCCCTGCGTGTTTCGGCTATAACATATGTATTACTTATTGATATCTCCAAGTCTACGAAAAAATAGGTCAACAGTTTTAGTAATTGCTCAAAATATCATATAATCGTTTTAACCATTTCACAATTAAAATTGTAATCTAAACCAAAGTCAAATGTATAATTTTCTGGGTCAAAAACACATTATAAAAAAAATATTTGACAGCAGTTTTTTTTTTATTTGTCCCACAGCTGGGCAAATGAAACTATTGTTTTTCAAGACATCCTACGTATAAAAATTATTCCACAAATACCAAACGTTTCCGTAAATAACATTAAAAAACACGGTTACACTATTAAGATGTAGCAAATAGTACAAAATTAAAAAACAAACTCAACTCCGTCATAATTTTCCAGCTGAAATTCGCGAAACCACTCCCTGTAATACGCACAATTGTATGTCAGAGAGACGCAGAATTCATTATTAAAATATGTACTATTAGTATGTATATCAGTTGTCTGGTTACCATAGTACAAGCTCTGCTTAGTTTGGGATCAGATGACCGTGTGAGAGTTGTCCCAAGATATGTATTATTATTATTAAATGAAATGAAATTATTTATTATACAAGTAGGATATAATTATCACCTATACACGTTCTATATTTTAAAACTAGATGAAGTCGGCATTTCTTAACTGATATCTAAAAAAGTACCTATTAATTGAAAACCTTTAATATACTCTAAGTACATTTGTGTAAATTTTTGTACCATGAATTTTAAATCATATGATTTTTGCTTTTATATCCATGTACCTAAGATTCTTTTTAACTTAGGCTATTTTAGAGACCTAAGTTCGCAGTTCTTAAAAATAATCACTTTGATGTTATTCATAAGACGGATTTAAAATTTGGAATTTTAGATACTTATCGTAATAATTGACGAAGTAAATTAATTAGTTTTTGTAATTACTATGTTTAACACTGCATTTCGGTTCGGTTATATTGAAATAGATTTTTATTAAACCAAGTCGTGTTTTAGTAATTATTCGTTTTTCTTATTAAATGCCCGTCATTGAAATTGACAAGAAATCGTGTTTAGTGTAATAAATAATGTCTTTTATATTTTTTTTAAACATAAAACTATTTTATTATTTTTGTAATCTACTGAATTTTAAAGAAACACAAGTAATCTTTATAAATCACTATAAAGATTAAAATAAAACATTTCTGTTAGCAATTAAATATAATCTCTTTAAAAGAGTATTAAAGAAAAATTTCTTTCATTTTCTTTGAGCTCATCCGTTCTACGCAACTGAAACTTCAGTCAATGATAACACAGTAACTACACTACTGGCAAACTGCGCAATCGAAATATTATGCTAAACAGTTGACAAACGACCTAAATACAGGCTAAGCCTAGACCAGACTATCAGCCTACACATTAAAACCCTAACTTTGATGATAACACGTAGTTACTTATAAAAAAAAAACATGAAAAACCTCTTTTGAATTTTTGACATACGTGGCTGTATAAAAAATGTCAGTGCCAACATACCTGGTAGGTGTCATCAGGCTTCCCAGGGTACGATGCACTTCGTCGGTAATCGGGAGGCCGTGGTGGGGCCGGCGCCCTCCTCCACGGGGCGAAGGCCGAGGGCTGCGGCGGCTGCGGCGCGGGCCACCTGTACTGCGGGGCGCGACGGAACGGCGCCCTGTACTGTCTCTCGTCATCAGCAACGCTTGGGGCCCCTGGGTATTGCAGTTCGCCCATTAGGCATGCACGTCCAACCGTGGCAGCGGTCGGACTCAAACTGGCGATAACATATCGGTCGATGTAGGATGCGCGCGCACGCCGCGTTCCGTATTCGAAATCGGGGGACAAAAATATATTTTCGCTTTTTTTTTTTACTTCTTACTCTAATGTAATGTGTTTTTTTTTGTTTAGTGCGCCTTTTTATTAAGAATACTCTATGGTCCTGTGTCATTTTTGTTTTGACTCCATTTTGGAGTTTTGTTTTCTTTGGAGTACAATGCGGTATCGGGCCACGCAGAGGCGGCCTATATTCTTAAGAACTTACTATCTAGGATGTAACGTTTGTAATTTTCAGAACACATATAAGTACTTAAACATAAACATAACCACAGTCCTCACTTAGCAAAAAGCAATTTTCTCTTGACCTTTCGACGACTAAGCGGCAGCCGGCTGTCGCGCTGCTATTGTCTTCCTCTCGTCGTGTGTTCTAAGGATTAAAATACTTACATACTGCTATCGTACGATTATTGCTAGTCAAGACATGTTTATACACTAGCTTTCGCCTGCGACATCACTTGCGTGGACGTCGGAACTTCCATCCGCTATTTTAATCCCTTTACAGTTGGAATTTTCAAAAAACCTTTCTTAGTGGATACTTATTTTTCACAAAGAACACCCTCCAAGTTTCATGTCTCTAGAACCAGCGGTTTGGGCTGTGCGCTGATATATCAACAATACTAACTGTAGTCAGTTTACTATTTTAAATGTAAAGACTGCTGTCCCCCGCGGTTCCACCCGCGTTATATCAGATTTTTTGTTACTAAAAAAAAAAGATAAAATGTATTCTATGTCCGTTCCCTGGTCCTAAGCTACCTCCCCACCAATTTTCAGCCAAATCGGTTCTGCCGTTCTTGAGTTATTAAATGTGTAACTAACACGACTTTCTTTTATATATTATATTACTAGCTTCTGCCTGCGACTTCGTCCGCGTAGATTTTTCCTGAATTTTCTTTACTATAAACCTCACGGAGCCTGAGACCTTTCCAACGAATACAAAACCGTGGAAATCGGTTCGTGCGTTCTGGAGTTATAGCGTCAGGAAGGAAAACCCGACTTATTTTTATATAGTAGATAAAGATAAGATATAGACTATCACTGGTTACTACTCATCTACCGTAGGCAGTAGCGTATATAAAAATATAACCTGCCTTGAAAAATGAGCTATCCTACATAAAAATACTTTTTCAATTCTGTCCAGTAATTCCTGAGATTAGCGCGTTCAAACCAACAAAAAAAATTCTTCAGCTTTTTAAAATTAGTATAGGTTAAGGCTGGTTAAGGCTATGGCTGATTGAATTTGAAAAACTACAAGAAAAATGTTCTTAACACAGATAAATTTATTCTGGAAAAAAAATTAAATTGTATATTAATAGTTTCATCATTTCCCTAGCCTTTCCCCAAATATGTTAGCGTCAGCTTCCAGTCTAACCGGATTCAGCTGGATACCTGTGTTTTACGTGAAGCGACAGCCTATCAGACCTCCACAACACAGTAACTGGGCGACACTACCTCTTGGTTAGACTGGGCAGACTTTCTGGCTTCTGACTACCCGTAACGACTGTCAAAGTTCTAAGAACGACAACCGTGACCAACGGCTTTACGTGTTTTCCGAAGCACGGGGTGTCAGTGATGTCGTACATAAACTTGAGAAAGTACATCATCATCTCCCTAGCCTTTTTTCCCAACTATGTTGGGGTCGGCTTTCAGCCTAACCGGATTCAGCTGTATACCAGTGTTTTACGTGAAGCGACTGCCTATTAGACCCTCACAAACCAGTAACTGGGCGACACTACCTCTTGGTTAGACTGGTCAGACTTTCTGGCTTCCGACTACCTGTAACGACTGTCTAAGTTCTACGAATGACAACCGGGACCAACCGCTTTACGTGCTTTCCGAGGCACGGATGTCAGTGATGTTCAAGATAAACTTTAGAAAGTACATATGAATTGAAAAGTCTCTTTGGTACTTGCCTGGGTTGGAACTAGTTGCATGAGAAACTACATCCATACTAATATTATAAATGGGAAAGTGTGTCTGTCTGTCTGTCTGTTTGTCTTTCTTTCACGGCAAAACGGAGCGGCGAATTGACGTGATTTTTTAAGTGGAGATAGTTGAAGGGATGGAGAGTAACATAGGCTACTTTTTGTCTCTTTCTAACGCGAGCGAAGCCGCGAGCAGAAGCTAGTAATATTATACTTAGTAATACGCTGTTAGGTTATACTTAGTATCGATTAAAATTGTGTCGCAATAATTGATTTATTAATTGTCATCTGACGTAAGAAATGACATTTTTTCTCAGCTATTATAAGTAACATTATTGTAGTCAACGAGGATACTGGGTCATAGTACATAAATAAATACAATTTTTTATATCAATCTATAATCTATTTTTGTAAAAATCTTAAAAAAAAAACAATTATGAAAGCGGGCTTTTATATTTTAAATATTTTTTTTTTAATTCTTTTTTGTTTTTTGTTTTTGGAGTCGTGATGGCCTATGTCCTCTCGATTTCATAAGGATTACACCAATTAATTTTTTTTGGTGTGGGAAATTATCATTTGACTTCTCCCGTCCTGGGCGGGGCGGGAGGGCGTGTCAGACTTTTACTGACTAAAACCCACTCATGTTCCTTCGGTTGCCCTTTATGTTTCAGGGTCACGGTAACTATTATAAACATTCCGCAACCCCGGTCATTCATGACATAACTTTACACAGTGATTATTAGTAAGGGCATAAGTGATTATCAATCTTTCGTTAGTCGTGAAAACATATTCAAAGAGACAAGCGAAAATTTCATTATTAGCTTTTTCTATTCACTTTAGTGACAAGAATACATGACCTACTTTCCATAGAGCTTAACCTTATTTTTCTGCATCCAAAAAGGTTTTTCACAGATTCCTGTTTCACTATAAATTTGATCGTGATACTGCAATGCAGAGCTGTATGCGTAAATATATAACTCAATATCTGATATGGGAATGTACTTTATATGCCTACCTTTATCAATTGGGTAGTTTACACCATTAACCAATAAATGTTAGACACAATTTCTATAAAACCTCTTTTAATTTCAGCCCAATAAATTCAGTTCATTTTCAATTTGCTATAAAATTTGATTTTTAGTTGCTTTGAAATCAATAAATAGATTGTCAACTGAGTTTTTATTTTAGTGACGTCATAAGTTGCCATTGCCATTCAAAATCTATTGGAGAATTGCGTTTTGACAGCTCATAAAAAGTACGTCAATGGATAATGGTGGAAACTACCCAATTAACCAATACCATGACAGTGGTGCTGATTTCCTTGTCCACAAACTAACCTAAATTTAAGTTAAGTGCATCTTTCTCTTTTAATTTCTCTAAGAAAAGGACAGAAGATACATATTCATTTAGTCCTGTCATATTAGACAGCGCCTTAAGAAAATTGGGCTCCGACGCAGAATGTCCACTTCTCAAATTGGTGTATTTTTAGTCGCCATGTAATCGCGTCTAAATTATCTATGGAGTGTCTTAATTTGTCAAGACTTAACAAAAATTTTATGTTCTGTCCTTTTCTTAATGAAATGGTAAGAGAAAGATGCACTTAACTTGAATTTAGGTTAGTTTGTGATTAAGAGAATCGGCACCAGTATCGTATGTTTCTTCTTAGAGTAGTAAGTAATTCCAGTACTTTTAACAAATTTTATTCCGTGTTGCTAGGCAATCTGGGCTTCTCCCAGTTGTAATCGCCCCTTTGTGCCTATCGGCCTAGTTTTGTTCCCTCTCATATTGATATGGAGGGCAACGAAAAACATATTGTTCTTACTCCTCCGCGATTCTTTCTATAAAACCTTCGAACCCGCTTGATTCGAGACACAATAGAAACCATATTAAGAAAGAAATAAAGAAAGAAAGAAAGAAGGAAAGAAAGAAAGGAAGAAAGAAAGAAAGAAAGAAAGAAAGAAAGAAAGAAAGAAAGAAAGAAAAACATTTATTTTTAACCGACTTCAAAAAGGAGGAGGTTCTCAATTCGTCTGTTTTTTTTTTTTGTATGTTTGTTACGCGATATCTCCGTCAATTGTAAACGGATTTTGATGGTTCTTTTTTTGTTTGATAAGTCATGATTCAGGGGTGGTCCCATATAAATTTTGTGGCGATCGGTTTAGTGCTTCTCGAAAAATTCACCAAGAACAAAAAAAAATATTGACGAAATTTTCATAGACGATGTGTGCTTTGTCTTCAAGTTTCTATTTTCGTTTTATAAGATTGTAAGAAGTTTTATTTTAAAAATAAATTACTTTGAAAGATACTATACACAGTCAAACATTGGGAGTCGACACTAAAAAGAAAAAAATAAAAAACTTTTTTCAAAAAAATAATAACCGCCTTCAAAAACTAAAAACCCAAAAATAACTAAAATTTCGGAAGTCGGTGGCTTCTCTTCTGCCAGTCAATTTATCTGAATTTGTGTTGCCACCGACTTCCGAAATTTTAGTTATTTTTGGGTTTTTAGTTTTTGAAGGAGGTTATTATTTTTTTGAAAAAAGTTTTTTTGGACACACAGGAAAGAAAAATAACACAAACAAAAAACATGAATTTACATTAAAAAAAACCCTGTGCGAGGCCAAAAGCGGTCCCTATCTCAGCTAATGCTGCGATTTAAAAAAAAAACCGCAGCGCTGGTATTCTGATAGGACCAGAAGTGCTAATATTACAGCTCGACAGCCGGCTTTCGCTTGGTCGTCTAATGGTTTTCGTTGCGGGATCGCAAAAGCGTTTTGTTTGTCCGCGCTGTTGTCTGTCTGTCTGCCTGTTTGGCAACATTTTTCACGCAAATTCATGATTTTTGACGCTGTAATTTTCAGCAGTAGTAAGATATTTTAATTATTTGTTAAATAATAACGATAGTACCATTCTCTTTCTTGTAAGTTGGAGTTACACATTTTCATTTTTCTTTTCGTGTAATTTACAGCACAGCTTGCAAGAAAAACCGTTGGCAATGGAACTTTGACGCTCAAATTCACATTGCTACATTCAATTCTTATTAATGTTAAAATTACTAAAAGATACTTTGAATGTTTTACTTGTTTATTGGAATTTTAGAATTCCTTTAAATTCCTTGAGTTTTTAAGGAAAAAATCGTAAAGAGAGCGTAATTTAAGCCATAAATGTCTTGATTCAGCGTCCATTATATTCCAAATTAACGCAATTTTATCAAATAAACTAATATGATATAAAACTTCAATCTACAATGCATACGTTTCATTAATTTTCGTATCTCAATTTAATAAAACAAAATTGCAATAAATAAAGTTAAAATGCTTAAAATGTTAAAATTCTGCGTCGATTCAGCGCGCCCCTCAGTCCCGTTTACGATTTGTAATAGGACTCTTCGATGAACCGATTTGAATGCGTTTGTTTTTAGAAGTAGGTTATTTATCTAGCGATGGTTTTTAGAAATGTTTCATCAAAGTCAGTTCAGTCGTTCCGGAGTTATCAACTACTTTGTAGTTGAAGTCGCAATCTCAATATTTCGCGGACGGGAGATTTTTTTATTTTTTTATTCCTTTCGCCCACGGCATCTTTTTAAATTTTGAATTTGCATAAATCTTTTCAGTGACATATCTACCTACTCTTCACAAAGAACACATCCTCCAAGTTTCATGTCTCTAGGACCAGTGGTTTGGAATGTGGGATCAACAATCAGTCAGTCAGCCATTTCATATACAGGGTGTCCCACGGCTATGCCACATGGAGAAAAAGTACCTTAAATCTTGTAGATAGAACATTTTACTGAAAGAAGACGTTATTTGAATTTTAAAAACAATTTAAATTGCATCCATAGATCTTTAAATAATTAAATGGTTGGGCCGGGAATCGAACTTGTTCCTCGAGAAAAAATAATCGAAAGGTTTCATTATAGGGATTATTTTTTGCTAAATAACATAGTGTCACAAACAAAAGGAAGACCGTGAATTTTAACATTAGATGTAAAATTTTATTCTGAAAAGTTAAAAGCTTACATTGCCGTAAGGACATACAATTGACAATCATAACTACTTATAACTAATTAATCTACCCACTTGAGTAGTACGCATCATTTAAATAAATAAATATCCACAACAACAAGACGAAAAAAATGTCAGGGAACGAAATAATCAAAAGTTATCACTTTGTTTGTATTCAAGAAGGGACTAGTTTTGAGCATTTGAAAAATTGACTAATTTTGTATTAAAAATGTTAAAATTCATGGTCTTTCTTTTATTTTTAACACTATGTTATTTAGCAAAAAATAATCCTTGTGATGAAGCCTTTCGATCTGTGGGATAAAACTACAGGCTGATTAATTTTCTCGAGTAACAGGTTTGATTCCCGGTTCAACTATGTAATTATTTAAATATCTATGAATGCAGTTTAAAATGTTTTCAAAATTCAAATAATGTCTTCTTTCAGTAAAATGCTCTATCTACAATATTTAAGGTACTTTCCCTCCATGTGGCATTGCCGTGGGACACCCTGTATACCAGCTTTTACCCGCTTGCCCGGATTAGAAAGAGACAAAAATTAGCCTTTGTCACTCTCCATCCATTAACTATCTCCACTTAAAAAATCACGTCAATCCATCGCTCCGTTTTGCCGTGAAAAACGGACAAAGAGACAGACAGACACACACACTTTTCCATTTATAATACTAGCCTTTGCCCGCGACTTCGTCCGCGTGGAATAATAGTTCCCGGGGATTTCCGGGATGAAAACTTTCCCTTTCCCGGGCCTCAGACTATATCTGTACCAAATTTTATTCAAATTGGTTCAGTGGTTTAGGCGTGAAGAAGAGACAGACAGACAGACAGAGAAAGTTACTTTCGCATTTATAATATTAGTACGGATTAGTGTGGATAGATAGTGACTAGTTATGGCGCAGCTTAGAGAGACCATTCATCCTTCGACATGTTGTGACAAGGACAGTCCAACCTTGCAGTTTGATCGATCATACGGTTATTAGTCATCAGCCTTGAAGAATCCAATATTATAAATTTTAATCACAAGTTTCTGCTCGTGGTGTCAGCGAGGAAGCCAAGTATACAATAATAAGTAATTTACGGCACTTGGTTATAATGTAGCACCCGTGACCCGTTTAAAAGATTGTATAGAGGGTGCATTAAAGAAAGGAATCTTAAATGGTGGCATGTACTTGCGTGGACAGATAGTACAGTCAGCATATAAAATTAAAAGTTAAAGTTTTTTCAAAAGGACAGAAGATAAAATATTAGTTAAGTTCTGTCAAATTTAGACACTCCATAGATAATTTAGACGCGATTTAAAAACATGGCGTCTAAATATACGTCAATTTTCTTCAGACGCTGTCTAATTTGGCAGGTCTAAACTTTAATACGTATTACGTTTTCAGTCCTGTTCTGAATGAAATTGAAAGAGAAAGATACACAATTAACTGAAATTTAGTTAAGTTTGTGAACAAGAGAATCAGCATCACTGGCTAAGATTTTGTAACACCCGGGCCCGTTGGGACCGTTGTTGACCCGCTGGGGCGGGTCAGTTAATAACCGACTTTTAAAAAAAGGAAGAGGTTCTCAATTCGGATGTTTGTATTTTTTTTTATGTTTGTTCGCGCATATCTCCGTCGTTTGCCAACCGAATGAACAATTCTTTTTTTGTTTGAAAGGGTAGAGTTCCCAAGTGGTCCCATTGTCATCAGGTCCAGGATCTGATGATGGTATCATGCCGAAATCGACGGAACTCCTCAATTTTTATAGAAAAACGTAATTTTTATTTATCTTTTGAAAGTTACTCTAAAACGTAGATATAGGACTCTAACTAAAAAGTAAAAAATAAAAAGCTTTTTAAAAAAAAGATTATCGGTTATCTTTTTTTAGGAAAAAGCTTTTTTTTATGTAAAGAAAATGTTGAACATATCTGATTTACTGAAAATAAAGAGATAAAGAATAAGTAAGTACATGAAATGAGATGAAATTGTTTATTATGCAAATAGGATCTTAAAATCACTTTTACACGTCATATCTTTTGAACTAGCTAGAGACAGCATTTCCTAACGGACTATCTCTAATAAGAAATGCCGAAACAAACTCGAGGATCATCGTCTCTTTTGCGTCTCTAAGTGTAGATTAGTCTCAAAACTAATGAACGTTTTTCTTTAACCTAAGCCTTCGAACACACGTGATTTGAGACACAATAGAAAGACAATAGCAGCACGACAGCCGGCTGTCGCTTGGTTGTTGAAAGGTTAACTATTAAACATCTCGCTCGCTACGAGTGCTACGACCAATGAAAGTCAGAAGAAAAACCGCAGGAGATATCTATTAATACTAACTAAATTAACAAATTAAATTATTATTTAATTAATTAACTAAATTAGCAAGCGAAAATACTCCATTATTAAGTCTAATGGCGCCAAATCTTTGACAGATTCCATCATTCTAGTGACACTATCACAATGACAGCTATATTTTTTTACACAAGATTTTCCGGCATCCCACCCTCTGTATGCGGCCGTTACGGCAGAACACGGCTCGAAAACGACCGAAAGGAGGTCAGTAGATTGCGGTAACAAGTATATGCAGTAGACATAATGCGGACAAAGTTGTGCTGCGTCCTTCAACTTAGGGAATACAGATAAAATATAATTTAATATATTGGGAAATTTGATTTTGGAACGTGGAATGGAATTTGGCGTTTTGAATTATTTATTAATGAAGAGGTTTGTAAAGCCCAGCGGTTTTCAACGTAGTGGGAATATGGAATATAGGTTATGTTTATTTATTGGAAAAATTGAATTAGGAATGTGGATTTTGACGTATAAGTAATTAACATTATTGATGAGCCGGCTGTCGCGATGCTATTGTCTCGAATTACGTGTATTCGAATGTTTAAATGACATAATTATATAACTACTAGCTTTTGCCCGCGGCTTCGCTCGCGTTAGAAAGAGACAAAAAGTTGCCTATGTTACTCTCCATCCCTTCAACTATCTCCACTTAAAAAATCAGGTCAATTCGTGGCTCCGTTTTGCCGTGAAAGAAAGACAAACATACAGACAGACAGACAGACACACTTTCTCATTTATAATATTAGTAAGTATATGGATGACGTTCGTAAAGCCTCGTTGCGTTCATGCGTAGGGGGGATACAGATAATAATTATGTAAAATCATCTGATGCGTTTGTAAGTAATGTTATAGCTCTTAACAATTTTTCATGTATGGTACTAATGGTACAAAGTTAGTTAGTTTTTAATCTACAATCTGATCATCTGATATGAGGGTTGCGGAATGGTTATAATAGTTACCGTGACCCTGGAACATAAAGGGAAATCGAAGGAACATGAATGGGTTTTAGTCAGTAAAAGCCTGACACGCCCTCCCGCCCCGCCCAGGACGGGGGAAGTCATTTCATTATTGATGATTTCCCACTCCCCAAAAAAAATGATATTCTACAGTCGACGTAGTACATAGAAAGACAATAGCATCGCGACAGCCGGCTGTCACTTAGTCGTCATGGTTAGACTGCTAAGCCAGATGTGAGTCCGATTCCCTTTTCATTCGCTATGATTATTTTTGTGTGATGAGCATGATTTTTTGTGCTGTTTCTGGGTGTAATCTTCTTCATATTCTTCTTGTCTACACTAATATAATAAAAAGGAAAACTCTGTTTGTTTGATTGTAATGAATAGGCTCAAAAACTACTGGACCGATTTTAAAAATTCTTTCACCGTTCGAAAGCTGCATTGTCAACGAGTAACCTATATAATATCACAATATGTCCCACGGAAGCGAAGCAGTAACCAAAAACCTAACGTATCGCGGGTGAAATCGCGAGAAAGAGCTAGTCCATACTAATATTATAAATGGGAAAGTGTGTCTGTCTGTCTGTCTGTATGTTTGTCTTTCTTTCACGGCAAAACGGAGCGACGAATAGACGTGATTTTTTAAGTGGAGATAGTTGAAGGGATGGAGAGTAACATAGGCTACTTTTTGTCTCTTTCTAACGCGAGCGAAGCCGCGGGCAAAAGCTAGTAGAATATAAAATAGTAAACTGACCGACTGACAGTTGATATATCAACGCACAGCCCAGACTGCTGGTCCTGGAGAGATGAAACTATTGGAGGATGTGTTCTTCATGAAGAGTAAGTGGATCACTAAAAAAGTATTTCTGTAAAATCGATCCCTGAAGGGCCCTCGGCGAAGCAGCGGGCGAATGCTAGTGTATTTATAAATTAATCTGTTGGCAAACAATCTGACAGCCAATGATATTATAATTAAATAGGTTACCTATATGACATTCTATTGATTGGCACACTAACGCACACATGCAATTAGACGTGAAATAGAGACTAATATAATGACTGAAGTACGACTAAATGGGGTTTAATGTGGGTAGAATAGCCATATTTTAAAGTGCCTATATTGCTGACAGCCCACCTGATATGAGAGTAGTCGCCTTAAATAGGAACCTATCTGCAATACCAGAGGCGCGTGTATGCTTAACTATCATACCAGAGACCAAAGAACGTAAACCACAACAGAGGTTTTAAGATTTAATAGTCAATGCCAGAGACAAAAGAAGAAGTTCTCTGAGGCAGTAATTACTGGCACCCATTACCCTTAACACAGCGACGCTGCAATGCGGCAGATAGGCTTTGTGGTACCTCCAACGAGCCTTTACAAAGACCTTTACTACTAGAGTAGGCATCTTATTACTCTGGACAATATTCTAAGTTTAATTTCCCTAGGTATTTATTTGCTCTGATCAATATTGTTGAACTATTTATCAAACTTCGCAATTCTAAATTTAGTTACATAGAAAAAGTCCTAAGTTCATTTTATAAATAATCTAGTTTATAAATCTAAAGTTAACTTATAACATTATATTCCTTGATCATTTCTACTACTATAATTATTTAAATAATACCCGTGCATATTTAAAATATATAAAATTTTTACATGCTCCTGTAAAGTAAGTTCAGTTAAAGATCATAATTATTCTGCCAAGACATTCTGATAATTAGATCGACGATATATTATGTAGGTTACAATAAAGTAAGAAGTTAGATTTATCCATAAACTCCTAAAAATAACCATTCAAGGTCAGGTTAAAGGAAAAATTGGGACTTCAGTTTTCACAATTAAAGGCGTTTGTTTGGAACTCGGTAATAATCTCTCTTGAAAGTCATATGATAGCAACCAATGATATTATAAGGTAGCGCACCCATTTCTGCTTCGTTCGATGTTAAAAATCTTAAAAAAAAAAACACTTTTCTTTAGTATACATCGTATACCATCCTCTTTGATCACTCTCTATATTGATTTAAAAGATCTAAGTGTGCATACAGATAGGAAAGCTTTTTTAAATAGCATGTAAAGATAACCATATTTGACAAATTACTGAGAAATACCAATGTTCATAAATGTCTTCATCTTTTAGCATTCCATCTACAATATCAACGTCAATCATACATTACAATAACTCTAGTAAAATGTTCTCCATTCAACTTAAATGGGTGAACAAGACGCTTCATGGGCGTGTAACGATCACAAAATAAATATACATAATTTATATAATATTAGAACTAAGTCAGTATGTCAAAGTAAACATCACCATTATAATGTGTTACCTCACGTTTTGTATTCTGTAACAATAGACAATGGTTGCTGGTTGGCGGAAAATGTCGTTAGACGGCGTTGGGAGCAGCAGTTTCGGAAAAGCTTACATAGATGGCGCTGTACTGTTTTATTTCAAAATTGTGTTACGTTATAGATAAATTGCATCTTAAGTTACATTTACATTAAATTATTGTGAGATGTTCATATACTAAAATTAGTTAAATAATTGTGAAAACCATCTGATCTTAGCTAAAGCGAACGTAACAGGGGTTTTGCCCGCCATCTTGTGGCAAGTTATGTTGTCTTGTCATAATACTATTGATTTTTTCAATATAGTATAATGTACTCTGTGCGTTATTTATAGTCTATCTTATTTATGCAAGCTGTTTTTGTTATGATAGACATCTCTATAATCTGTCAAAAAGTTCCACTTGTTACGCAAAATGTAAATTTTATATGAAAATATCTGGAATTGGGTCTCTATTTTGCAGTAGTGACTGCGCCATAGTCAGCTGTGGTTTGATGAAAGACAAAAATCACCCTGATTTGACGCTGCACAGGTTAGATCACATATTTAGAAAAAAACTCTTTAGATTTACGGAATATTTTCAAGTAAGTAAATGTAATTCTTAGTCGTTTTAACAATAGTCCCCGAGGTTATAATGGAATTTCAATGAAGTTTATGTGTATATAAAAATTAAAATTGTTTACAAACAAACATTTCTAGTGATGTATCTTCTACCTGTCAAATTCGTTTTATCGATATTTGAAAAATATATTTTCTGATATTTAAAAATACAAAAATCTATATATTGGCCAAATTCCAAAAATAATACAGGAAAACAAACCATTGCTAGGCAACGACTTGGTTACTTCTAAAAGGCAGATGTTAATAACCTTTTCTAGATTAATGATTTTTATACAAAATAATAACCCTACTTTCTACTAAAGTAAAAACTTTAGGTGTCATTAAAAAAAAGTTAAACAGACGTTCAACACGTGATTAAGCAAAGTTTTGTAGGGAAACTGTCATAAAAACGACGTTCAACGTCAGTTTAACTTTTTTGTAATAACATCGTTTATGTTTAGAATTTGTAGTGAAGTGAAAAGCTTAATCGATTTGAATGAAAAATATGACACACAGATGTAAACTAATTTCCTAATAGAATTAAGTTTCTCACATGTTTATACTTACTTCTCTGCTCCTGAGTGCCATAGAGTGGTGTTCTATAACCTTTCCCAATAAACGCCATAAACGGACTATTACATGGGAAAAGAATTTTCGAAATCGGACTAGTAGATCCAGAGATTTAGTGCTTTTAACCAAACAAACAAACTCTTCATCTTTATAATATTAAGTTCTAGTTTCCGCCAGCGGATTCACCCGCGGCCCATGGTAACTACTTCGGCCGGGATGAAAATTTGAAAATTGTATATACAAACGTCTCAACTTTATTTGTTGGTATAAACTAAATTTTGACATCTCCAATTAAATGTGACATAGACGAATATATTAATGACATCAATACTTCAATTACTAATATAATAAATTGGTTAAAATTAAATAATCTAAATGTTAACATCAATAAAACTAAAATATTACAATTTGGAACATATAACACTAACTTCATAAAACACAACATTAAATATAATGGGGACACACTTTCACAAGCGGATGATACAACTTTTTTGGGAATAGTACTTGACAAACACATATCATGGAAAGCCCATGTAGATAAGATCTGCAACAAATTAAATAAATTTGTGTTTGTGCTCTATAATTTAAGAAAAAGTTCGACCCAGAGTACTGTTCTGTCCGCATATCATGGCTATGTTGCGTCGTCACTTCTTTATGGAAGTATTCTGTGGGGTAACTCCGTGGATGTGAATAGAGCATTCCGAGCACAGAAAAAATGTGTTAGAGCGATCGTTGGTTTTCCGCCGTGGGAGACTTGCAGACCACTATTCAGTAAATTGAAACTTTTAACTTTACCCAGTATGTATATTTTTGAATGTGCCAAATTTGTTCGGCAGAATCCTAACTTATTTCAAAGAGCGAAGGATGTCTTTCCTCGAAATAGTAGAGATCCAGATAGAATAGTGTTATCTAGAACTGTAAGAACAACTTTATTAAAAAGAAATTGTTATTACATGTGTGGTCAAATATATAACAAAGTACCAAATGATATAAAAAAATTGCCAAATAGGTTATTTATTTCCCGACTTAAAAAATGGCTTATTGAACAATCTTTCTACTCTGTGAGTGATTATATCAATATTGTAAAGCGTAAATAATTTAATTGTAATTTATAAATAGTTGACATGATTTGAATCTATTAAATTTATCTTAAGTAATTCGACTAATGAAGACATTATGTAATTTAAAGCCAGAACCCACTAAATATTTGCATGTCTAATTTTCGACTAAGTGTTTGAAACATGTACTAGTTTTAAGATCTCATCTTGTACAACACTTATGGCAAATAAATTATATTATTATTATTATTTGCAAAAAAGTGTTGTATCCCTGGATTTCATCCATGTTTCTTTTTTGTTAAGGCTACCGTGAAGTTAGTGTCATCTATAAATTGGTTTTTCGAAATAAATTGTTTTGTTTACCTGTATTATTTTTCGAATTTGGCCAAGATATAATAAGTATATTTGTATAGGTTTAAGAGTTTATTCTCATAAGAACAATAAGTTCGCTTACAATGAGATACAAAGAAATTGCTTATTTCTTGATAAAAACATTTTATCTCATATCTAGCCTATGGAACTTGATATATATTACTGGTTTAACCACCAGCGGGCTACTCTGCCTCCAGCAACAACTTGTGTTACCGACAACTATGTTAAAAATACCCTCCATGCAATCCTACGCATTTGTTGGCGCGACCCGAGTTGGGCAACCAGATGTCCTGAATGAATAAAATGTGGCCCCAAATATTCTTTAATTTTGGCTTTTGTTTCAGGTTACCTAAAAATAAGACAATGAGGAAGATATGGCTAGACACTTTAGGAATGGAAAATGTCAATCTGGATACAAGACATACTTTCATCTGTTCTATGCATTTCGACGAGTCGAGTTTTAACAGAACTCTGGATGTCGTTAGATTGCGGGATAACTCCGTACCGTCTCTACTTCCACAACCAAGGTAGGTAATAGGGGTGAAACTGCGTGAAGCAAATACCAGCAACGGGTGTCAATTGAGAAGTACCCGTTTAAACCTTCGAACACTCGTGATTCGAGACACAATAGAAAACAATAGCAGCCCGACAGCTGGCTGTCGCTTGGTCGTCAAAGGGGGCTTAGATACTACGGAAAAACAGACACACACATATAGCGGTCAAACTTATAATACCCCTCTTTTTAACTTGGGGTTTAATAATAATAATTCTTCACCTCATGTCGGTAAGTATAGCTTTGAGTGAAAGACAGCATTTATAGCACAGCTCTATTCGGCTGCCATTTTGTGTCAGGGGATTCAAATGCTACTAGTAGCTAACCGGTGACTAGCGATAAATTAGTCTGAACATGCCCATGACATTCTGACAAGTCCCAAACGTCAATTCAAATTCAATTCAATAATCAAAATCAAAACATCATTACGTTATCACGTAACAAAACAAACCGTGACTGTGTATTTATTTACAAAATTGGCCTCAAAATGACTGAACTAACAACTTTAGCAACTATAAAATGTAAACAACAAGCAATCCGCGCTGTCAGGTTCAACGTAGACGGCACGTACTGCCTTACTTGCGGCGCGGACAAGAAAATTAAACTTTGGAACCCCCATCGGCAACTTTTATTGAAAACTTATGGAGGACACGCAAATGAAGTTCTAGACGCTGCCGGATCCTGTGACAGCAGTCAAATCATCTCCGCTAGTGCTGATAAATCTGTAATTTTATGGGATGTAACCACTGGAACGCCCTTACGAAGATACAGAGGACATGCGAGCTCCGTAACTTGCATAAAATACAACGAAGAATCGACAATGGCCGTCTCAGGATCAGTAGACAATAGCGTTTGTTTTTGGGATGTCATAAGCCGTAGACAAGAGCCGGTGCAAGTTTTAAAAGATGCAAAGGACACTATAACCTCCATACAGGTTACAGACCATGAAGTTTTAACTACTTCCGTGGACTGCCATGTTAGGTTATATGATATACGAATGGGGAAGATGATTTCTGACTATATAGGACATATTGTGACTTTTGGAAGCTTGACAAGAGATGGGCAATGTTATATATTGAGTTGCGCAGACAGTACTATTAAATTATTTGACAAAGAATCTGGGGAGTTATTAAATACATTCACAGGTCATGATAGCAGAGATTATTCTATAGAAAATGCTGTAAATGAGAAAGATAGTCATATTATAAGTGGGTCGGCTACAGGAGAGGTGTTTTACTATGATTTAATTAGTAGTGCTTGTACACAGAAATTAAAACACGGTGTGAATAGACCTGTGGTCACTTTGAGTCATCATCCTACTGATAATTGCTTAGTAACTGCTTGTGAAGATGAAATTAAATTATGGGCAGTACAGTCTATGGAGGAATAAAATACTATAAGTAAAATATTTTTTTTTTTACTATACTATCTTTCTGTATCATCATAATACTAATTCATAGTAAGAAGTAAACAGTACTAGTTTACAAATAGAAAAATGTTTCAAAAGGTTTCTTTTTAAATTAAAATTAGAATAGCATTACACCCCTTGTTTTACCGTGTTTCCAAGAGAATTAAACTAATCATTGATAATTAAAAACAGCAAACACAAAAATATATTTTGGAATATGTATTCTGTAAATCATAAAAAAAAGCTGCTATGCTGATTTTACAGACACTTGAATTTTATTTATGTGTAAAGATTTCTATCCTAAATTGTTTCTAAAGACATGGTGCCAAAGATTTAATTTCTAAACGAAGCGGAATTTAAAAATTTAGAACTCAAATGTCAAAATGCGTCAATTGAATCGCGTTCCAGAGGAATATATTGCGTAATTAATTCCTAAAAAGTAGCACGACGTTCTCATTGAAACGCGTGCCTAACTTATTTTGTCCGTAATTTAAATCTCCCTCTAATGAAATTTCGAGATATCATTTATTTTTGACTTTATACAGTTAACACTAAATATTAATGAAATTTATCACACCTATGTCTTTTTTTACCAAAACTATACAACTTCATCGTCATGTTGTAACGGCAAAATGTCAAAAATACTATTATTTAGTACTTGGAACGCGTGCTCTATTTAGTTTTATCCGCTATTCTTGTGCGTCAGATAGCTTTTCAATCGTTTTGTCTTCCAATCCAAGCTTTTGCATACAAAACAGTTTAAAACTTAAATGTGTTACGTAAAATGGGGGCCAAAACACCTGAACAGATAAAGAAGTCAAATAAGGCGCGTCCGCCGGTGAAATGCGACATTTGCGGGCGGCAATTCCTCAACGTCGCTGCTTTGAAATCGCATCACAAATTTTTGCATCTGAAGCAGGAAGCAGCTAAGCCTGTGGTTAAAAAACCAGAGAATGTGAAGCCGGGTAAAAAGAAGATGGTTCCTTTACATTTGCTGAAGAGAGTAGATCCTTCTGAATCAAAGGAAACACGAAAATCGACAGAGACAGTTAAGCCTGACGAAATCGCGGCAAAATCTCCTTCTAGTACAAGAAAGGCGGAGTTTGAGTGTCCAATTTGTGCTGCGAAGTTTCCTGTGTATTTTACGGCGTTCAGACATATCCAGAAGAATCATTGTGTTGACAGCAGTGGTGAAGAAGTGTTAGTTAACTTAGTTTTCTTTTTTATTGTTTACACTGGGCCATGGCTCATATGTAGTTTACACAGTGGCCCATAGTGGCCGAGATGCTATTTTGGTATTTCTGGTCTTTATAGATTTAGAAAGTAATATAAGGTTTGTAAATCAAATCCGCTACCCAGAAATGCCTCAAATTGTAAACTGTCAGTGGTTTCACCTGCATAGTTCCAGTTCTCTTGGGATTTTTGGGATAAAAACTATCCTATATCATTTCTCTGGCTATGGACTATCTCTGTACCAAATTTTATTAAAATTGATTCTGTAGTTTTTGCATAAAAGTGAGACAGAGTTACTTTCACATTTATTCAAACTTCAAACTTCAAAACTATTTTATTCAAATAAACCAATTACAGGTACTTTTGAATCGTCAAGGTGTCAGTCTGTCAAAAAAATGAAGCTAGTTGCTCGTTCCAAAAAGTAGGTCCCATGGAGAAGAGCGAGCAAGAAATTCCATGCATGCATTATTGCATGGAGTATGGATTACTTAGTTATTTCTCTCTTGTTGATGTGCTTTTTTTTTCATATTTTCATGGTAGGATACCAACTCTCCATCTGAAAATTTCCTTAAAAGTTCTAAATGCTCATCAATGGTAATTTTTACCACTCGTCATCCCCAGTTGTTAGGCTATGTACCAATATTTCCATCGATCAGCCAGTAACCTTAAAATTTTTTTTTTTTACCCTTTCATTATAATTTATTTCAGACCACCAAACTCACCTCACCTAGTGAAACCAATACGTATAGAAACATGCGCTTCATGTCAGCAACAGATACGTTCAACGATACCTCACGACTGCCCCAAAATGCAGGGATACAAGGACCAGTACCTGTGTTTAGGCTGCGATCAGATGTTCAACGGACTCTTGTTGTTCCAGCACCATGTTAAAGGAATGCATGCGGACGGAGCGTTGAATTACTTCTTTTCTAATAAAAGTGGTATGTATTGGGAATTGGTAAGGAATAATGGTGTAGACGAAATGGAAATATGTCTTGTGTATTTTAGTTTTAGCTATGAAATATGTTAAACAAGCTTGCTGTAGAGCCACCCCTACCCATCTAAATGTTTGTAGCCCCTCGCAAATGTAGAAAGAATTTGGTGTTTAATGTATTGGTTAAAAAAAGAAAGAAAAAAGAATTGGTACACATCTCACACAGTGCAGCAAACTATATGTTACAAATAAAATTAAAAGAAGAAAAAATGCTGCGTGCCTCATGATTGTTCAGATCTTCCCTTATTTACACAGATTTTTTAAAGCTACAATTTTAAAGATATACAGGAAATGTACAGCAAGGAATACTACCACTTACCTTGATTACAAATATCAAATTCATTGCTGTTTCTAGGACCAGCGCTTTGGGCTATGCGTTGATACATCAACAATCAGTCAGATTCAGTCAGTCAGTTTACCTTGCTTCATATTTGCCAATTTTTTTTTTCATCTTTAGCTGCTGTGAGAATAATAAAATTGATAGAATTTTTATAAATTCGCAGATAGATTACCAATCTTATCTTTTTGTGGGGCCGGCCCAAGCCGTAGCACTTCGACCCTTTTGGATCTTTTGTGCTGTACCCCTCCTTTTACTCAACCCCTAGCCGTCTGTGCACCTCCTTCATTAGTCCCAGTATGGCCTTGATGGGGCTGAGCCTGTAGTCCTCTGATCTTGGGAATGGTTGGGCCAGATACCCTAATCTTTTGGAGCCTAGTGCTGCGCAATCACACAGCAGGTGTAGCATAGACTTCTCTGCTTCTCCACAGAGCCTGCAAGTCGGGTCGCTAGCTAGTCCCATGTTTTGGAACTGTTTGTTGATGGCGTAGTGCCCCGTGAAGACTCCTGTGATTGCTCAGAGCTGTGCTTCTGTATATTTGCCAATATTTTTTTTCATCTTTAGCTGCTGTGGAAATAATAAAATTGATAGAATTTTTATAAATTATCAGATAGATTACCAATAATAAATCACCCAATATTTTCAGAATTCGAATCCTGGAAAGCAGAACTACAAGAAGTGATTGTGACAGACTTCACAAAACTAAACAAGCAAAAAAATAAGGAAATATACCACTGTTCTTTCCAACCATCCGATATAACCTCTACGAGCAAACTCTGTCCGGCAACCATAATAGTTAGAGAGTACCTTAGAGGCGTTCACGTATGTTATTACAAGGAACATTTCGGACATACTATCGAAGAAGATATTGAAATTCCCTTAAAAGACTATCAGCAATACAGTATATCATTATACACGAAAGAGTGTGAAGATTTAAAATTAGAAGCAGAACAGAATAATGAACTTCACACACAGTTCAAAAATATGCTACAATGTATTATCGCAGAAGCAGCCAATATAGACAGTGGGACGTTGAACGATTTGTTCGGTAGAGCGCTTGAAATGACAACAGTATTAAAGAAATATCACAGAGAACACAGTACTCCGTTGGTTGGGAAAAGTTTGTCTGATGATCAGATATCTGAGAACTTAGATGGTTTGAAACCGAAGAAACGGAAGCCGAACACTGAGGAAAGTAAGAATGTGGTTGCGAAGAAAATTAAGAAAACTTCAGTAGAAAATGGAGTGTCAACGAGGGTCAGTAGAAGCAGTACTGCGTTGAGTAAATCAGTGTCTTTCAATAAAAGTGGGCCAAAGAAAGTGGAGACGGATAAAGAAACAGAGATACCGGAGAAAGATATTGTAGAGACACCACAAAAGAGTAAGAAAAAGGAAGAACAACCTTTAAAGAGTGCTCTAAAGAAAACAGATCCACCGATACCAGAAACTACAGACGTACAAAAGCCAGAACCACCACCGCCCGTAAGATCACAAATACAATCACCGTCTTCATTCAACGATTCATACAAGAATTTCGTTGATCAGAACTTCAAATGTGTTACCGAATCAAGTACACCGAAAGCTAAAATACCTGTAAAGAAGAAAGAAGTGGTAAAAACTAAGATAGGACAGTTCAAGCCAACATCACCGAGACATTTGTCTCCTAAGAATGTGTCACCAAAATCTAAGGACAAAGAAGTGCCCTTAAGTCCGATATTCCGAGTAAAGCCAGATGTTGAGTATATAGTGAAAGAGCAAGAAAATGACTGCAATATCTTGATATTGAAGATTTGATAGGTGGTGATGTTTTAAGATGTGGGTAGGTTATAAATTCTCTGTTGCTCGCTGACACTTCCATGTTTTTTTCCGCAATTTTTTGATATAAAGAAATAGTCAAGATTGTTTACTACTTAAACTGATGGAATATAGCCTAGAAAGTGTTCCGGGGAAGAATTTTAACAGTTTTTGACTTGAGTTGGGCAAATTTCTTAGCTTTCAACAAGGATCTAAGCAATAATATATATTTTTGCATGTATATGTATATTTTAATTTAATAGTTTACTTCGTAATAAAACTTAGAAGTATTTATTTACAAGTAAAAATAAAATTTTTTACAGGCGTTAAATCCTAACTCATAAGGCGCGAAATCCAATTTTTTTAATGTTTTTTGCTATTTGCCGCTCAGCGTCTGGGTGTGTGTTAATATAGAATGATTTGCGACTATAATAGGCCATTCATTAGCTACAAATTTATAATCATCAATACAAACCATCAGAGTGCATACAACGCTATTAAATGACTTTCATGAAATAGGTACATAATCAATCGCGTTATATGCACTTTGAGGGCGTTTGATGATTCAAATTATTATGATTCTGTAACTAGTGGCCTATTGCAGTCGCAAATCATTCTATATCGACATACACCCAGACACTAAGCGGCAAATTGCAGCACATCCACCTTCTGTGTTAGGAATAAAGTTTAAAATCTGTGATCGGAAAATATTTAGTTTCGTTATAGCCCAACTCATATCAAGTCAACATACAATTCTAAAAGAGAGAATGAATAATATTATTTTCGTTTTGTTTTTTTTTTTTAAGAATCAAGTTCATATAATGCCTGGACTACAATACCGCAAATCGTGAGGAAAATTGTATTTCAGATGTGTAGTCCGGGCTTTAGAATAGTTTTATAAATATAGTTTAGTCTTAGGATTAGTTTATGTAACGATGTTAGAAATTTAAAAAAAGAGGATAATGTACGTTTTCTATAGTCTACACTAATATTATAAAGAGGAAAACTTTGTATGTTTATTTGATTGCAATGAATAGTTTTAAAAACTACTGGACCGTTTTAAAAATTTTTTCTCCATTATAAAGCTACATTGTCCACGAGTAACATAGGCTATATAATATCACGCTAAGTCCCACGGGAGTGAAGCAGTAACCAAAAACCAAATGTAACGTGGGTGAAACCGCGAAGTACAGCTATTTAAATATAAAAAGAGTAGTTACTATATTGTTGAAATTATTAAGTTTCAATATATTTTTGTTATATTGTAAAGGCATATTTGATGGAATGTTTGGCCCAGTGCTTCATATCGTGTTTGCGATTCTCGCAAGAGACAAATTTGTATGTCCTACAGGCAAAGAGTATAATAATAGGCCCCCGGGATTTTTTTCAGTCTGGTTGTATGTGTATCTATGATTCAGTCGTGACTATTTTCTTGTTCTCAAACTAAACTAAATCACGTTTAGTGAATATTTTGCTATTTTTACTAACTAAAGTATCTTTTGTCCTTTTTTAATGAACCTGAAAGAGAAAGAGGCACTGAACTTAAATTTAGTTTAGTTTTAGTTGGTTCTATTTAGTTTAGTTTATGAACAAGGGAAGCGGTGTCAGTCGGCAAAAAGCTAAGCCGTAATAGTTTATTTTTTATTTAGTTGACGCTCATTGCATTGTCCACAATTACTACATACTTGACTAAGTTATACTATAGTTCATTCAGATATGAATTTTGTACATAAATTGACTTTGTTTTATTATAATCATCAATATATTTGCCTACTTTGTCAGTAGCGCCATCTTGAATGAAATGTCAAAAAATTGGCGCGCTTATCCTCTTTTATAATTTAATTTAACAGTCGTAAGTAAAAATAACAACTGTACATTACATTTAAATATAATTTTGTAATTCAAGTCGTTGTTTTATTTAACTTGTACAAAATATGTGTCTTTTAGATAGGCCAGCCAGGACAGGACATCCAACTACTCAAAATCGCAATGTACTATCGACAAAATTGAATCATGACCCATTTTGAGGACAAATCGTTTGGAGCTGTCAAAATGATAAGACTAGACTTGTGACATTTTTAATACATGTTTATGCGATTGTCGACCTAATTGTATTTGAATGTCTGTGGGAAAATAAGCTTAAAGTGGGTCATGATTCCATTTTGTCGATTGTACCTTGATAGAAACCTTTGTAAATAAAGTCTAATACAAGGTGTATTTTTGGTCTTGCAAAACTCGCTAGGACATGATTCTACCCATTAAAACAAACAACTTTTATTATGGAACCAACTCGGAAATCTCGAAAAAAATATCAGCTGTTTCATACATTATGGTCGGGAAGGCATTGAACTTTGTTGGAAACAGCTGATATAAATATCAGACCAAAAAAACAGGTATAATATAATATATAATTATATTGATTTAGACTCATGACAGCAACCCAGTTTAAAGATTTGTGGTTTTTGGTTGCTTTTTGATTACAAATTGCATTATTATTTTTTGTACAAGATAAATAAAAAAAATATAGAGACAATGGCAGCATGAAGCATACAACCAGTATAGTCTTTGAATGGCAGTGAGGATGGGCAAGAGGCTGGATTCCATTCTAGTTTCAAGTTAAAAATGCATTTATTATGGAAAAAACTATACCACTCCAAGATATTTATAAACTTTACTACGGAATAAATATGTACAATATTTTCCAGACAATGATTGAATATTTGGTAACTTTACGCACATGGCTAAGTATTTAATTGTGCTACCACTACCTGTGTGTATCAGACGGGGCGTATGCTAAAATTATGCCGATACCACCAAGATTTTTATATTATTTGTGGTGAAGATATGGGTTAAATAAGTACGGTGTATATAAAATGGTAATACTCTCACTCAAGATAGACGAGAGCAAAATGTGGCAAAGTTAACCTTTGTGCTGAGTAATTAATAAATAGGTCTTGAATACTGTGACCCCGTTGATCTTTTGTTAGCATGAGCGATTACTGAACGTTGAGTCTCAAGATATTGTTATTGGTTTAATTTTAGCAAGTAGAGAAAATTATAGTTACACGGAATTTATAACTCACTTATTTTTTTAATGAAAATTATATCAGTCCCAAAACCCTTGTATCCGTTGTCTGAAAATGGCTCCAATTACAGAACGAAATGGAAAACGTCAAATGTCATATTTCAAAATTTCAAATATGTCAAATTTGAAACGGCAACGGTGAACGGATGTTTTGTTTTGTTTATATTTATAAAACAAAGTTATTCTTAAATTATAATTTAGTTAATTGTGTTTGTATTGAAAGAGTTAATTAAAAGCATCCAGCTTAATTGAATAAAATGCAAGGTGCCACCAAAGACAGTAAGTAACAAATACCATCCTATAAATAATACGACATGACTTCACCTCGTAAGTTTACACGAATTCAAAATATCAAGTTTAATATTTTATTTACAGTCATGGTAATTATTAATGAACTCGAATGTAATAATTTGTAAACAAGAATGTTATAGACAAGTTTAATACACAGGAACACGAAAATATTATAAAGATTTTGTTTGTACGATTTGGTCCCAGTACTTACCGAGACTAACGAATAGTCTCGGTAAGTACTGGGACTGAATCGTACAAATCTTTTTGTTTTGGATAGCCCATTTATCAAGAAGGCTAAATAACATAACGCTACGACCTACGGCTTTTAATAGGGATGACGACAACATTAAAAAAATGCCATTCTGTTTAGTCCGTCTAATAGCTAAAAATACAGGACACGTATTTTTTGCTTGATCAAAATAATGAAGAAATACCAAGATAAAGAGCAACTAAGTTCCGGAGTGGGGGCTTTTGACGTCACTGTCTTGTAAAAATTGTATCAGATCGTGACGTCGCGCTAAACTTTAACGCACTGTATCGTCGTAATTTTTCATTTACGAGAAAAAAGAAAAAATACGTGTCCAAAATTTTTTGTTTATCTAACAGACGGACTAATTACTCTTTTTTCGTCGTCTCGCCTATTGTAGGTACCATAAAACCAGTTAAAATTCTAATGTGTAAAAAGTCAGACTGTTTATTTTGGCCGGACCCGCAATCCAAAAGCCCAACTATGCCAGCTTTATCCTTTATCAACGCTATACACCAGGGGTGGCCAACCGGTCGATCGCGATCGACCGGTCGATCGCGACTGCTAGTCCAGTCGATCGTAGCCAGGCAAAAAATATAAATATTTGTTTGATTATAATAAACCTGTGGAAAATGCTCAGGCGCAATGCTCACAATAATATACAGGACCGATATAATGTTAAGTAAATCTAAGGAAACGATCTCAAATGTTATGTAAACAGAACCTACTAAGACTGGTCAATAAAAAATATATGAATGTGTATTAAACTACGCTGTTTCATTTATGATTTCAAGAAGTAGGTATGTGTTTGGTAGATCGCACAGGGTTTCCTTAGTAAAAAGTAGACCTTGGGTCTACTCAAGTTGGCCACCCCTGCTATACACATTGTTATAAGAGAACAAATATATATCACCATTTTCTAAACTTCCAGAGCTGTCAGAACTCCAAACCATAATCAGCAGGATGCCACTAGAGGTGTTCTGTGTTGCCGCTCTCCCAGAGTTCGGAGTGCGTTGGCGGGAACTGTCTAAAGCAGTACGTAACGCGAGGCTGCCGATGCAACCGGCCAGTGTTGCCAGGGTCCTGTGCAGACACGTATCGAAGGCTCTCACTGGGGACGAAGTGGAGGATATTGTTGCTAGATTGAGGCTGAAATGTGAGTATAAGTAGTTTTCTGTTTTTTATTGTTACCACAGAATAAGAATAAATAAGAATAAATATAAATAAAAATATATATATAAATATATATATATAAATAAATAAAAATAAAAGAATAAGAATAAAATACATAACAGTTGACAAACCTGTTAGTTGGTTAGTTAGTGATCCTGATTGCTAAGCCTCTAAGCAGGTTGTTGGTTTGATTCTCACCCAGAACAAAATTTGTGTGATGATTGTTTGTTCTGTGTCCGGGTGTAATTTATCTGTAATAATGTCTGTATTTATCTACACTAATATTATAAAGAAGAAAACTTTGTATGTTTGTTTGTTTGATTGTAATAAATAGGCTCAAAAACTATTGGACTGATTTTAAAAATTCTTTCACCACTCGAAAGCTACATTGTTAACAAATAAAATAGGCTATATAATATCACGCTATGTCCCACGGGAGCGAAGCAGTAACCAAAAACTTAATGTTACTTGGTTTCACCAAGAAACCGCGAGGAACAGCTAGTAAATTATAAAATATGTATCAGTTTTCTTGTTTAAAATCACATAGCCATGTATGAATAGTCCCAAAAAGTTTACCAGGGGTTAGTGCAACATGTTTTGTAATACTCAGAGTGAACCGATTTAGATACAGTTTTTTTTTAATTTGAAGTAGTTTTCTAGACGATGTTTTGTCAAAATTGGTTCAGCAGTTTCTCAGCACTCTTTTGTTAGCTCCAGTCTTGATTATAAAAACTATGGGCGCGGTTTTTATTTAATAATTAATTTTACACTTGTGATTTAAATAATCTTCCAGTGGTAGCCACACAACCCCGCACTTGGCACGTGATCAGACTGTCTGAGAAGATGATGGACGAACCAGTCACGATGACCATGAGAGCCGTGCCCGGCAGGATCTCACAGGCCCTCAGGAAGAACAAGCGAAGTATGAGACCTGAGGTAAGGAAACTTTGTCATTTTAAGTAAATTCCCTTGTCTTTACTTCCCTGGTTAACTAGCCCAGCAGTGAAGGCGGATTTGTATGTAAGCATAAAGAACTTTTTCAATTGTACATGTTTTCTCTTGAATCACTCTATCTATTAAAAAACCGCATCAAAATCCGTTGCGTAGTTTTAAAGATTTAAGCATACATAGGGATTTAGGGGCAGAGAAAGCGACTTTGTTAATACAAAGTCGCTATGTTTGTACTACTGTCTACTATGTTTTTTTTAGGGTTCCGTAGTCAACTAGGAACCCTTATAGTTTCGCCATGTCTGTCCGTCCGTCCTCGCTTAATCTCTGTGACCGTTAGCACTAGAAAGCTGAAATTTGGTGCCAATATGTATATCAACCACGCCGACAAAGTGGTAAAATAAAAATTGGAAAAAAATGTTTTATTAGGGTAGCCCCCCTATATGTAAAGAGGGAAGTGATTTTTTTTTTAATTTCAACCCTGACGTGTGATATATTGTTGGATAGGTATTTAAAAATGAAAAGGGGTTTACTAAAATCAGTTTTTGTTAATGTCAGTAATTTCGGAAATAATCGCCACCAAAAGAAAAAATTAAAGCGTCCCCCCCCCTCTAACTTTTGACCCGTAGGTTTAAAAAATATGAAAAAAATCTGGAAAGTAGAACTTTATAAGTATTTCCTAGGAAAATTATTTTGAACTTGATAGAAAGAACAGTTTTTGTACAAAAAAGACAAAAAGGTTGTACAAAATAATTTCTGCGTATTTAGTATGTCAACGTAACAAATAGCCTTTTTTTTTACTTATAAGTGGGAACACTTATTGTGACGGACGGGAAACTACGGAACCCTACATTGAGCGTGGCCCGACACGCTCTTGGCCGGTTTTTTTTTATATTACGGAACGAAGCGACTTTACCCGTCTTTTTGACGGGCCTGTTGGTCTAGTGGTTAGTGACCCTGACCGCTAAGCCGGAGGTCGTGGGTTCGATTCCCACCCAGAACAAACTTTGTGTGATGAGCATGATTGTTTGTTCTGTGTCTGGGTGTATAATTTATCTATAATATGTATGTATTTATCCATACTAATATTATAAATGGGAAAGTGTGTCTGTCTGTCTGTCTGTTTGTCTTTCTTTCACGGCAAAACGGAGCAACGGATGACGTGATTTTTTAAGTGGAGATAGTTGAAGGGATGGAGAGTAACATAGGCTACTTTTTGTCTCTTTCTAACGCGAGCGAAGCCGCGGGCAGAAGCTAGTAAAGTATATAAGTATGTTTATCAGTTGTCTGGTTATCATAGTACAAGCTCTGCTTGTTTGGGATCAGATGACCGTGTGTGAGTTGTCCTAAGATATTTATTTATTTGTAATGTACAACACCCTATTGTAACGCTCAGGTACAAACAGTGCTTCTCGGTGATCTGATGTACCTCAGCATCCAGCTGGTATCAGACCAGAAGGAGGGCTCTGCGCTATACGTGGCCACGCCACCAGGAGAACCGGTCGCCTTGGTGTCTAGTACCACCGCTGTCGGGCTGCTGAAGGCTGCTATTGAAGGTAGGAATGTGTTTTTAATAGTCATAGTATTGTAATTGGTTAGGTAGGGATTCTTACAATAGGTCATATTTAGGTAAAAAACACAATACATTGGTGCTGATTCTCTTGTTCACAAACTTAGCTAAATTTAAGTTAAATGCCTCTTTCTCTTTTATATCTATTAAGGCAATCCACCGAATTTTCGGTGATTTCTGCCAATGTCCAGTTTGAAAATAATATTTCAGTTTAAATGACAATTGTACGGTTATTAAATTATAGTATGGAGATCATACACGTGTTCTTATAACCAAGAACACGAGATGACTCCTGTCAAATTTAGACACTCCATAAATAATTTAGACGCGATTTAAAAACATGGCGACTAAATATACGTCAATTTTCTTCAGACGCTGTCTAATTTGACAGGATTAAACTAAAATGTATCTTCTGTCCTTTTGTTTAAGAAATGGAAAGGGAGCATTTAACTTTAATTTAGTTAAGTTTGTGAACAAGAGAATCGACACCATTATTAAACATCGCATAATACCATTGTACCTATTCACCCCCTTTTCCCAACTTTGCTTGGGTCGGGTGTGATACGTGACTTAGAAAAGTGTAAGCCCGAATATCACGTCCCCGAAAGTTCACGTATTCGAAACACTTAACAACGAATGCACGCTACCTCGAAAAACTTGACGCCGTAGCCATCGTGATCTCGAATAAAGAAATCTCACTATAAAGGCCTGTCATCGATTCTGTAACAGGCCTTAGTGAATGCAGTGATTGTTTTAAGACCTAGTTTCACATTGATTACCTCCAGGATTACAGGTGAATTTGGGATTTCTTTATTCAAGATCACGATGGCTACGGCGTCAAGTTTTTCGAGGTAGCGTGCATTCGTTGTTAAGTGTTTCGAATACGTGAACTTTCGGGGACGTGATATTCGGGCTTGCACTTTTCTAAGACACGATCACACCCGCTTGGGTCGGCTTCCAGCCTAACCAGATTCAGCTGGATATCAGTGAAGTGACTGCCTTTCAGACCTCTACAACCCAGTAACTGGGCGACACCTCATGGTTAGACTGATCAGACTTTATGGCTTACCCGTAACGACTGTCAAAGTTCTACGAATGACAACCGGGACCAACGCGAGGCGTGGACTGTCAATAATGTCCAAGATAAACTTTAGAAAGTACATGGAGTTGAAAAAGTCACATTGCCAGGATTCGAACCCACATTCTGTGTTCGAATCCTGGCAATATGACTTTACGTACCACTTTGCCATCACAATCTGATTCGACCACTTAAAGGGTAAAATATCGAATGGAAGTTTGACATCTACGCGGGCGAAAGCTAGTAAATACATGACTGACTTAATAATAATAAATATTATTGTAAACTTTTATAAATCAAATTTTTTACCATTCGCAACTGAGAATGCGTCCCTTACTCAAGCGACAGCAAGATTCATTATATTAATTTATCCCCATTACTTTCAGGTCTCGGCTACAAAAAATACGACAACGCAAATCTCTACGGACGCGATATCAAGTCACTCTTACGCATAAACGATCGTACTTGGAATACGAACGCCGAACATTTGGCGGAAATACCCGAATACGCTCCGACACCGATCGTAACTGACAACGGCATAGATTATACCAACAAGACATACGACGAAAATTACGTAGAAAACATCCTAGGTCCTAACCCACCTGTGATAACTGATTTTAATATAAAAACGACTAAAAATTTCTTCGATACGTCCCGGTTAGATAAAACTATTAATATGAGTGTTACGCTAAAGACTGATGATTTGGCGAAAACCTTAAAAAGTTGGGTCGCGAAAGGCGCGATTGCTCCCACTTCTGATTTCTTGCAAATTTTCCATCAAATTAAGTCGAATAGAATTAATTATAGTAGGGATGATTCTGATTAAGAGTTGCTCAATGTATGAGCCTCGTCTTTTGTTTAATAACTTTTGACTGCCTATACGTGAGATACAATAACTTTTTAATTGTTTTATTAATTACGGCATATAAGTGGTTAAAGTAGTCATGACCCCGGTCAAGGTCGTATGAAAATAAATAATATTTATTTTATAAATCGGTTAAAAATCAAACTTTTACACGTCAATATTTTTTTCTTATTTTATGCGAATGACGGGGCTGGTGTTTCCTAGCTGGACTACTCTGAGAAGAAACATCCGAAACAAACTCAGAGGTCAAAGTCTGTTTTACAGTCCATACAAGTTGCATTGGTCAAATTATGCGACGTGGTTAACCACTTTCTTGACTGTTCTTCTCCATAGAGATCTAAGTTTTGGAACAGGCAATTAGCGTCACTTTTCTGACTGACCGACCGACTTTGACAATTCATAAGTGCCTGTAAATGGTCTAAGTGAAATAAATGCTTTGAATTTTGACTGTTAATATTATAATTGAATTATGGACTGTATTTAACTTTGAATAAATTGTCTCTTCCTGACTTTAAGTGGCTCTATGCCAGCCTTACCATAGTCACAACTTTGGTATCTGCAGATTTTTCACTTGTAGCATATCGTTTCCATTTCATTAAGAAAAGGATAGAAGATTAAATATTTGTTTAGTCCTGTCAAATTAAGACACTCCATAGAAAGTTTAGACGCGATTAAAAACATGACCACTGATAATACACCGATTTACTTTAGGCAGTAGCTAATTTGACTAAACTAAACTAATATTTCATCTTCTGTCCTTTTCCAACCTTGACATGAGAAATGATGACATAGTTTGGTTCTGTTAAGAACTAAACTATATAATACTAGCTTTTACCCGCGACTTCGTCTGCGTGTAATAATAGTTCCCGTTCCCAGAGGATTTCCGGGATGAAAACTATCCTATGTCCTTTCTCGGGTCCCGGACTATATCTGTACCATCATTCAAATCGGTTCAGTGGTTTTGGCGTGAAGAAGAGACAGACAGACAGAGTTACTTTCGCATTTATAATATTAGTAGGGATGTATGTCATGTCAAGGTTGTTTACCATTATTTAAATATCTAAACAAATTGTATACAACTTTTAGTATTATAATGATAATAATTAAGTATTTTTATTAAGTATTTTTTACCTCAGACATTTTTAGGGTTATAAATAAAAGTCAAAGTGAAATATCGATAAAAGTTTGTTTTATTTAGGGAATCACAATCGAACTGGTTCCTTGTACATTCACTTACGCTTGGCCGAATGTATTCACTTCTTCTTCACTTCTGAGAAGAAGAAGATGACACTTAACGATACTGTATTGTGATGAACGAACAAATAGTTAAAAAACATTCCGTGACTTACGGACAGACGAAAAATTGGCTTATGATAATGCGTCATTATTCGGTTTCCTTTGAAATGGCTGACGCGTCATGCTCGTGAGCGGGCGCTGTCAGTAGAGATTGGTTTTAGCTAAATCTTTCTTGAAATTTTTAGTTTTTTCTTTAACTACTTTGTTGCAAAAATAGGCGAAATTTCCAAAAAAAGTACTTAGACAAATCGAAGTTTTTTCAAACTATTTGTTCATTCACCAAAATAACAACGATTTACATTAAAATTTACAACGTGGCAAGATCCTAGATTGTTTTAAAAATTCACCTATCTATTAGAATTTGACATTAAAAGTTATCTTACGAAATATTGAGCGAATCTGCGCTTAAAAATTTAATAAAAAGTCGTTATGCAGCCGCGTTTTCACTTACGTGGGCAACACTTTGTGTCTGTTTGTGGTGTTGCCGGGTAAAATAATTATTTAGACATGTGTAGACTACCCCCGTATAAGGGTTGAAGTCAACAGTCGTGCTTGGGCTTATTTACCGAGACGAACATTACACTCAAACAATCAACAATAATTATTAGTCTTTCTGCAATAGATTTCCAACTTTATTGCTAAAGCACTAACTTCAAGGTTGATTGTGAAAATTACAGTTTCGTAGCTGTGTCTTAACCTTTCGATGACCCAGCGACGGCCGGCTGTCGGGCTGCTATAGTCTTTCTATTGTGACTCGAATCACCTGTGTTCGAAGGTTAAAAATCCAGTGAAAACGCGACTAAAAAACGACTAATGTATTTATAATCTACTAAGTCCGTTTGACCGCCAAGTCAATAGTTAAAATGTTCAATACACCGACAAATACTTTCTTTATTGACTACGCACACCAATGATATTATAAGTAAACATGCGTAGATAGGTTACCTAGACGACATTCTATCTTCACGAACGCACACTTACTATTAGATGTCAAAGTAGGATGACATGATTCAAGTATTGCGAGGGAAGTCAGCACAAGAAGGGGCCCAACAGGGCCACGCCTTTCGGGGTTGCGGAATGTTTATAATAGTTACCGTGACCCTGGAACATAAAGGGCAATCGAAGGAACATGAGTGGGTTTTAGTCAGTAAAAGTCTGACACGCCCTCCCGCCGCACCCAGGACGGGAGCAGTGATTTGATGATTTCCCACTCACCAAAAAAAAAAGTATTGCGAGGGAAAAGAGGCTAAAATAATTTGCGACAGTTGTATTCTGGTCGAATAGCGATGATCTACGTATTTTTACTTATAATATCATTGTTTTGAGCACTTCGATTTGACGTCAATAGACGTTCTTGGCGGTCAAAACATCAATGGATTCACAAGCAACTATTGTAACATCGAATGCAAATGAACGTAACATCCTAAAAGCTGTTGACTGACATATATGACCACTAGTAATGGCGTTTATGAAATAGACTATTTATGATAAAGGTAGGAATACACGAGACTTGTGAGTGTGTGCAAGTAATTTGTGTACAATTGCGATGGAATTCAGAGGCTATCTATATATCCGGCGTTGCGGAATAGTTCTAAGGCTGGTTTTAGTGTCATGCGTACCGTCAGTACGGATCGCTCCGCGTAGAGATATCTATAAAAGCTTCAGGGAGCGTTTTAGAGTAATACGGAGTAATACGGACGATCGTCCGTACGAGCCCCTCGATATGTCTATAGTTACCGCGGCCCCAGAACATAAAGGGCAACCGAAGGAACAAGAGTGGGTTTTAGTCAGTAAAAGTTTGACTCCTTCCCGCCCCGTATCATCAAATTCCCAAAAAAAGAACTGCAAAGTTATTCGCCACAAACAATTTACTTGCACAAGTTTCTGCAAGCCGGTGCATTCCCAGCTTAACAGTGAATCGACCGAATCTAAACTAAACGACGATTGGTTCAACAAAAAACCGTTATTCAAAGAATTATATCTAAATATATCCACACCGTTATCTCCTTAACCAAAATGAACAGATTTTAGACTAGATTTACTTATGAAAATCACCAATTTAGAAGTTTGGGAGCCTTAGAATTTATATAGAAAACCAAATCAGTAACCGTGTAATAATAATTAATTTATGTGAAATATTGGTGCCGATTCTCTTATTTACAAAGTAATGTAAATTTAAGTTAAGTGCATCTTTCTCTTTCCATTTAATTAAGAAAAGGACAGAAGATAAAATATTAGTTAAGTCCTGTCAAAAAACCTTATTTATACGCGATTAAAAACATGGCGTCTAAATATACGTCAATTTTCTTCAGGCGCTGTCTAATTTGACAGGATTAAACTAAAATGTATCTTCTGTCCTTTTCTTTAAGAAATGGAAAGAGAAATAGGCATTTAACTTAAATTTAGTTAAGTTTGTGAACAAGGGAATCAGCACCATTGCATAGCGGCGGTCACAGAAAGAAAGAGTGATAAAAATAAACCACCATAAAGTATTTTACTAACAGCGAGCCTTTTTGTTAAGTCGCACATCATTATTTATAATCGGAATATTTTAACGGTAAAGGTGCAGAAGTAAAACAAGGAGCAATTAATTATAATAAATTAAATAACTAGATTTAATTTCGTATTTTTCTGTTGGAAAGGTCTGTGATAAACGAAAAATTGCCCCATAAACAAACTTTTCGAAATATAATCTGTGAAAGTTGTTCTAACTAATACATTTTTGATATCAGTAAAGCCCCCAAACTTCTCTTATTCAAAAAATATACCTATTCATCTATATACCACCTTTAATTTTAGTATTTCTTACTAATCTTTCTAAAATTCCTTCATTTTCTTTTTCTATCTAAAACCACAGATACAGCTTACTTCTTGTTTATGGTATATAGACGTTACAAACTTAAATTCTATAACAAAAAAAAGAAAAACATAAAATATTATCTACGTAATAAATGCGAAATGCATTTTATTAAATTAAGAATGCTGCGTTGGAAATAAAAACTAGCTCTGAAGAGAAATAGCTTAATTCGCTCTTTTACCGAAAATCTTAGCAGTGTAAATAATAAATACCGTATTTATACGGGGTCCTTTAGGGCCAATGCCTGCCGGGGTTGCGGAATAGTTCTAATAGTTACCGCGGCCCCGGAACATAAAGAGCAACCGAAGGAACAAGGGTGGGTTTTAGCCAGTAAAAGTCTGAGACTCCCCCCCCCCCGCCCCCGCCGTCATTTGATGATTTCCCATTCATTAAAGATAACCGTATTTATGTATATTGTAAAAAAAATTCCTAATGAGTGTGAAGGCCTGGTTAAGCAGCTATTGCGCCTATGTACAGTCAGCAAAGCAGATAAGTATGCAGAGCCGTCAGATAGTTTAAGTTTTCTCAAAAACCCGTGGATATTTTTTAATAATAATTTAAACCAAGTATAGTAGAAAATAACTTGTTCTTCAATTAGGTTAAATTTCATTTGAACACTGTCATTGGTATTCAAGAAAACCTAATAATTGAGGTTTTCTTTAATAACAATGACTACCCAATGACAATGACAGGTACGCAGGGCCGTCATCTACAACTATTGTAGACTAGCTTTTGCCCGCGGCTTCGCTCGCGTTAAAAAGAGACAAAAAGTAGCCTGTGTTACTCTCCATCCCTTCAACTATCTCCACTTAAAAAATCGCGTCAATTCGTCGCTCCGTTTTGCCGTGAAAGAAAGACAAACATACAGACAGACAGACACACTTTCCCATTTATAATATTATAGTATGGATGACGGCCCTGCATACCTATCTACTTTGCTGTCCGTACTTGCATACAAGTAACTGGACTCGTTTTATCCGGTCACACAATTATATTTAATATCTGACACGCTTCTGGAAAGGTTATAGAATAAAACGATACTCTTAAAACATTGAGAGCTTATCAAGTGTAATTTTTTTCCAGTTGGTTCAAAGGTTCCAAGGAAATTCCATTTTTTTTTAGGGATTGGGAAATCATCAAATGCCTGCTCCCTGGGTGCGGCGGGAGGGCGTGTCAGACTCTTACTGACTAAAACCCACTCATGTTCCTTCGGTTGCCCTTTATGTTCCGGAGTCACGGTAACTATTATAAACATTCCGCAACCCCGGCAGGCAAGTAAATCCCATAATAGTTAGTTTTTACTTCAACCCAGCATTGTATAAACAATAATATTTACAGATAAAACAATTTAAATTAAGGAACAAATGTTTAAAATGCGCAATTTTTTTATATGGACAAAATGACTTTACTCGTGGCAAATTAAATATTTTTAACCGACTTCAAAAAGGAGGAGGTTCTCAATTCGTCTGTATTTTTTTTTGTTTTTTTTTTGTATGTTTGTTACGCGATATCTCCGTCACTTGTGAACGGATTTTGATGGTTCTTTTTTTGTTTGCTAAGTCATGATGCAGAGGTGGTCCCATATAAATTGTGGCGATTGGTTTAGTGCTTCTCATAAAACTCATCAAGAACAAAAAAAATCGACGAAATATACATTGACGATATTATAATGTGCGTAACTTCAATTTCTATTTTTCGTTTTGTAAGATTATAAGTAGTTTTATTTGAAAATAAATTACTTTGAAAGATGTCATACACAGTCAGACATAGTTAGACTCGACACTAAAAAGTAAAAAATAAAAAACTTTTTTCAAAAAAATAGTAACCGCCTTCAAAAACTAAAAACCCAAAATAACTAAAATTTCGGAAGTCGGTGGCTTCTTTTCTGCCAGTCAATTATCTGAATTAGTGTTGCCACCGACTTCCGAAATTTTAGTTATTTTGGGTTTTTAGTTTTTGAAGGCGGTTACTATTTTTTTGAAAAAAGTTTTTTTATGTATCCTGTTAGTTACATAAAGGTATATCTTATATTGATAAACAACCAGTAACCAAACGTCAGTTTTAACCTTTCAACTACCAAGCGACAGCCGGCTGTCGCGCTGCTATCGTCTTTCTATTGTATCTCGACTAACGTGTGTCCGAAAGTTGAATAATCACCTACGTATAAACGATATTACTATTGACACAAAAGCGATTGTATATTTCATTGTTGTCGATATTAAAATTACGCATTCCAAATGTCAACCAATTATTTTAAAATTCATTCATAACTGTCAAAATATCCTATCAACATTTAATTCAATTTAAAAACGGCACAATTTGCGTGCTTCGCTAACAAAGCAAGAGTTAGGTAAGTATATGGAAAAAATATTTTATCTAATATTTTTTATAAAGATTTTTAAGTAACTATAGGAAAAAATAAAAATAGTATTTTTTTAAATTAATAGTATGGCAACACCCATAGATTGCACCAAAAAGATCCGATGACACATGCTGGAGATCATTTAAGTCAATTAATTATTTATTTTACGAGTACATTTTTTTTATGAAACCACAAAAATTATGGGTAGTAGACACCTTTTAACCTTTTAAAGACCAAGCAACTGCAACAATAGGAAGACAATATAACAGGCTGTCGCGCTATTATTGTCTTCCTATTGTCGAATCACGTTTGTTCGATCGACCGTCTACCGAAACTTTAATATTAAAATTTTCTTCTAAAATTTAGAAGAACATTTGTGCCGATTCTCTTGTTCACAAACTAACGTTAAGCGCAATGATGTTATAAGTAAAAAAGTGTAGATAGGTTATATGCAGACAAAAAGTGGCACATTAAAAGTTTGCCAATTGGCAAACATGATACTGAGTACCGCGTTGACATTTGACGTTTATCTCTTTTTCACTCGCACTACTTCAATCATGTCATCCTACTTTGACGTGTAATGTATGTGTGCGTTAGTGTGCCGTTTTTGAAGATAGAATTTCGTTTGGGTAACCAATCTACACTTTTTTACTTATAACATCATTGGTTAAGTGCATCTTTCTCATTCCATTTAATGAAGAAAAGGACAGAAGATAAAATATTAGTTAAGTCCTGTCAAATTTAGACACTCCATAGATAATTTAGACGCGTTTTAAAAACATGGCGTCTAAATATACGTCAATTTTCTTCCGGCGCTGTCTAATTTGACAGGATTAAACTAAATTGCATCTTTTGTCCTTTTCTTTAAGAAATGAAAAGAGAAAGATGCATTTAACTTAAAATTAGTCTAGTTTGTGACCAAGGGAATCGGCACCATTGTCTTGCAATTAGTAAACCTTATAATTGCAAGACTATATTATTATTTTTAAAGTTTTTACATTTTAAACAGCGTTATTTATCAGAGATGATTTATTTATCGTCGTACAAAATAAGATTGAATTAAAAACACAAAAAAATTGTTTAAGACCTAAATATAATAAGCGGTGATTGGTGTTTACTACCCTAGTATATTGATCGTATAAATCTTTGGAAATATGCAAGAATTATTTAATATAAACCTTCTTTGATCATTCTATCCGATTTTGAGATAAAATTGCAAAAATACTTAAGATAATTTGAATTTTGCAGACTTTTAATTAAGATCTTTTTTTCTTGTGGTTTCATAGTGTATTGTATCTTATAACATTCATTTTTTTAGTCCACCCTTTCTTATGGGAGTCAAAAGCATAGTTTTAACAACTAAATATGTAGTAAAATGCTTTAAATTAGAAATAATAATTAATGTCGAGATTTCAATACACTTTACGTTAAAATAGTAAATTATTCAGAAGTTACTAAAAACGGTTCTAATCAGGATTTTTTCAGTAATTTAAAATAAAAAACTATTTTATAAACAAAAAAAATACGCTAGGAACAATAGTGGCAAATATTTTAAACTGACTAGTTAAACTGCTAATATCCCGACTTAAAATAAAAAAATAGCACCGCGTTTACGAAAAAAAAGTTTTTTTTTTCATATTGCAACACCCTTATAACTAACTGGCAACACAGCTAGACAGATCGGAAAAACGGTTGGTTTTTTAAAATCCTTACAACTATGTATAGAAGAAGCTAAATTCTAAGATTTTTATTTCTTTTAATTTAAATTTCGCTTTTTAGAAAAATGACAGTTTCGATTCTCTTCCTTTTTACTAAATAGAATTTTGTACTTGTATATATGCCGAACCATTATTTTTCTTTCAATATTTTTTGGGCACGGGTTTATTTTAATATCAAATGGCTTTGCCAATAACTGTGTATTTTCCAGATGAGATGCAGGGGTTATTAGGGGTCATGGGGTCTTAACCCCTCTGAGATAGGTCTCTGTTAATTTTATATAGAGTTGAAATGTTCTGCGGAGCCGTAAGGTAACTAATTGAACCATATCCATACTTTATTTACAATTTTTGATGCCCAATTGTGTCCACAATCAAGATTTAATGTATCCTGTTTCTAATGCCGATCAAAACCTTTAATTGGACACAGTATTGGAGTACTATAAAGACAGAAATTGCAATTTTCTCCTCCGCTGAAAATTTCACCCTATACAAAGTGCATTTTGGGGCTCAAAAAACCAGCTAGATGATTCTCTTGTTAGAAACAGCTGATATTTTTTTCGAGATTTCAGAGTTGGTTCCATAATAAAAGTTGATTGTTTTTATGGGTAGAGTCATCTCCTAGCGGGTTTTTCGAGACAAAAAATACACGCTGTATAACAGAGACACCCTATTTGACTGCACATTGTAACCCCCCTGATTTAACAGCTTTGACCATGTGATTATAACAGTGAGCATATCATGGTTATATGTTCTTATAGAATCAATATCATGACAAATTCAATGTCCTTTACGATATAAAATAAACCCGTGCCCGCCCCTCATTTTTCTAACCTACATCACAATGCGCCAAACGATCACAGATATTTTCAACCCTGCCACTAAAGTACCAATGCTGTCATAAAAGTACCACTTAAAAAAAAATGTGTCTCACTTTTGACGAAAATCCGCTTAATACAGATGGATAGACTGCGTGTTTTTTGGTCTTTTAGTAAAGAACAATCTAGTGTTATACAAAAATGCACTATTGATATGACCAATAAAATTCATTTTTAGCATAAAATATACGTTATAGCTAAGCCAAACTTTTGGATTTAATCCAAAATAGATTTTAACCGAAATAACACACTGGTAAGACGCCATCGCAGTCAAACTTGTTTTAATATAAGTAGGTTTTACTTCATAAGGCTGTAAGATTTTTGATTCCATATTAATTGAGTGCAATATTCAATTGCAGTTCTAAATTTTGATAAAATATTTAAAATATATTTATCTTAGAGAAATACATCGCTTTCTTCGAAGCATCATTATTATGACAGCATTGGCACCAACACTTTACCAAAGTACCACATTTCAAAAAGTACCAAGTGCATAAAAATATTGTAGCATTACACTTTTAGTGCCAAATATTAACGATCACGATAAATAAATGATATAATTAGATTTTTAATTGTTACACTTTAAGTGTCATTTTTTGATCTATAAGTCATGGATTTTTATCAAATATAAAAAATTAAAAAAATGCAAAAATATTTTGATGCACTCAATGTTTTTTAATACTTCCTTGTATTGCACGCCACCCCACGTCCGAAACAATTTAATTTACAATTTATTTTAATAAAATTACCAAAAAACTTCAACACTAGCTTTCCATAAACTATTTTTAAAAACATTTATAATATTAATAATAAAAAAAATTGACAAGTCGCCATTTTCAAAAGTGGTACTTGCAATAACATTAAAAAGTACCATTTGGGAGTGAGAATTTACTTTGTGGTGTAATTACTCACTTTGCCCGCAAAAATGGCGACTAGTCAATATGCGTATTACCCATCTAAAGTAGTTTTATCTCGTTGTTCCGGTTTATTGGACTTCTTTGTTTCTCCAGGACTTATTATGTGAGACATTGTCATGTGGCGTCTGAAAAAATAATATTTTACTTATTTATTTATGCCCTTACTAATAATCACTGTGTAAAGTTATGCAATGAATAAAGCCTGTGTAACCATACATTTTTTGACGCATAAACCTGTCATAACTTTATGCAGCGTTTATTAGTAAGGCGCTTAAAGTTTATGCACATAAATAAATGTACGTACGGCGGACTTAATGATTTAGGCATTCTCTACCAGTCCACCCAGGGTGGTGCAGAGATTACATGTGGCGGGCATTTTAAGTGACACTAAATTCAAAATATATTTTTGTGTTCCTGTTGGTCTAGTGCAGGGGTCTCCGAACTTCGAAGCCTTGGGGTCATAATGATTTTTTCAGTTTGTTCCAAGGGCCAAACCAGTTTTATTTTTTCTGCCCTTAACTATATTTCTAGATTCATTGGCTGTCGCGGGTCAGATTGATGACAGCAAAGGTCATAGCTCATTACAGCCACCCGGCAGCCACTCCGCACCGACTCGCCTCCTGCGGCTAGTATTCTTTATATGGACTTGTATGGGCATGCGCTCACTATATCAACTCCGTACCGTCACCGGATCGCCTCGGTTATAAGGCGAGTCGGTGCGGAGTGGCTGCCGGGTGGCTGTAATAAGCTATGACCTTAAATCATTGGCTGTCGCGGGCCAGATTGATGACACTGGCGGGACGGATTTGGCCCGCGAGCCGTAGTTTGGAGACCCCTGGTCTAGTGGGAAGTGACCTTTACTGCTAAGCCAGGGTTCGAACCCCTCCCAGCACAAACTTTGTGTGATGTTTTTCTGTGTCTGGGTTAAATTTATCTATAATATGTATGTATTCAAAAAGTATATAAGTATGTATATCAGTTGACTGGTTACCATAACACAAGTTCTGCTTAGCTTGGGATCAGAAGTCCGTGTGTGACTTGTCCCAAGAAATTTATTAATTTATTATTATTTATTTTTAAATTATGAGAAAAATAATGGGCAACTGAAAGAACAAGGGTGTGTTTTAGTCAGTTAAAGACTGACACTCCCTCCCTCCCCGCCCAGGGCGGCAGAAATACGGTAGTTTCCACCATTATCAATTGACATACTTTTTATGAGCTGTCAAAACGCAATTCTCCAATAGATTTTGTATGGCAATGGCAACTAATGACGTCACTAAAATAAAACTTAGATGCCTATTTATTAATTGATTTCAAAGCAACTAAAAATCAAATTTTATAGCAAATTGAAAATGAACCGAATTTATTGGGCTGAAATTAAAAGAGGTTTTATAGAAATTGTGTCTAACATTTGTTGGTTAATGGTGTAAACTACCCAATTATTTGATGATATCCCATGCATAAAAAAAGGTTTCTATTTACGTGAGGGTTTAAAAATAGGAGCACTTACCTCAACCCCCTTTCGCCTCTAAAAGACAGACTGCACAAACTACAGTTCTTCCATTCACTTCTCCCTTTATCTTCTTTTATTTTCTCCTGCGCCACTTCTTCTGTCTCCCTCTTTAAGGGAACTTCTGTCTCCTTCTTTAAAGGGGAGCGTTCTGTCTCCTTCTTCAAAGGCAGAGGGAATTCTGTCTTCGTTAGTTGAACTGTTAGAGTTTTTAGTGTGGTCTGTTTGTCTATGGCGATTTTTGGTTTAAGATCTGTGGAAGATAATAATAAAAACATCACAAGCAGAGCTAAGAGATCTATATACAAGGTGTATTTTTGGTCTTGCACAACCCGCTAGGAGATGATTCTACCCATGAAAACAAACAACTTTTATTTTGGGACCAACTCTGAAATCGCGAAAAAAATATCAGCTGTTTCATATATTATGGGCGGGAGGGCATTGAACTTTTGGTGTGCGTTCGCGCAGCGGAATGTTGTTGAATTTATGACGTGTGGACATTTGGTTTCCTTCAAAATGTTTGAGTCAAATGTTGATACACACGGCATGCTCAATATACAAACATACATATCCTGGGACAACTCACACACGGTCATCTGATCCCAAACTAAGCAGAGCTTGTACTATGGTAACCAGACAACTGATAAACATTCTTATATAATTTATAAATAGATACATAATATAGACAAATTACACCCAGACACAGAACAAAAAATCATGCTCAACACACAAAGTTTGTTCTGGGTGGGAATCGAACCCACGAGCTCCGGCTTAGCAGTCAGGGTCCCTAACCACTAGACCAACAGGCCTGCCAATGAAGGATGACTTTGAACTTGAATAAATACCAAGATGAATGGTCCCAGTTTTGGTGCTTTAATATAAAATGTTTAGAAAAACGAGTTCTAACAGAATTTTTTTTTTCTTTAGCCGGCTTTTTCAAATTTGGACCAGAAATGTATGGTAAATGATGTCCTTCGCTCACCTCTAGTCAATATGACGATATTTGGCACTCCCATCACGTTGTCGGGCGTCTCAGCGACACTCTTGCTGTCGACCTCCACGATCCTGCTGAGGGGCAGCGCCTCATCGCTAGAGCCTTCCGAATCGCTTCGAGTGCGCGTCTGGCGTTTCTTCACTCTTTTCCTGAATCTGAAAGGGAGAAGTGGTTGAAACTGTCATAGACTCAGCAAATTTTTAAGGCTGTGTGCTGTGTATGACTGCTGTAAAAATATCTGTGATTTATAACAATCGAATAATAGTATAACTCTATTTAATATTTATTTATTAACTTGATAACTTAATATAATTTAGTCTAGTGAATTCAATGTAATCTAAAGGTCATAGCTCATTACGGCCAACCGGCAGCCACTCCGCACCGCCTCGCCTCCTGCGGCTAGTATTCTTTATATGGACTTGTATGGGCATGCGCTCACTATATCAACTCCGTAGCGTCACCGGATCGCCTCGGTTATAAGGCGAGTCGGTGCGGAGTGGCTGCCGGGTGGCCGTAATGAGCTATGACCTCTAATTTCAATTAGTTACATTTGTTTATGGGTAATTACCTAAAATAAAAGAATTTTAATTTAATTTTAATTGCAAGTAGTTTTACTTGGCGTGCTGACTGTGGTTATAATTTTGTCTTTTTATTGTGTTAAGTTTTCTGACACGCGCGTTCACGCCAAGAATGACTTAACCGATTCCATTCAACTTTTAATGTATTTTTACTAGGGTTGTTGAGGAACTGATTATGGGGAAGAAGAGGAGGAAGAGGGAGTTTCAAGCACAAATTTTGAGGATGCGGATGAGGATATTTTTTGAGAAAGAGGACGCGGATGAGGAGGATATGATAATGTATAAATACTAGCAGACCCTACAGACGCTGTCCTGTACACACACAAATTTTTTTTTTTTTAAGATTTGCTTTTTGTCCTGCAATCTGTCTCTTCGACATTGAGCTGGATTTTAAATATTTGTCAAAATAGGCGTGTATGGCACAGTATCCAATGATAAGTTTTCTTGGCGCTAGTTCCTCACGCAATCAAGTCTTGAGGAGCAAGTCTTTTTAACCTTTTGAAGGTAGAAATTGGCTCTATGCTCATCAGCTGCCTAGCCAGGAAGTTTGGGTGGTGATTAAGTCTTTCTGATTTTTTCGCAGACAAGTTTTTATTTCCCCCTTGACAGTGTCAACTTTCAAGTCTTTAAGCCTATTTGGTCTTATGGCATTCAGCTGTGGGGAACAGCATATTCATCTAACATAGAGATTCTGCAGCGGTTTTAGACAATGACGCTGCGTATGATAACTGGAGCTCCCTGGTTCATAACAAACATGCGTCAAAAAATAATTAAAATATTATTTTTCAGTGGACCTAGTTGTGAATATAATTCCTCTTATTTTGAGTAACTCAAAATATAGCGGAACTTTCCCTAATTTTTACCCGACTATGGTAATGTCAAAAGAGGGCTATAGATTTTGGAAGACTATGTATGTTCATTTGTTCGCCTATGTTACTGTTGAGGCCTATGCCCTGCAGTGGGACAGTAATAGACTAGTATTATTACTACTCACCGTTTCCTCGGCCTCTTGTAAACCGTCCCAGCTTTCTTGGTCTTGGTCTCCTCATTGTTATTGATATTGATGTACTTCTCACAGGTGACCGCTGGCTTTTGAGCTTCCTCGCTACTCGATATTGTGTCACTCTTGTCACACGCAAACAGGTCTGTTTCGTTACTGAGATCATTGCTATCTATTTGGTCGCTAGAAAGAAAGAGAATTATGTTAAATTTACTTATACGGCCAATATTTATTTGTTGTTTTGGGATTTTGATCTCCAACAAAGAATGTACATGTATCATGAAAAATAAATTATGGATGCCAGAGATATATTTCACGGGAAGGGGCCCAATAGGGCCAACGCCTGCCGGGGTTGCGAATGTTTATAATAATTACCGTGACCCCGGAACATAAAGGGCAACCGAAGGAACATAAGTGGGGTTTAGTCAGTAAAAGTCTGACACGCCCCCCCGCCACACCCAGAATGGGAGCAGTCATTTGATGATTTCCCACTCCTCAAAAAAAAAGAGGTTATATTCAAAATTACCTATATATCTATAATTATTATTAGGTATAAATGAGAAAAGTGTGTGTGTGTGTGTGTGTGTCAGTCTGCTGTCCGTTTGTCCATCTTACATGGCAAAACGGAGCGACGAATCAACGACGTAGAGATAATTAAGGGATGGAAAGTGACATAGGCTATTTTTGTGTCTTTTTAACGCGAGCGAAGCCGCGGGCAAAAGCTTTACATATTTTGAACCAGAATCGAATACTGTATAGCCTCCTTTAATATGTCCCTCATCAACGCGAAGTATACAATGAGGCATACAAATTCATTAAAACAGTACTTAAAATATTATTCATTTAACCCATTCGACTCCACAAGATTTTTTTTTCTTTTAAATTTGGTCCACTTATTTTTTTTTCTTTACTAAATTTTAAATTAGTATTATTACACAAATAAATAATCAATTATTCGAAAAACAAGCTGAAAATACTGAAAAAAGAGCAAACTCATAAGTTGCGTTGGTGGCACATAGCTATAAAAATATTATAGGCAAATCCGGCAACGCAAACCTCGCGTTGCTAGAATGGACGGTATTATGCAATCATATCAAACCAACCAAGAAATATATATAATTTATACCTATATGCATTTTAATTCTTTATTGAATTGGGAAATAAAAAATAATAATAACAAATAAAAATACACTATTTAAAACTTTGCCGTTGTAAAACTGGCTACTAATCACCAATGACCACCAATATCTAATAAGCAGACACAAAAATAATAGACAGATGTAATATGTACTTACTTACAATAACGAACTTGTGAAGATGTTTGTATACCATCCTACCAATTGTTGTTCGTGTGTGCCATTCAACGCACCATTTGCGTTGAAATTTTAACTGGTATCGTTTTTACCAGAATCTAATTAAAAATGCGTAATCCACATCAATGATAAATAGTAATAGGCACTTATCTTGCGTTATCACACATCCAATATCTATTTTCACATGAATAAATCAATATATTTTGACGAAATTCAGAAGACATTTACCGGTACAACAAAGACGACTTGAAAATGTGACTTTCTGTTTTGACATTGAAAAACCGTTTGAATTGTCAAATGACAGTGACGTTTGTCTATAGTTTAACGACTAATACAGTCGTTGGATTCTCCGGTAAGTGTTTATGTCGAACACATGCGGTAGAGCTATTTTTCACTATTTTAGGCTATTGAGGTTTAAATTGGTGTGATTTTTGGTGTAGTTTAACTGTTTGTGTCCGTTTATTTTGTTGTGAGTGTTTTTCGTGTGATATTGTTGCGTAGGTAAGCCTATTTATTTGTTTTCGCACGGTCTATGCCGGGCGACCATGGGGGATGACGAACACCCTCATGGCCGTCCGCCAGATTCAAATCCAGTAGCAAACCAAAAGGATTCTCAAGATGCGTTTACGTACTCCCCCATTTTAACCACTTCGTTGTCCAATTTTGAGCAGTTAGAAGCACAAAGTAGAAAGCGTGTTCGAATTGACGAAGATGTTGCTAGTACTCCCACGGCTAAACAACCCAAACCTGCAGACCCTGCTCGACACAGCCGCTCACGATACTCCGCTTTGGACATTGCTCCATTCCTTGTTCATGTTTCAGTAACTGAAACCAATCCTACATCTGGCACTACATTCCACCCTCTTAAGTTTGGCCAATTAATGGTTCAATTAAATATTAAGAATGTATTGCATGATGGTATTAAGAAGGTAGGTAGGAATAGAATGTCTATTGAATTTAAAACTCCTGAGGATGCAAATGCATTCTTGGGAAACAAGCAAATTAGTGATAAAGGCTTTACATGTTCTATTCCAACATACAACATAACTCGGATGGGTGTAGTTAAAGGTGTCCCGAGCGACTGGTCCGAAGAGGAAATTATGGATAACCTTAAGGTCCCTAATGGTGGTTCAATAATCAAGGTCAGACGTATCAACCGCAAGTTGATTCAAGATGGCACTGTTGAGTGGAAACCCACTTCCTCCGTGGTTCTTACTTTTGATGGTCAGGTCCGCCCAGAACGTGTGTATTGTTTTTACAACTCTCTCACTGTTGAAATCTACCAGTTCCCAACTATCCAATGTTTTGGTTGCTGCAAGTTTGGACACACGAAAACAATGTGCCGTTCCAAGCCTAAGTGCTACCGCTGCGGTGGTGAGCACTTTGGGGAGGGTTGCACAGAGGAGGATGTATGCTGCTTTTATTGCTCAGGTCCACATTGTGCAAACAGTAAACAATGCCCAGAATTCATGAGACAAAAAAATATTAAAACTGCAATGGCAGAAAAGAGTATTTCCTATGCAGAGGCATCTAAATTGTTTCCTTCCTCTAGAATGTATAGGTCTTATGCAGACATTGCATCTGCTGCGCCTTCAACCTTCCTCTCTCCTTCTAATCCTACAAGAGCCCGTTCAGTTCCCACTCCCACTACAACTTCATATAGAAAAACAGTGTCAATCAACCCCAAACCTCGCGCCACCGCCTCGCCGGGGTACGACCATCATGCCCATCGCGAATTAGTCCGTGATTATTCTTTTACTCCCTCCAATAATGGCTGTGCACTAGTAAATAATAATAACGTTCACTCAACTGAGGATAACTCCTCAGATGAGGTTGAATCTGAACTCTCTCTTCTCCTATCCCTCCTCTCTAAATTTAATATACCTGACCACGTTGCCAGTAAAGTACTCAACTTAATCCCCTCCATTTACCATGTCACTAAAACTCCTTCAGTGGAACGCCAGAAGCGCACTCCCAAAAAAACATGAATTTTCCTACTTGATTAACATACATAAACCAGCAATCTTTGCTATTTGTGAGACATGGCTCATGCCTGGTCTCTATTTTAATTTTCCTGGCTATAGTACCTACCGGGATGATCGTGCAGATGGTTATGCCGGTAGTGCTATACTTGTAAATAATGTGTTTTGTCCACTCCTTCTCCCCCTTCCCCCTCATGGTGATGAAATTAATGCCATAGGCGTTAGTATCCTAGGTATTAATTTTGTTTCTATTTATATCCCAGCCCCTGATCCTTCATGTATCCAGTTTTTAAAAAGTATATGTAATTTATTTAAACCTATAGTTCTTTTAGGTGATTTTAACTGCCATCATGCTCTGTGGGGATCTGACCATTATGATAGTTTCGGTTGTGATCTGTCTGATCTAATGGATGAGGTAGGTTTATGTGTGCTCAATGATGGCTCAGCCACAAGAATACCTCGGCTTGGTCAAAATAAAAGCTGTGTAGACCTTACTCTTTGTTCATCTTCATTAGCAAGTTCACTGGATTGGAAACGTCTTGATTTAACATATGGAAGTGACCATTATCCAATCTGCACATCCTTTTTTAATAGATCAATGCCTCATAAGGATAAAACGCCTTTGTTGAAATATAGGATTACTGAAGCTAAATGGGATGATTACCGTCTTAAGTTAGAGGATGGTATTCATGTTCTTCCAATAATTTCTCCAGAAAACATACATATGTGTCTGACTCTTTTTTCAGCTGCAATCTCAGAGGCAGCTGACGAATCCATCCCTCTGAAAAATTCAGCCTCAGGGAAAATATCATCGCCTCCTTGGTGGGATAAGGATTGCACAAATATTATAAAAGCTCGGAATGCAGCTGAAGAAAAGTATATTAATAACATATCCATGGAGAACTTCATAGAATACAAACATACTCTAGCTAAATCCAAACGCCTTTTAAAAAAAAAGAAATACCAAGGATGGAAAAAATTTTGCTACTCCCTGTCCCCTTCTACCCCGTCTTCGCTTGTTTGGCAGAGATTTAAAAGGTTCAAACGTGGCTGCTCTCCTTCAAATTATCCAAGTATCTCTCCTGATATTGCTGAAAATTTCTTTAATAAATTGGCTCCCCCTTTCGTTCCTTTTATTGATGAATGTCCCACTTCCCCCAATGTAGTTTATAACCTTTGTGAGCCATTAGATAGTCCTTTTAGTTTATCCGATTTAGAGCAAGTTCTTCACCATGTTTGTGACTCTGCCCCTGGGATAGATGGTTTCCCATACTCCTTTTTTAAGATGTCCGGTCCCTTTTTTCGCCAATATTTCCTAAACCTTATAAATTACTTTTATAATTCTTCCACCATTCCTGAGTGTTGGAAATCTCAACTCGTCATCCCGTTATTAAAACCAGGTAAATCCCCTGATAGTGCAGAAAGCTATCGTCCTATTGCCTTATCCCCAACCATTAGCAAAATTTTGGAACATCTAATAAAAAATAGATTGGAGTGGTATGTAGAGAACAAGGGGCTTTTAAGTAAATCCCAATTCGGATTCCGTAAGGGTTTTAGTACCATGGACAGTATTGCCATGTTTGTGACTGACACGCGCATTGCATTTAGCACCAACGACTTTGTGATTGCTGTCTTTTTAGACATTTCGTCAGCATATGACAATGTACTTCTCGCCGCACTCAGAAGTAAACTACGTCAGCTGAGTGTTCCGACGAAGATGGTTCATTGCATTTGTAATTTACTGACTGGACGCACGGTTAGTCTCCACATACCTGGTGAGAAATTTGTTCCTCGGACAATTTGGCGCGGTCTTCCTCAAGGGTCCGTTCTAAGTCCCCTGTTATATGCTATCTATACCTCTGATTTACACAGTTGCCTCAATCTCGATTGCCAAATACTGGAATATGCAGATGATTTGTGCTTGTATATACCTCATAGTTCTGTCCAAGAAGCTGTACCATCAATGCAAGTTTCTCTGGATTCCTTGAACAGTTGGCTTACTGCTCATGGTCTTACCCTGTCCGCTTCTAAAAGCTCCGCTGTAGTTTTTACGCGCAAAAGAACAGTACCTGATGTTCACCTAGAAATTGAAGGATCTCGCATCAAGGTTGAAGATAAAGTGAAATTTCTGGGTGTCATCTTGGACTCGAAACTATCAGGTGCTTTCCACCTCAACTACATTGTAAGTAAGTGTGAGAGAAACATTAATATGATGCGAGCCCTTGCTGGGGTATGGTGGGGAGCTCATCCATTTTCTCTCAAACTTATTTACAATGCCACAATTAGGAGCTTGCTGGATTATAGTACATTTTTGCTAGAGCCGTGTAGTAAAGTCGCGTTAAGGAAACTTGAAACCATACAGTCCAAATCTCTGCGTATTATACTTGGTTGCATGAGGTCCACCCCAATTAATGCATTACAGGTCGAGAGTGGAGATCCTCCTCTTCTTCTTCGCAGACAGTATTTGGCAGACAGATTCCTTTACAAGGCATTTTTGCTACATAACCATCAATTATTGTCCAAGCTACACTGCCTAAATGGTCTATGGAGTCATAGTGGATATTGGAGACTTAAAGAACCCCCATTAATTTTAAATTCACTTAAAAAGATTAATGTTCTGAAAGAAACTACCCCGGTACAACAGTGCACTAAACTTCCAGTATTTGATCATTCTTATAATGTAATAAACTTTTATCCAAATTATATCCCCCATATAAATTTAAATCACTCTTCACATCATGCCAATGTTCAATTCTCTGCTATTGTGGACGAAAAATGGCCTGACTACTTCAGATTCTTTACTGATGCGTCAAAACTTTCTCCACAAGGTAAAACTGGCATTGCTGTATACAGCCCTAGCTCACAAATCTTTCTCCAGTTCCAATGTCCTCCAGAGGCATCAGTGTTTACTGGAGAATGCATCGGCATCCTTGAGGCAAGCTTGTATATAGAATCTCATAGCAACATTAAAAAGGCAGTTATTTTTTCAGACTCTAAAAGCGCTTTGGAATCCATTATGAAAAACCCATTCACAGATAAATTACGCAGTACTTTAACTTTGCAAATTAGAGAATGTTTGTACAATTGCCACATGAACAATGTTGAGGTAGTACTGGTTTGGATCCCGGCCCATGTTGGTATTACAGGTAATGAGTGTGCAGACGCCTCAGCCAAGGCTGCTGTTGACAGCAGCACTGCAGACCTTAAACATTACTCTGTCCAAGTTTACGACCTTATTCATTCTTGTAAAAGGGATTTATTTAACTCCTGGCAGGCAGCATGGTCTCAATCTAGTAAAACCAAGGGAGGTCTGTATGCCTCTATTCAGCCTGAAGTCCCAGTTAAACCATGGTATTATAAGTATAAGAAGGTTCCAAAAACGGTAACTTCAGTGCTGTGTAGAATTCAAATCGGACATTGTTGCACTCCTGTTTTTCTTCACAAAATTAGAGTCCGTGACAGTTCGCTGTGTGAGTGTGGTCTGGCGGATGGGACCATTGACCATATCTTCCTTGATTGTCATTTAAACAACGCTTTCACTTTCGATCAAGTCATTTCAAAACTAAAAATCCAAAAACCTGTAAATGTTCGTCACCTTCTCTCCTTTTTCCCAGATCCCCAAATGATAAATGCTTTTATTAAATTTATATCAGCTAACAATATAAAGTTATGATACTCTCTTATTGTATTATGTGTCTGTACTGTCTTCATGTTATATAGTTTATCCACTAACAATAATATTTGTGTTGTTTTAGAACCAATCATCACTGGACGCCAAAACATTTAAAGTAATAAATAAGAGTATATGAACCACAAGATCCCATGTGTAGCCATTACATGACACTGGCAGAATTTGCTGATAGTATCGGCTGATTGCCATATTATTAAAAAAAAAAATACAGTCGTTTAAATCTGAACGCAACAACAAAAAATACGTATTTATGAAACTATGGCCAAAACGCATATGGTGCGTTGGTGGCACACGACAAAAAACGTGAAAAACGCGAGGTGTGCGTTGCCGGAGTCGAATGGGTTAAATAATTATTAAATAAGTTGTGTATGTACTCTTACAACTTTGTATTTAGTTTTACGTGTTAAAGTAGTGTCATTGTATGAGACATTAACATTTTAATCAATGCCATTTCAAATGTAAGAATTCTTTTACTGAATAAAATGAGAGTTTAATAAGAAATTAATTATATATCATTTTTTTTGGTGAGTGAGAAATCTCTAAATGACTTCTCCCTTCTACTCTGGGCGGGGCGGGAGGGTGTGTCAGACTTTTACTGACTAAAACCCACTCATGTTCCTTCGGTTGTCCTGTATGATCCGGGGCCGTGGTAACTATTAGAACTATTGCACAATGAAAATGTGTTCAATAGTTTTTTGGAAATGGACAACTACAGAATGGGAGATTTAATTTTATCTAAGATGCAGTGATATGTAATAAACATTGAAATTGATTATCAATACGATAATTATATACTTTAGAAAGAAATAATGTATTACTGTCAAGTATTCATCTTCCTTTGCATAATAAACCAATTTAGAAAACGGCCTTGAAATCTATTGATGCTAAAATTCATTGGAAATAAACTTAGCTAACTATTTTTAACAGTGTAGAGATATCACACACATATATTAATACTAAATAGATGGCGTATTTAATGATTTAACTTAAAAAATAAGACAAAAATAAGTTTTAAATTTTTACCTGCAGTCGGACACATCACTTATGGCTTCTGTTTCCAGTTTCTTTATTTGAAATGTTATGTTTATCCTTTTATATATTTCCTCTGTAATATTCCGACATTTTTCGTACTTAGAATCTAGTCGTTCGCCAGGAACCGACCAAATATCTTTCTTATCTCCCAAAGCAGACATTTTGGGAATAATATACAACTTACAAGATTCCTATTGGATAATTAATGGAGTTTTCTTGTTCCTTGTTCCTTTTAGACGGATTTCACAACGAGTTTTGAGCAACACAGCCATATTAGTGACGGCAAACGAATAAAGTTTTATGTCGAAATAGCCAACAACTGCCGCCTATAAAACAGAGCTGAAATAAGCCTGTCTGACCACTTTTCACACCTGTTTCCAACAAAGAACAATAAAAACACGCCTTATACGTAACCCGAAAGCGTTTTCCACGCCTAAATCATGAGAAAACACGAAGAAATAGCTGTTTCACAAACAAAGGACTTTATATCAACAATTTTATGGCTCCATAAACCCGTCACAAGCAGAGATATTTGCAATTAAATTACTCCGGACATGAAATAAGCTCTAAGACTAGATAAAATTATGGTTGTAACTATTAACGTAGTATTTTAACAATAAACAAATAACAATAAAAATAAAAACTAACTTGCCTTCCGGCTTTTTTTTAGATTTCTTGACGTTTTTAATATAGTGTTGCTGCTTGTTTGATTAATTGCACATAATTTTATTATAATTTCTACCATAGAGTACCTTATTTTATTTGGAACAATGCTTAGACTATTAACTTCTAGACGTAACCATGAGGTTGTAAAGAAGTGTGAAAGTGAGAAGCATATATACGAATTTCGTAAGAAAATTGAGACAAAGCATAACATGCTCTGTCTCGTTCGGCGTGGCCGGTTTTCGCTTGGCGAACATTGAAAAGTTAGCCAAACAAAGGGATGTCACTGTCATTGAATGGTCGGCTCGTATTAGTTTTTACAATTTTATAACAATTTCGGTAATTAAACCAATAGTTTTAATGTATATTTGAGAAATTGACTCCAGTAGTTAAGTGTTTAGTGCGTTTTCTGTGCTATAAAATGGGAGGATGCACTATTTTAGGCTGCAAAAGCCGCACAGAAAGAAAGCAAGATAAGAATGTTACTTTTCACTCGTAAGGATGCAAATATTACAAGTTATTGTGCATTGATTGAATAAATACATTTGTGTGTATGTAATTACATGGCTTTCGATCAAAATTAAGGACATTTTCTAGCGATATCGTTTATATTTTTATCTACATAACCTATTACTTGTTTTTCAAAGTGTTACCATACCTCAGTTCTATTTTTCCCATAACTTGATAATAAAATTGCAACTAGTTAAATAAATAAAATTAATCAGATGATTAATTAGTTCTTTGATGCCCTGTGAGGTATCCTCTCCCTTTTAAAAGGAATTTTATATAATTTTTATAGTTGGACATCACAGACATCAGTGAAGGAAAACATCGTGAGAAAACCTGGACTCGTAACTTAAATAATACTTACGATATAAATAATTTTGCACTCTTAATAAGGATTATGATACGCAACTTAGTACATGAATGTAATAAGTAGTTGTTGCAACGGAACATCTCACGGTTTTGGTCATATTTAGGGAAAATTTTACGTAATGACAACATTGAAATTTTATAGTGCTGTCTCATGTGCGGCCACGCGGTGGCTCAATCTAGAAGTTAATAATCTAAGGAACAATGAGATCATGAGCTTGGAGAAAATAGAGTTTTGTGAAGGGCAACATTGGTGGACCACGAAAGACAAACAAAATCGGAAGAAAAGCTGTGCTCTGCTCTACGTTCAGTTCAGAAAATCTTCTTGCATTTTCGGAATTCCGAAACACAAACACAAGAAAATAATTAGATTTAGATCGCTAATCTTTTCATAAAAGAGTTATTAAAAAAATTAACTAATCTTCATAAAGATCAAAAATAAAACTATTCTTCCCTATATGAGGACTATGCTAGCTGATTGAACTAGCTACGGAGAAGTTCTGAACGAAAATTAAAAAGTATACAAATTCCCGCCAAAACAAAAATATGTCAAACATTGTACGTACGCCATGTTGGATGTTTGTTGATAACTTATCATTATTCGTACGATTTGCAAGTCTAATATAATTTCTATGGCTGTGTAGTTGAACTCCACTGCAAATCTGGTCTTAAACCTCCGTTCTAACGGTACTTTCTTGTGAATGTGATGGCTTAATCAAAAGTTATTGTAGTGTGAAGACGACATCATGGCACCACGTAAAGGTCCCAACAAAACTAAATTCGTAGCTAAAATAGTGACTGGGAAGAAAGAGCCGTGTAGTTTTTGTCAATGTGAAGTGGACGATGAGTTATCTTACGGAAAATTATACGCCATTGGAGACATACAATGCCATTACTTTTGTGTAGTAAGTTTCAACTTTCCTTTCGTTCTTTCGTTTTCTTTGCTAGTTCACAGCTGTATTATTTACTATCAAACTACTTATCAATAACAATTTGTGACTGTGCTTTCACACACATAGGAGTAGCATTTATCTCAGTTATCGTACCTAAATAACCCCAACGACCCACTGACCAAAAGCTTGACCCCATTATAACCAGTTAATCACAGTAATTCAAGAAAGTCTTTACAACGACTAGAAGTTTTCGGTCAGTGGCTCGTCTTTTTCATACTACAGCATTATGCGGAATACAGCCACTACAGGTTCAAATCAGGGTCAAAATTAGCTAATTAGAGATAGAGATTTCATGTTTGTTAGAGTGAGGTGTCTTACTCTGCCAGTAAAGAAACTTTTGGAAATATGATAAACTAGCGACCAGCCCCAGCTTTTTGCACTAGACTAGAAACAATTTTTTTTTTCCTTATTATACATAATTAAGTTTCAAAGTGCCTGCCTCCATTGTCTAATATTTGACTTTTGATGTCACAAATCTTTAAAAATCCCTGCTTTTTTCTACTGTAATCCTTTAAACACAAGTGATTCGAGATACAATAGCAGTGCGACAGCCGGCTGTCGCTTGGTCGTTGAAAGGTTAAGTTGATAAAACAAAAAATATGTATAAAGTATTTTTGTATGGACTGAACAGAATATTATTTTTAATGCATTCATCATTCCTATTGTGTTTGTTTAGAGAATATGATTAAATTGATTTATTTTTCTATATTTCAGCTCCTATCATCATGTCTGATACAAAGAGGCAAAGATACAGACGGACTCTTTGGATTCACATATGAAGATATTCTCAGGGAAATTGAGAGGGCTAAGAAACATGTAAGTATTTGATATTGAGATAAATAAATAAATATCCTTGGACAACTCACACATGGTCATCTGATCCAAAACTAAGCAGAGTTTGTACTTTGGTAACCAGTTAACTGATAAACATAGTTATATAATTTATAGCTTTTGCCCACGGCTTTGCTCATGTTAGAAAGAGACAAAAAGTAGCTTATGTTACTCTCCATCCCTTCAACTATCTCCACTTTAAAAATCACGTCAATTTGTCGCTCTGTTTTGCCGTGAAAGAAAGACAAACATACAGACAGACAGACAGACACACTTTCCCATTTATAATATTAGTATGGATAAGTAACCGCAGGGGGCAGCTAGTTATGTAATAAATTACACCCAGATAGAACACTCATCTCTGCTCATCACACAAAGTATGTCCTGGGTGGGAACCAAACCCACGACCTCTGACTTAGCAGTCAGGGTCACTAACCACTAGCTAGACTAGGCCAGTCACAGGCCATAGATGACGAAATATTGCTTAACAAGTGTTTTTGTTTTGTCATATAACTGTCTCAACAGTCAAACTATGCAAACCTAATACTAAGTGCATGCAATATGGTTGCAGAATGTTTATAATAGTTACTGCGACCCCGGAACATAAAGGGCAACTGAAGGAACATGAGTCCTGCCGGGGTTGCGGAACCTGCCAGGGTTGCGGAAGGAATGTTTATAATAGTTACCGTGACCCCGGAACATAAAGGACAACTGAAGGAACATGAGTGGGTTTTAGTCAGTAAAAGTCTGACACGCCCTCCCGCCGCACCCAGGACGGGAGCAGTCATTTGATGATTTCCCATTATCCAAAAAAAAGTGCATGCAATATAAATATTTACCCATTAGGATTTTAGAACCTGTTTTGGAATAATCAAGGTGTCAAAATGCATTGACTGCAAGATAGTTTTCATCCCAGAAGACGAGGGCAAAAGCTATTTTTCATATCAAAACGAAATTTATAGAATACTAGAAAACATAATTTGATGATCATCCATACTAATATTATAAATGGGGAAGTGTGTCTGTCTGTCTGTCTGTATGTTTGTCTTTCATTCACGGCAAAACGGAGCGATGAATTGACGTGATTTTATAAGTGGAGATAGTTGAAGGGATGGAGAGTAACATAGGCTACTCTTTGTCTCTTTCTAACGCGAGCGAAGCCGCGGTCAAAAGCTAGTTTACTATATTTGTCTGTCATATGTGACTATATTTGATGGTAAGTTAAACATAACTCTTTGTTTTTCAGAGATGTTCATACTGCGGCCGCGGGGGCGCCAACCTCGGGTGCTCGGTGTCAAAGTGTAGGAAACAGTTTCACCTGCCCTGCGGGAGGGAACGTAACGCTGTCTCGATGTTCTACGGGAACTACAAGTAAGAATTACAATCTCGTTTGGTAGAGGCCTGTAAGTCACAAACTTACAGGCCACTACCAAAAGGAGAAGGGAAATTAAATAAAATAAAATTGTTTATTATGCAAGTAGGATATTAATGGTGGAATACTCAAACATCACTCAATTTTAAGACACTCAAATCTATTGCTGTCCTTACTTCATCCCTTTAGAGTGACAAAGACAGCAACATTTTGATATATCAACAGTGAATCAGTCAGTCAGTTTATCATTTTATATACAACTAGCTTCTGCCCGCGGCTTCGCTCGCGTTAGAAAGAGACAAAAAGTAGCCTACGTTACTCTCCATCCCTTCAACTATCTCCACTTAAAAAATCATGTCAATCCGTCGCTCCGTTTTGCCGTGAAAGAAAGACAAACAGACAGACAGACACACTTTCCCATTTATAATATTAGTATGGATGTGTAACTGAATTAATGCACTTTGAGAAAATAGTTTGTTCAGAATGGTATACCGCCGTTTACCCGAATTTTATTTGCCCTAATTTCATTTGCCATAATAGTCAACAGCCATAATATCATACGACATAATACTCATTTGCCCTACTCTCATTTGCCATATTAGTCACGTGCCAGAATCATTGTTTCCCATAAAGTCACTTACCATAACATCATTTGCCATAATCATTGTAAGCCATACTTATCACATGTCCTAATTATCACATGCCATAATTATGATATGCCATAACATAATTTGCCTTCGACATCGGGTGTATAACGGTTGTTTATATCAAGAGAATTTGGATGCATTTGGGACTTTAGGGCACCCCGACTCGCACAGGTTAGGTTAGAAGGGGATGGCGGGGTCGTGTGAGCGAGCGAAGCGAGCGAATAGACCCCGCCATCCCCTTCGTGGTTATTTTTTTATAAACCACACAGAAGTAGGAGCCCCGCGAAGCGGGGCTCCGTCGACCTAGCCCACCATCAACCATGCACAGAAAAAAAAACCATTACGGGGCTTAAATATTTGTCTAATACTTGTTATGCCATTTAAATATTATGCCATTTAAATATTATGTCTAATAATTATTATGGCACATAAAAATATGGGAAACAATACTTATGGCATTCGTATCTTATGGTATCTAAAATTCGGGCAATTAAAAGTATGTCATATGTCTTTTAGGGCAAATGAAACATTCGGGCAAATGAAATTCGGGTAAATGAAATTCGGGAAAATGATGATTATGGCATATAATCTTCGGGCAAACAATAGACAACCGTTCAGAATCGTTTACTGAATCGATTTTTGTAATTTTTAATATAAGTAATATTTTATCCCAAAAATAATTAAAACTACGTAAACTGCTGTCACCATTTCTGCTGTACAGTCAAAACAAACTAAAATGGATGAAATACGCTAGACCCTTATGCAAGTGCGACTGTGTGCATGCGTAGATTTGTAATGTGACTATAATTTTCTCCCACAATCTGTACAACTAATTTATAAAAAAACAGTGTTTTAAACATAATAATAGAAATTCAGTGTATGTATTATGATTATAACATAATATTCTAATTGGGGTGTCTGGTGGTGTGCGTTTATTCCGGTACATGTTGTAATATCAGGGTGGAAAGTTTTAATGGGTCCTGAATGAAAACTAGTTTAAATCGTTAGTTTTACTTAAAGGAAATATTCATTTATTTTTTAAATGAAACAAAATGGCACTGCGTTTACCACACTCGGAAATCGAACATGCTGAAATCCGAAAAAGTGTCACTCTGTATTTTTATGCCATCAGACGTTAGGGACATTCATAAGGACCAAATCTCTCTAAGAAATTATAGGAATTAACTTATAGGAAAACCATGAAGAATTAAACGAAAATTACCCGCTGTCAAATTCGCGCTTCTAAATTCAGGCCAGGCGATTAATTCCACTCTGTATAAACATAAAAAATTGGGTAGTTTACACCATTAACCTATAAATGTTAGACACAATTTCTATAAAACCTCTTTTAATTTCAGCCCAATAAATTCGGTTCATTTTCAATTTGCTATAAAATTTGATTTTTAGTTGCTTTGAAATCAATAAATAGTATTACGAGCTGGGGTTCGGGATAAATAAAACTTGCAGTTTTAACCGAAAAAAAACACGATAACTTTATTTAAAATTCACAAACACTTTACTAGAATTCACTAACACAAACTAACACAACACTACACAAAACACACACTTTGTATCGCAGTCGTAGTTCCGCTTCGCGGCGATGTTCACTGTTTCGTTCCCAAAACTGAACTGAGTCCCGTGCCGACACGTCCGCTATTTATATCTCCGGTCACATTTTCTAGAAAGTTCGACAACCCGAGGTACCCAGGTGCATTCGAGAACATTCCAGTAACATCGCGAATGATCGACGATGATCTGGAAGTTTCTCGAATGACCCCTCGGAACTCCATCGAACGTTCTAGAACGTCGTGGAACTTTCCCGAATTTTCTAGTAAATGTGCCCGGAACAATCGACACTTACGTCACCTATACCTACCTACGTAACACTGCCCCCTCCTAAGACATGCTCGTCCCGAGCATCATTATTCCCGTAGTATCGTGCCAGCCGATCTACGTGAACAATTTTAGGCGCAGTTCTCGTACTCTTCCGTATCCGGTAGGTGACGTCATTGATTTTGGTCACAATCTGGTATGGTCCATCCCATTTTGCCTGTAGTTTAGGCGACTTCCCTTTGCTACGCACTGGGTTATGCAACCACACCAGTGAACCTTCATCAAATCCGCTATTGTTCATCTTCCGGTCATAGCGAGTTTTCATCCTTTCAGACATCTGCTGGCCTGACTGTCTGACATGCTCGTATACGTCATTCATTTTGTTACGCAAGTCATTTGCATAATCTGTTATGCTGCTTGGTGAATCAGGTGGGATGCCAGTAATTAGATCAGCTGGTAACCTTAACTCTCTTCCAAAGTTTGCAAAGGCTGGTGTCACAGTTGTGCTTTCGTGAACAGCACTTCTGTAGGACAGAAGAAACGGCTGTATGTGCTTGTCCCAATCCCGTTGTCTGCTCGCTACAACTTTGGCCAGATATCTTTCCAGTGTTTGATTAAATCTTTCTACCATTCCATCAGATTGTGGATGGTATGACGTGGTTCTAGTTTTATGAGTACCCATTACACGACATGTTTCCTGGAAAACTTGAGATTCGAAATTTCTTCCTTGGTCGCTGTGGATTTCCAGGGGTACCCCGAACCGACAAAAGACTTCGTGGACTAATTTATCAGCTACTGTCGAAGCCTCTTGATTAGGAATGGCGAATACTTCCGGCCATTTCGTGAAATAGTCCATAACAACCAAGAAGTACTTGTTTCCGCTTTCACTTTCAGGGAATGGGCCAGCGACGTCTAGTGCTATTCGTTCCCAGGGGGCTCCTACATTGTACACTTTCAGTGCTCCTCTGCTGCGTGTTTGAGGTCCTTTTACTGCCGCACAACTGGTACATTTGCGACACCAATCTTCAACATCCTCTCGACAATGGATCCAATAAAACCGTTCTCGGATCTTCAACAGAGTCCTTTTTACCCCCATGTGACCTCCGGAACTTCCATCGTGGTAGAGCCGAAGAATTTCTGGTACCTTCGATTTCGGCACGACCATTTGCAGATGGCACTTGTCTCCACGAGCATTTTCCCATTTACGGCACAAGACACCATCTTGGAGTACCAAGCTCTCCCACTGTGCCCAATAGCTCTTTGTGGTTGTACTCATTGCTGCAACATCGCACCACTTCGGTTTAGCAGCATTGGCTTTAATCCATTCGAGGATTGGTTTAATGTCCGAGTCACTTTGCTGAGCATGTTGTAGAGTTTCCTTCCACTCATCACTAAGGTCTGTTCTTAGCATTCTGACAGGAACTGCTTCCTTAGCTTCTTGCCTGACACAATGCTTGCAATCTTCAGGACAAGGCCTTCGTGATAAAGCGTCTGCATTACCATGAGACTTTCCGCTACGATGTTCAATTGAGAAGTGAAACTCTTGCAGCAATTCAATCCATCTTGCTACTTGCCCTTCCGGATTCTTGAACTGCAGCAACCACTTCAACGCAGCATGGTCAGTTCGAAGGTGGAATTTGCGTCCTAGTAGATACTTGCTGAAGTGCTGCAAAGTCTTCACAACGGCGAGGAGTTCGCGTCTCGTGACACAATAGTTCCTTTCTGGTTTCGATAACGACTTGCTGAAGTAAGCTATGACAACTTCATGATCTCCTTTACGCTGAGATAACACACCTCCAATTCCAGTATTACTCGCATCCGTGTCAATTATGAATTCATTTTCTGCATCAGGATAGCCCAAAATCGGAGTATTACACAATCGTTTCTTTAACTCCTCAAAAGCCATGTCACAGCTATCATCCCAACAAAAAGGTCTCTTCTCCTCGGTAAGTTTATGTAATGGTTTGGCGATGTCTGCAAAATTCTTGACAAACCTTCGATAGTACGAGCACAAACCCAAAAATGCTCTGACCTGCGTCTTATCCTTTGGAATAGGCCAATCCTTGACAGCGACGATTTTCTCTGGATCCGTTTGCACTCCTTCTTTAGACACAACGTGCCCCAGAAAACTAACCTGCTGTCTAAAGAAGGTGCACTTCTTTGGACTTAACTTAAGCTCCTCGGATTTTAGACAGCACTCGTTCCAGATTTTGAAGGTGGTCTTCAAATGTGCGGCCCACAATGATGATGTCATCTAAATAGACTAAACAGGCGTCTCCAATTAAACCAGTGAGTACCTGCTCCATTAACCTTTCAAAAGTTGCAGGAGCGTTGCACAATCCGAATGGCATAACATTAAATTGCCAAAGTCCTTTTCCCGTAGAGAATGCGGTTTTCTCCTTATCTTTAGGGTCAATTTCCACTTGCCAGTAGCCACTTTTTAGGTCCAACGTGCTAAACCACTTCATTCCTGAAAGCGTGTCAAGAGTGTCGTCGATCCTGGGTAATGGATAGCTGTCTTTCTTTGTAATGTCATTCAGCCGACGATAATCCACACAAAACCGCATGCTACCGTCCTTCTTTTTCACCAGGACCACAGGAGAACACCAGGGACTAGATGAAGGCTCTATAACTCCATCATTTACCATCCCTTCAATCATGGCGTCCACTTCCTTTTCTCTTGCCACTGGTAACCTTCTAGGTCTCTGACGAATAGGTAATTCATTTCCCGTGTTGATCCTGTGCTGAACTAATCCAGTCTTCCCTATGTCCGCGTCATGTGCAGAGAAAATATCGGCGTATTGAAGTAACATCTTTTTAGCCTTATCCATTTCTCTCGCAGATAAATCTGTGCGACAATCTTCCAGAAGATTCGAGATGTGAGAACTTGCATCTTGAGCAACGTTTCGAGAAGGCGGATGTTGGCAATTACGCATCCATGCTACTTCCTCACAGGTACCCATCAACGTACCCTTCTGGATAACTTGTGCTTGTTCACTTGGATTCAGGATGCGTACAGTTGCAACATCAACTGCTCGTACTAAGCACCGCGCCATCTTCCATGGGAGGTTCTCGTCCAATCCTTCAACGAGAATGCATCTATTTTTCGGTCCAGTATTGCGTGGAAGGCTAACTGGAACTATCGATTCCGACCTGGGAGGAAGAACAGTCTTCTTCAAGCAGTGCACTTTCCCTAATGGTGCACCTTCCATGAAGACTTCTTCCGAACCACACTTCAGGACTCCCTGATTCACGTCGATCTTACAACAGTGCTGTCGCATGAAGTCTAATCCTAGGATGCACTCGTCTTCTATATCAGCCACGATGACTTTATGCCAATAAATTGTGCTACCCAGCTTCAACTTCACCTCTTTCTCGCCTCGGACGGGTATATGCTGACCGGTAGCTGTTACTAAATTTATGTGGTCATACTTGCTGAAGAAGTCCCCAAGAAGACGATTTACTCGGGAACTGACGACCGTGCGAGAAGCTCCAGTGTCCAATGTCAGCTTACATGGTCTTCCATTCACTTCACCTTTGATGATTAGGCTGTTCCCATCATGGGCTTGTGAGATCGATATCCTTGGGGCTCCTTGACCACCAGCCAGCACCCGCCCCGCAGTTCTGGCTTTTACTCGTTTCCCTGCTGCTGAGCGGTGGCAGCAGGCGCACTTCTTTCCCGGGTGTGATCTTCGCTGGAATCTCTTCGCTTAGGGCAACTCGTTCGAATATGACCTTTCTCCCCACAATTGTAGCATGTGGGACTGTACTTTGAACGGTCACGCGAAGATGCCGCAACCTCCCTGATGCGATGGGCACGGTGGTCTTGCCTCACTGCCTCCACTTCCAGTGCATTGGCCAAGGCTGCCTTCAAAGTCTCATGGTGCCCAAGCCTCACGGCAGCTCTGACTTCAAAGTCCCGTATGCCATCGACGAACGCTTGAACCAAATTACCGTCGATGAGCGTAGGCGCTGACTGATACGCTTTTCGTACCAGTTTTTCCACTTCAAGAGCCCACTGCTGCAGGTTTTCACCGCTGCGCTGCACGCGATCCTTCAACTGGGCGCGAAAGACGTGCTCCAGGTGAGCGTCCCCGTATCGAGACTCTAGGGCTTCAATCAACTGCTCGTAAGTCGCATTGTTGCCAAGAGTCTCTAATACCGTCAAAGCCTGGTCACGAAGACCCAAGGTGAGTGCGGTCATTGCCTGCGCATCTGTCCACCCATTCGCTTTCTTAACAGCTTCAAATTGGAGCTTGTACGCGGACCAGGAAGATGTTCCGTCGAAGGGTGGCGCTTTAAATCCACGCACTGAAGGTACCGCAACCACAGAAGCCACAGACCCATCTCCAGATTTCAGACATCCAAATGCTTTCTGGAGATCGGCGATCTTAATTTCGGCCCCAGATATACGGCTCTCAGCACCGAAGACACGGTTTTCGGCCTCGGAGATACGGTTCTCGTGAAGTTCGATCTGTTCTCTTACCGCTCCGATATCTTTGCCGAATGTTGCGTGTAAGTCCTTGATGAGGAGGATCTGTTCCTCCTGTCGACGGCTCTGTTCTTCCTGTCGCCGAGCCTGCTCTTCCTTGTCGCGCTGCAGCTGTTCTTCTAAACGACGGGCCTGTTCTTCTTGACGGCGGGCCTGTTCTTCTTGACGGCGGGCCTGTTCTTCTTGACGACGGGCCTGTTCTTCTTTGTCACGCTGAAGCTGTTCCTCCAAGCGGCGGGCCTGATCTTCTTGACGGCGGGCCTGTTCTTGCATCATTGCCATCAGGGCAGACAGATCAATTGTCACCGGTGCTGCAGAAACACCAGATCCTGATACCTGAGCTGACGCTAGCTCCGTCGTCGGCTGGCTACCACCCGGTACGTGCTCCGAGGTTGGGTCAAATCGCCTCTGGTCCACCTCCTGCTGACGTTGTTGGCTCCTCGTACGGATTCCTTCCGTGTCGTCCTTCGGTAACACAGGCATGATTTATCCCTCACTTCTGACACCAATTTATTACGAGCTGGGGTTCGGGATAAATAAAACTTGCAGTTTTAACCGAAAAAAAACACGATAACTTTATTTAAAATTCACAAACACTTTACTAGAATTCACTAACACAAACTAACACAACACTACACAAAACACACACTTTGTATCGCAGTCGTAGTTCCGCTTCGCGGCGATGTTCACTGTTTCGTTCCCAAAACTGAACTGAGTCCCGTGCCGACACGTCCGCTATTTATATCTCCGGTCACATTTTCTAGAAAGTTCGACAACCCGAGGTACCCAGGTGCATTCGAGAACATTCCAGTAACATCGCGAATGATCGACGATGATCTGGAAGTTTCTCGAATGACCCCTCGGAACTCCATCGAACGTTCTAGAACGTCGTGGAACTTTCCCGAATTTTCTAGTAAATGTGCCCGGAACAATCGACACTTACGTCACCTATACCTACCTACGTAACAATAGATAGTCAACTGAGTTGTTATTTTAGTGACGTCATAAGTTGCCATTGCCATACAAAATCTATTAGAGAATTGCGTTTTGACAGCTCATAATTATTTGATGACCAATGGTGGAAACTACCCAATTGTCAATTTCCTGGTCCAACACTTGTAAATGTTTCGAAAACGCAGGAATTTCATTCAAAGTCACTCGTTACTATACTAATACTAATTTTCTTTTAGGTCATTCTGTCAATCACACGCGCCTAAACAGAATATCCCCGCCGTAATCATGGCGAAAGCAAAACTAAGAAAGATGAGAGACAATAAAGTAAAGATGGAAGCTGCAAATTTCAGGGATTTGAAGGAATTGTCCAATAACAAGAGTGGAGATGATTGTAAGTAACTAATCCGTACTAATATTATAAATGCGAAAGTAACTGTCTGTCTGTCTGTCTCTTCTTCACCCCTGAACCGATTTGAATGAAATTTGGTACAGATATAGTCTGGGACCCAAGAAAGGTATAGGATAGTTTTAGTCCCAAAAATCCTCCGGAACGGGAGCTATTCTACGCCGACGAAGTCGCGGGCAAAAGCTAGTACCACATATAACCGGGGTTGCGGAATGGTTATAATAGTTACCGTGACCCCGGAACATCGGTGATTTGATGATTTCCCACTCCCCAAAAAAAACTACTAGTTTTTGCCCGCGGCTTCGCTCGCGTTAGAAAGAGACAAAAAGTAGCCTATGTCACTCTACACACCTTTAACTATCTCTACTTAAAAAATCACGTCAATGCATCGCGTCGCTCCATTTGCCGTGAGGAGACGGACAAACAGACAGACAGACACACACTTTCTCATTTAAAATATTAGTATGAACTAGCTGTCGGCTTCGCCCGCGTTATGTTTGGTTTTTGGTGACTGCTCTGCTTCCGTCGCTCATAGCTCGATGTTATATAGCCTATGGTGCTGATTCTCTTGTTCACAAACTTAACTAATTATAAATAAATAAATATACTAGGACAACTCACACACGGTTATCTGATCCCACGTTAAGCTCTGCTAAGAGCTTGTGTTATGGTAACCAGACAACTGATATAATACATACTTATATAATTTATAAATACATACATATTATAGATAAATTACACCCAGACACAGAACAAACATTCATGCTCATCACACAAAGTTTGTTCTGGGTGGGAATCGAACCCACGACCTCCGGCTTAGCAGTCAGGGTTTACTAGCCACTAGACCAACAGGCCCGTCGTAATTCTAAGTTAAGTGCATCTTTTAGCAGCCCGACAACCGGCTATCGGATGGTCGTTGAAAGGTTAAGGAAAAGACAGACAGAAGATAAAATATTAGTTAAGTTTGTAAACAAGAGAATAAGCACCAATATCTTTTATTTTCATTGCAGCTTCTGAGAGCACTCAGTCAGTATGTGTGATTTGTTACGAGGCAGTGGACGGCTACCCGACTATCAACACTTTTTGGCCTCCTTGTTGTGCGCGTGACGCCTGGTTCCATAGGAGTTGCTTACAGGTATATATTTACTATATTTCATACTTCCTGTTCCTCACGGACGAGTTTCGACTTGCCAAATATTTGATTTTCACTACATAGTATAAAACAAAGTCGCTATCCGCCGTCTTCTGTCCCTATGTATGCTTAGATCTTTAAAACTACGCAACGGATTTTAATGCGGTTTTTGTAATAGATAGAGTGATTTATAAGGAAGGTTTATATGTATAATACATAAGCATTGCACCCGTGCGAAGCCAGGACGGGTCCCTAGTAAGAAATAAAAATACTCTGAAGGGATTATTTTTTAATTATGATACTAAATCACATAATCCAAGTTATTACAAGTTAGGACACGGACCTTATTTCTCCCGCGGATATCCGCGGATAGGGATACGGATCTCCGGAACATCACTAATTCTTACACCACATCAATATCTTCTTTTTTATTTTACTTTGTGACCCTTTAACTGTCAACTCAATAAAATAAAAAAATCGAAGTATAACAACTATTATTTATTTTATTTCACAGCGCATGGCCCTAAGCGCGGGTATGCACTACTTAAAGTGTCCTCTATGTAACGATAAGGACAATTTCTACCAAGCTGTTGTCACTCAAGGATATTACGTGCCTGACAGGTAAATATTTAATAATAATAATATTCTAGGACAACTCACACACGGCCATCTGATCCCAAACTAAGCAGAGCTATGGTGACCAGACAACTGATATACATACTTATAGAATTTATAAATACATAGGTACATATGGGTGGATGTGATTTATTTATAACTAGCTTTTGCCCGCGGCTTTGCTCGCGTTAGAAAGATACAAAAAGTAGCCTATGTTACTCTCCATCCCTTCAACTATCTCCACTTAAAAAATCACGTCAATTCGTCGCTCCGTTTTGCCGTGAAAGAAAGACAAACAGACAGACACACTTTCCCATTTATAATATTAGTATGGATGAACTAGCTATTGCCTGCGACTTCGTCCGCATGGTATAACGACTACGCAGAAGGGGTTTTAACAACATAATTCCCGTTCCTGAGGGATTTCCGGGATGAAAACTATCCTATGTCGTTTCTCAGGTCCCAGACTATATCTGAACCAAATTTCATTCAAATCGGTTCAGTGGTTTAGGCGTGAAGAAGAGACAGACAGAGCTTTCGCATTTATAAATTACTAGCTTTTGCCCGCGACTTCGTCCGCGTGGAATGATAGTTCCCATTCACTGGGGATATCCGGAATGAATACTATCCTATGTCCTTTCTCGGGTCCCAGACTATATCTGTTGCAAATTTCATTTAAATCGGGTCAGTGATTTAGGCGTGAAGAAGAGACAGACAGACAGAGTTACTCTCGCATTTATAATATTAGTATGGATTTCTATATATTAATAAAATATGTATACCAGATGTCGATGCGGGAATTAATTTCGATGCGGGATCCAAGACAGTTGAATCGTTTCTCCGGGACTCGTCGAGCTTCATTGCTCGGCGCTTTTCTGGCGGACTCCACTGTTGATTCTGGCTTTCAGGAGTTGCAATAAAAAAAAGTACCATATGTCTTATTACCATAGCTCTACATAGTTTGAGATCAGATGACTGTATGTGAGCCCCAAGATATTTATTTATTGTATTTTATTTACTTGTGATATATTTCAGAGACGCAGCATGGGAGTTGGAACAGAACGCCTTCTCTGAGATATACGAGCGGGAAGTATCGTGTTCTGCGGACGACTGCCAGTGTCCTATGGGCAGGAGCCATGATGCGGACCAGGGGTAAATATACATCTAAATATATACTAGGTGTACTTTTGGTCTTGCACAACCTGCTAGGAGATGATTCTACACATGAAAACAAACAACTTTTATTATGGAACGTACTCTGAAATCGCGAAAACAATATCAGCTGTTTCTAACAGAGTTTGAGTACTTAATGCGGCCTACCCGAATGTCCTTACTTTGGTATTGTTCGTCAAGATGTTGAGCTCCTTACGTTTTTTAGTTGAGCTAACGACTTTTGACAAATGCTTGCACTGTTTGGACAGGTCCACTCAAATCTGTGTGCTTCTCTCATCAAGAGATCACTTCAGTTTACCTTCATGGTCCTCGCATAATTTGACCAATACAATATTGTTTGGACTTCAAAAGAGACTTTGACCTCTGAGTTTGTTTCGGTTGTTTCTTCTCAGAGTAGTCCAGCTAGGAAACACCGGCTCCATCGTTTGATTAAAATAAGAAAAAAAATTACGTGTAAAAGTGTAATTTTTTACCTATTTACAAAATAAATTCGTTTAATTCGTTTAAAAACAAAAGTTTAATGCCCTCCCGATCATAATGTAAGAAACAGCTGATATTTTTTTCGAGATTCCAGAGTTAGTACCATAATATAAGTTCTTTGTTTTTATGAGTAGAATGCATCTCCTAGCGAGTTGTGCAAGACCAAAAATACACCTAGTATAATTCAGAGGTGACTGACTGACACAGTGATCTGTCAACGCACAGCCCAAACCACTGAAGTTCATTGGATGGATTGGGCTGAAAGGACATGTCCATAAATAATTTTAACCAGGGTAAGGTATATATATTTGGATAGACATCTCAAAACCTAGTACTTTTAACTATATCATACATTATCGCATCCAAAAAAAGTAAACTTATCAAAATTGACACTGGAGAACTGTCAGTGTAAAGCAGTTATCTGACTGACAGTGACAGATAACGATGTGTTGAGCCGATTAGGGGTGCGTTCTGAAATCAATTAATCAATGGAAATCATTATTTAATTAAATTATTATTTTATGATTTTTCGCTTAAATGGGGGTGTTTAAAAATATTATTTAATTAGTTCTAAGTTCCATATTTTTGTCGTATTTTAGAGTGGACTTTGATGCTGGTTGGATTTTTCTCGGAATAAAAAACCAACGTCCATACAAAAAGCGGACATCTCCTTTGGCATGCAGGTAGATGTTATGAAGTAGGCATCCGCTAAGAAAGAATTTTTGGAAATTCCAACTCTAAAGGAAAAAAAATAGGGGATGGGAGTATTGACATTTACGCGTGCGAAGCTGCTGGCGAAACTTCTTTCGTTACTTACTTCAGAAACTAAATATTCGCTTCACCTCTACGACGACGGTAGCGAAACGGCGAAGCCATACATTTTTACTGGTATGTAGAATTTGTTAAGTTAGGGTCGGTAGATTTAAGCCGCGTAGATTCAGAAACTCGGCTCTACATGAGATCTGATGTATTTTTCACATGGCAAACCTTATGTAGTTGTCTTGGCAACATTTAACATGAAATGTTTTTGGTGTGATGCATTATTTTCGAAGTAATTTTATTGACATAAAAAAGTTTATAGTGAGTGAAGCAATGATGTTATAAGTAAAAAAGTGTAGATAGGTTATATGCAGTCAAAAAGTGGCACATTAAAAGTTTGCCAATTGACAAACATGATACTGAGTATCGCGTTGACATTTGACGTTTATCTCTTTTTCACTCGCACTACTTCAATCATGTCATCCTACTTTGACGTGTAATGTATGTGTGCGTTAGTGTGCCGTTTTAGAAGATAGAATTTCGTTTGGGTAACCTATCTACACTTTTTTACTTATAACATCATTGGAGTGAACTATAAAAGTTAGATATATGCTGTCGTGGACTTTGTTAAACCTTTTTGCCACGGACTTCAGTAGTTCCAGATTTTCGTGCCACCAGTGCCACGACTTCATCAGAAACTCTTCATTTTAACTATGTTATAAAAATACATGTTCTGTATTAAAAGCTTTGTTTCATTTTATTATATTATTATAATTATAATTAGCCCGTACTGTCCCACTGCTGGGCAAAGGCCTCCCTCCATTCCTTCCATCTGTCGCGACTTTGCGCTACGTCTTGCCATTCCTCAAGGAAGCCGACCAAGTCGTCCCGCCATCTCTTTCTTGGTGTTTCATTTTATTATATGACTAGCTTCTGCCCGCGGCTTCGCTCGCGTTAGAAAGAGACAAAAAGTAGCCTATGTTACTCTCCATCCCTTCAACTATCTCCACTTAAAAAATCACGTCAATCCGTCGCTCCGTTTTGCCGTGAAAGAAAGACAAACAAACAGACAGACAGACACACTTTCCCATTTATAATATTAGTATGGATATTGTTTAATACTCTTGTTTTTTCTATTTTTCTACACAAAAGAAGCCTTTGATTGTCTTAAAATCGTCAATAATAAAAACTACGAATGTGTTTTATGTCTTCAGAACGCCAAGAACTTTATTATATGAATTATGGGACATCCGGTCCACGAAAAAATGCCCCCGGGCGAGATTTCCACTTTTTAAATGTGCATGGGTATGTTCGCTTGGGAAGTAATGTGCTGTGTAAAATAAGTGATACTGGGATGTCTCTTATTAAAAAGTAAAGAGTTATTTCGGGTAAATCGTATATTTTCTTACTAAATAACAAATGAATCTGCAAACCATAAAGTCAAAGACCATATTTAAACAGTACACTATTTTTCGGGTGAATATACCCACGCACATTTTAAAAAGTGAACTTCTCGCCCGGGGCGAGTTTTTTTGTTGGCAGGATGTCCCTTAACCCGTTTTTTCTACGTTAGATAATTGTCCACTGTGACTCAAAGATATTTAATGTTATTAAATCGTTCTATACGGGCACAGTTACAGGATATGGGGGTCACTGTATGCGAACAAATATGGGTTTATCTGAAATTATGTTGGTGATTGTGTAAGAATTCCTGGTGAGAAAGGGATGAACTTGTGGCGACATCTATCGCCGAACATGCGAACTACAACTGACAATCCTGCATCGCAACATATGAGTTATCGGCGACATTAGAACGTGTACAACAATCCCGACTAGAACCGTCGGGCAGTAGCCCACCAGACACAACATCCGTCTGGTCGGAGGATCCTCCCTTTTCAACGGAGGATGAGGGACTTTACACTCTGTTCCTCATACTTCCAAAAACTTTGTCTTTGTTATATTGGGTGTGAGTAGGTTTGATGTCAACTATTTTATGACCAAACCCAGAGCGATCTTCGTCCTCTAGCGCGGGTATGCGAGCGATGGGTAGCTCGCCGCCCGGCTAGGACCAGGGGGCGTACCACAAGCCCTTATAGCAGTATTACTTTGATATTACTTTCAGTGGGAAAAAGACGGCGCTAGACAACGTGTCTAACGCTGTCACTTGCACACTCCTGCAACAAGACTAAAACAATCTTACTTTAAACGTCATGGTAAGGGGGCAGGCCAGTGTCGACAAGCGTTTTGTTCCACGCGCGCCTCAAAGAGAAGTCAGCACGAGAAGGGGCCCAATAAAGCCAACGCTTGCCGGGGCTACGGAATGGTTATAGTAGTTACCTTGACCCTGAAACATAAAGGGCAACCGAAGGAACATGAGTGGGTTTTAGTCAGTAAAAGTCTGACACCCCGTCCCGCCCGGGATGAGAGAAATCACTTGATGATTTCCCACTCTTCGAAAAAAAACTCCCTCTTCCGACTAGTGTCAAGCCAATCACCTTACGTTGTGAGGTCTGTATCATCTGCATATGCAATGATTTTTGTGTTTAGAAATGACAGTTGTCACAGATCGTTGACATAAATGAGGAATAGGGTGGGCCCTAAAACGCTACCCTGAGGCACACCAATTGACATGTCTTCCGGTGTACTTATTAAAGTATTGAATTTGACTACCTATTTTCTCCCCGTCCAGTAGCTGCGAAAGATATCCAGAGAATTGCCTTGTATGCCATTTGTTCCAACTTGTGAATTAGTTTAGGGACAGACACAGTATCGAAAGCTTTCGATAAGTTTTTTTTTTGTGAGTGGGAAATCATCCAATGACTGCTCCCGTCCTGGATGCTGCGGGAAGGCGTGTCAGACTCTTACTGACTAAAACCCACTCATTTTCCTTCGATTGCCCTTTATGTTCCAGGGTCACGGTAACTATTATAAACATTCCACAACCAGCTTTCGATAAGTTTAGAAATATCTGTTATCTAGGTAGATAACAGATATCTAGGTAGATAGATATTGATAGCTAGCAGCTAAACTTACTGTTGTCTCTTGCAAGAGCGGTCCGCGTATGTTGATCACTGGGTGGGGCTAACAAAGTTAGAACCAGAATACACTGGAAAGAATAACACACCATGTGACATGCAACACATTGGAAAATATAGTAACACGTTACAACTTTGTAAAGTAACTACATTCTACAAAAATAGGTTAATAAATTAAACCTTCGAAAACACGTGATTCGAAATATAATAGCAGCGCGACAGCCGGCTGTTGCTTGGTCATTGAAAGATTTAAGGCACACATATGGGATCGGAAATGAATCATCGCCGTGTCGCCTCGAGCCATTCAGAATAGATTGTATTAAACTCCCTACTGCAACGCACACTAATCGGAATCGTATCGGAATCACCTCGCCTTGAGACAAGCTTCGAACTTGCTATTCCGCGCTTACGGCTCGTCGTCCCCGCGCTTACGTCTCTCCGTACCCGAGTTGATGCCACCCAAGTCAGCCAGCAGGTTGACGCCTGGTTGACAGCGAGGCGAAAGGCGATACGGTTACGATCCCTTTCCGAACCCATAGGTGTCCCCGTTTTACCACCGGACATCCAGGGCGGGATACCACCCTTTCTTGGTTGATATTCCTCATATCCGCACGCAGCGTTTCTCAAAATTGTTTACTTTTCGCACCGCAAAAGAATGGAATTACCTGCGTTCACAAATTCATATTCAGTTTGTCTGTGTTTACAAATTCATATAACCCCCGAAGGTTTTCAAGAGATGAGTGCATAGGCATCTATTGGGTAAGCTCAATCGTAGGCCCCGTCTATGCCCTTGGGCTAGTCTGAGACTAAGATCAAGCCCATGAGACATAAATAAAATGAGGTCGGACGTTCGTTCTTGCGGTGCATTCGTGCGAGTTCGCAGATATTTGCGATGCGATGTCAGTTCGCAGTTTTGTGTGTTTAATACCGTCCCCTTTCCAGATCGTGGAGTATCACTCTATGTCTTCTATGCGGCAGTAGCGGCGCGCACACCGCCTGCCTCCCGGGCGCGCAACTGTTCGTGTGCGCGGTGTGCGCGCCCGCGGCGCAGCCCGAGCACATCGAGCGCCTCGCAACGTGTATTCAACAGGGTAACTATATATACATCTGTACTTAACATATTGCGTTGAATTTTTTTTTTTAATAATAATTATCTTTATTTCAGAAACAATTTACAATTTTTGTGTCACTATGTAGTAGACAGTTGGTAACAAGCGTTTAATAAATTGTAAATCTCAGATAGTAGAATCTCTGGCACCCAAGCTAAGATCAAACTTGTGTTATGGGTGCCAGGGCTCTCTCATATTATCACTAAGTAAGGTATGATTACAATTCGGAGGTACATAGTGCTTTCAAGATCATCAACAACAAAAAGAATGATAGTTTTATTGTGTTTTTTAAATAAAGATAATATGTAATTGTATGACAATAAAGTAAAGTAAAATAAGTCTAAAGCCTCTTCATGTAGGTGTGTGTATGTTGTAGATAAGGGTAAGCGTGTGTTGATATGTGGGTGTGTTACGTGAAGGTGTGTATATGTGTGTGTTCCTCAGTGGCACTGTGAGGGGTGTGTAAATTGTGTATGTGAGTGTGTTAATAAAGGGTGTGTGTGTGTATATGTGTGCAATGATATTGGTAGGTAAGTGCATGTTTTTATTTAATAAAGTGTTCTAGCTCCTCATATGTAAGACTCGTAATCCATTTGCTCACTATATGCTTACATTTAAATTTACTTAGTTTATGAATGCTGCATTTTTTATTTACGTTATTGTAAATGCGACTTCCAAAGACTCGATAATGTCGTCGAGCCATTTTAGTCCTATGCCTTTCAGATGGACAGACATCCGTGCATCTACGTTTTTCCTGGAACTGGTTAGGGTTATATTCCAAAGCTACATGTTTACGCAGTATAGTGTTGAGCACAAAAAGCTGTCTAACAGTCATGACTTGGCAGTCTTTGTATAGTTGGGTAGTATTATACCTAAAGTGTTTGTAAGTCATGACCTTGAGTACAGCTCTCTGCGCTCTTTCAAGTTGTAGCATGCTACTTTTAGGAGCACCACCCCAAACAGTTATACCAAAGGCTAGTATTGACTGACATTGTGAGAAATATACCATTCGCACAGTATCACAGTCAGCGCAATGTCGCAGGTGTTTAAAAATTGCTATCAGCTTTCTCACTCTGCCAGACAGCACCTTAATTTGAGTGTTCCACGAAAAAAGGTTATCTATTACAATACCAAGATATTTGACATTGGTCCAACCAATTGGTCATTGGTGGTAACCAATGGTGAGCAGGTGCATTGCTTCAGTTGTCTATCGCAAACATGAGCTCTGATGACAAAAGATTCATCTGGTTGTGAGGATGATTTCATTGAAAAGGTGACGTAGTTTGATTTTCCAACATTATGAGTAAGTATATTAGCAGACAGCCAGGACATAACAATATGTAGCGAATTGCACTAAATGTTCGTGAACTTGATTAGCTTCCATTTCCTAATTAATACTACGTGTATTTTTGGTCTTGCACAACTTACTTACACTTGCTAGGAGATGATTGTACACATAAAAACAACTTTTATTATGGAACCAACTCTAAAATCGTGAAAAAAATATCAGCTGTTTCACACATTATGGTCGGGAGGGCATTGAACTTTTGTTAGAAACAGCTGATATTTTATTTCCCGATTTCAGAGTAGATTCAAGATAATGCCTGTGTGATCACATGAACATAAACATGATAATGAAATGACCACTCTCTTTATCTCCGCAGTGATAACTGAAGAACAGCGCGAGACCTCGTCGCGAACTCGTCGCGGTCCTGTGATGACGTCACGCATGTCTCTGCGACGAACTAAACGACACACAAACGAACACAACGCGTAAGTATCCCTACTAATATTATAAATGCAAAAGTAACTCGGTCTGTCTGTCTGTCTCTTCTTCACGCCTAAACCACTGAACCGGTTTGAATGAAATTTGGTACAGATATAGTCTGGGACCCGAGAAAGGACATAGGATAGTTTTCATCCCGGAAATCCCCCGGGGACGGGAACTGTTATTCTACGCGGACGAAGTCGCGAAGTGTATTTTATGTACTACTAGCTGACCCCGCGGCTTCACCCGCGTTATATCAGATTTTTGGTTACTAAAAAAAGAAGATAAAAAGTATTCTATGTCCGTCCCCTGGTCCTAAGCTACCTCCCCACCAATTTTCAGCCAAATCGGTTCTGCCGTTCTTGAGTTATAAAATGTGTAACTAACACGACTTTCTTTTATATATGTATATAGATATGATGCATGTATATATAATGATGTTTTCTCTATGTCCAGGCCCTCGTCTTCTTCCACGTCGACAAACACAGCTGAAGTTATACCAGAAAGTGAGTTCATTATTTTATTTATTTACTAGCTGACCCGTGCCTTCGTTGGGCGGTAAACATCCGCCTGGCTAGACAGAAACTGAGATAGTTCGGCTAATATGCATGATGTCTTTATAATTTATAGTCTATAGCACTCAGGAATAATGTATCTTTCTACCAGTGAAACAATTTTCAAAATTGGTTCATTACTTCCGGAGATTACTCCTACATACAAACAAATTTTACCTCTTTATAATATTAGTATAGATAATTGTAAAAAATATATTAACCAAGAATTTCGCTATTTATCTATATCTATGCTAATATTATAAAGAGGAAAGATTTGTATGTATTTAAGTTTGTTACGAATAAACTCGAAAACTAGACGGATTTTGATAATTCTTTCACCATTAGAACGCTACATTATCCCTGAGTAACATAGGCTAAAATAAATAAATGAAATAACCGATACCTAGGTTTTATTTCCTCGGCTCTGTTTCAATAAAGTGTAACATATCCTCGCTGTTCCAGTCGCCACTAACACGTCGTCAAGTCGACAAACTCTAAACCTATCGACTCCTAAGAAACCAACCACAGCGAACATTCTAGAAAACCTCCTGAAAAACAAGTGTTCGCCGAAAAAAGACTACAAATCGACTTCCAAAGCCGACGACTTCAAAAGTCGATCTCCGGGTAAAGGCTTCGAGTTGTATATCTCTCCGACTAAGTTTCTGGAGGACAGACTGAAGAATACGAATGGAGAATATGTGATGGATAAACAGTTGGTAGAAGATCTGAGGAAGGAGTTCAAGAAGCCTAAACCTCTGTGTGAGAAGAAGAAGATGGTCAAGTAAGCGTTATTTGAGAACTAGCTTACGCCTGCGGCTTCGCTTGCATTAGAAAGAGACAAAAGTAGCCTTTGTCACTTTCCATCAGTCGGTGTTAAATAACATCTGTTACCTGCCTGTGAAAGTCCAATCAATATCGGTTCAGCCGTTGCGGGAATCACTCTGTAAAACAATTTACATGATTAATATGCCAAAAAAACAATGTTTCTCTATCTGTTTATCCCGAGTAATCCCCAAAACGGCTGGAGCTATTTAACGGGACTGTCACAGTAAGATAGCTAAATAATTCATTTATTTATATTGTTATTTGATTTCGGACTCATATTAACTACAAGTCCAGGTTCCTCACGATGTTTTCCTTCACCGACGTCTGTGATGTCCAAGATAAACTTTAGAAAGTACATATGAATTGAAAAGTCACATTGATACTTGCCCGGATTCGAACCCACAACCTCTTGTAAACACGGCTACACATCAAGGTACAAAACCAGTTAGCTGACCTCGCATTGTGTATGTTTTTCGTACAATCAGAAGTCAGCTTATACTGGTTAAGTAAAGCTAGGCCATCAATCGTGCCTTCTCTGTATGAGAAGAGGCCTCTGCCCTGCAGTGGGACAGTAATAGGCTGGTATTATTATTGATTGTTATTAAATAGTAGAATGACTTCCAGTGACATCCTGAGCGGCTTGTTCGACAACTTGCTGAAGGACTGCACACAGAAGCAGTCAGCCAAACAGTGGCGCGAGCCTCACTACTGCGATATATCGCACGACTGCGTTCACATATTGCACGTGAGTCATTATTTATTTACTCTTCCGTGGTCATATTATTGGAAATAGGGTGCAATCACGCAATTAACAAGAATTCTCGCTAAATAACTCAACTTCAACTCTAAATTAATGGCCTTTGTGGAAAAGACACTAAAAATCTGCCAATAACACGTGAATAAACCATCAAACGCTGGAGAGTATTTAGCGAGAATTAATTATTGTTAACATAAACTTCAAAATAACATTACCACCGATGATTACCACTTATACTTGAGCCAAATTCGATAAAGAATACAGGTAAACAAACCAACATACGGTTATAACAACTCACTTTTTACAAATCTTCTATTATTTACATGATTATCGCCTTTTTCACGCTATGTATTAAGAAATTTTATTGCAGCATATTTTAGAATCACTCAAATAACATGAAAACCAAGAAACGGTTTGTTTACCTCTATTCTTTATCGAATTTGGCTCAAGAATAATTATTTATTACGAACACAACGTGCACATACAGATCATAGAATGTAAAACGAAAGTGTCTAAAACAAAAACTATTAGACCTCTTACAGTACCAGAGGCACAGGCACATCATTCATACAACCACATATAAATAAAATGTAACTTTAATACATATGACATACTGCGGTCAAGTCACGTGAACAATCTGATGAAGAGTAAATATTTACCGTGACCCCGGAACATAAAGGGCAGCTGAAGGAACATGAGTGGGTTTTAGTCAGTAAACGTCTGACACGCCCTCCCGCCCCGCCCGGGACGGGAGAAGTCATTTGATGAATTCCAATCAATTAAAAAAATGACTAGAACATTTATTTTAAACTTTTATACTATCATTAGGTACAGGTTTTGAAACCTAATGCGATAGCTTAGACTGCTTGATAATATACTTTATTAACTATTTTCAATAACATATATTAACTAACATACAACTTTTACACAATACATTAATACAAAATTACTTATTTATAAGTAATTTATTTATTTTTAGTAAAAACTAAAACGATACAGCCTTATAATAAAAACAATCTTCACACAAAATTAACTAAAGAATGTTTTACAATTAAAAAAGAAACAATAAACCTAAAATTACACTAGTTGATCATTAATAACACGTCTTTCTAAAAGTATAATCTAACAACACAATAAACGTTATTCCAGGACACTCCACCTTCCCAGTCCAACAAAGAGAACAGCAGAACAGCCACAAGGGTAGAGAACAATCCAGAAGAAACATCCTCGTTCACGAGCGCAGAGAGAGCTTCCTTACTGCTCCTCACATCCACTACTGAGCGCGCAACTATACACCCCGAGTGCTCCTCACACAAACTACTTCAAACTGTCCACACTCTCACACACTCCGCTCTACAAACATCTGACAAACACGAAATACTCCACGTCGATGACATTCTAATACAAAACAATCAAAATGAACAATTTCTCAAACAAATCGAACTGACAAGTCCCGAGAAGAGCAACAAATGTGCATTCAAGTTTAGCCCTTATAACAAGGAGGTTTTGGCTCAAAATATTGATATAGACGTAGAGAGATTCAAGGACCAATATCTTAACGAGGTCGGCTTACAAAGAGTAGTGAAAAAAGAAGTCGAAGAAAATATACCAGAGAAAAAGTCCTCGAAAAAACATCGCAAAAGAAAAAGGGACGACGAGAAAATAGTACTAAAATACGAGTCGAAAAAGAGGAAAAAGAATCGCAAAAATATATCTATTAAAGACAAAAATATTCAAGTGAAAATTAAATGGCGACAAGAGCAGTTCAAATTGAAAATTACTGATTCGAAAAAGAAGAAGAAATGTAACAAGTTTAAACAGTACATTCTAGAATGTTCGCCGAAGAATTGTTCTACGATTAAACCGCAGAATGACATAACTCCTTTGAAAAGAAAGTATATTAAACAAGAGAAAACTCCAGATAATTTAGTTCAGACTTGTATTCACAAGTTTTTTAAAATCATGTCTCCGAAGGATTGAGAGAATTGTTTGTATTAGTTGTGTATAGTCAAAGTATCGGAGCCCTAGGGCTCTGTACAACTGAGCAGGGCTCGGCAAAACACTGCTTACAAAGTTCACATTATTTTAGACTATGCTATATATCCATACTTATATTATAAATACGAAAGTAACTCTGTCTGTCTGTCTCTTGTTCACGCCGAAACCACTGAACCGATTTGAATGAAATTTGGTACAGATATAGTCTGGTTCCCGAGAAAGGACATAGGATAGTTTTCGTCCCGGAAATCCCCCGGGAACGGGAACTATTATTCTACGCGGACGAAGTCGCGGGCAAAAGCTAATATACTATAGCACAGTCAACTTGTTCTAAATATTTCAATGTATCAGCGATATTGTTGTGCTAACTATAAGCTATTGTATTATAGCGTAGTCTGAAATGGGCTTGATGACGAAAAAACTAACAATTATTTATGTCAAATAACTTTATTAATTAATAAATAGATATAAGTCAGCAGACAGTAGCAATTACCCACCTAAACTCTTCATATGAGTGGGTCTCAACATTTTCTTTGCGTTCTCTTTCATTCGTTACATCACAAAAAAATACGTCAAGTACTAATATAAAGGCGTAATATAAAGACGCACAATTTGAGAATACTTTGGTATAAGAGTTCCATTTTTTTATTCAGAGCAACCCCAAAAACTATTGTAATGTATTTCATCCCTAAAAATTAGATTCGTTTTCTTAGATTTTTCATAGCGTACCTATTTGGTTCAATTTAACATCAACAATTTTTGGACTATCCCTTTTGTCAAGAGAAAAGAAACTACTGAAGTTAGAAAGTCTATTTTTATGACGTTGAGAAGCGTTTTTTTTTTATTTAACCTCCCTCGCCTCGGTGTCATATAAGTAGTGTCTGAAAGTATGAAACTTTGAAAACGCAGGAAACAGCTATAATCTATTCTATTTGCTTAGTTATAAAAACAATCTTGACATGTCTTTGTTAGGTACGTAATCAAATAAATTAAATAATCTTTGTTTACCTATGTATGTCTTTCATACGATTTCTGTTACATTTAGTTAACTGCCTAAACAAATGGAATATAGTTAGCTATAAGAATAAAAACAGTGCCTTTGTATATAATAATTTTGTTATCTATGTTTGTTGAAAATCGAATGCTTTTTGAATAACATTTTCTCTATTACTATTTATCGAGTAGGTAAGCCAAATATAAAATATACCTACATATTTACAAAATAATTCGGTTGGAAGATGATTTTGCATTTATTTTTAGAAATGGATCATACATTTAATAATTTACTGAGTTTGACTCATGATCCACATATATTTTGTCATATTTCTTTAATAAATTAAAATATAATAAATCGGTCAAGGTAGATCTCTGGTGTAACGTTCGGTGTAGTTTACTACTACGAATTCTACCAAAATGGTATATTTCTAGTTTTTTCGTGAAATGCATGGGTTTTGATATCTTTTTACTGCCAACAAATGCGATCTCAATTATTTAGTTTCTTTTATTATTTCATTTTAAAGTAGTACATTAGAATCTAAGCTTTTGTTGGTATTTCATGGACATTTATATGGAGAAAGACTTTTTTAGTTGTTTTAAACACCTCTTTATTACTGTTACAATAAATATATTTACTTGTAGAGTACTTACGCCCAATAAGTCGTAGTTTGCTAAACTCACAAAGTTAATTATCATGTTTTTACCTTAAAACCAATTATGTGTTTGTTATTTTTAAGTAACATAGAATATGTTTAGATAATAGTTTTCAAAATAAATACATTTATATGTATGTACAAAATTTATTATTTTTGTTTAATTTTCTTGAAACCCTCTGTAGCCATCAAAATTAGATGTTTGGCTAAACTAATGGTAGCCACATTCTACTGAACTACACTACACAGAATTTAAAAAAAAAAGTATTTTTTTTTCAATGCACTTCCTCTAAAATTGGCTTTTTCAACCCTACTTATTATAATAGGCTCGATCGACGTCGGCGGCAACTTTTTTTTAAAAGCAAAGAGGCGCTTGTTTTTATAGTCTTAATCTTTCAATCTTACCTACTGCCCTCATCCCATTTCCATTTTACTTGGGGCCGGCGAACATGTCTTTTTCTTCCATACCAACCTGTCAGCCGTCATGCTATCACTAACTCCTTCATATCATTCTTCACACAATTCATCCATTTTTTCTTCGGTCTTCCTCTCCCCTTCCAACCCTCTACATTCATACTCATAACTTACATGCGTCTCATCCCTCCTCTTCACATCCCCATGCCACGACAAAAGATATTATATAGGTAGTCTTAATATTAAATGAAAATTTAATATTTTTATGAGCACAATATCAAAATAAACATGATTATTATTACATTAACACATTTATTTGTGTTTTTAATTAAAAAATAATTGAATTTCTTATTTACAATATTAGGCTGTATCTTCATAATACCTTTGCTTCTACTTGAACCTGCCGATAAAGCGCGGCAAAAACAAAAATGAAATAAATAAACAATTATAGGTTACATAAATAGTTCGGGACAAAAATGTCGAATTTAAGTTTAGAAGTGAATTATTTTGAAGAGAGAGAAAAAACGCGTGCAATAACAAACTCTCTCCACATCATCAAAATGTACTATTTTGTAGTTATTATGATGTAACTGAGTCGGTTGCTTTCATTTCATTGTTGCTTAACTAAAACTGGAAAAACAATAAATGATTACGAATCGTTTGTATGGAAGTATAGAAAATTGTTGCTAGGCATTTGTTTAATTTTTCGCTTCCTCAGAAGCATCCTCTTGTTAGAAGGAGTATGTACAGTGAGCGATGAATGTTGATATGATAGAGATGTATCAGTTGTCTGGTCAGCACAGTACAGTCTGAGGTCGTGGGTATCGCCCTGTGCCTGCTGTGCGGCAGTCGCGGCGCGCACACCGCCTGCCTCCCGGGCGCGCAACTGTTCGTGTGCGCGGTGTGCGCGCCCGCGGCGCAGCCCGAGCACATCGAGCGCCTCGCAACGTGTATTCAACAGGGTAACTATGTATAAATAATTAAAAACAATAATAAAGTTTAACAGTTTTGGCAACAACAGTACTTTCGCAATGAGCAAGCAGGACAGAAGTAAGAACCGAACGTATGCGAGTGACAGAGACGCCATTACAGACGCCATCTTTCGCGAGACCGCGTATGCGCGGTACACGTTTGGTTTTAAAATCGACTACTGCGCAGCCAATACGGTAGTTTCTACCATTATCAATTGACGTACTTTTTATGAGCTGTCAAACCGCAATTCTCCAATAGATTTTGTATGGCAATGGCAACTTATGACGTCACTAAAATAACAACTCAGTTGACTCTCTATTTATTGATTTCAAAGCAACTAAAAATCAAATTTTACAGCAAATTGAAAATGAACCGAATTTATTGGGCTGAAATTAAAAGAGGTTTTATAGAAATTGTGTCTAACATTTATTGGTTAATGGTGTAAACTACCCAATTGCGACGTACTTCAGAGGAGCAAACTTACGTGACGCGAACTGTACGCGTGTACGCGCTTCATGCGCGCGCTTGTATCATCAATGCAAATGCAGCGATCAGCATCTACGGCGCTGAAGACGCGCGTTCCTAAAAAGGCCACAAGGGTATTTTTACTACATGTTTCTGTACTTAATTAACATATTGCCGCAAAATACATTTTGTTGACATTGCTATTGTTAATGCCCTCCCGACCATAATGTATGAAACAGCTGATATTTTTTCGCGATTTCAGAGTTGGTTCCATAATAGAAGTTGTTTGTTTTTATGGGTAGAGTCATCTCCTAAAGGGTTTTTTAATAGCAAACATACATGTAGTATAGAGACCTAACTATGTTTTGGAAAATACTAGATTATATTCTACTCATAAAAAAGTGAGCCGTCACGGGACGCCTGGCAGATGTGAAACATCGACATTACATCATCGCCACACAGTACATACACAAGACTGTGACTGTATATATACACCATCATATAGCGTGGCGACGCGTCGCCACGCCAGAAATTTGTTTAACGTGCGGCTATAGATGTTTCACATCAAAAAGTAGAATCATCTCCTAGCGGTTTGTGCTAGACCAAAAATACACGCAGTATACCGACATAGCTCGACGACGGAATCACATACCTCATATTATTGCAGATCATCAGTTTGTTCGTTATCTAATGATATAAACATGATAATTAAACGAGCACTCTGTTTATTCCCGCAGTGATAACTGAAGAACAGCGCGAGACCTCGTCGCGAACTCGTCGCGGTCCTGTGATGACGTCACGCATGTCTCTGCGACGAACTAAACGACACACAAACGAACACAACGCGTAAGTATCCCTACTAATATTATAAACTAGCTTTTGCCCGCGACTTCGTCCGCGTGGAATAATAGTTCCCGTTCCCGGGGGATTTCCGGGATGAAAACTGTCCTATGTCCTTTCTCGGGTCCCAGACTATATCTGAACCGAATTTCATTTAAATCGGTAGTTTAGGCGTGAAGAAGAGACAGACAGAGTTACTTTCGCATTTATAATATTAGTACGGATGCGAAAGTAACTCTGTCTGTCTGTCTCTATTATCTCACGCGGATGGGAACTATTATGCCACGCGGACGAAGCCGCGGGCAAAAGCTAGTGTTTAATATGCCAGCACAAAACTGTATTGATAATTATTCATATATATTTTTTAAAGCTATGGACAACAAACTCATTATGCTTGGTGGCTTGATTTAGGAGTCCGGAAGTGTATTTTATGTACAACTAGCTTCTGCCCGCGGCTTCGCTCGCGTTAGAAAGAGACAAAAAGTAGCCTATGTTACTCGCCATCCCTTCAACTATCTCCACTCAAAAAATCACGTCAATTCATCCCTCCGTTTTGCCGTGAAAGAAAGACAAACAGACAGACAGACACACTTTCCCATTTATAATATTAGTATGGATTAAGTATATAGATATGATGCATGTATATATAATGATGTTTTCACTATGTCCAGGCCCTCGTCTTCTTCGACGTCGACAAACACAACTGAAGTTATACCAGAAAGTGAGTTCATTATTTTATTTATTTACTAGCTGACCCGTGCCTTCGTTGGGCGGTAAACATCCGCCTGGCTAGACAAAAACTGAGATAATTCGGCTAATATGCATGATATCTTTATAATTTATAGCCTATAGCACTCACGAATAATGTATCTTTTTACCAGTGAAACAATTTTTAAAATTGGTTCATTACTTCCGGAGATTACCCCTACATACAAACAAATTTTACCTCTTTATAATATCTGTATAGATAAATGTAAAAAATATATTAACGAAGAATTTCGCTATTTTTCTACATCTATATATCTATGCTAATATTATAAAGAGGAAAAATTTGCATATATTTTTGTTTGTTACGAATAAACTCAAAAACTAGACGGATTTCGATAATTCTTTCACCATTAGAATGCCACACTATCCCTGAGTAACATAGGCTAAAATAAATAAATGAAATAACCGACCGATACCTACATTTAATTCCCTCGGCTCTGTTCCAATAAAGTGTAACATATCCTCGTTGTTCCAGTCGCCACTAACACGTCGTCAAGTCGACAAACTCTAAACCTATCGACTCCTAAGAAACCAACCACAGCGAACATTCTAGAAAACCTCCTGAAAAACAAGTGTTCGCCGAAAAAAGACTACAAATCGACTTCCAAAGCCGACGACTTCAAAAGTCGATCTCCGGGTAAAGGCTTCGAGTTGTATATCTCTCCGACTAAGTTTCTGGAGGACAGACTGAAGAATACGAATGGAGAATATGTGATGGATAAACAGTTGGTAGAAGATCTGAGGAAGAAGTTCAAGAAGCCTAAACCTCTGTGTGAGAAGAAGAAGATGGTCAAGTAAGTGTTATTTGAGAGTGTATCCCATCTGGCCCGGTGACCTGGCCCGGTACCGGGCCACATGGGACAAAAAAGTTTTAACTGGCCCGGTGATATGTTTACCGGGCCAGATGATACAAATCAAGTGCCATCGTCCCCGGTAAGGGGCGAAAAGAGGATACGCCTCGTAATTTGTGAAATACTAACTATATGCATCTATGAAAGGGAATGAACTTATAAATAAAACCGCTTAGTTATAATCAGTTTTTATTGCGAATAAGGCGATATATCAACTTGTGTCATAAATCTCAACTTGAAATAGGGTTCCTGTAAGCAGATTTTTTTTAATTTGAACATATTAACTTCGATAATTTCGAATTCTCTAACGCATTTTTTCTATAAAATGACCGACGGTTATCTTACCGGTCATGAGCTCCATGGTCGTCCTGAATAAAGTCTTCTCGAAGCATGGCCTTCTTTGAATGGCGTCGAGTACTTGGTATCTTATTTGCAATTTGCACTAATCTTGTTTCGTTAAAAGAGGCGTCAGTATGAAGCGCTTTAAAAATGTCGATCATGGGCTGCTATTTTTTTATTGTTTTGTTAAGTTTACTGTGCCACGCTTCCAGTGCATTTGTCGTACGGTGGCGTTGTCCGAAATCGCACCACACGTTTATAAAATCATCACGCAACCATTGTTTTAACATAAAATAACGAAATATCTTGCTGTTTTCATCATTAGGACTTTGAGCAGCCACATACCACCAGCCGCTTATGTGGGAGAAGGGGTAGTACAGCACTGAGGGCTACTTGTCTGCGGGTTGTTTTTAACTTTGTTGTAACTCCTTCCCTTTCTTTTTGTTTCATGTGTAAAATGATTAATAAACGTTACTGTTCAACAGTGGGCTCAAAAAAAATGTCTCTTTTAAAGCACACCATTCTGCCCTTCGCGCGAAAAAGGAACAACGGCATAATGCGTTAGAGAATTTATCGAAGTTAATATGTTCAAATTCAAAAATCTGCTTACAGGAACTCTATTTCAAGTTGAGATTTATAACACAAGATGATATATCGCGTTATTCGCAAAAAAAACTGATTATTACTAAGCGGTTTCATTTATAAGTTCATTCCCTTTCATAGATGCATATAGTTAGTATTTCACAAATTACGAGGCGTATCCTCTTTTCGCCCCTTACCGGGGACGATGGCACTTGATTTGTATCATCTGGCCCGGTAAACATATCACCGGGCCAGTTAAAACTTTTTTGTCCCATGTGGCCCGGTGCCGGGCCAAGTCACCGGGCCAGATGGGATACACCCTTATTTGAGAACTAGCCTACGCCCGCGGCTTCGCGCGCGTTAGAAAGAGACAAAAGTAGCCTTTGTCACTCTCCAACAGTCGGTGTTAAATAACATCTGTTACCTGCCTGTGAAAGTCCAATCAATATCGGTTCAGCCGTTGCGGGAATCACTCCGTAAAATAATTTACATAATAAATATGCCAAAAAAAACAATGTTTCTCTATCTGTTTGTCCCGAGTAATCCCCAAAACAGCTGGAGCTATTTAACGGGACTCTCACAGTAAGATAGCTAAATTAAACTATAGATAGACACTTGAAATTCATTTATTTATATTGTTATTTGATTTCGGACTCATATTAACTACAAGTCCAGGTTTCCTCACGATGTTTTCCTTCACCGACGTCTGTGATGTCCAAGATAAACTTTAGAAAGTACATATGAATTGAAAATTCACATTGATACTTGCCCGGATTCGAACCCACAACCTCTTGTACACACGGCTACACATCAAGCTATACAAAACCAGTTAGCTGACCTCGCATTGTGTATGTTTTTCGTACAATCAGAAGTCAGCTTATACTGGTTAAGTATAGCTAGGCCATCAATCGTGCCTTCTCTGTATGAGAAGAGGCCTCTGCCCTGCAGTGGGACAGTAATAGGCTGGTATTATTATTGATTGTTATTAAATAGTAGAATGACTTCCAGTGACATCCTGAGCGGCTTGTTCGACAACTTGCTGAAGGACTGCACACAGAAGCAGTCAGCCAAACAGTGGCGCGAGCCTCACTGCTGCGATATATCGCACGACTGCGTTCACATATTACACGTGAGTCATTATTTACTTCTGTGGTCATATTATTGGAAATATGCAATCACGCAATTAACAAGAATTCTCGCTAAATAATTCAACTTCAACTCTAAATTAATGGCCCTTGTGGAAAAGACACCACAATTCTGCCAATAACACGTGAATAAACCATCAAACGCTGGAAAGTATTTAGCGAGAATTAATTATTGTAAACATAAACTTCAAAATAAGATTACCACTTATACTTGAGCCAAATTCGATAAAGAATACAGGTAAACAAGCCAACATAAGGTTATAACAACTCACTTTTTACAAATGTATTATTTACATGATTATCGCCTTTTTCACGCTAACTATGTATTAAGAAATTCTATTGCAGCATATTTTAGAATCACTCAAATAACATGCATATTACCTCGTTATTTCGAAAAACCAAGAAACGGTTTGCTTACCTCTATTCTTTATTGAATTTGGCTCAAGAATAATTATTTATTACGAACACAACGTGCACATACAGATCATAGAATGTAAAACGAAAGTGTCAAAAACAAAAACTATTAAACCTCTTACAGTACCAGAGGCGCAGGTAAATCATTCATACAGCCACATATAAATAAAATATAACTTCAATACATAATATGACATACTGCGGTCAAGTCACATGAACAATCTGATGAAAAGCTATATCAGTCAAAGTTTCATCAAAATTTGGTCAGTAGTTTTTGCGTGAAAGAGTAACAAACACACACACACACACTCGCACGCACACTTGTAAATGTACCTACACGTCTATAAGTATCAGAAATAAATGAATTGTGAGCAATGTGTTATAACTCTGTTTGTGCCTATATTGTGTTATAAGTTCTAATAATAATAAATATAAATATCTTACGACAACTCACACACGGCCATCTGAATCCTAACTAAGCAGAGCTTGTGTTATGGTAACCATACAACTGATATACATATTACTTATATAATTTATAACTACATACGTATCAAAGATAAATCACACCCAGACACAGAACAAACAATCATGCTCACCACACTAGGTGGGAATCGAACCCACGACCTCCGGCTTCGCAGTCAGAGCTACTACCAACAGGCCGTCTACTGTTCAAATTACTGCATTTTATTGTACTTTGTCAAGTCCTTATCTTCAAATGTTATAACGACTAGACACTACTATTTAACAAAATATTCCAATGATATTATAAGTAAAAAGGTGTACATAGGTTACCTATACGACATTCTATCTTCAAAAACGGCACACTAACGCACACATAAATAAATAAATTATTATTATAACTTGGTCAAATAGCCACATTTTAAAGTGCTACATACTACTTATTATACTGGTTATACTGCCTATGACCTATCTACACATTTTTACTTATATCATTGAAATATTCTCAATATTCTTCTTACAGGACACTCCACCTTCCCAGTCCAACAAAGAGAACAGCAGAACAGCCACAAGGGTAGAGAACAATCCAGAAGAAACATCCTCGTTCACGAGCGCAGAGAGAGCTTCCTTACTGCTCCTCACATCCACTACTGAGCGCGCAACTATACACCCGAGTGCTCCTCACACAAACTACTTCAAACTGTCCACACTCTCACACACTCCGCTCTACAAACATCTGACAAACACGAAATACTCCACGTCGATGACATTCTAATACAAAACAATCAAAATGAACAATTTCTCAAACAAATCGAACTGACAAGTCCCGAGAAGAGCAACAAATGTGCATTCAAGTTTAGCCCTTATAACAAGGAGGTTTTGGCTCAAAATATTGATATAGACGTGGAGAGATTCAAGGATCAATATCTTAACGAGGTCGGCTTACAAAGAGTAGTGAAAAAAGAAGTTGAAGAAAATATACCAGAGAAAAAGTCCTCGAAAAAACATCGCAAAAGAAAAAGGGACGACGAGAAAATAGTACTAAAATACGAGTCGAAAAAGAGGAAAAAGAATCGCAAAAATATATCTATTAAAGACAAAAATATTCAAGTGAAAATTAAATGGCGACAAGAGCAGTTCAAATTGAAAATTACTGATTCGAAAAAGAAGAAGAAATGTAACAAGTTTAAACAGTACATTCTAGAATGTTCGCCGAAGAATTGTTCTACGATTAAACCGCAGAATGACATAACTCCTTTGAAAAGAAAGTATATTAAACAAGAGAAAACTCCAGATAATTTAGTTCAGACTTGTATTCACAAGTTTTTTAAAATCATGTCTCCGAAGGATTGAGAGAATTGTTTGTGTTGTTGTGTATAGTCAAAGTATCGGAGCCCTAGGGCTCTGTACAACTGAGCAGGGCTCGGCAACAACACTGCTTACAAAGTTTACATTATTTCAGACTACGCTATATGTAGGGTGACTGGTAATTATTGTACGATACTCAAATAGAAATTGTGCTCATGATAATCAACAACTTTTACCATACCAACGAGCAAAAAATATATCAGCTGTTCAGGGGGCGTACCACAAGCCCTTACAGCAGTATTACTTTGATATTACTTTCAGAGGGAAAGAGACGGCGCTAGACAACGTGTCTAACGCTGTCACTTGCACACTCCTGCAACAGGACTAAAACTATCTTACTTTAAACGTCATGGTAAGGGGGCTGTACATTTATGTTTGCCTAATGTACTGAACAGCTGATATTTTTTTCGCGATTCCGGCTTTGCTCCCATAATAAAAATAGTTTGTTATCATGAGCACAATAACGTGTCTAAGTATCGTACACTATTTACCAGTCTATATAATGTACTGTATTAAGATAAAAGTGAACAGTTTGTTTGTTTGGTTGATGTAACGCGCTATTGTTGTGTACATAATCATCGAGCAAGGCTAAATAACATCACACTACTCGCTACAACGATACAGTAACAGAGATGCGGGCGACACCGCGGGGCACAGCTAGTATAATAGTTCAGAGCACATCAGTATCGACACTATACATGTACAGCGAGCGTATATAATATACTATAGCACAATGGTGCCGATTCTCTTATTCACAAACTAACGTAAATTTAAGTTAAATGCATCTTTCTCTTTCCATTTAGTTAAGAAAAGGACAGAAAATAAAATATCAGCTAAGCCCTGTCAAATTTAGACACTCATAGATAATTTAGACGCCATTTAAAAACATGGCGCCTAATATACGTCAATTTTCTTCAGGCGCTGTCTAATTTGACAGGATTAAACTAAAATGTATCTTCTGTCTTTTTCTTTAAGAAATGGAAAGAGAAAGATGCATTTAACTTAAATTTAGTTAAGTTTGTAAACAAGAGAATCAGCACCAATGTCAACTTGTTGTAAATATTTCAATGTATGAGCGATATTGTTGTGCTAACTATAAGCTATTGTATTATAGCGTAGTCTGAAATGGGCTTGATGACGAAAAAACTAACAATTATTTATGTCAAATAACTTTATCAATTAATAAATAGTTATACGTCAGCAGACAGTAGCAATTACCTACCTAAACTCTTCATATGAGTGGGTCTCAACATTTTCTTTGCGTTCTCTTTCATTCGTTACATCACAAAAAATACGTCAAGTACTAATATAAAGGCGTAATATATAGACGCACAATTTGAGAATACTTTGGTATAAGAGTTCCATTTTTAGGGTTCCGTAGTCAACTAGGAACCCTTATAGTTTCGCCATGTCTGTCTGTCTGTCCGTCCGTCCTCGCTTAATCTCTGTGACCGTTAGCACTAGAAAGCTGAAATTTGGTACCAATATGTATATCGACCACGCCGACAAAGTGGTAAAATAAAAATTGGAAAAAAAATGTTTTATTAGGGTATATGCAAAGAGGGAAGTGATTTTTTTTTTAATTTCAACCCTGACGTGTGATATATTGTTGGATAGGTATTTAAAAATGAAAAGGGGTTTACTAAAATCAGTCTTTGATAATGTCAATAATATCGGAAATAATCGCTCCAAAAGGAAAAATTAAAGCGTCCCCCCCCCCCTCTAACTTTTGACCCGTAGGTTTAAAAAAAATGTAAAAAATCTGGAAAGTAGAACTTTATAAGTACTTTCTAGGAAAATTATTTTGAACTTGATAGAAAGAACAGTTTTTGTACAAAAAAGACAAAAAGGTTGTACAAAATAATTTCTGCGTACTTAGTATGTCAACGTAACAAATAGCCTTTTTTTTAACTTATAAGTGGGAACACTTATTGTGACGGACGGGAAACTACGAAACCCTACATTGAGCGTGGCCCGACACGCTCTTGGCCGGTTTTTTTTTTATTTAACCACCCTCGCCTCGGTGTCAAATAGTGTATCAAAGTATGAAACTTTGAAAACGCAGGAAACAGCTATAATCTATTCTATTTGCTTAGTTATTAAAACAATCTTGACATGTCTATGTTAGGTACGTAATCAACTAAATTTAAATAATATAATCTTTGTTTATGTATGTCTTTCATACGATTTCTTTTACATTTAATTAACTGCCTAAACAAATGGAATATAGTTAGCTATAAGAATAAAAACAGTGCCTTTGTATATAATACTTTTGTTATCTATGTTTGTTGAAAATCGAATGCTTTTTGAATAACATTTTCTCTATTAAGTACTATATCGAGTAGGTAAGCCAAATATAAAATATACCTACATGTTTACAAAATAATTCGGTTGGAAGATGATTTTGCATTTATTTTTAGAAATGGATCATACATTTAATAATTCACTGAGTTTGACTCATGAACCACATATATTTTGTCATATTTCTTTATTAAATTAAAATATAATAAATCGGTCAAGGTAGATCTCTGGTGTAACGTTCGGTGTAGTTTACTACTACGAATTCTACCAAAATGGTATATTTCTAGTTTTTCGAAAAGCGCATGGGTTTTTGTTTGATGTTTTTTTTATTGCCAACAAATGCGATCTCAATTGTTTAGTTTCTTTTATTACTTCATTTTAAAGTAGTACATTAGAATCTAAGCTTTTGTTGGTATTTCATGGACATTTATATAGAGAAAGACTTTTTTAGTTGTTTTAAACACCTCTTTATTACTGTTACAATAAATATATTTACTTGTAGAGTATTTACGTCCAATAAGTCGTAATTTGCTAAACTCACAAAGTTAATTATCATGTTTTTACCTTAAAACCAATTATGTGTTTGTTATTTTTAAGTAACATAGAATATGTTTAGATGATAGTTTTCAAAATAAATACATTTAAATATGTACAAAATTTATTATTTTTGTTTAATTTTCTTGAAACCCTCTGTAGCCATCAAAATTAGATGTTTGGCTAAACTAATGGTAGCCACATTCTACTGAACTACACTACACAGAATTAAAAAAAGTATTTTTTTTTCAATGCACTTCCTTTAAAATTGGCTTTTTCAACCCTACTTATTATATTAGGCTCGATCAACGTTGGCGGCAACTTTTTTTTGACGTGACAACGTCTTAAATTAGGTTGCGGCTGGGAGTCACTTATGAAAAAGTGTAACGCTCGGTAACGTTACGATGAGTCACCGAACGAGAGAGAGGCCCGCCGAATGCCTTGCGTCTCTCTCCCACTCAACTATGATCGGTAAAAGACGTTGTCACGTAAAATCTTCGCCCGTAAAACCGACTTTACAGGCAACCATTTTTTAAAAGCAAAGAGGCGCTTGTTTTTATAGTCTTAATCTTTCAATCTTACCTACTGCCCTCATCCCATTTTACTTGGGGTCGGCGAACATGTCTTTTTCTTCCATACCAACCTGTCAGCCGTCATGCTATCACTAACTCCTTTCTCCTTCTTATCATTCATAACTACAATCCATCCATTTTTTCTTCAGTCTTCCTCTCCCCTTGCAACCCTCTACATTCATACTCATAACTGTCCTAACTATATGCGTCTCATCCCTCCTCTTCACATGCCCATACCACGACGAACGATTTACGCTCGACTATTTATAGTCATAATATTTAATGAAAATTTAAATTATGTCTATGAGCAGAATATCAAAATGAACATGATTATTATTACATTAACACATTTATTTGTGTTTTTAATTAAAAAATAATTGAATTTCTTATTTACAATACTAGGCTGTATCTTCATGTCTTTGCTTCTACTTGAACCTGCCGAAAAAGCGCGGGAAAAATAAAAATGAAATACATAAATATAAACAATAGGTTACTTAATAGTTCGGGACAAAAATGTCGAATTTAAGTTTAGAAGTGAATTATTTTGAAGAGAGGCAAAAAACGCGTGCAATAACAAACTTTCTCCACATCATCAAAATGTACTATTTTGTTGTTATTATGATGTAACTGAGTCGGTTGCTTTCATTTCATTGTTGCTAAATTAAAACTGGAAAAAGCAATAAAGTATTACGAATCGTTGGTATGGAAGTATAGAAAATTGTTGCTAGGCATTTGTTATAATCTATATATAATCTACTTTATAATCTTCTTACACTACCTTGCATATATTTACGTGATATTTGTATGTTTGTTCATAAAAACATTGATACATTTACCAGAAATAAAGATATCCATAACTATAATACAAGAAATAAAAATAAATTATACCAACCCCCATCCAAAATAAAAATGCTATACCACAGTCCAAAATACATGGCAATTAAAATATATAACAAACTGCCGCAAGCAATTAAAGACGAAACCAGAATTGTCCCATTTAATAATAAATTAAAATCCCTTTTACTAAAAAACTGCTATTACTCTATTGAAGAATACCTAAACCAAAATCCTAGATAAATTAAACCTGCACTTATATAAATACTACCACACACACACTTACATAAATACACCCACCAAAATACACCTACCCAAATTTATAAAATTAATACGGCGATCATAAAAAAGAATAAATATCTTGATTTATATAAATTGATTACTATTAAAAATAATTATAAATGTAAAATATCTATTAAAATGTTATTAGCCTCTCAAACCTCAAAGTTTGCAATGCCTGAAAAAGGCCGCTAAGTTGTAAGGACTACTTGATATTATATATAAGACCACAAATGTACACTTAGTAAGCAAATAAATACATTGAACATTGTTGAATTTTTCGCTTCCTCAGAAGCATCCTCTTGTTAGAAGGAGTATGTACAGTGAGCGATGAATGTTGATATGATAGAGATGTATCAGTTGTCTGGTCAGCACAGTACAGTCTGAGGTCGTGGGTATCGCCCTGTGCCTGCTGTGCGGCAGTCGCGGCGCGCACACCGCCTGCCTCCCGGGCGCGCAACTGTTCGTGTGCGCGGTGTGCGCGCCCGCGGCGCAGCCCGAGCACATCGAGCGCCTCGCAACGTGTATTCAACAGGGTAACTATATATCAATAATTAAAAACAATAACAAAGTTTAACAGTTTTGGCAACAACAGTTTAGCAATGAGCAAGCAGGACAGAAGTAAGCATCGAACGTATGCGAGTGACAGAGACGCCATCTTTCGCGAGACCGCGCATTCGCGGTACATGTTTGGTTGTAAAATCGACTACTACGCAGCCAATTGCGACGAACTTCAGAGGGGCAAACTTACGTGACGCGAACTATACCCGTAAACGCGCTTCATGCGCGCGCTTGTATCATCAATGCAAATGCAACGATCAGCATCTACGGCGCTGAAGACGCGCGTTCCTGAAAAGCGACGAGGGTATTTTTACTACATGTAACTGTATATACTACGGTATTTTTACATATTACTGTAACATATTGCTTTGAGGAAAGTGATTTATTTGTAAATGTGTTGCACTAAATGTTCGTGAACTTGATTAGCTTTCATGTCCTAATTAATACTACGTGTATTTTTGGTCTTGCACAACCTCTCTGCACAAACTCTGAAATCTGATATTATTTCGAGATTTCAGAGTAGATTCAATATAAGGGAGCCTGTGTGGTCACATACCTCTGATATTGCAGATCATCAGCTTGTTCGTTATCTAATGATATAAACATGATAATGAAATGACCACTCTCTTTATTCCCGCAGTGATAACTGAAGAACAGCGCGAGACCTCGTCGCGAACTCGTCGCGGACCTGTGATGACGTCACGCATGTCTCTGCGACGAACTAAACGACACACAAACGAACACAACGCGTAAGTATTATCCGTACTAATATTTAAATGCGAAAGTAACTCTGTCTGTCTGTCTCTTCTTCACGCCTAAACCACTGAACCGGTTTGAATGAAATTTGGTACAGATATAGTCTGGGACCCGAGAAAGGACATAGGATAGTTTTTATCCCGGAAATCCCCCGGGAACGGGACCTGTTATTCTACGCGGACGAAGTCGCGAAGTGTATTTTATGTACAACTAGCTGTCCCCCGCGGCTTCACCCGCGTTATATCAGATTTTTGGTTACTAAAAAAAGAAGATAAAAAGTATTCCATGTCCGTCCCCTTGTCCTAAGCTACCCAATTTTCAGCCATTTCTGGCTACATACTGTACAAGGAAAATCCGATCATGATCCAAAGTTTTTCCAAATATCTCCCGCGGTTTCACCGGCGCGGCGTTATAACAGATTTTTGTATATTGGTTACTACTCCGAATTTTACTCGAAACTACGTTTTATGTCACGTCCCACGGAAATGGGATAAAAACAAAAAAAAGAAGATAAAAAGGTATTCTATGTCCGTCCCTGGTCCTAAGCTACCTCCCCACCAATTTTCAGCCAAATCGGTTCTGCCGTTCTTGAGTTATAAAATGTGTAACTAGCACGACTTTCTTTTATACATATATATATATGTAGATGTAGATATGTTCCATGTATATAATATAATGATGTTTTCACTATGTCCAGGCCCTCGTCTTCTTCGACGTCGACAAACACAACTGAAGTTATACCAGAAAGTGAGTTCATTATTTTATTTATTTACTAGCTGACCCGTGCCTTCGTTGTGCGGTAAACATCCGCCTGGCTAGACAAAAACTGAGATAGTTCGGCTAATATGCATGATATCTTTATAATTTATAGCCTATAGCACTCAGGAATAATGTATCTTTCTACCAGTGAAACAATTTTCAAAATTGGTTCATTACTTCCGGAGATTACCCCTACATACAAACAAATTTTACCTCTGTATAATATTAGTATAGATAATAATAAAAAATATATTAACGAAGAATTTCGCTATTTTTCTATATCTATGCTAATATTATAAAGAGGAAAAATTTGCATGTATTTATGTTTGTTACGAATAAACTCAAAAACTAAACGGATTTCGATAATTCTTTCACCATAAAAGCTACATTATCCCTGAGTAACATAGGCTAGAATAAATAAATGAAATAACCGACCGATACCTACATTTAATTCCCTCGGCTCTGTTACAATAAAGTGTAACATATCCTCGCTGTTCCAGTCGCCACTAACACGTCGTCAAGTCGACAAACTCTAAACCTATCGACTCCTAAGAAACCAACCACAGCGAACATTCTAGAAAACCTCCTGAAAAACAAGTGTTCGCCGAAAAAAGACTACAAATCGACTTCCAAAGCCGACGACTTCAAAAGTCGATCTCCGGGTAAAGGCTTCGAGTTGTATATCTCTCCGACTAAGTTTCTGGAGGACAGACTGAAGAATACGAATGGAGAATATGTGATGGATAAACAGTTGGTAGAAGATCTGAGGAAGAAGTTCAAGAAGCCTAAACCTCTGTGTGAGAAGAAGAAGATGGTCAAGTAAGTGTTGTTTGAGAACTAGCCTACGCCCGCGGCTTCGCTTGCTTTAGAAAGAGACAAAAGTAGCCTTTGTCACTTTCCATCAGTCGGTGTTAAATAACATTGTTACCTGCCTGTGAAAGTCCAATCAATATCGGTTCAGCCGTTGCGGGAATCACTCCGTAAAATAATTCACATGACAAATATGCCAAAAAAAAAACAATGTTTCTCTATCTGTTTGTCCCGAGTAATCCCCAAAACGGCTGGAGCTATTTAACGGAACTTTCACAGTAAGATAGCTAAATTAAACTATAGATAGACACTTGAAATTCATTTATTTATATTGTTATTTGATTTCGGACTCATATTAACTACAAGTCCAGGTTTCCTCACGATGTTTTCCTTCACAAGTCACATTGATACTTGCCCGGATTCGAACCCACAACCTCTTGTACACTCGGCTACACACCAAGCTACACAAAACCAGTTAGCTGACCTCGCATTGTGTATGTTTTTCTTACAATCAGAAGTCAGCTTATACTGGTTAAGTATAGCTAGGCCATCAATCGTGCCTTCTCTGTATGAGAAGAGGCCTCTGCCCTGCAGTGGGACAGTAATAGGCTGGTATTATTATTGATTGTTATTAAATAGTAGAATGACTTCCAGTGACATCCTGAGCGGCTTGTTCGACAACTTGCTGAAGGACTGCACACAGAAGCAGTCAGCCAAACAGTGGCGCGAGCCTCACTGCTGCGATATATCGCACGACTGCGTTCACATATTACACGTGAGTCATTATTTACTTCTGTGGTCATATTATTGGAAATATGCAATCACGCAATTAACAAGAATTCTCGCTAAATAATTCAACTTCAACTCTAAATTAATGGCCCTTGTGGAAAAGACACCACAATTCTGCCAATAACACGTGAATAAACCATCAAACGCTGGAAAGTATTTAGCGAGAATTAATTATTGTAAACATAAACTTCAAAATAAGATTACCACTTATACTTGAGCCAAATTCGATAAAGAATACAGGTAAACAAGCCAACATAAGGTTATAACAACTCACTTTTTACAAATGTATTATTTACATGATTATCGCCTTTTTCACGCTAACTATGTATTAAGAAATTCTATTGCAGCATATTTTAGAATCACTCAAATAACATGCATATTACCTCGTTATTTCGAAAAACCAAGAAACGGTTTGCTTACCTCTATTCTTTATTGAATTTGGCTCAAGAATAATTATTTATTACGAACACAACGTGCACATACAGATCATAGAATGTAAAACGAAAGTGTCAAAAACAAAAACTATTAAACCTCTTACAGTACCAGAGGCGCAGGTAAATCATTCATACAGCCACATATAAATAAAATATAACTTCAATACATAATATGACATACTGCGGTCAAGTCACATGAACAATCTGATGAAAAGCTATATCAGTCAAAGTTTCATCAAAATTTGGTCAGTAGTTTTTGCGTGAAAGAGTAACAAACACACACACACACACTCGCACGCACACTTGTAAATGTACCTACACGTCTATAAGTATCAGAAATAAATGAATTGTGAGCAATGTGTTATAACTCTGTTTGTGCCTATATTGTGTTATAAGTTCTAATAATAATAAATATAAATATCTTACGACAACTCACACACGGCCATCTGAATCCTAACTAAGCAGAGCTTGTGTTATGGTAACCATACAACTGATATACATATTACTTATATAATTTATAACTACATACGTATCAAAGATAAATCACACCCAGACACAGAACAAACAATCATGCTCACCACACTAGGTGGGAATCGAACCCACGACCTCCGGCTTCGCAGTCAGAGCTACTACCAACAGGCCCGTCTACTGTTCAAATTACTGCATTTTATTGTACTTTGTCAAGTCCTTATCTTCAAATGTTATAACGACTAGACACTACTATTTAACAAAATATTCCAATGATATTATAAGTAAAAAGGTGTACATAGGTTACCTATACGACATTCTATCTTCAAAAACGGCACACTAACGCACACATAAATAAATAAATTATTATTATAACTTGGTCAAATAGCCACATTTTAAAGTGCTACATACTACTTATTATACTGGTTATACTGCCTATGACCTATCTACACATTTTTACTTATATCATTGAAATATTCTCAATATTCTTCTTACAGGACACTCCACCTTCCCAGTCCAACAAAGAGAACAGCAGAACAGCCACAAGGGTAGAGAACAATCCAGAAGAAACATCCTCGTTCACGAGCGCAGAGAGAGCTTCCTTACTGCTCCTCACATCCACTACTGAGCGCGCAACTATACACCCCGAGTGCTCCTCACACAAACTACTTCAAACTGTCCACACTCTCACACACTCCGCTCTACAAACATCTGACAAACACGAAATACTCCACGTCGATGACATTCTAATACAAAACAATCAAAATGAACAATTTCTCAAACAAATCGAACTGACAAGTCCCGAGAAGAGCAACAAATGTGCATTCAAGTTTAGCCCTTATAACAAGGAGGTTTTGGCTCAAAATATTGATATAGACGTGGAGAGATTCAAGGATCAATATCTTAACGAGGTCGGCTTACAAAGAGTAGTGAAAAAAGAAGTTGAAGAAAATATACCAGAGAAAAAGTCCTCGAAAAAACATCGCAAAAGAAAAAGGGACGACGAGAAAATAGTACTAAAATACGAGTCGAAAAAGAGGAAAAAGAATCGCAAAAATATATCTATTAAAGACAAAAATATTCAAGTGAAAATTAAATGGCGACAAGAGCAGTTCAAATTGAAAATTACTGATTCGAAAAAGAAGAAGAAATGTAACAAGTTTAAACAGTACATTCTAGAATGTTCGCCGAAGAATTGTTCTACGATTAAACCGCAGAATGACATAACTCCTTTGAAAAGAAAGTATATTAAACAAGAGAAAACTCCAGATAATTTAGTTCAGACTTGTATTCACAAGTTTTTTAAAATCATGTCTCCGAAGGATTGAGAGAATTGTTTGTGTTAGTTGTGTATAGTCAAAGTATCGGAGCCCTAGGGCTCTGTACAACTGAGCAGGGCTCGGCAACAACACTGCTTACAAAGTTTACATTATTTCAGACTACGCTATATGTAGGGTGACTGGTAATTATTGTACGATACTCAAATAGAAATTGTGCTCATGATAATCAACAACTTTTACCATACCAACGAGCAAAAATATATCAGCTGTTCAGGGGGCGTACCACAAGCCCTTACAGCAGTATTACTTTGATATTACTTTCAGAGGGAAAGAGACGGCGCTAGACAACGTGTCTAACGCTGTCACTTGCACACTCCTGCAACAGGACTAAAACTATCTTACTTTAAACGTCATGGTAAGGGGGCTGTACATTTATGTTTGCCTAATGTACTGAACAGCTGATATTTTTTTCGCGATTCCGGCTTTGCTCCCATAATAAAAATAGTTTGTTATCATGAGCACAATAACGTGTCTAAGTATCGTACACTATTTACCAGTCTATATAATGTACTGTATTAAGATAAAAGTGAACAGTTTGTTTGTTTGGTTGATGTAACGCGCTATTGTTGTGTACATAATCATCGAGCAAGGCTAAATAACATCACACTACTCGCTACAACGATACAGTAACAGAGATGCGGGCGACACCGCGGGGCACAGCTAGTATAATAGTTCAGAGCACATCAGTATCGACACTATACATGTACAGCGAGCGTATATAATATACTATAGCACAATGGTGCCGATTCTCTTATTCACAAACTAACGTAAATTTAAGTTAAATGCATCTTTCTCTTTCCATTTAGTTAAGAAAAGGACAGAAAATAAAATATCAGCTAAGCCCTGTCAAATTTAGACACTCCATAGATAATTTAGACGCCATTTAAAAACATGGCGCCTAATATACGTCAATTTTCTTCAGGCGCTGTCTAATTTGACAGGATTAAACTAAAATGTATCTTCTGTCTTTTTCTTTAAGAAATGGAAAGAGAAAGATGCATTTAACTTAAATTTAGTTAAGTTTGTAAACAAGAGAATCAGCACCAATGTCAACTTGTTGTAAATATTTCAATGTATGAGCGATATTGTTGTGCTAACTATAAGCTATTGTATTATAGCGTAGTCTGAAATGGGCTTGATGACGAAAAAACTAACAATTATTTATGTCAAATAACTTTATCAATTAATAAATAGTTATACGTCAGCAGACAGTAGCAATTACCTACCTAAACTCTTCATATGAGTGGGTCTCAACATTTTCTTTGCGTTCTCTTTCATTCGTTACATCACAAAAAATACGTCAAGTACTAATATAAAGGCGTAATATATAGACGCACAATTTGAGAATACTTTGGTATAAGAGTTCCATTTTTAGGGTTCCGTAGTCAACTAGGAACCCTTATAGTTTCGCCATGTCTGTCTGTCTGTCCGTCCGTCCTCGCTTAATCTCTGTGACCGTTAGCACTAGAAAGCTGAAATTTGGTACCAATATGTATATCGACCACGCCGACAAAGTGGTAAAATAAAAATTGGAAAAAAAATGTTTTATTAGGGTATATGCAAAGAGGGAAGTGATTTTTTTTTTAATTTCAACCCTGACGTGTGATATATTGTTGGATAGGTATTTAAAAATGAAAAGGGGTTTACTAAAATCAGTCTTTGATAATGTCAATAATATCGGAAATAATCGCTCCAAAAGGAAAAATTAAAGCGTCCCCCCCCCCCTCTAACTTTTGACCCGTAGGTTTAAAAAAAATGTAAAAAATCTGGAAAGTAGAACTTTATAAGTACTTTCTAGGAAAATTATTTTGAACTTGATAGAAAGAACAGTTTTTGTACAAAAAAGACAAAAAGGTTGTACAAAATAATTTCTGCGTACTTAGTATGTCAACGTAACAAATAGCCTTTTTTTTAACTTATAAGTGGGAACACTTATTGTGACGGACGGGAAACTACGAAACCCTACATTGAGCGTGGCCCGACACGCTCTTGGCCGGTTTTTTTTTTATTTAACCACCCTCGCCTCGGTGTCAAATAGTGTATCAAAGTATGAAACTTTGAAAACGCAGGAAACAGCTATAATCTATTCTATTTGCTTAGTTATTAAAACAATCTTGACATGTCTATGTTAGGTACGTAATCAACTAAATTTAAATAATATAATCTTTGTTTATGTATGTCTTTCATACGATTTCTTTTACATTTAATTAACTGCCTAAACAAATGGAATATAGTTAGCTATAAGAATAAAAACAGTGCCTTTGTATATAATACTTTTGTTATCTATGTTTGTTGAAAATCGAATGCTTTTTGAATAACATTTTCTCTATTAAGTACTATATCGAGTAGGTAAGCCAAATATAAAATATACCTACATGTTTACAAAATAATTCGGTTGGAAGATGATTTTGCATTTATTTTTAGAAATGGATCATACATTTAATAATTCACTGAGTTTGACTCATGAACCACATATATTTTGTCATATTTCTTTATTAAATTAAAATATAATAAATCGGTCAAGGTAGATCTCTGGTGTAACGTTCGGTGTAGTTTACTACTACGAATTCTACCAAAATGGTATATTTCTAGTTTTTCGAAAAGCGCATGGGTTTTGTTTGATGTTTTTTTTATTGCCAACAAATGCGATCTCAATTGTTTAGTTTCTTTTATTACTTCATTTTAAAGTAGTACATTAGAATCTAAGCTTTTGTTGGTATTTCATGGACATTTATATAGAGAAAGACTTTTTTAGTTGTTTTAAACACCTCTTTATTACTGTTACAATAAATATATTTACTTGTAGAGTATTTACGTCCAATAAGTCGTAATTTGCTAAACTCACAAAGTTAATTATCATGTTTTTACCTTAAAACCAATTATGTGTTTGTTATTTTTAAGTAACATAGAATATGTTTAGATGATAGTTTTCAAAATAAATACATTTAAATATGTACAAAATTTATTATTTTTGTTTAATTTTCTTGAAACCCTCTGTAGCCATCAAAATTAGATGTTTGGCTAAACTAATGGTAGCCACATTCTACTGAACTACACTACACAGAATTAAAAAAAGTATTTTTTTTTCAATGCACTTCCTTTAAAATTGGCTTTTTCAACCCTACTTATTATATTAGGCTCGATCAACGTTGGCGGCAACTTTTTTTTGACGTGACAACGTCTTAAATTAGGTTGCGGCTGGGAGTCACTTATGAAAAAGTGTAACGCTCGGTAACGTTACGATGAGTCACCGAACGAGAGAGAGGCCCGCCGAATGCCTTGCGTCTCTCTCCCACTCAACTATGATCGGTAAAAGACGTTGTCACGTAAAATCTTCGCCCGTAAAACCGACTTTACAGGCAACCATTTTTTAAAAGCAAAGAGGCGCTTGTTTTTATAGTCTTAATCTTTCAATCTTACCTACTGCCCTCATCCCATTTTACTTGGGGTCGGCGAACATGTCTTTTTCTTCCATACCAACCTGTCAGCCGTCATGCTATCACTAACTCCTTTCTCCTTCTTATCATTCATAACTACAATCCATCCATTTTTTCTTCAGTCTTCCTCTCCCCTTGCAACCCTCTACATTCATACTCATAACTGTCCTAACTATATGCGTCTCATCCCTCCTCTTCACATGCCCATACCACGACGAACGATTTACGCTCGACTATTTATAGTCATAATATTTAATGAAAATTTAAATTATGTCTATGAGCAGAATATCAAAATGAACATGATTATTATTACATTAACACATTTATTTGTGTTTTTAATTAAAAAATAATTGAATTTCTTATTTACAATACTAGGCTGTATCTTCATGTCTTTGCTTCTACTTGAACCTGCCGAAAAAGCGCGGGAAAAATAAAAATGAAATACATAAATATAAACAATAGGTTACTTAATAGTTCGGGACAAAAATGTCGAATTTAAGTTTAGAAGTGAATTATTTTGAAGAGAGGCAAAAAACGCGTGCAATAACAAACTTTCTCCACATCATCAAAATGTACTATTTTGTTGTTATTATGATGTAACTGAGTCGGTTGCTTTCATTTCATTGTTGCTAAATTAAAACTGGAAAAAGCAATAAAGTATTACGAATCGTTGGTATGGAAGTATAGAAAATTGTTGCTAGGCATTTGTTATAATCTATATATAATCTACTTTATAATCTTCTTACACTACCTTGCATATATTTACGTGATATTTGTATGTTTGTTCATAAAAACATTGATACATTTACCAGAAATAAAGATATCCATAACTATAATACAAGAAATAAAAATAAATTATACCAACCCCCATCCAAAATAAAAATGCTATACCACAGTCCAAAATACATGGCAATTAAAATATATAACAAACTGCCGCAAGCAATTAAAGACGAAACCAGAATTGTCCCATTTAATAATAAATTAAAATCCCTTTTACTAAAAAACTGCTATTACTCTATTGAAGAATACCTAAACCAAAATCCTAGATAAATTAAACCTGCACTTATATAAATACTACCACACACACACTTACATAAATACACCCACCAAAATACACCTACCCAAATTTATAAAATTAATACGGCGATCATAAAAAAGAATAAATATCTTGATTTATATAAATTGATTACTATTAAAAATAATTATAAATGTAAAATATCTATTAAAATGTTATTAGCCTCTCAAACCTCAAAGTTTGCAATGCCTGAAAAAGGCCGCTAAGTTGTAAGGACTACTTGATATTATATATAAGACCACAAATGTACACTTAGTAAGCAAATAAATACATTGAACATTGTTGAATTTTTCGCTTCCTCAGAAGCATCCTCTTGTTAGAAGGAGTATGTACAGTGAGCGATGAATATGTTGATATGATAGAGATGTATCAGTTGTCTGGTCAGCACAGTACAGTCTGAGGTCGTGGGTATCGCCCTGTGCCTGCTGTGCGGCAGTCGCGGCGCGCACACCGCCTGCCTCCCGGGCGCGCAACTGTTCGTGTGCGCGGTGTGCGCGCCCGCGGCGCAGCCCGAGCACATCGAGCGCCTCGCAACGTGTATTCAACAGGGTAACTATACATAAATAATTAAAAACAATAACAAAGTTTAACAGTTTTGGCAACAACAGTTTAGCAATGAGCAAGCAGGACAGAAGTAAGCATCGAACGTATGCGAGTGACAGAGACGCCATCTTTCGCGAGACCGCGCATTCGCGGTACATGTTTGGTTGTAAAATCGACTACTACGCAGCCAATTGCGACGAACTTCAGAGGGGCAAACTTACGTGACGCGAACTATACCCGTAAACGCGCTTCATGCGCGCGCTTGTATCATCAATGCAAATGCAACGATCAGCATCTACGGCGCTGAAGACGCGCGTTCCTGAAAAGCGACGAGGGTATTTTTACTACATGTAACTGTATATACTACGGTATTTTTACATATTACTGTAACATATTGCTTTGAGGAAAGTGATTTATTTGTAAATGTGTTGCACTAAATGTTCGTGAACTTGATTAGCTTTCATGTCCTAATTAATACTACGTGTATTTTTGGTCTTGCACAACCTCTCTGCACAAACTCTGAAATCTGATATTATTTCGAGATTTCAGAGTAGATTCAATATAAGGGAGCCTGTGTGGTCACATACCTCTGATATTGCAGATCATCAGCTTGTTCGTTATCTAATGATATAAACATGATAATGAAATGACCACTCTCTTTATTCCCGCAGTGATAACTGAAGAACAGCGCGAGACCTCGTCGCGAACTCGTCGCGGACCTGTGATGACGTCACGCATGTCTCTGCGACGAACTAAACGACACACAAACGAACACAACGCGTAAGTATTATCCGTACTAATATTTAAATGCGAAAGTAACTCTGTCTGTCTGTCTCTTCTTCACGCCTAAACCACTGAACCGGTTTGAATGAAATTTGGTACAGATATAGTCTGGGACCCGAGAAAGGACATAGGATAGTTTTTATCCCGGAAATCCCCCGGGAACGGGACCTGTTATTCTACGCGGACGAAGTCGCGAAGTGTATTTTATGTACAACTAGCTGTCCCCCGCGGCTTCACCCGCGTTATATCAGATTTTTGGTTACTAAAAAAAGAAGATAAAAAGTATTCCATGTCCGTCCCCTTGTCCTAAGCTACCCAATTTTCAGCCATTTCTGGCTACATACTGTACAAGGAAAATCCGATCATGATCCAAAGTTTTTCCAAATATCTCCCGCGGTTTCACCGGCGCGGCGTTATAACAGATTTTTGTATATTGGTTACTACTCCGAATTTTACTCGAAACTACGTTTTATGTCACGTCCCACGGAAATGGGATAAAAACAAAAAAAAGAAGATAAAAAGGTATTCTATGTCCGTCCCCTGGTCCTAAGCTACCTCCCCACCAATTTTCAGCCAAATCGGTTCTGCCGTTCTTGAGTTATAAAATGTGTAACTAGCACGACTTTCTTTTATACATATATATATATGTAGATGTAGATATGTTCCATGTATATAATATAATGATGTTTTCACTATGTCCAGGCCCTCGTCTTCTTCGACGTCGACAAACACAACTGAAGTTATACCAGAAAGTGAGTTCATTATTTTATTTATTTACTAGCTGACCCGTGCCTTCGTTGTGCGGTAAACATCCGCCTGGCTAGACAAAAACTGAGATAGTTCGGCTAATATGCATGATATCTTTATAATTTATAGCCTATAGCACTCAGGAATAATGTATCTTTCTACCAGTGAAACAATTTTCAAAATTGGTTCATTACTTCCGGAGATTACCCCTACATACAAACAAATTTTACCTCTGTATAATATTAGTATAGATAATAATAAAAAATATATTAACGAAGAATTTCGCTATTTTTCTATATCTATGCTAATATTATAAAGAGGAAAAATTTGCATGTATTTATGTTTGTTACGAATAAACTCAAAAACTAAACGGATTTCGATAATTCTTTCACCATAAAAGCTACATTATCCCTGAGTAACATAGGCTAGAATAAATAAATGAAATAACCGACCGATACCTACATTTAATTCCCTCGGCTCTGTTACAATAAAGTGTAACATATCCTCGCTGTTCCAGTCGCCACTAACACGTCGTCAAGTCGACAAACTCTAAACCTATCGACTCCTAAGAAACCAACCACAGCGAACATTCTAGAAAACCTCCTGAAAAACAAGTGTTCGCCGAAAAAAGACTACAAATCGACTTCCAAAGCCGACGACTTCAAAAGTCGATCTCCGGGTAAAGGCTTCGAGTTGTATATCTCTCCGACTAAGTTTCTGGAGGACAGACTGAAGAATACGAATGGAGAATATGTGATGGATAAACAGTTGGTAGAAGATCTGAGGAAGAAGTTCAAGAAGCCTAAACCTCTGTGTGAGAAGAAGAAGATGGTCAAGTAAGTGTTGTTTGAGAACTAGCCTACGCCCGCGGCTTCGCTTGCTTTAGAAAGAGACAAAAGTAGCCTTTGTCACTTTCCATCAGTCGGTGTTAAATAACATTGTTACCTGCCTGTGAAAGTCCAATCAATATCGGTTCAGCCGTTGCGGGAATCACTCCGTAAAATAATTCACATGACAAATATGCCAAAAAAAAAACAATGTTTCTCTATCTGTTTGTCCCGAGTAATCCCCAAAACGGCTGGAGCTATTTAACGGAACTTTCACAGTAAGATAGCTAAATTAAACTATAGATAGACACTTGAAATTCATTTATTTATATTGTTATTTGATTTCGGACTCATATTAACTACAAGTCCAGGTTTCCTCACGATGTTTTCCTTCACAAGTCACATTGATACTTGCCCGGATTCGAACCCACAACCTCTTGTACACTCGGCTACACACCAAGCTACACAAAACCAGTTAGCTGACCTCGCATTGTGTATGTTTTTCTTACAATCAGAAGTCAGCTTATACTGGTTAAGTATAGCTAGGCCATCAATCGTGCCTTCTCTGTATGAGAAGAGGCCTCTGCCCTGCAGTGGGACAGTAATAGGCTGGTATTATTATTGATTGTTATTAAATAGTAGAATGACTTCCAGTGACATCCTGAGCGGCTTGTTCGACAACTTGCTGAAGGACTGCACACAGAAGCAGTCAGCCAAACAGTGGCGCGAGCCTCACTGCTGCGATATATCGCACGACTGCGTTCACATATTACACGTGAGTCATTATTTATATACTCTTCCGTGGTCATATTATTGGAAATAGGGTGCAATCACGCAATTAACAAGAATTCTCGCTAAATAATTCAATTTCAACTCTAAATTAATGGCCTTTGTGGAAAAGACACCACAATTCTGCCAATAACACGTGAATAAACCATCAAACGCTGGAGTATTTAGCGAGAATTAATTATTGTTAACTTAAACTTTAAAATAAGATGACCACTTATACTTGAGCCAAATTCGATAAAGAATACAGGTAAACAAACCAATATAGGATTATCACAACTCACTTTTTACAAATCTTCTATTATTTACATGATTATCGCCTTTTTCACGCTAACTATATGTATTAAGAAATTCTATTGCAGCATATTTTAGAATCACTCAAATAATATGCATATTACCTCGTTATTTCGAAAAACCAAGAAACGGTTTGTTTACCTCTATTCTTTATCGAATTTGGCTCAAGAATAATTTATTTATTACGAACACAACGTGCACATACAGATCATAGAATGTAAAACGAAAGTGTCAAAAACAAAAACTATTAGACCTCATACAGTACCAGAGGCACAGGCAAATCATTCATACAGCCACATATAAATAAAATGTAACTTTAACACATATGACATACTGCGGTCAAGTCACATGAACAATCTGATGAAAAGCTATATCAGTCAAAGTTTTATCAAAATCTGGTCAGTAGTTTTGGCGTGAAAGAGTACAATAACACGCACAGAACACAAACTTTCACATTTATAATATTAGTATGATTTTCTGCAAGACATGTACATAATAAATGAATTGTGAGCAGTGTGTTATAACTCTGTTTGTGCCTATATTGTGTTATAAGTTCTAATAATAATAAATATAAATATCTTACGACAACTCTTACACGGTCATCTGATCCCAAGCTAAGCAGAGCTTGTGTTATGGTAACCAGACAACTGATATACATATTACTTATATAGTTTATAACTACATACATATAATAGATAAATCACGCCCAGACACAGAACAAACAATCATGCTCACCACACTAGGTGGGAATCGAACCCACGACCTCCGGCTTCGCAGTCAGAGCTACTACCAACAGGCCCGTCTACTGTTCAAATTACTGCATTTTATTGTACTTTGTCAAGTCCTTATCTTCAAATGTTATAACGACTAGACACTACTATTTAACAAAATATTCCAATGATATTATAAGTAAAAAGGTGTACATAGGTTACCTATACGACATTCTATCTTCAAAAACGGCACACTAACGCACACATAAATAAATAAATTATTATTATAACTTGGTCAAATAGCCACATTTTAAAGTGCTACATACTACTTATTATACTGGTTATACTGCCTATAACCTATCTACACATTTTTACTTATATCATTGAAATATTCTCAATATTCTTCTTACAGGACACTCCACCTTCCCAGTCCAACAAAGAGAACAGCAGAACAGCCACAAGGGTAGAGAACAATCCAGAAGAAACATCCTCGTTCACGAGCGCAGAGAGAGCTTCCTTACTGCTCCTCACATCCACTACTGAGCGCGCAACTGTACACCCCGAGTGCTCCTCACACAAACTACTTCAAACTGTCCACACTCTCACACACTCCGCTCTACAAACATCTGACAAACACGAAATACTCCACGTCGATGACATTCTAATACAAAACAATCAAAATGAACAATTTCTCAAACAAATCGAACGGACAAGTCCCGAGAAGAGCAACAAATGTGCATTCAAGTTTAGCCCTTATAACAAGGAGGTTTTGGCTCAAAATATTGATATAGACGTAGAGAGATTCAAGGACCAATATCTTAACGAGGTCGGCTTACAAAGAGTAGTGAAAAAAGAAGTCGAAGAAAATATACCAGAGAAAAAGTCCTCGAAAAAACATCGCAAAAGAAAAAGGGACGACGAGAAAATAGTACTAAAATACGAGTCGAAAAAGAGGAAAAAGAATCGCAAAAATATATCTATTAAAGACAAAAATATTCAAGTGAAAATTAAATGGCGACAAGAGCAGTTCAAATTGAAAATTACTGATTCGAAAAAGAAGAAGAAATGTAACAAGTTTAAACAGTACATTCTAGAATGTTCGCCGGAGAATTGTTCTACGATTAAACCGCAGAATGACATAACTCCTTTGAAAAGAAAGTATATTAAACAAGAGAAAACTCCAGATAATTTAGTTCAGACTTGTATTCACAAGTTTTTTAAAATCATGTCTCCGAAGGATTGAGAGAATTGTTTGTATTAGTTGTGTATAGTCAAAGTATCGGAGCCCTAGGGCTCTGTACAACTGAGCAGGGCTCGGCAAACACACTGGTTACAAAGTTTACATTATTTCAGACTACGCTATATATAGGGTGACTGGGAATTATTGTACGATACTCAAATGCGTGATTGTGCTCATGATAATCAACAACTTTTACCATACCAACGAGCAAAAAAATATCAGCTGTTCAGGGGGCGTACCACAAGCCCTTATAGCAGTATTACTTTGATATTACTTTCAGTGGGAAAGAGACGGCGCTAGACAACGTGTCTAACGCTGTCACTTGCACAATCCTGCAACAGGACTAAAACAATCTTACTTTAAACGTCATGGTAAGGGGGCAGTACATTTATGTTTGCCTAATGTACTGAACAGCTGATATTTTTTTCGCGATTCCGGCTTTGCTCCCATAATAAAAATTGTATAATGTACTGTATTAAGATAAAAGCTTACAGTTTGTTTGTTTGGTTGATGTAACGCGCTATTGTTGTGTACATATTTATCGAGCAAGGCTAAATAACATCACACTACTCGCTACAACGATACAGTAACAGAGATGCGGGCGACACCGCGGGGCACAGCTAGTATAATAGTTCAGAGCACATCAGTATCGACACTATACATGTACAGCGAGCGTATATAATATACTATAGCACATGGTGCCGATTCTCTTGTTCACAAACTAACGTAAATTTAAGTTAAGTGCATCTTTCTCTTTCCATTTAATTAAGAAAAGGACAGAAGATAAAATATTAGTTAAGTCCTGTCAAATTTAGACACTCCATAGATAATTTAGACGCGATTTAAAAACATGGCGTCTAAATATACGTCAATTTTCTTCATGCGCTGTCTAATTTGACAGGATTAAACTAAAATGTATCTTCTGTCCTTTTCTTTGAGAAATGTTAAGAGAAAGATGCATTTAACTTAAATTTAGTTAAGTTTGTGAACAACATAATCAGCACCATTGTCAACTTGTTGTAAATATTTCAATGTATCAGCGATATTGTTGTGCTAACTATAAGCTATTGTATTATGGCGTAGTCTGAAATGGGTTTGATGAAGAAAAAACTAACAATTATTTATGTCAAATAACTTTATCAATTAATAAATAGATATAAGACAGCAGACAGTAGCAATTACCCACCTTTAAACCTTTCATATGAGTGGGTCTCAACATTTTCTTTGCGTTCTCTTTCATTCGTTACATCACAAAAAAATACGTCAAGTACTATATAAAGGCGTAATAAATAGACGCACAATTTGAGAATACTTTTTGGTATAAGAGTTCCATTTTTTTTATTCAGAGCAACCCCAAAAACTATTGTAATGTATTTCATCCTTAAAAATTAGATTCCTATTCTTAGATTTTTCATAGCGTACCTATTTGGTTCAATTTAACATCAACAATTTTTGGACTATCCCTTTTGTCAAGAGAAAAGAAACTACTGAAGTTAGAAAGTCTATTTTTATGACGTTGAGAAGCGTTTTTTTTTATTGAACCTCCCTCGCCTCGGTGTCAAATAGTGTCTGAAAGTATGAAACTTTGAAAACGCAGGAAACAGCTATAATCTATTTGCTTAGTTATAAAAACAATCTTGACATGTCTTTATGTAATAAATTTAAATAATCTTTGTTTATGTATGTCTTTCATACGATTTCTTTTACATTTAGTTAACTGCCTAAACAAATGGAATATAGTTAGCTATAAGAATAAAAACAGTGCCTTTGTATATAATACTTTTGTTATCTATGTTTGTTGAAAATCGAATGCTTTTTGAATAACATTTTCTCTATTAAGTACTATATCGAGTAGGTAAGCCAAATATAAAATATACCTACATATTTACAAAATAATTCGGTTGGAAGATGATTTTGCATTTATTTTTAGAAATGGATCATACATTTAATAATTCACTGAGTTTGACTCATGAACCACATATATTTTGTCATATTTCTTTAAGAAATTAAAATATAATAAATCGGTCAAGGTAGATCTCTGGTGTAACGTTCGGTGTAGTTTACTACTACGAATTCTACCAAAATGGTATATTTCTAGTTTTTCGAGAAATGCATGGGTTTTGATGTTTTTTTATTGCCAACAAATGCGATCTCAATTATTTAGTTTCTTTTATTATTTCATTTTAAAGTAGTACATTAGAATCAAAGCTTTTGTTGGTATTTCATGGACATTTATATGGAGAAAGACTTTTTTAGTTGTTTTAAACACCTCTTTATTACTGTTACAATAAATATATTTACTCGTAGAGTACTTACGCCCAATAAGTCGTAGTTTGCTAAACTCACAAAGTTAATTATCATGTTTTTACCTTAAAACCAATTATGTGTTTGTTATTTTTAAGCAACATAGAATATGTTTAGATCATAGTTTTCAAAATAAATTCATTTATTTGTACAAAATTTAGTTTTTTCAATTGTGTTTAATTTTTTTTTATACCCTATAGCCATCAAAATTTGATGTGTGGTAGCCACTATATACTTATATTAACTACTCTACTCTACACATCAGACTTATATTTACACAAACTTGCACAAGTTTCTTTTAACGAGTGTTTGAAGTTTGCGCAAGTATCTGGCAACACAAGTTATAGTATACTTGTGCAAGTGTAAACATGTGCGAGTTAAAGGGGATGCTTCACGGTAGCCCGCAAAATTCAATTTTTTTAACATTTTTTTCAATTTTCCGCTCAGTGTTTGTATATGTGTTGTTATAGAATGATTTGCGAGTGTAAAAGGCCATTAGTTACAAAATTGCAATCATTTGGTTTTGAGGGGGTATATTCTTTATATGAAGTGTAAGTATACACTAAGAAAGGTTTTTGGAAAGTTATAGTTATATTGAATTGTCAAAGTTAATTGTAGCCGGCTGTCGGGCTGCTATTATTTTTCTATTGTATCGTGAATCACGTGTGTTCAAAGGTTTAAAGCGCCTAGCATACGGAAGTTTGGATGGTACAAGGTGCTACAGTCTTGGTGATGGTGAACACACAAACATTCGTTAGTAGGTGGGTCTTATTGTCTTATTCTCAAACTGTTGCGCACAGCACGCGTTGCGCGTTTTAGTTGGGAATATATTAAAAAGTGAAAGACGATATATAGATCAGTTTCGAGAGCCTTGTACGTCGAATCGCGCGCGACCGCTCCCAAAGAGTTCTCAAAGACGACTGACTTGCACTCCTGTGCAGTTGAATAAATAATGTAGGGATAATTGCGGTGTTGTAGCCGGAGGTTGCGACGTTGAAACTTTGCCGTGGCATGCCAGCGATTCAACATACAATATTTCTCGATGTCATTTATTTTTCTTTACAAAAACACATATTTATTTTACATACGTAACATTCTCCCCCTCAGTGTCGTTATTACGACACTCAAACAGTAACAACTCAAAGTTACATTTAGCAGACATACATATTGTTTACAAGTATAAGTTTAATCTATACATCATAGATTTCTTATTTTCAAATTCACTAACAACAAAGTAACACATAAAAATTTTCTTTGCGGCGCTGTTGCTTCAGCCCGTCTTTAAATTAATAAATATTAAAACAAATATAATTATTAAGGGTAGTCGTATGCCCGGCCTACTCTGCAAAAACAATAAACTCCCCTTAGGGTCCACAGTAACCGAAACATACGACGCCAAGAAAAACATTAGTAAATAAACACACTAATACTACCACATGTATGAGGTTATATGATAGATTAAAACACCGCTAACCTAGCTACCGGTCGTTTAAGGAGCCCATTTTTAGTCCTAACATCGACAACCCTTACACGTCCGTCAGTACCGGGGTACAAGGACTGTACTATGCCTTTAGGCCAACAATTACGTGGGGAGTTGGGGTCGACTATTACTACCATGTCTCCAATCTTCAATTGTGTACCTTCTTCTCGCCACTTCCGACGCGGTACTAAATCAGGCAATATCTCTTTCACCCATCTGGCCCAAAAATGGTCAGCTAGACGCTGTGAAATACGCCACTGTTTACGTAAACACAGATCTTTGTCTGTAAACACTCCTGCTTTAGGTAAATTAGATGACGAACCGATAAGAAAATGACAATGAGAGGGAAGTTCTGAATATTTTAAATAGTAATAAAAAGCTCAAGAGTGAGATGGCTGAATTGCATAATCAGTTATGTACCATCACTGCCGAACGGGACAAGCTTCAGCATACTGTGGACAACTTTGACCAGTGTAGCAATGAGTTTGATGTCACTATCAAACGCAACACTGAGCTGAAATGTAGGCTGAGTGAAGCCCAGGATACTATTAGCAAGATGGAGAGTGCTAGCCGGAGACTTCAGACAGAGCAGACTCATGCACTGTTTGATGAACTGGTCTGTGCGACTCCGTTGCATTCTGCCAACTCACTCTTGAAAAATAACAATATTGAAACTATAGATCTCACTTGTGATGATAGTGTTAGATCAAGCCCTCAAATAAAGCTAAAAAATTGTAGTCATAATAAGTTAAAGAGATATATTAAAATTAACAAAATTATTAAAAAGACACAGAAAAAAATTAAATATAATAAAAACTATTTTTCTAAAACCTATAAATCATTAAAAACTTTCCAAAAATTAGAGGAACAAATTAGTGGGCATAAATTATTAATAAAAACAATTAAAAACAATTACGAGGCTGAAATACAACATTTACAGTCAGAGATTCTCCGTTTACAGGATTCCTTACATAATATAACATCCAAGTATGAGATTTCTCAAAAGGAAATGGGAGAGTATATACTGGCAATGAACAGTTTGGTGGATTTATGTAGTGAGAATGAGAGAATGTTCAATTCAATAACAAACAATCTAACACCTGATTGTGAACATAGTCCACCATGCTGTCCACTGTCAGCGGTCTCTAATGAGTCTCCACCATCAGTGGCTCATTCTGTAGAGTTGTCTGAAGGTCTCAGCAGTACTTCCCTCGCCACATCAAGCACAAACCAATTGATAAATAATACTATTTCAAACAATAAAAACCAAATAATTATGTACAGCGATGAAATGGGTAAAAATATAAGCCATAGAATACAACATTACCTTGATGATCAAATAATTAATTGTTGCATGCCTGATGCCAGTTATTGTCAAATAATGGAAAAAGTTATTAGTAGTAAGTACAGTCCAACTACAACTATTGTAATTTTGATTGGGAGAAGGGGAAATGCAAACAGCTTAAAGATAAAGAAGTATTTTGATTTGCTAACTGAGTTAAATGTAAAAAAAATTGTCTTGTTTGCCTTTCCTTACTGTAGTGGCCTGTCACAGACCGAAAACAACATTAGGTATAAATATAATTTAAAACTGCAAACTTTGACATTATATAATGAAAAATTTGAATGGATTGACTCTAATGCACTCATTAGTCAAAATTATTTTATGACCGAAGATAATTATTATCTTTGTAATTTTTTTAAAGGACAGATAGCAGAATCGCTATCAAATTGTTTATATAAGTCAGCCAAGTGTTTGGCTAACTATACTGCTTCTATTGAGCAGTTATTAAGTAATACACTTATTAGTAATGAGCAGAACTTGGAATTTGTTCCAAGTTATTTAAATTACAACTCGCGACAATAGAGTCAACCTCTAGCAATAATTATTTAAATACCGATTTTGACATTGAGACAACAGAGTTAAACTCTGGCAAAAATTTAAGCCAAGATATAATACCACACCCTTTAAATTGTAGCATCTTAAATAAATCTAATAATAATTGCTTGAAAATAGCTCATCAGAATATACAGGGTGTTTTAAGTAAAGAATTGGAATTGGAGTTGTTCATGAACTGTAGTTACATTGACATCCTTTGTGTTACTGAACACTGGTTAAAATCCCATCAGTTCATGTTCAGCTTTAACAATCACCAGGTTGCCAGCTCGTTCAGCAGAGTAAATATGATACGGGGTGGCTCCCTAATAATTATTCGTAATAATATTAAATTTAAAGAACGTAGTGATATTGTAAGCCTTTCTGTTGAACGAGTTATTGAAATTGCTTGCATTGAGCTTGAGCAGTTCATTGTAATGAGTGTATACAAGCCCCCATGTGCTTCCTATGATATTTTTGAGAAATATATGGAAGAAGTTTTATTAAAGACTTGTAATAGCAACAAAACAGTTGTTGTCTGTGGAGACTTTAATATTAATATCCTTGAAAAATCAGCTGCTGTAAATAAATTCATACACCTATTCAAGTCCTATAATTTGTATGCAAGATTCTTTGAGCCGACTAGAATAACTGCCACAAGTGCTACCTGCATTGACAACATTTTTACAAACTTAAGACCTTCCGACCATTTAATTATAAATGTGTTAGAATCTGATCACTGTGGCCAGTTGGTGACTTTCCCTCAGAATAGCAATGTCAGAGCTCAAAGAAAACTTGTGAGTTTTGTTCCTGTAAACAAAAGCCGTCTAGGACAATTTAAAAATAACCTTATGGAAAAGCTACCAAACTTACCATATCATAGTAGCCCAGATCATGCATATAAATTATTATTTAACCTAATAAATTGTGAATTTATGAAGATTTTCACAAAAAAAACATTGCCTGTTAGTGACCGTGTTATGTTTAGTGACTGGGCAACCCCAGGTATTTATAAAAGTAGGCAAAAATTATTTCAGTTGTATGATGAGAAAACGTATAACCACAATGTTAGTTTTACTGAATATGTCAAAAATTATTCAAAAATTTTCAAAAGAGCCTGCTCCTCAGCTAAAGCCATACATATTAAAAATAAAATAAAATCAGCAGGAAATAAAATTAAAACTACTTGGAATATTATTAATTCTGAAACTGGAAGAACCAAAGTACAAAACCGTGACTTCCATTTAAGAATTAATGATGAAGATGTTAAGGCAGACATGGAGGTGGCTACAGAGTTTGAGAATTTCTTTACTAATATTCCCTTGTTAACAACTAAGGATTTGCCGTCTTCCTCCATTTCTGCCTACTCAATACTCACTGAATGTGTACCGGAATGTAACATACACTTCGAATTTAAAACTGTTATTGATAAAGACATAATAGAATCTTTTAAGAACCTCGATATAAAAAAAACCGCTGACCTTTGGGGATTGTCTGTATTTACTATGTCCTCAATAATTGATGTTATATCACCCTTTTTAGCTATTGTTTTTAACTCTTGTATCACATCCGGTGTATTTCCTGATTTGATGAAACTTAGCAAAGTGATTCCATTGTTCAAATCTGGTAGTACAACTGATCCTACAAATTTTCGGCCCATTTCCATATTACCAACTTTGAGTAAAATTTTTGAAAAATTAATATTAAAACAAATGTTAAGACATTTTGATTCACATAATTTGTTTCACCTGAAACAGTATGGTTTTACTAAGGGTCGTTCAACTACGGATGCGGGCGTGGAATTACTTAAAAGCATATTCGAGGCTTGGGAGGAATCGCAAGATGCGCTTGGTATTTTTTGTGATTTATCCAAAGCCTTCGACTGCGTACACCATGACACACTTATCAGGAAATTGTACCACTATGGTATGAGGGGCAGAGCTCTCGACCTTCTGACTTCTTACCTGAGTAATAGAATTCAGAGGGTTGATGTTAATGGTAAGAGGTCTGCTGGATCTGCGGTTACCATGGGTGTTCCGCAGGGTTCAATTCTAGGTCCTTTCTTGTTTTTAATCTATATTAACGATCTACCATTCCACGTAAGAGACAATCATAGAATAGTGTTGTTCGCAGATGACACTTCTCTCGTTTTTAAAATCAAACGTCAATTAATAAATTTTAACGAAATTAACAATGCGCTCTCTAAAGTTGTTCATTGGTTTAATGTAAATAATCTTCTCTTAAACGAAAAAAAAAACTAAACTAATTAAATTTTCTACGCCAAATGTCAGGCAGCTAAGTACCAATGTTCAACTAAATGGAATAGAGTTGAGCCCTGTTGAATCGACAGTTTTTCTTGGACTAACTATTGATGCCAAGTTGCAGTGGGGTCCACACATTGAAAGATTGTCGGGTAGGCTTAGTTCAGCAGCATACGCTGTGAAAAAAATTCGACAGATAACTGATGTGGATACAGCCAGAATTGTTTATTTCAGTTACTTTCATAGTCTTATGTCGTATGGAATTCTTCTCTGGGGAACCTGTGCGGACATCGATACCATCTTTATTTTACAAAAAAGGGCTGTTCGAGCCATTTACAACCTTGGTCCTAGAGAGTCTCTTAGAGAAAAATTCAAAGAAATGAACATTCTGACTGTAGCTTCACAGTATATATTTGAAAACCTAATGTATGTAAAAAAAATATATCGGACTTTAAAAAAAATTCCGATATTCATAGTGTAAATACCAGGAACAAACACAATCTTGCTGTACATCACACTCGCCTCCACAGAGTAGGCAACTCGTTCATGGGTCAATGTATACGCTTTTACAATAAACTTCCTATTGATATTCGAAATTTACCTATCAAAAGATATAAAAACTGTATTAAAACAAAACTCTATAAAAAAGGGTACTATAAAATATCAGATTATTTAGAAGACAAAAAAGCTTGGGATTGAACTGCTCGCTCTGCTAAGCACTATTTAGCCGTCTATAATATATACATATTTTGTTAATAAAACATACTATATTGTAAGTGTACAAGTCATCTAGAATGCACATAATGACTATTCGGCGGGCGACTTGTAAGCCCATGATTTTACAAGCAGTAATGTGGTATCGGTTTGTGGAGCTCCTTTTGATTAAAGTTGAGCTCACTATGCTTTTTGAGGCAGGTTTACCAAAACTGTTTGTGGCACTTTCCTCAAAAGGCTAGCCTGAATGTTATTCTGCATGGTTTGTTGCACAAAAATATTGAAATTGTCTGGACTTTAAAAGAGACGATGATCCCTGAGTTTGTTTCGGCGTTTCTTCTCAGAGGTAGTCCAGTTAGGAAATGCCGGCTCCAACTAGCATAAAAAATATGACATGTAAAAGTGATTTTAAGATCCTACTTGCAAAATAAACGATTTCAATTTCAATTTCAATTTCAATTTCAGTTCGGCGTCAAAGTCTCTTCGTCCCGGGGGTCCACAGAAACATGACCGAGGGGCCGGCTGTTGATAACATTCTCTACTTCAGCTAGGAGGGTAATTAGCGTCTCCTCACGCGGAGCTCTCTCTTTCAGGACCACCTTCAGGGCAGTTTTAACACTGCGTACGAGTCGCTCCCACGATCCCCCCATGTGAGGGCTGGCAGGTGGAATAAAACTCCAAGAAACGCCATTATTCAAAGCTTCGTTCACCACGGTGCTTTTGTCTATATCTTCATAGGCCTTCTTCAGCTCAACCTCTGCGCCGCGCATATTGGTCCCATTGTCTGAGTAAATTCTCGTTGGCCAGCCTCTGCGTGCAGCCATTCTGCGTAAGGCCATTATGAGAGAATCAGTGGTAAGAGACGGTACAATCTCGATGTGTACTGCGCGTACTGTCAGGCACGTAAATAATACACCATAGCGTTTAGGTGTTGACCTTCCAACAGTGACCTCTATTGGTCCAAACAAATCAACTCCTGTAATGGTAAACGGTCTCTGGTGGTGTGTAAGCCTTGCTTCCGGCAAATCGCCAAGTCGAGGTGGTTTCGGTTGAGCTTTTCTTATGCGACAGAACAAACACTGTGACGCAACCGTACGAATAGTAGGACGCAAACGTAATAACCAATATTTTTGACGCAGTTCATTGACCACTAGTTCATTGCAGGCATGGTTTGCGCGAACGTGATAGTGCTTGACAATGAGTCGCGCTACGTGGTCGTGCCCGTCCAGGATCACAGGTGATTTGGTGTCCATAGTGACGTCTCTGGCTACTCCGATTCTTCCACCAACACGAAGCAGCCCAATTTCATCCACTACCGGTGTCAAATTACGAAGTCTGCTATCGCGTTTTAGTTCTTTATTTTGTTTGAACAGCAAAATGTCATTGAAGAAGGTTGTGTTTTGCGAGTGTTTAAGCAATAAAATTTCAGCCCGTTTCATTAGTTCGTGGGTAAGCCCGTCCGTTTTTATCTTTTTACATTTGTCTATAAACAGCAAAACGCTTGCGGTGGCTCGATGCAACCGTAACCAACTAGAGAAACGGGTCGGTTCTGGTACAGGTAAACTATTTATTCTATTATTTTCATGTATTAAATTAATTTTTTCTAATAAATCTTCATCAATTTTTGTTTTATTTTCGGGTTCCCGAGGCCGATCAGAGCGCGGTTGATGTAAAAACGACGGACCAGTAAACCACGACGAGTCGCTGCTTAGTACGTATTCGGTACTTTTAGTGCCAAGATCCGCGACGTTAAGATCCGTCGGCACATAGTGCCACTCTGCTGCTTTACTTAGCTCATCTATTTCGCCTAATCGGTTAGCTATAAAGACTTTATATGTCCTACAATTATTTCTTATCCAATGTAAGACAGTGGTTGAATCTGTCCAATAATAAACTGAATTTGGTTCAAATCGATGTTCCTTTTTTATGCTGCTGGCTAATTTACATCCTAATAGAGCACCCTGTAGTCACAGTTTTACGATCCATACAGTTGTAAAACGAATGTACTTGCATAGAGCAACGGCGGGGAGCTCGAGGGGAAGTGGGCGGCGCGGATCGCTGCCCGCGAGTGCGCGTAGTTGGCGGGCCAAACTTTGGGGCTAACGCATTCGTGTAAATCGCGAGCGAGTTTTCAAGAATCATTAAATAAACTTATTATAATGGTGCACACTTCTTGTTCCGTACGTATGTACCTCGACAACGAGACACAATAAGAATTTAAGATTTCATAGATTTCCCCGTGACGCGAGGTAAGTTTATTCTTATAAATTCGTATTAAACAGGTGGGTATCTACTAATATTTATTTTGTATAAACTCGTCGTGTTTATAGTTACGTATATAATAATTATAGTAGGTACGAGTAAAGTTAAGTTATACATGTATTCGTATACGTTATATTATTACAATCGGAAAAACATTTCAATCGGCATCATTTATATTTCGTATTGTAGGTAAATACGCTTTGCGAACGGGCTATCTCAGGCACTTGGACACTGTTCACGCAATGTTAGGTTATTTATTTATACAAAAGTTAAAAAAACTAAAACTACGACTGACTACGAAAAACCCGGATAAAACAATAAGCAAAGGTACTTAGGTACCTTCTGTCCTGTGTACCAGTCTGTTTCCGGTTATGACCGTAGTCGCATGCCGCTGTGACCTGTCTTTTTTTCTTCTAAAGCTTGTATCTCGAAAACGGTGTGTCCTATCGCAAAAATAATGAAAAATTTGCCCCCCTTTATATAACCCCACAGCCGCGTAATTCTCACTCATATGTAGGTAATATTCAATTATGAAAAAAATAAAGTTTGTCTTTTTTGACAACCCTTGCACATTTGCACGCGGTAGCGTAAATACCTACACGGGCGGCGGCGGCGGTGTCGTCCGACATCAAAGGCGTTTACCAACTGTATGGATCGTTAAACTGTGCTGTAGTTCTAATCGTGGTATGGAGACTGACTTCGTAGGTGTAACTTTACTTTTACTGGCGATGAATGCTACGCTAATACGTCCGTTACTCATTTCCCTACGCCAATACGCAACGGTCGCATACGCGGTCGGAGACGCGTCACAGAATATATGTAAGTCCAAACTCACAACACTTGCGTTCGACTCAGTAAGATAAAAATACCACCGTGGTATTCTGACGTTATTTATTTGTTTAACCTGATTAATCCAATTTTGAAATAAGTTATTTAATTCGTCGCTCAATTCGTCATCCCATTCCATAGCATTTTTCCACGTTTCTCGCATCATTATTTTACCTTTAATTGTAAACGGAATAAGGTAGCCGTGTATATCAAAAATGGACATAACAATACATAATAATTCACGTTTAGTGGGTCTCCTTGTGAGATTTCTGACATCTTCTGGGATACGCTTTAAAGATAAATCGAACCCCAACTCGTCGCTGGCAGGGTACCATAACAGCCCTAGCGTCCTCTCCGGTCGATCTTTGTCCAAAGCGCAGCAGACGCTATCACTTAGCGCTTCCTTTGGCACGTTCTCCAATACGTCTGGCACGTTGCTTGCCCAGTTCCGAATTTCGAAACCACCCTGTTTGTGAATAAATGAAACATCCTGTATGACCTGTTTTGTAAGGTCGACTTCCGGTAAACTATCGATGTAATCATCCATGTAGTGCTGCTTGCATATAACGTCAACAGCTGTCGGGTATTTATTTTTGAAATTTAGCGCGTTTTTATTTTTAATATGTTGCGCGATGAAAGGTGAGCAGTTCGCACCGAATATTAATGACGTCATAACATATTTATTAATTTCTTTCGTGGCGTTATCTCTAAATAAAAACCTAAGTGCATGTTGATCCTTGTTTTTAATTTTTATACGTAAAAACATGTCTTTAATATCTGCAATAATTCCGATCTGATTTTCTCTGAATCTAAACATAATTCCAAATAAGGATTGTAACAAGTCCGGACCGGTTAATAAATAATCGTTGAGAGAATATCCCTGTGTTTTTGCAGCCGCGTCAAAAACTAAACGTAATTTACTTTTGTTGGGGTTATCGACCCCGAAATGTGGTAGGTACCACACGTGTTCGCTAGTCTCCCCTCGTCTAACCTCCTGGCGTAATTGTTTGTAAACAAATGCTGAATGCGTTCCTGATAACGTGACGCGTAAGTGTTGTCGGTTAACATTTTCCTCTCAACTGATTTTAATCGATTAAGGGCATTTTGATAAGAATTCGGCATAACAAAGTTATCATGTTTCCATGGCAATTCTACAAACCATTGGTTATCTATTAATTCACATGAGTTATTCAATATTGTAACAGCACGCAACTCGTCCGCGTTCTGTCGAGGTTTGTTTGAAATACCTATTGAATCTAACTCGAATGATTTTCTTACAATTTCATGCAACTCAGAATCGCGACACGATTGCGCGCTGCTATCACTTGCATTGTTATCAGCTGACATGTTCAAAATATGTATATTATTAACGACACCGTGTACACACCAACCTAGTGACGTTTTTGTGACATAAGGTCCACTTTTCTTATTACCCTTTAAACACATTATAGGGGCGATAAGGTCGTAATTGTCTTGTCCGATTAACAGTTTAGGTTGCGTATCACATTTACATAAGTCGTAGTTTATATAATCCGAATAATCACTAAAGTCTACACATGATACACGTTGAGTAGGTAAATTAAGTTCTTTCATTTTGCGAGCACTCAAATTAAAACGTTCTCCTACTTTATTAGAAATTGAAAAACTTACATTTTCCGTTTGGCATACGAGCTCGCCGGAGTCCCAGGCGCTGCGCGCGCGCATTGTTGTGGTCTTACCGTGGAGCCCGACTTGGTCGGCGACGTCGGCTGCGATGAGCGTCACGGTGGCGCCGTCGTCAAGCAATGCGTGCGTGTGGATATTGTCTTTAGGTCCATGGATAGTAACCGGCACTACTTTTAACAACACTTTAGGCACTGATACACTGACACTATTGGGCGGTCCGGTGTGGGTGTGGCCGACCGTGTGGTCGGTCTGCTGTTCACTGGCCGTCGACTGGATCACGCAGGCTGCATCCGCTGAAGGGCGCGCAATGTCGGGCTGCGCGATGGCTACTGGCGCCGTCGCAGGGGCGGCAGGTTTTGTCCAATGAAGAAGGAAGTGGTGTGGGTGTCCGCACTCACTGCAGTTAGGTGCGCCTCACACGGCAGGTTCTTTATGCTCGCCTAGGCATTTGTAACACAGGTGTTTAGCTCTTACAAACCTCCATCGGTCGCGTCTCATAGCGCGTCGGAATTTACCACATTTTATTAGTGTATGCGATGGAGAGGCTCGGCAAAATATGCATCTAGTATTATTATCAGAGTTCTCAGTAAATGTAAACACAGATTGATGTTTGTTATTGTAAGGTTCTTTCTTTCGATCGATCTGACCTTGGATGTAACTGACTCCCGACGTCGCAACTATGGTAGCTTCTCTGTATAAGAATTCGGACAATAGTTCCAGTTTCGGTATATCGCAACTGTCCCGTTTTTCGTAGTTATATTCGGCCCATTTGTTTATAAGGGTAGGCGGGAGTTTTGCGAGTATTATTGCCGTCGTGTCCGGGCTGTGTAGGTATTCTGGTTGTTGGATGGCTTTTACAGTAGTGACGTAGTTTTTTATTTTTATTGCGAAGTTCACGATGTCCGTGTGGTATGACGTTGGAAGTGGTGGAATCTTCTTTAGTTGCGTGAATATTTTATTTATTATACATTCAGGTCTGCCGAATCGTAATTCTAAGGTATCTATTATGGTTTGCGGTGTCGTGTTGCCTATTAGGAGTGATGACACAGATTCTTTTGCGTCACCACGAAGACACTTTCGTAACCGCCAGATGTTCTCAGCATCGCTATAATTACATAACTGGGACGACTCTTTGTATGATTCCTTGAATTGTAGCCACTGCATAGGGTCTCCGTCGAACACTGGTAAATCTTTGGATGTCGCTAGGCGTGTGAGGAGTTCCTTATTATTATCACGGGTATTACTTCTGTTAATTACCTGGTGCAACGCCTCGGTCAGCTGTGTAATGCTGTCGCTGTGCGGTGGGCGTTCGCTGACGAACTCTTGTTCCTTCTCGGTGTGGTTCGTGAATTCAGTGCACATGTTGCCCTGTCGAAGTTTATTTTCTGGTATCGAGTATGGAGGACAGCAGACATCTTGTGCGCCATTTTTTTGAGTACAGGACGCGATGCTGTCTTGTCTTTCAAACCACGATTCGACTATTCTCGAACTTTTCGATGTTGAACCGCGATCGTCTTCCAGTTCGGCTAAATCGACTTCTAACTTTTTTCGGAGTAATTCTTTCTCTATTTGTGCCCTTTTTTCCTCTACCTCTATTTGTGCTCTTTTTTCCTCTACCTCTATTTGTACTCTTTTTTCAATTAAGTCGAGGTCAATTTGAGCTTGTTGTTGAGCCGCTTCGTATTCTATCCTCTTGCGCGCCGCCGCCGACGAGCACGTGGTTTTATCACTTTTCACTGACTTTATATTTAACTGTTCACTTTTGGTAGTCAACTGCTCCGCGGTGCGCGTTTTACTGCGCGTAGCAACCCCCGGGGGTGTGCGAAGCAGTGACATTCTGTAACACAACAGTTCTATTTCCCGCTAAATACGCGCGTGGGTCGTGACCCAAAAAACCGGGTGAAGGACCACTAATGTTGCGCACAGCACGCGTTGCGCGTTTTAGTTGGGAATATATTAAAAAGTGAAAGACGATATATAGATCAGTTTCGAGAGCCTTGTACGTCGAATCGCGCGCGACCGCTCCCAAAGAGTTCTCAAAGACGACTGACTTGCACTCCTGTGCAGTTGAATAAATAATGTAGGGATAATTGCGGTGTTGTAGCCGGAGGTTGCGACGTTGAAACTTTGCCGTGGCAATGCCAGCGATTCAACATACAATATTTCTCGATGTCATTTATTTTTCTTTACAAAAACACATATTTATTTTACATACGTAACACAAACAATGCTCCATATTAGTATGGAGTCCTTTCTAAGTAATTTATCTCAAACACTGAAAAGAAGTTTCTCAAGCAAGTTTTCATCACGGTTCGAAAATATCGGCGTTATTAAGGTAAAATGCTAACTTAGAGGTCACTTTGGACTTTGGACACTAGTAAATGGGCGTTGCCGTCAAAATTACCAAAATTTTCCTAATATTAAGAATTTAAGATACAATAAAGCTACATCTGACAACGTCATAACATACACGGCTACGACAATCGCAAGCCTCGGTATTGCCTCCGCGGGCTCGGGGCAAACAGCTTAGAGCTTTACAAAGGTTTAAATTTTCGTTTATGGTGTGTTAAATCTATAAATGCATTTTAATTATAATTCTAACTCGACTGCAAGTCCATTTATGCATCAAATATGGAAACCTACCAACTGTCTCGCATAGTAGATAATTTATGCCAAACGCAATCAGGTAAATGTCGCAAATCTCCATCTACAATTCCTTGAGAAATTTGCGAACATTGCTTTGAAAAATCTTATTCTATTGGCACACGCATCTACTTTTATTATATAAACATTTACTGAGTAAATGTTTATATAATAAAAGTAGATGCGTAAATTTTACTCTAACCAATGCTAAATATTACAAAATATATTTGATTTATCAATCAATAACCATTTGGAATGGTAGAAAATATTTTTACTGTGGTGGCAACACTGACCCCCATTGTTTACAACGCCAGAGAACTAACGAAACAAAAACAAGTCGAAAGCGAGTCAGTTATTTTTGTACCTTGTCCCGATACGCGTCTAGAATTTTCGCCATTTTGTAACTAATATACAATTTTATCATTGTTAGCTCAATTACTATATTAGTTTTTGTTTAATATAACGACGTCGTTTAGTAATTTCGAGTATTAAATCTGAAGCCTTTGTTCCAAAAGTGTCGTAAAGCGACGTTGCCGTTCTTCTTCCCTACTTTTCTTATAAGAGAAATTTACTCCAGGGGATATTCTACAATAAAATTTAGCATCTTAAGTTAAACCTGTGATAATTTTGTGCGTGAATTTTATAAAGTAATGCTCCAGTGTATTGAAATGTGTATCTCTGAACGTTATACATTGTCTGACGCAATATCAATCTGGCAACAGCGCGAGGAATCGGAGTGAATAATTTACTAATGTATTAGCGAAACTCAATTGGATATTATTTACTATCACACATCTTTCTACTTTTTATGAGGTAAGTGATTTTTATTCATATATTTCTTAGATAGAAATGATAAAATTACATAAAAAGGAAGTGTAACGGTCGTTTTAATTTTCCCGCGGAATGACGTAATTCGTAGTTTCTGGTCGGCCATCTTTGTCCGTGATACCATCAGTCATCTGTCAAGCATTCTTGGTTTAGTTCGTGAAGGGTGTGAAACAAAAAAAAACATCTCATATAGGGTGGTTTTTATACAAAACCCACCACGGAAGCATCCGGGTGAGTGTTTAAATACATTATTTCATAGAAAACGCCGTCCATTACGCTTTCTTTTTGTGTAAATCTTTCTTTGTTGGAGTTAACCTCACTTTTGGTTGCCAAGCCAGTTTTTAGGTCAACCAGTGTCTTTTATGGCGAAATTCCGTATTTGCATGTGTTTTATTTGCATATACGATGTGTTAAGACGCTCTTCGAAGTGAAATCTACAAGTTTTATTGGTTTTAAAAAGTTTTCTTTACTAGAAAGTTACTCTTTAAACCTACGTACGATTTTAATTCTGAGTTTTTATGTAACCTTGATAACGTTTTAGATTCAGATAAACACTTTGGCTCTATTTAAAAAAAAAATATTGAACTTTCCAACTTAAAAATAATTCATTTTAAAACTTTTTCGGTCAGTGGGGGGTAGTCTTTCAAATACCCGCCTAAAGAAAACCTCTAAAAGATTACGAATTTGAGAACCTTCTCTAGTCATGTTCTAGAAATTTCCAGAGATTACGTTTTAATATTGAATTAACAAGAACATTTAATAATTTCATTTAGGATATTAAATAAAACATTGCTAAATATAGCCACTACATGTTGAAACTTGTACTCATTGCATAACTTTTTATCTACCCACAAATCTTTTATTTCAATGTATTGTGCAAAACGATGTTGAAAATTTTTAACACATTCTCTAATTAAATTTTTCGTACAATATTTTAGTGTAAAAAAGTTAGAAATATGTCAAATTTTCTACAACACAAACTCTTTAATTTTAATATTTTTAGTCTAATCTAAAATGTTATTATATCCCGTCATAGTTATTTCCTTTTAGATCAAAATAATCATAAATAATTCTGTTTAGTCCTCATTAAGTCCCATCCCATCGTAAACTGTTTCACTTTTCAAGTCCTAATTCAACCTAAAATGGTTAATCCTTCGAACAATAAAAAGACAATAGCAGCCCGACAGCCGGCTGTCGATTGTTGAAAGGCTAAACAGTTAAACTTAAGTAGGCAATTATTTATGTCTCAATTTTGATCTCTTAAGCATTATTAATAGGAAACATATTTTCAGCTTGTGACTCACTGCTAACTGTAATACTGTCAGCAAGTATTATGTTTAGTGTGAACAACGCCTTATTGTTGCTATTCGTAAAAAGTGAACATTTGCAAACAATATACCTACTTATAAATTCATAATGTTTTCCCATAGAAACGAGCAGTCATTTACGTTGCTAATGTTATTGCCTTTTGTTTGCATGTCACAAGCAAATGCATCCTTCTTCTATTTGTAACTAGCTGTCCCCGGCAGTTTCACCTGCATTATAACAGATTTTTGTTTACTAAAAAAGAAGATAAAAAGTATTCTATGTCTGTCCCCTGGTCCTAAACTACCTCCCAACCAATTTTCTGCCAAATCGGTTATGCCATTCTTGAGTTATAAAATGTGTAACTGACACCTCTTTCTTTTATATATATAGACTACCTACTCTTATAAAATAACCCATAAGGAATGCAAGGTTTTGACTGCATTAGTCATAATTTTGTAATGACTCATAGATTTTGAAACTTGCATTGAATAATTGTGGCTTCAATCTTCGAGCACATGTTATTCGAGACAAAATAGAAAGACAATAGCAGCCCGACAGCCGGCTGTCGCTTGATCGTTGAAAGGTTAACCTGGATGAAATTTATAATTCCTTCACAGTTGTATGTTTTTTGTAGAAATAGCATCAGAATTCGACGTTCAAAAATGGTAGAGTAATTAAACCTTCAAACACATGTGATTCCAGACAATAGAAAGACAATAGCATCCCGACAGCCGGCTGTCGCTTGGTCGATGAAAGGTTATTTATGCTTTCTTGCCTTAGCAGTTAAAACCAACCATTATTATGTAGAAAGCCCAGGCATAAAAATTTTTTGAACGTAAAACGCAAGATGACTAGAAAAACTATTCAGGCAATCAGTTAGATTATCTAAAAGTCTCTACACTGGAACTTTTATGTTTTACTAGCTTCTGCCCGCGGCTTCGCTCGCGTTAGAAAGAGACAAAAAGTAGCCTATGTTACTCTCCATCCCTTCAACTACCTCCACTTAAAAATCACGTCAATCCGTCGCTCCGTTTTGCCGTGAAAGAAAGACAAACATACAGACAGACACACTTTCCCATTTATAATATTAGTATGGATATCTTTTACTAGCTTTTGCCCGCGACTTCGTCCGCGTGGAGTATTAGTTCCCATTCCCGGAGGATTTCCGGGATAAAAACTATCCTATGTCTGTTCCCGGGTCTCAGACTATATCTGTACCAAATTTCATTTAAATCGGTTCAGTGGTTTAATCGTGAAGAAGAGACAGACAGATAGAGTAGCTTTCGCATTTATAATATTATCAAGCAAATAATGTATCCAGTATTTTGGACAGTTTAACCACGGACTAAACATACTGCCACTTTCTTATGTAGTCATCATCCCTCTATAACTGTAAATAACTGTAGCAAACAGTACTTTACAATACAATGACGTCACAATAAACAATAGCTGTTTAAAATTGCGTAGGTTCACGCCAATCTTCGTAATCAATAATAATTTCATACTTATACTCTTATTATTATTGTTCAGTGAGTGTCGTGACGGCCCAGTGGATAAGGCGCCCGCCTCACGTGTAAGAGGTTGTGGGTTCGAATCCGGGCAAGTACCAATTTGACTTTTTCAGTCAGTGCTTGCCCAGTTTCTAACTCTACAAGCAAAAATATCATACAAATGTTGGTTCAAACCTTCAGCAGCAAAATAAAGGAATAGGGCGCAGTATTGCTTCTTACGGAACATGGTCATAGCTCATTAGAGCCACCCGGCACCAACTCCGCACCTACTCGTCTCCTGCGGCTAGTATTCTTTATATGTATTTGTAGGGGCATGCGCTCAGTATATCAACTCCGTAGCGTCACCGGATCGCCTCGGTTATAAGCCCTTCGCGCGCGGTCGGCGGGTTGGCCACTCGTTGACAACGCGCGGGCCGCGCGCTGCCCGCGATTGATTTTATTAACAGACTACTCAAAAATTCATGGACCAAGCGGCGTCAGCTCGTTCACCGCGGGTGGCCCACTGGTTGACCGCGGGTGGTCCACCCATCGACAACGAGTTGACGCCGTGCGTCGAGGCGGTGCGGGGTGGCTGCCGGGTGGCTCTAATGAGCTATGACCCTAAATGGCGATATAAATAGACGTTACTAAGCACTGAGTTTGGCTTAGCTCTATACCTGTCACTGTTACACAACTGCCAAACGTCAAGTGCACGGTAGCGACGGGAATATAGTCAAGCCAAAGCCGGTGCTTAGTAAGTAACGTATATTTATCTCGCCAAAGGTGTTGGCCACATTTGCATTGAGGCCATAGAGCTTCTTTATTAGACACGGTGGAGGTTGGTACCTGTTTGTCAAGAGTGGCTACGTGACTTACTGCATATAGCTTTGAAGTTCGACAAAATGCGTAATAAACGTAGTTAAAATAAGTGTCGTTTTGTTTATTCAACTTTAGAGGAGGAACAATTGTTTTTTAGTGATAAAAAGTTAACACTATAGTAATTTTATGTGCTACATTCTTAAGTATAATAATTTCTTATAAGGTTATTCAGTTTTTTTAGGACATCAGTGACATTAAAGGTCATAGCTCATTACAGCCACCCGGCAGCCACTTCGCACCGACTCGCCTTATAACCGAGGCGATCCGGTGACGGTACGGACACGGAGTTGAAATAGTGAGCGCATGCCCATACAAGTCCATATTATAAAGAATACTAGCCGCAGGAGGCGAGTCGGTGCGGAGTGGCTGCCGGGTGGCCGTAATGAGCTATGACCTTTATGCTACGGAAAGCACCTTAATACCTAGTCCTGATTGTCATAAATCTTTGACAGTCACAGATGGCCACACTCGTGCGAGACTGAAGTAAAGTAGGTCGCTAGTAAACAATATTTTAACGAAACCTCCTTAGTCTCTACCATAAACTTTAACCATAGACATTAAAACCTCTTTAAATTCTCGTACAGCGTATCGCCTGAATACATGAATTGTGAGTACCAGTTTTGAACCAATAAACTCAATTTAGGGCAGATAACGATGTTGAAACTACTGCGCAGCGAACTACGTCACAAGCCTGAAGATTATTGAAAATACCGATCTTTGTTGCGAAAGCGATTAAGGGATTTATGTGTTTGGTTAAAAAACGTGATATTTACCACGTTTTTTAAGGGTTCTCTAGGTCTGAATTATTTGTTCGCACATATCTTCGTCGTTTACCAACCGATTTGAACAATTCTTTTTATGTTTGAAAGGGTACACTTCCGAAATGGTCCCGTTGTCATCAGGTCCAGGATCTGATGATGGTATCATGCCGAAATCGAGGGAACTCCTAAATTTTTATAGACAAACGTAATTTTTCTTATATTTTGAAAGTTACTCTAAAACGTAGTTGGGACTCTTAACTAAAAAGTAAAAAAATAAAAAGCTTTTTCCAAAAAAAAGAAAACAGTCTTCAAAAACTAAAAGCACAAAAATAACAGACACTCCGTAGATAATTTAGACGCGATAAAAAACATGGCGACTAAGTATACGCCAATTTTCTTTAGGCGCTGTCTAGTTTGTCGGGACCGAACGAATGTATCTTCTGTCCTTTTCTTAATGAAATGAAAAGAGAAAGATGCACTTTTAGGTTAGTTTGTGAACAAGAGAATAAGTACCATTGTATTACAGGCCATATAATATGACTAAAACGAAAGGTGGTCACTATCAGTCCATTTTGGCATCAGCGTGGACTCGAATTACCGAAATTGACATATGGCAGGCTGCAGATGGGTATCGGGTGGCACCTGGCCGATTAAGTCTTCAACGATTTTTTTTTAGGGCTTCCTTGATTTGGTTATTTGAGCTTTCAATAATAATACCTGCATTTTACTGTTCCAATGCATGAGCATCGAACATGGCTTGCTCACTGCGGTTAGGAAGTTATTATAAATCAAGATTTCCTCACGATGTTTTTCTTTACCGTTGTGTATGAACCAAGATAAATTATTCGATTCGTTTCTAGGGTACCAATTAGACCTAACCTATTAGAGTCCGCAGTCCGATCTACAATTTGTACGTGCTATGCGCTGCTATCTTACAGGCAAAGCTGAAACTAATGTGTATATAATTTTTTAACATAGAGATTCATAGCTTTCAAACAATTAGATCAGGTATTCTACGCATATTACTTACCTCCTCAAAGTGTAGACTAATTTAATTTTCATCATATCTTTAATCATGATAGACAAATAAACAAGTTTTCGACCTTTAATCGTCGAACTCAGCATGACTGCTATAATTCACCAATAAATTGCGTTTGACTAATTTAGATATTTTACTATCGTTCAATACCTTAGCTTTATCATGATATCTTGAGTAGATATGGCTGAAATTTTGTTAGGCATACACTTCATATTCTATTTGAAACATATTTGATTTGAACGAATACACCTTAAACTACTTAACTAAAAATTTATCTTAACTAAATTATATAAATTAAACATAATATGTACAAAACTTTAAATAATACTAAAATAAATATATTATACAAGTTATAAAAAATAAGGTTTGGGGGGATGAGGAACAGAGTGTAAAGTCCCTCATCCTCCATTGAAAAGGGAGGATCCTCCGACCAGACGGGTGTTCTGTCTGGTGGGCTACTGCCCGACGGTTCTAGTCGGGATTGTTGTACTCGTTCAAATGTCGCCGATAACTCACATATCGCGATGCAGGATTGTTAGTTGTAGTTCGCATGTTCGGCGATAGATGGAAAGGGCTCACAGGGCATCAAAAAACTCGTCTGCATCGCTGTCGACAGGACAGGTGCCCAAAAGGCTGGCAGCATTGCCACGTTGTAAGGCATTGCTAATTCTATGTCCCAAGGCCAGCCCTCTGGTCACGTGAAGAGTCAACCAGCCGCTTGACTAACTAATACCACAGATTAATAAATAGTTACTACGTAACAGATACTTCACTCCCATACAAAAACGAAAAAACCTACGCTATAATAGCCTACAAAATCATAATAATAATACCAGCTGTTTGCAGCAAGGAGAAATGTACCATAAGTACGCACAAAGAGAGTTGAGATTCTTTTGCCCGCCGCGCGACTAACGTGTGTGCGTTATAGGGTTATACGTATGATGATAAATGGTAATTAAACGAATGTTTTAGAAAAACAATATTTTTTTTATTTGTTGATCAAATATTTTTTCTTTTAATAAAATCACTGATGCATATTTTTCGTTCCTGGAATTCCCGATTATTATATTTTAGTGTCGAAAATATCCAAAAAAGCGTAAATAATTTTAATAAATAATCAAAAGGGAAACAGGAGAATTGGGAAACAGGGGAATTGCACAATAATCACGCAATAATTACGTGGTTTCGGCATTTTGATAGTCAGCGCTGTACCCGTGACGCGCGAGCACTCAGCCGGGCGCGCGACAGCCCGGTGTTCGTTGTATCGTCGACGATACGCGAAGCGGTAGGCACAAAACGCGTGGCCTTCAGCGAGTGACGGACGCCTGCTAATACTATTTATTGATTCTCTTGTTCTACTATTGTTTCTTTATTTGCAAGGCTTATACGAAGTTACCGAACCCTTGAACACATCTGAATCTATCTACCTTCAAAGTAGGCACTGGAATCCTTCTTTTAGTTCAATTTTACGTTCTAAAGTTCATATCTTGATAATGACTTAATGAATTAAACGTTAAAATGGTACCAAATTATCAATAAAGATTAAATGGTTTCCACATGTTGTCCACGTGACGCTGTTTATCGGGCTGTGACCGGGCGTTAATATAAGAAGCTTGTTACGTCACTTATAGCACGTTGTCTAACACGAGGGTTTACTGTACGTCACAAGAATTTTATTTAACCTTTCAATGACCAAGCGACAGCCGGCTGTCGGGCTGCGATTGTCTTTCTATTGTGTCTCTGATCTCGTGTGTTCGAAGGTTTAATCTATACTAATACTAGCTGTCCTTCGATTTTTGGTTACTAAAAAAGAAGATAAAAAGTATTTTATGTCCGTCCCCTGGTCCTAAGCTGCCTCCCCACCACTTTCAGTCAAATCGGTTCAGCCGTTCTTGAGTTATAAAATGTGTAACTGACACGACTTTCTTTTATATCCGATTTGCCCGCGACTTCGTCCGCGTGGAATGATAGTTCCCGTTCCCGGGGGATTTCCGGGATGAAAACTATCCTATGTCCTTTCTCGGGTCCCAGACTATATCTGTACCAAATTTCATTCAAATCGGTTAAGTGGTTTAGGCGTGAAGAAGAGACAGACAGACAGACAGAGTTACTTTCGCATTTATAATATTAGTAAGGAAGTAAGGATATAGATTTGTATGGTTAAATAACATCACGCTTCTACGACTTTAGGAGCGGCGCAGTTACAGCCAGTTTATTATATCTGGTTATTACTCCGAAGATATAGAAAGTTGAGACAATGGTTGTATAGTCCATTTATTTCAACTGCGCAATAAACGCTATTATCGTTTTAAAACCACATTTCCTATTATGCGCAAAACGTGTTTGATCAGCCGGATTAAATATCGCGTATTTTGCGCAAAAATATTCGCCTTGAAATATGTCTTAATAATCTGTATTAATTTTGTGAGGACTTCGTTTGCTTGTTGTGTTTGCGACGCAGTTTATTAATTACCTATAAATTAATTAATTATCAGGATACATAGTTTTAGGCCAATTTGTAACTTCGGATTTTGAAATTAATAATGTGCATTTAAAAGCATATATATATCATCATCTCCCTAGCCTTTTCCCAACTGTGTTGGGGTCGGCTTCCAGCCTAACAGAATTTAGCTGGATACTAATGTTTTACGTAGAGCAACTGCCTATCAGATCTCCACAACCCAGTAACGGGCGACACGATACCTCATGGTTAGACTGGTCAGAGTTTCTGGCTAACCAGTAACGACTGTCAAAGTTCTACGAATGACAACCGGGACCTACGGCTTTACGTACTTTCCGAGGCACGATGTCAGTGATGTCCAAGAAACTTTAAAAGCATATACATTTTTTTTATTATTTATTTATTTACGTTTTAATTACTTTAATTTAATTAATCAATTACGACCTATATTTCAAGTTAATCGTGTTTACCTTTTAGCAGTAACTAGAAAATACCCATGGCTATAGAATTTCAATACTGAAACCTTAAATGAGTCTTTTGAAAGCCTTCTGACTATTTATAGTTTGTTTACGTAACATTGTCCAATCAATTATTTACATAATATATTTTTAGAGCTTGTCTCTTGAGTAAAGAGTTCAGATCTCAATCTAATAATCAAACAAACAATAAAACAAAGAATGTGGTACTTGAAAAGAAGTTGCCATTTCAAAAGTATTTACAACGCTTTACTAAGGCCTTTTTTTTGTGGAGTGGGAAATCATCAAATGACTGCATCAACCGTCCTGGGTGCGGCGGGAGGGCGAGACTTTTACTGACTAAAACCCACTTAAGTTCCTTCAGTTGCCCTTTATGTTCCGAGGCCACGGTAACTATTATAAACATTCCGCAACCCCGGCAGGCGTTGGCCCTGTTGGGCCCCTTCTTTTGCTGTCTAGACTTTACTAAGGCCTGGACCTGCACCAAAATCATTTGCTGCTGTTTCAGATCAAATACGACCTACAAAAAATTACTTAAAATAAAATTTCGATCACAAATTCCAGAATTTGGTTAAAAATAATTCGTCAACGTAAATAAAATGCGAAGTTCTTTCTTACCAGTTGGCGAGCGGCCATTATAATATTGATAACCTATCTACTATTTAGGTTACATCGTGTAAAAGAGGTTGTTGGTCTAAATTAGTCGGACCTTGGCTATATTGGTCCCTCCATGTAGGTGGTATTGATAAAAAAGTTGCGATAAAAAACTGACGCTGATAAATTGGGGTTTTCTAGATGCCTACAATTGGTTAGAATTTGCACTACATTAGGTTGTGCCCTGCGTTTTCATGCAAACTTCATCCCCTTTACCAGAGGTAAACAATATTTTTAACAACAATGATTATAATTGCCAATGTTGGCCTATCACGCAATGACAGACAAAAGCTAACGGTCCACCTGATGTTAAGCAGTCATTGCCGCTCATCATATGCATCTCCAAGATCTCACGGATGCGATGACGTCACAAAGACACAGAGATAAAGATGATATATCTCATGTGCCTGAAAATACACCAGTAGTACCTTTAGAACCTAAACAGCATCTGTGATTTGCTGCAAAAAGTGGTAGTACTTGTATAAGTTCCTTCAAAAACATAACACACCCGGAAAGACTGTCTGTAGGCCATACAAATATTGCGTCAGACGTACTTAACGCCGTAAGCACTGACTAAACAATATTGTAACGTAAATATATAATAGTATTTACGTAATTTTCCTTACTACATAGTGCGTAAGGCCTTGCCCTCGTGCCGAGTTCCCTAGCGAAATTCATTCACCGGAAAATACTAAAATTGTTTCATTAGCCGTATCTTCTAATTGAAAACTAGACAGCGTTGTCTGAACGTGTTGTTTTACGTTAATTATAGCGATGTCTCTTTTTCGCATACGTTTTTGTCGTATATTTTTTTTTGGGTTGACTCGGGTTGTGGTTATTTTGCAAGTAGGGTAGTTGGAAGTTTTTACTAAAGATTGAAGGACTGTTGTTTGCGTGTGATCTTTTCTTTAACCAAAGAAGACTATCGTTTCATTAGTTTAATATTTTTGTTTGTTAGATATTTCTTTGGAATTACTGACCGGATTCCAAAACACATTTCTGTTCTAGAAAGCTTCACTATAAAGGATTAATTGAGTTCAACACAGGCAAAATCGAAAGACATCTCCCTAGCCTTTTTCCAACTGTTAGGATAGGACCAGCAGTCAAGAGAAAAAATATTCCAGTTAAAACAAAAACGCCAATTTTCCGCCCAAATTGCCCTATTTATGATCAAAGACCTTCTTTGAAACAGCCAAAGTTCCTTTTTAAGGATGCAAAGTAAACCCCGCCATATTTGTGACCTATTTATAGACCCCTCGACGATCACGTACGTTGCTGTGGCCTCGTTACCGTAGCGCGTAGTCTATTGACTGTATTGCGTTTAATTATTCGTTTGAATAAGCATTGGATTTGTTGGTCAGTTGTTTTGAAATAAATACTGCGTAGTTTGTGTATTTTGTTATATACCGTATCATCGAAAATTGATTGAAGGTGAGAGAAAGACAAAAGTAATTATGGATATATTGTATGAACAAAGGACAAACTGACTCCCTTGTCAGTGATAAGCACAATGGTTGACAGGAAGGAATAAGAGGCGAAAATGTGTAAAATCGACCAGGTGAAATAGGTCAAGGACAGAAAGAGGTTCACTTACTGGCTAACGGTTTGTAGGATCACAAGCTGTAGAGAGACAAAGAAAGACTAACTGACTTCTTCCCTCCCGACAATTTAAAAACACCTAAATATTGTAAATGCTTAAAAATTTGGCTGCTGCTGAAAAAAGAACTAAAGTGATTGTGTTCCTTCTGAACGCAATATTAAATAATTATGCACTTTATAGGTCAATTAACTCTGTCCTAATCTAGTGGTTATTGTCTTTTATGACCAGACGTACCTACAGTAAATACTATAACATTTATACGTAGTAGTATTTATCTACTACCAACGTAAGATGACTTCCGTCATTGTCATAATGCGGTTAGTTAATTATTCAATTAAGCTTAATTATATTTTTGATACAATAAGTACCAGACTTACTGACCGCAAACCACGTTATTAATGTAATCAATATCATAAAGTACTAGCTTTCGCCCGCGGCCTTGCCTGCATGTATGTCGTACTTCCATCAACAATTTCACTCTTTTAGGGGTCGAATTTCCAAAAATCCTTTTCTAGTGGCTACCTACTCTTCACAAAGAACACACCCTCCAAGTTTCATGTCTCCAGATCCAACTGTTTGGGAGATTTGGTTGATATATCAACAATCAGTCGTGTCAGTAGACTATTCAGGTAACTTCGATGAACTCCAGTTAACGCTACTGCGTCTACTATCTAATCGCTAGTTCAAAAAAGGTTAATTATGTGGTCAGAAACGCATTAGCGTCGCGCGTCATCATTACCCTTACGTTTTAATTTAGTTTGTTGCTAAGCAACTAGTACAAACGATCGCGGTAAGAACTAAAATATGGTGGTTCTGCGATGACTTTTACCAGTGGGTCTATTGAATACTGTCTTTCTAGCCTGTTCTGTCCCACTTCTGGGCAAAGAACCCCTTCCACTCCATTCGTCTTTCGAGGCAACTCGCTTGCTCTTTCCAGTTTTGTAAGTCCAGATATTATTCCACTATATTTTGGACTTGTAAACGAAAAGTTCCGTTTCTATTACCATACAATATTAAAATGAAGATAAAACCTCTTTTAATATTTCTTGTAAAAGTGAATTACTAGAACCTACCTATTACGGTTTATAAGGCATCGACGAATGACGGAATTTCAGTTCAAGAAAACAGCAAACCCTTTCATGATTAAAACTGAATCTAATACAATACAGCATTACTATTAAGGAGCACTAATGGAACAGTTTGCTATAAGAGGAAGGAAAACAAAGATTTGAGGTCGACCACTGCGCTAAATCGGTATGACTGACCTCGCAACAAGGTGAAGAGGTGTGCGATTAAAACCTCTCCAATCTCCGTCTTTATCTTACTAACGTGATTTAACAGTTGTGTGATAGGGACAGAAGTATTTGCTGCCGAGCTCTTACTCGCTATGCAATATTTATTGTTCTTGGCCTTAGTATTAGGACGTAGATCTTTATAGAAAGAGGCAACTGCTCTAAGTTTAACAATGATAACATAAGTTCAGTTAATCTGTCAAAAAATCCCATTGATTGTTGCTGAGATCAGTTTGCAAATTTTGGAGCTTGGAGTTAGAACCAGTTCCAGAAAAGCGATGGTGCTTTCCTTTTGAGGGTATCGGTATAATTAGAATTACAGGCTCATAATGATATTTTCAACTTAGACCAATGCAGCAGGGTTGAATGTTATTGCAAATGTCCATCGTTGAAGTTCCTTCAAGTAACAGGGCTTGTTGACGCCCAAAAAACGTCTTTGCCAAAATCAAAGCCCTCCTTATTATTAGTCTGCAAGCGATGTTTGTAAGATTTTCATTAAATTCTGTACCGTTAGATGTGACGAACGAACTAGGGAAAGTGAATCTCAATATGGCTACTGTAATGTAGCCTCTTAGCAACAAGGCTCTTGCGTATGAATTTGTAATAAACTGCAAGTGTAATAACTTTCATGGTCGGTTTGTAGCCTTGAATTATAAGCATATAGGTAATGTGTTTTTCAATGAAACTGTCGGTTTGCATATTGTAGCATTAGATCATATTGCAATGCAGACACATGATTGGCTTCTTTTCATGTCTATGAAGCATTAATACGTCCTGATGTTAATCATTTGTCTTTTTAAGTGCCAGTCACCATTAAAAAACAACTGACAAAAATAACTTTTGCTTTGCCTCCTGGTACTCTTGAACGAAATCAAAAATTGATGTAACATTATCAAGGTGGTGTAAGCTAAGCAGCTGTGTTTACTCGTTGATAATTTAGTCAACCAATCACAAACTGCCTTGCCTGCGAAGTACTTAGTTTTGTTTGGCTCAAAACATCTTATTCGAAGTGATAAAGATATTTGTGCAGACCCAGGCGAAGATGGTGGGACGAGCTTGATGCTTGGAGGCAGAATTGGCCTACACTAGCCCAGAATAGAGACGAGTGGAAAAAAGAAAGAGAGGCTTTACCAATACAGGCTTAGAATAGAATTTGTGCCAGACGCTATATAAGTACTACCCAACATTGTACCCTGACTCCAACGCAAAACAAAAAAGAAAAGTTGCATTTAATAACATCATCGATATAAAATTTGAATGGTTTCCAAGAGAGCTTATGTAAACACATATTATGCGAAGGTGACATTTTCATCAATGTGACGTTGTTATCTGTAGTCACCACACGTTTTGTTTTTATATCCTAAATTGATAACGTGATAATGAACGATAAAAATTGTTGTGAACTTAGAACGCAATTTGATGTTTATAATGTTGGTGTTTATCTTTTTCCATTGAACAAAAAGTCTCGTGATTTTCCATATCGATGTATCGATTTCTATCAGAAGGTTTATGGCAAATGACTAGATCATTCAATCTAAACAAACTTCAATCTCTTCAAGAAGATAATTATTAAAGTTTCTATGAAAACAAAGAACAGTTGGTCAAATAAAAATCAAAGAAAACCTCTAAGGCTATTATAATTTTATACCATCACGGAAGTTAGATTGCATATTTAATTATCAACCTTCAAAGACTGTGATCAATGATAAATTAAATCAAATAAGCAACGCATTTCAAAGAACATAGGAGGAGAGAAATAAACGACGATCAACGTCTACAAACAATAAATTCTATATTCACTCACGCACACATCTACAGACGATCTTTTTAGACTATGAGATCATAATATAGAAAACATGCTGCTTACCTTGACGACCGCCTCAAAAAAAGCTGGGCAAATGTCCATGGCTTTGAACCAGTCAATCGTCATTGTAACAACGATTACACAACATAGCTATTACATGTCAAAACAAATATATTTTCTTTTCAGAATTTCTCTTGTTGTTTCCTCCATCCAAGGTTGACTGTGATGAGGTGCGAATTGCGATAACGCCAAGTCTTTTGCCCAAGATGGCTGTTTGTTTGGTCACAGTAAAAATGTGTTCTATTTTCTTCGTTCTTATTTACGACGTTTTATTAGCTTGATTAAAATCAATTGATGGCAGTCTTTCTTTTGTCGAGATGGACTACTATCGTCTATAGACCAAATTTATTTACTTCTGGGTACATCATTTCCACGCTCTTGTTAAAATCACATCTATGTTCTCTTACATCTTCTACCCACTTAACTGTTAGGTGAGAAACTGATCATCGTGGTTATAGTTATACTCGGTCTAAACTAACTTTAGGCCAATGGTCTTCTCTTAACCTGGCAACATTTCTAAACAAACCGAGAGCGAGAATTAGTAATCCACTGTCTCCATAACGAATCACAACCCATTGACCTAATCTACCTTATTAGTACTCCTCGTGCAACCCGGTAGTGTTGGATGCCAATATCGCAAATGGCCTACCGTATTAGTTTGCTAAGTCTTCTAAGGTGAAGTTTCACTTAATTGCTTTTGGCAAGTTTGTAAGTAGGGATTCGTGTAGACAGTACATTTACAAAGGCTCTGATAACGTTTTTAGTTGAAAAAGGCGTACGGTCGTTTACCTCGACGATTTTTCGTCTTCTTCGCTGCCCCCTGGAGATTGTTAAAGGTATGGGATTGACATAAGCTTACGCTGAGTAATTTGACATCCCCATACATTTAACAATCTATTCTATTCTATAAAGCCAGTTGTCTAGTGGGGCAGGTGTCTAAAGTCAAGTTTTCTCTTACATGTTCAATTGAAAAGCCTTGAACCGCTGTTTTTTGTTGCATACAAAAACACGACCTTGATTTGCGCGTATCGTATACAAAGTCCGATGTCTCGATGTTGTAACTTGTTTGCCAATGCTCACATTGTGAGCTTTTGGTCATGTCTCAATACTATCAGTTAACACTACTATAATATAAAATCCTTACGTTACACAGTACCTTGAAAATGGCCATGGATTGCTTTTCCTATCAATTTGTGCATAAAACTATACTGCGATTGAGGCATTACATATTACATTATGTAGCATTTAAGGTCATAGATTTCAAATAATATATGCAATACTTATTTCCGGCTTATTCTTTTGATAGATTCGTTAATTCGTCTGTCATGTTAGTCAACACCATAGTAGTTCGCGTTTTGAAGTTATCCCTTGAGTAAAAGCCGAAGAATCGAAATATACAGCTAAATATCAATAGTTTTGAAGATGCTACCGTCTTCTGGCCTTCACAAGTCCACAACATCATTATAAAACACAAAATCAATGTCAAATGTCAACCGATATTTTCGTGAAAAACAAACGTATTCCTTAAATATTTTGTTTACAACGTTAGTCCCTTGACCAGTATCATTGACAATTATTTAACACATGCAGGCCAAGGCGTTGAGTTATTTCTGAGCGACCTCTGTTAACTTGACTGCAGTCATCCGTCTACTGTCTCTGGGGAGCAGTTGGAGACTCTGATTTATGGGTTAACTAGCGCTGAAAATTCATGATGATACAATTAGATTGAATTTCAAATCACTAAATGGATCGTCCGTTTATTATGTTCCGTAGAAGTGGTTGTCGCTTAAAGACTATTTTAAATGGTGTATTTATGTATTTCCTTTCATAAATGCCCTTCTCTTCAGATTCTCTCTTTTTTGAGTTGGTATCTGTTTTCGATCCATTTGATTCGTCCTTACTAGCACAGATTAGACAATTCTTTGCTTCCATGTTACAACAAATTCATGGTTTTTTATGCATTTTTTGTATCTTTTCGTAAATGCCCTTTGAGAGATTTTCTTTCCTATATATTTGCTTCTGTATGCTTTACATCTGACAATCGTTTTTATTAACTTCACCTTATTTGAGTCATCATCACAGTCTACATCTAGTGTTAGACGATCAATTTATAGTCCCTACATGGTATTGGAAATTTTTTATGCCAGTTGAGTCAACTGAAGAATTTCTCAAAATAAAAAAGTAAACTCAATTCCGGCCAAGAATCCTGTCATTCCTCAGCTGAACTTGAACGCGTCCGGTCGTCCGGCCCCTACGGCCGCAATTACCTGCTTCTAAAAATACTAACCCGTTAAAACTAACAATTCTTGTTTGTGCCAAATACTTATGTAACCTCACAGAGATCTTATCGCAGTTTTAGCAACAAGCTTTTAAAAGTGGTGTCAGAAATTGTAATACTGAAATTGTTATTTGCGTTTCATGGTTCAGAGGTCAGCTAGATAGACTATGCAACTCCATTTTTGGGCTATTCTCTCTAATTTTGCTACTGTTCTAAATATTACTTTAAGTAAATACGGATTTTTTTCGAAATTATTTTCCATAATCATGTTAGTTACCATACTAAAGCTTCTTTGGCCTTGTAGGAGTTTCTCCTACTTTCAGTAATAAAATTATTACTAAATAACGACTACTGAAACAAGTATTTTAGACACCTTAGCAATAGTTTCTTCAATTCCTTTCTACCCTCTTTTCTGTATGCCTTATTCTGAGGTTAAATCCATATTCAAATTGTCTTGTTCTAAACTATTACTTTTATAAGTAGTTCTCTCATCGGCCAACTGTAGCTGCTTAGTAAGGAAATCAAAATGAACTGTTTTATCGTTTATGATGTCATCCACTTATATATTTAGCCGAATCAAACGGCTGATGTCTCGCGATTATTCTTATCTTTTATCTTGACGACTTTGTTCCGGTATGTAAAGAACTGCGTAGATTTGTGGATTAGCATCTAGATTTGTCCAGGACAAAGTCGAATTTGGGATTTGTCTTTAATTATCTTTTATAATTATATCTGCCCGGTATAGTCCCACAAAACGAAAGGTCGCATGTCGTACAGAGAAGGCACTAGCATTAATCATCGCACTTGCTCAAGGTAAATAAACGATTTCGGAATAATATTAATTGTAACTCCTGATTTCCTCGCGTCGTTTTCGTATTTTTATCTATTTTTACCAGCTTTTATTTATTGTGAAATTGTTTTGTTTTAAAAAAGGAATGAAATAATCAAGCGGCTACGACTACCGGTTTTAAAAGCCAAATGTCAAATCGCGTAATTCAAAACGTTTATCGACTTGTTTTCATTGTTTAAACGTAAATTAAATAAACCAAGCCTTAAGCAGGAGATCAAAACAGATAAAAATACATGTTTGTTACACATGCAAATCATAATTCATAAAAGACCAACGGAACACAAATTATTTTCATAACAGTACCGCTCCAATTTCGCGCCAATATCCTCCCGAAACCGAAATAGACGTACGTTTGAATTTGGAACGCTGTTGTCTATGACGGCGGCCATCTTGTAACGGTTGATTGTTGACACTGTAACACTGTGTATGGTAATATTTTTGTAAAGAACTGTTATTTTGTTAACTCATTCGCCAGTATCGCGTAGAAAAGTAACATGCGTTATTACTAAATATTTGGTGTGTGTACAAAACCGGTCGAGTTTTGATCAATTGTGTAGTCATTATCATCATCTTCCTGGCCTTTTCCCAACTATGTTTGGATCGGCGTCCAATCTTACTAACCAGCTGATGTATTCCACTGTTTTATATGAAACGACTGCCTATCAGACCTCTACTACCTAGTTAGGTACTGGAAAACCCGAAACCACAGTTTTGACTGCCAGACTTAGTTCTGACCTGTTAAAGATTTACGAATGACAACCGAGACCATCGGCTTTACGTGTTCTCCGGAGCACAGGATGTCAGTGATGACCACATGAATAGGGATGACGATGACGACAGCATAAAAAAATGACATTCTATTTAGTCCGTCTTGTAGATCGGCCAAAAATACGGGACACGAAATTTTTTGCTTGATCAAATTAATAAAAAAATACAAAGATAAAGAGCAACAAAGTTCCGGAGTAGGGGCTTTTGACGTCACCGCCCTGCAAAAATTGTATCTAATCGTGACGTCACGCGCAACTTCAACGCACTGTATCGTAGTCATTTTTCGTTTACGAGAAAAAATAAAAAATACGTGTCCAAAATTTTTAATAATCTAACTGACGGACTAATTACTTTTTATCGTCGTCTCGCCTTTGAAAAAGTCAGGTATTTGCCCAGTGGTAGTATACTGACTGTATTACTGTAACCTGATTGAATTCGGGTTCATGAGTTCAATTCTGTCAGTGAATGAACTAACGGAGGTTGTTGGTTTTGTTTTCGTTGAAACAGATGTACACCATTACGTAGTATAAAACAAAGGCGCTTTCCGCTTTTTGTTCCTATGTATGCTTAGATTTACCTTCGAACACACGTGATTCGAGACAATAGAACGACAATAGCAGCCCGACAGCCGGCTGTCGCTTGGTCGTTGAAAGGCTAGAACTACGCAACGGATTTTGTTCCGTTTTATTTTTTTAAATACGGTGATTGAAGAGGACGGTTTATGTGTATAATATGTGCATATTATAGTAAAAAAAAGCAGGAATTTTTCAAAGATTTGTGACCCCGGTGGCAAGCTGCTGCCAATGCTATGTTAAACAAAGTCATCGCAGCTTTGTTGCGTTCTGAATGAGTAAAAACGCTAGAATTCCAATGATTTGTAAAATTTTATCAATTACGTATTTCTTCTATTCGAATTAAAATGGATTTGTGTCAAAACAATATGTTAATTTGTTTTAATTTACATTTAAGGTGAAAGTAAAGATACCTATGATTTAAATTCCGTTTGGAAAAACAAACTTGGCTTGTTTACGAAAATATTATGTCTATTTATTGAACTTTGACAGTCGGTCGTTACGAGTAAGCCAGAAAGTCTGACCAGTCTAACCAAGGAGGTATCGTGTCGCCCAGTTACTGGGTTGTGGAGGTCTGATAGGCAGTCGCTTCACGTAAAACACTGGTATCCAGCTGAATCCGGTTAGACTGGAAGCCGACCCCAACATAGTTAGGAAAAAGGCTAGGGAGACAATGGTGCCGATTCTCTAGTGCACAAACTTACGTAAATTTAAGTTAAGTGCATCTTTCGCTTTCCGTTTCTTAAAGAAAAGGACAGAAGATACATTTTAGTTTAATCCTGTCAAATTAGACAGCGCCTGATGAAAATTGACGTATATTTAGACGCCATGTTTTTAAAATGCCTCTAAATTATCTATGGAGTGTCTAAATTTGACAGTACTTAACTAAAATTGGATCTTTTACCCTTTTCTTAATGGTCGGACTAAAAAGAGGCGCTTACATTGAAGTGTCTTCTTCACCTTAATTAAACGGGTATCAGCTTCAATTGGTGACATCACATGTTGTGTAATTATGTTACAACGTCGTTTATATGCATGCGAATAACCACAGTTGCTTTCCAAACCATATTGAAACTGCGTATTGTATTTTGAATTTTTTTCTTGCATTATTAATTCAAATGAATGGCCTGTTTTCGAATTATTTTTACTGGGATGTTGCTCTAGTGACCCTGAGGCTGAGGCTACAGTAGGCAGCGATTTGCGATGCGACTGGAAGAGCAAAACGAGATAAACATGGAATGGCTACATTATAACCGAAAATCTGGCGTATATTCGATTCAATTTCGCTGATACGTCGATGTAGCCGGTGCCGCGATTACAGTAATGTAGTTGCTGTCGCAGAAATAATCAAAGATCGCTAGTAATATTTGATGAAAGGAGTAGCCATTTAGTGAGAATCCATGTATTTGTTTCAATCGCTCGTGCGTCGCAGTTCGCGTCGCAGCCTAGTGTAGCCTCAGCCTGACTGCTAAGTCGGAGATCGTGGGTACCTGAATGAAACGCACTCTAGGCTGATCTTTCGTGTGATGAGCATGATTGTTTGTTGTGTCTGGGTGGAATTTAGTTATAATATGTATGATTAAAACAAACATATAACATGTCTGGTAACCATAGTTACAGAATCTGCTTAGTTTGAGATCTTCCGTGTGTGAGTTATCCCAAGTTTTTTTTTTATTTATTTTTTTATTCAAGTTTTGTCAAAACCATAGTCTTGTCATTGAACATTTATGTTGCGTAATTTGAACTGTGAATTTTCAGTTATTCGGAATGGAATTTCCGAAGTTATAACGGTAAAGGAAAACAAATGCATAAATTATTTACCGAACTTTGGTTTATTAATTCGGTTATTACTACAAACAGCTCATTAGTTTTCAGGATAAGTGGGTAAGAGCTACAGTTGTGGTCAACTAATTAGGGACAAACAAAAATTCAAGCTGAATTCTAATTTTCATGTCCATGGTAGATCAGATAAACTAAATAATTTAGTTTAATTTCATGAAATACTAATTAATATTAAGAATACTTAAAAATTGTGAGCATTGCTTTGAAGTTGATAATATTTTGTAATAGGAAATTTAAAAACAAATCTCTTGCAACCAAATCGCAGCGTGCTCTGGCTGGCCACCTAATTAGGGACAAAAACAAAAGTAGTGTGTTATATTCCCATTTTTATAAAATCTGATGGGATGTAATTTTTTTTAATAATTAAGATTAGAGACTTTACGTTAACTTTGAATTTGTTGAATTATTATCATAATGTTTAATTATATAAACATGGCGCGAATTAAAAGTTCTGATACAACAATGCGAAAAATAATAATGATTGTTTATTATAGTAAATAGCCATATCGTAAATTATTAAAACATTTAAATTGCTCCATTATAATGATTTTCAAAACAGGACAATTATAATCGATATTTAGAAATTATACTTTTGAATCTATAAAACTACTAAACGTGAAATCAGAAAGGAAATACCAACAAAAACTATTGTGCAAAAAAATTCGCAAAACGGTGATAGCGGCGATATAAGACCCACTTATGGAGTTTTTATTGATTATACGTCTGAATAGTGTTGGTATTTGAACTAGAACAAGGCGGTGGAGTAATCTACAACAACCTTTCGACGTCAAGTTGTTGAAGCTAATCCGTTTGGCATGGTCGTACGAAAAGTTCCAGTGTTGAAAAAATCACAGACTCGCCACGGTTGGCCTTAGTTATGAGGCAGCAACATTGGGACTGATTTTAAATAAAAAAATGTTTTAATTTTGGACTTAACGAAGTTACATTTTGTTTCATCGGAAGGCAGGCGGTATTAATGGCGCCCTAAAAAGCAAAAAGTATCCAAAATACTCTAATAAGCAAGTTAAACTTGAGGAGGGAACAAAAAACTATGGCGTTGGTTTTCTGGAAATGGTATGGGACCTTTAGAGCAAATGGAAGGCACACTAGATTCAATTGAATAGAGAGAAATACTACAAGCAATCATACTACTTTATGTTGAAGAACACACGATAACTACCTCAAAACATACTGCACTGTCTGTTAGAACATTTCTCACTGATGAGTAGGTATCGGTTATAAATTGGCCGGCCTAAAGCCCGGACCTGAATGCATGGAAACATTTTGTGGTACGTTATGAAAGAATAGTAGGTTTAAAAATGGTGTAAATAAACTGGCTATTAAAAATCAACAGTAGTAACTTTGAAGAAGGCTGAAACAGTATCACTAAAGAACAATGTGACATTTAGATTGTGTCGATTCCATACCTTTGTTACATGGTTATGACAATCCTTAGCAATCACTCTGGTTATTAATTTGCATTACAGTGCGACGCATTAAGCCTAATTGAATAATAAATAAACATATTTTTTCCTTTATTGCTCTCTGCAATAATTATTTTTAATGTTGTCTTATGTGTCCCTAATTAGTTGTCCAGGGTACGAATAGAATAAAGAAGAAGTTAAGTTGAATTTTGATCGATATTTATTTTACGTATAGTCCATTTTTTTAATGACTATGCCTATTTGTTAAGATATTGGTTTAGTTTTATATTAATAGTAACTAAACTGCCAAAGTCTCGAGCAAACTTAACTTATGGGAAGCAGAATTAAATGTTACTCATAGTATATCATATTGTCCCTAATTAGGTGACCACGACTGTATAAATAGGATGATTATTGTGTCATTGAATTGGTAAATTTATATGACAACTAGCTGCCTCCCGCGGTTTCACCCGCGTTAAAAATGTTAAGGGTGAACAACCCTTATCACTTAGGGGTATGAAAAATAGATAGTAGCCGATTCTCAGACCTACTGAATATGCATATAACATTTGGTAAAAATCGGTAAAGCCGTTTCGGAGGAGTAAGGTAACTAACATTGTGACACGAGAATTTTATATATATAAGACTAGCTTTTGCCCGCGGCTTCGCTCGCGTTAGAAAAAGACAAAATGTAGCCTTTGTTACTCTCCATCCCTTCAACAATCTTCACTTAAAAAAACACGTCAATTCGTCGCTCCGTTTTGCTGTGAAAGGAAGACAAACATACAGACAGACAGACACACTTTCCCATTTATAATATTAGTATGGATAAACTTATAATTTTTAAACGTACAGAAGCAATAAGAACGGATGAAAATTCACCCTCTATGGGAGTAAAATAGGGCATGGAAGTTATTAAAAACGAAATGTACAACCTACAACCAAACAGTAGCTAAAACTTTTAGCTAGTAATAATAAAAACCGTATTTAATTTAAAACTAAGCTAAATCAGGACATTTATTTATATCATCCAACAATGTGATCTCATAAAACAATCGTCGAATGTGCACAGGAAAATAATTCCCTCCGTTATCTAATCACAGCCTATTATGTAGAAACAATGAACTAATTTGGTCGCTTTTATATTCAATTTATTATTATATTCAACGCTCTGAAAGTGTGGCGCAGTTTCCGCGAGTTAACGTTTCGCGACCAAGCGACAGCTGTCGCGCTGCTATTGGTGCTGATTCTCTCAAACTTAACCAAATGTAAGTTAAATGCATCTTTCTCTTTCCATTTCTTAAAGAAAAGGACAGAAGATACATTTACAAAAACCATCATTCAACTATCAGTTACTATCCTTGCTTGATTGTGGTAAAACTACCAGCAAAAACCTTGTTAAGGGTGCCCAAGGGTTTAGTTTTTATTCAAACGTACAGTCAGCAAAGTAGATAAGTATCCAGGGGCCGTCAGATACAGTTTAAGTTTTCTCAAAAACCCACGGATATTTTCTAATAAAATTTTTAACTATAGTAGAAAATGACTAGTTCTTCAATTAGGTTAATCTTCATTTGAATACATTTATTGGTATTCAAAAAAACCTCAATTGTATATGACGGCCCTGGATACTTATCTACTTTGCCCACCGTACTTAAAAAACGGAATAACTTAGCAATTGCTCGGCAAACGAAAGTTCCCACCAGTACTTGTATAATTATTTCATTTTTTCCATTACAAACGCTGTGTGTTCTACGAATTTCTCCGCAACAATGATTCGTTGTGCGGCGCGTCCAGTCGCATAGTGAAAGTTGCATCTGGTTGGCTGTAACTAGGGTTGCCACCCGTACGTACGTTATTTTAGATAATTGTACTTTATGAGAACAATAAGGTACACGAAAATACTTTATTTCGCATGATTTAATTTCTTCGAGATTTTGAAAAGTTTAGTCAGCGCCACATCCCTCAAGCACTCGTTTTTTAAACATAATAATGAAGAAAAATAAAAATTGTACTTTATTTTGATACTATGTACTTACTTTTTTTTTTCTTACCTATAATAACCAATGTACTTTAACTGCAAAATAAAATGGTGGCAACCCTAGCTGTAACGTTGAAGAGGGGAACTGTGCGAACATTGCTTTATTATTGTTTGTTTTATGCGTTTTTATAATGAATTGATGATTTTTTTTGCGTTGTTGCTATGATATGTGAAATGTACCATGTATGTAGACTTTTTTGTAGACCGAATGTCGTAAAAGTAATGTGTTTAATAAATCAACAAGATGAATCGATTTTTCAGCTTTATAGCTCTTAATTATGGAATAAATATGGCGGTTTGACAGTTTTTTCTGTCTATACAAATATGAAATGATAAACTGAATGATTTTATCAACGCACAGCGCAAACCGCTGGTCCTAGCGACATGAAACTTTAGGGAGTGTTCTTTGTGAAGAATAAATAGGTAGTCACAGTAAGAATTAGCATAGGGAGTCCTTTGACTGTCGATACAGTTAGTCATAATCCAGATATTCTGTCAATCAATTTAACCAATGGTTATCATGTTACCCAGTAACTGGTTTGCACAGGCATGATAGACAGTCGCTCCATGTAAAACATTGGATAACTGGATCTGGTTGGACTGAAACCAACCCTAGATAGGAAAAAACTGATGATTATAGAAGAAAATCAACAGTTTGATCAACAAAACAAAACTACGATAGGCAAAGTAAACAATACAATATCAATGTTTACAGTTACACTAAACTGTTTGACCTATCTCAATGACGTAACTATCATACTTTTAACAGAAAAAAACTCGCAAATATAACATGTTTCTAGAAAATTCAACGGTCATAAATAGTTCGGTTATTTCGCAAGTTCATTGACTTTCGTGTGGTTTAAAAACAACCCATTATATTATATCGATGTTCAGATGTTTTACGCCTACCTATGTACTGTTTTAGACTAGGCATGTATTTCTATTGGCTTATGGCTCCTCTTGAATATGAATGGTATATTATACTTTCTTTTGGTTAAACAGGTTTTGGGAAACGTCTGATTTTGTTATTAAGGTTAGTTGTGAGTTTTTTTATAAAAAATAAAGATTGAGATGAATTGAGAACCTCTTCCTTTTTAAAGTCGGAAATTTTTGTAGCTCATGTTAGAGTTTTCAAGTTGAAATAAATAAATGTGTTGGGACAACTCAGAAACGGGGATCTAGTCCTAAACTAGACAGAGCGTGTTATTAGTAACCAAACACAAACAGCTGATATACATATTTAAATACATATTTTTTAAATAAATTGCACCTATTAAACAAACAATAATGCTCATCGCAGAAAGATTTGATCTGGTTTTTTTTTTGGTGAGTGGGAAATCGTCCAACTGACTGCTCCCGTCCTGGGTGCGGCGGGAGGGCGTGTCAGACTCTTACTGACTAAAACCCACTCATGTTCCTTCGATTGCCCTTTATGTTCCAGGGTCACGGTAACTATTATAAACATTCCGCAACCCCGGCAGGCGTTGGCCCTGTTGGGCCCCTTCCTGTGCTGACTCCTTCTCTTAAGATTTGGTCTAGATGAGCTCTAACGAAGTAAAATATGGGGTAATTTTTTAATAAAAATAAACAGGTGAAGACACGCGAATTAACTTGTTTCCAATAAACCTGTAACAGTGTTACATCTGAATAAAATTCTAGATAATTTACGCAATGCATTGCGTTATATGAAAATGTGTTTGTTTTAAAAATAGCCTATTTTCATACATTTGCTGAGGTGGGCGATGACCGGTCGTACTGGCAAAGAATTTTAATCGTTCTCAGGGTAGTTGGTTTACTTTTAGATGTCTGTGATGTAAAGTCTTGTTCCTTTTGGTTGTTAGGCAGTCGCTTTTTTTTTATCATAATGGGCTTGCTCTTGGTCCCAGACTAGCCCGAGGGCATAGACGGAGCCTACGATGGAGCGAGCTTACCCAGTAGATGCCTATGCACTGTTATGGAGGGAAGTGAAAAAAATATGTTTTTCTTACTCCTCCGCTGTTCTTTTCTGATTAATTTCGTTGCGGGATCCAAGACAGTTGAATCGTTTCTCCGGGTATCGCGAGCTTCATTGCTCGGCGCTTTTCTGGCAGACTCCACTGTTATTCTGGCTTTCAGGAGTTGCAGTGGTTGGGAATAGTGTGGTGGGATTGTCCCATAAAAAATGATAGGCAGTAGCTTAGTAAAACTGTGGTATTGAGCTTAATCTGGTTAGACTGGAGGCCATTTCTTACATAGGAAGATGCTCATTGATAAAAATGAATCGATTTTAGGAACTTTTTTTTATTTTAACGGCATTTGATGAAGGCTTGTGTCGGGGGTTTTACATTACAAGAAACGAACGAGGAGACGACCGAGGGCAACTTTTCAATCTTCTCCGAAAGTATGGAACCAAAAATTACAGGAGAGAGAGATTTTAAATTTTTGCAAAAATGATCATTTGCAAGTAATACGAAAAAAGTATTCTCAGCTAGACTAACAAACACAATGGTCACGTAAAACACTGCCAAACGTGACACACCGTTATAAATATAAAACTAAATATACAGCTGCTCTGCTCTGCTTATCAAATACGTTGAGATAACATCACACACACACATACACTGATATATAAAATACGTTTGAAATATTGTATACATGTACTACGCTATTGTTACGTTTTATTAATTTTTGCGTTTCCATAGTGAAATTATATATTTCCAGATTTATCGACTACTAGCTTTTGCCCGCGACTTCGTCCGCGTTGAATATTAGTTCCCATTTCCGGGATGAAAACTATCCTATGTCCTTTCTCGGGTCCCAGACTATATCTGTGTACCAAATTTCATTCAAATCGGTTCAGTGGTTTTGGCGTGAAGAAGAGAAAGACAGAGTTACTTTCGCATTTATAATCCATACTAATATTATAAATGGGAAAGTGTGTCTGTCTGTCTGTCTGTTTGTCTTTCTTTCACGGCAAAACGGAGCGATGAATTGACGTGATTTTTTGAGTGGAGATAGTTGAAGGGATGGAGAGTAACATAGGCTACTTTTTGTCTCTTTCTAACGCGAGCGAAGCCGCGGGCAAAAGCTAGTATTAGTATGAATTAACAGGCACTCTAGAACATTACATTTTAGTTGAATCTAGTCACCCATTCCAAAAGGTTGTTTTGTATGGAGAAGAATGGGCTCTTATCCTATTATTCAGAATGTTATATGTTTTTGTAATTTTCACAGTAATAAAGTCGATTTTATGCCAGCACAGGAAATAATAATTCGACATTTTGCGGGCGACTTTTTTGCCCTATGGCGATTCACACACGGCACCGCGCACAGCCGCGGAGGGCGGTGGCGGTGAAGCGGATTTCTTAGCGGTTCTCCGCGCGGTTAGGCGGTTTACGCGCCTGACCGCGCGGATCGATTTAACGCGGTTTTGATCAGTTTTATCATAGACACTGGCAAAAATGGACGCTGAAGTGGTAGCAGCAATCTGGCTGTTATGGCCTAAAAAGAAAAAACCAAGATATTGGGATCATCCATTTTTACTTAGCAGATCTCTAAATTGAACTTTCATGTAATTCTACAAAAGTGTAAAAACACTTAGATATTTTTTGCTATTTACCATTGTTTCATTCTAAGAAATTTATTACTATATTGTGTGCTCATGTCCCTATGTATGTGTGTTTTCATGTTCCAAATAGCAGAGCGACTTTCGATCTCCGAAAAAAACTCGACATCGAAATCATTATTGAATAACAACATGTCCTTAAATGAATCCTGCACCTACAATAATCCGCGCGGTTATGCGGCGCCCCGTGTGTAAGGCACCGCCCCACCGCGCGGACGTCAGCGTGAAGAGGCGGTGGCGGCGAGAGCAAAGCTCGACCGCGCGGTCGAGCGGTGTACGTGTGTTAGGCGATTCACACACGGCACCGCGCACAGCCGCGGAGGGTGAACAAACGTACACCGTTCGACCGCGCGGTCGAGCGGTGTACGTGTGTTAGGTATCAACGGATTTCAAAGTGTCTTGTACAACGTGACATCCGCCTCACCGCCCTCCGCGGCGGAGCGCGGTGCCGTGTGTGAATCGCCTTAGGTACCAACGGATTTCAAAGTGTCTTGTACAACATAACATCCGCCTCACCGCCCTCCGCGGCGGAGCGCGGTGCCGTGTGTGAATCGCCTTAATGTTCTGTCTTAAGTACTATCGACAAAATTGAATCATGACCCATTTCGAACACACAAACCGTTTAAACAATCGTTTGTTTGACAAATCGTTTGAAGCTGTCAAAATAATAAGACTAGACGTGTGACATTTTTAATACATGTTTACGCGATTGTCAACCTAACTGTATTTGAATGTCTGTAGGAAAGTAAGCTTATGGTGGGTCATGATTCCATTTTGTCGATTGTACAAATAAATAATAATTATCCATACAAAGAAGAGTGCAAGTCTACATTACAATTGACTTTCTTTATCTTTCTTTGTTATTATTATTTCATAGATAAAGATTAATAAAGATTATTGTTTTCTACTCACAAGATGGCTAGCTATAATCAGCTGTTTTTTGTTTATCGAGAAAGTATAATATTTATCGTTTTATTAATATTATTAACGTTTAATGCGCAGTTAAATGCAATAATAACGTTATAAATATTATTGTTAAGTTATAATTTGACCTTTTGGTTAATTTACATAACTTCTGGCTGATTTATTTATATACAGCTTTTCCCCGCGGTTTCTTTTGCGTTATGTTTGTTCTACGGTTACCAGAACGTCATAGCATGATGTTATCTACAGCATATTTTTTATTCGGATGTATAAACGATGTAAAATTTCATCTAAATCCGTTCAGTAGTTTTTGCGTGAAAGAGCAACAGAGATCCATTCATCCACCCATCCACCAATGCATCCATCCATCGGTCAATGCTCACAAACTTACATATACAGTGTTATTAGAATAATAATTACTGCAAAATTACATAAACAAGCAAAATTTAGAACGAAAACAAGTTTATCTAAGTTACAATGTAAGACTAGGTACTTGCTAGGTCATTAACCTCGGGCCCTCTGAACTCTAGCACGAGCTATCTGATAGTACATTGATGCTCAACCCGTGGGTAATTTTATCTCTCTTGGTATAAAACAGCTTTTCAAAGGGGGTAAAAAGTCAAATTATGATAAAGAAACTCATAAACATAAAAAATAAAAATATGTCTGAAAGAAAATCTTTTTCAACAAACTGAGTTGTTTTTACTTATTTTGTGGGTATGGTTTTGCTTATTTGATGATAAAAATAAAACTATTTAATAACAAATCTTTATAACCAATAAAATTGCATTTTAATTACGTGTACTCTACTATTTATGATTTTATATAACTCTTTACGGCGGGGGACTATAAAACTTAAACTCAAATCATTTATTTCTAATAGACCATTTAAAAGGCACTTTAGAATGTCAAAAACAGAGAAAAATGAATCTAGTTGCCCAATATCAAATGCATTATTACATTTTAGAGGTATTAAAAAGGTTAGGAACCCCTGATAATACGAACACAGGTAGGTGGTACATGAAAGATTCTATGAGGGTAGTTTGACATTGCATAATCATGTGTGTACGATGCCGGGTCAATGCTCTTTGACTCCTTTGAACTCTGACGGTAGCACGGTCTAGGTTTAGATGTTGATAATTTAAAGCAATGATATTTTAAGTAAAAAAGTGTAGATAGGTTATATGCAGTCAAAAAGTGGCACATTAAAAGTTTGCCAATTGGCAAACATGATACTGAGTATTGCGTTGACATTTGACGTTTATCTCTTTTTCACTCGCACTACTTCAATCATGTCATCCTACTTTGACGTGTAATGTATGTGTGCGTTAGTGTGCCGTTTTTGACGTGACAACGTCTTAAATTAGGTTGCGGCTGGGAGTCACTTATGAAAAAGTGTAACGCTCGGTAACGTTACGATGAGTCACCGAACGAGAGAGAGGCCCGCCGAATGCCTTGCGTCTCTCTCCCACTCAACTATGATCGGTAAAAGACGTTGTCACGTAAAATCTTCGCCCGTAAAACCGACTTTACAGGCAACCATTTTTTGAAGATAGAATTTCGTTTGGGTAACCTATCTACCCCTTTTTTACATAAAATATCATTGATTTAAAGTAAGTAGATGGGACTTGAAGTTAGCTTTTTGAGCGTAGTTTAACAAATCTTTTGACAGTTGAAATAGGGATAATTTTTATTAGGTGCATTTTTGATGGCTTAATTTTTTGTAACTTATTGTTGTTGAACCCCGAAGAGCAGCAGCTAAAAGTGGTCTAGTGAATTAAAAGTCACGCTGAAAGAAATCTTATGAAAACACTGACTGAAATTAACTACAACCAGTTATTTATAAAGAAAGTAAAGGAGTCATCTCGTGTTCTTGGTTATAAGAACACGTGTATGATCTCCATACTATAATTTAATAACCGTACAATTGTCACAAAAAAAAATTAATAATCAAACTGGACATTGGCAGAAATCACCGAAAATTCGGTGGATTGCCATAATTATTTAAAAGTTGAAGTTGAAGTTGAAAGAAAGTAAAAATACACTACGTAACAATACTTCACTTTTCTTTTACAATTACAATTTTGGCTCTTATTACGCGCTAGTTAGTAAATTGTATGTTAACGGTATGTATGAGCTATATTAATATGTTGAACTAGCTATTTCTGCGGCTTTGTCTGCGCGAATGTCGGTTATAACGGTCGCAGGCGAAGCAATGGGTTAAAATGTAGCTTATGATCATCCCCTAGCTTCAATCCATCTTAATTCTTTTGCATTCTGACCTTTGAACAAGCAAGCGACAGCCGGCTGTCAGTTGCTATTGTCTTTCTATTGTGTCTCGAATTACGTGTGTACGAAGGTTTAAGTATACTAGCTGTCCGACGTGGTTTCACCCGCGTTGTTAGATTGATTTTCCTTCTTTCCTATAGGTCAGGGGTGGCCAACTTGACTAGACCTAAGGTCTACTGTTTACTAAGGAAACCCTGTGCGATCTACCAAACACATACCTGGAAATTGCTAACTACAAACCCGAACAAATATTTATATTTTTTGTCTGGCTACGATCGACTGGACTAGCAGTCGACCGGTTGGCTACCCCTGCTATAGGTCATAGCGTGATTTTGTATGATCTGTATGTTATGCTGAAGGTATATTTCTGTAAAGTTTTTACAAAATTCCATTTAAGAGTTTTACCGAGAAAAGTAACAAACATACCCATCTTTAAAAACTTTCACATCAAATAATATTAGTAGGTTTAGTATGTACGGAATGCGTTCATTTCTTTAATTATTAATGCTAATTTAACTTGGTAACTAGCCGCTTTACGATCAGCTGCTTATGTGGTTAAATTAGCATTTTAATTCTTAAGCATCCGTTGTTTACACTGCACTGAAAATAGACATGAAGAAAAAGAAAGTTGAATTTGTATTTACGATTGAAATGACGCACGTTATGTAGTTAGTAACAGAAGATATTTAGCTGGTTGCGGTAAAATAACTACACGAGCTCATTCCCCTGTCTCCGTTTTACCACCGGACATCCAGACGTACGGCAGGATACCACCCTTTCTTGTTTGATATTCCTCGAATCCGCACGCAGCGTTTTTCGAAATCCTTTATTATGCGCACCGCAAAGGAATGGAATTCTCTGCCGGCGTCTGTGTTTCCAAAAGCATATAACCCGGATGTATTCAAGAGACGAGTGCATAGGCATCTTTTGGGTGAGCTCGCTCCATCGTAGGCCCCGTCTATGCCCTCGGACTAGTCTGGGACCAAGAGCAAGCCCATAAGTTATAAAAATAAGCTGGGAATAAAAATGCAGGTATTCAGAGTAATGTCTTGAGCAAGCGGTGACTGCTCGTGCCTTCTCTGTATGAGAAAACCTTTGTTCTCCAGTGGGACGAAAAAAGACGGAATTTATTTTAGCAACTAGCTTTTGCCCGCGGCTTCGCTCGCGTTAAAAAGAGACAAAAAGTAGCCTATGTTCATGAAGCAACAAACCAGTGGAGTGCGTATAGGCATGTTTTTGTTCTAAATCAAAGTCACCAGATAACGAAGGGGTGGAGCTAAGCTTCGCCCGCTGTGATTGGTCGATGAATTTGACAGCTGATTTTTTAGGGATTGCAAAAGGGTGATTAAAAAAATATCGATATCGATAATTATTCAAATTATTAGTTGTATAAGACCCAATTTTGTAATAAAACAGGGTTTTATAAAAATAAGGTTATATTAAAAAAGGTTTCGCAATCAAGCAGTAGCTTAAATCAATTAATAAAAAAATAATACACTTGATTATAAAACGGAATAGTTAAATAAAAAACGAAAAGATCTATTACCTAAAAACCTATTTTAAGGTTTTTTATTGTTTTTTCTTTTTGTTTCGTGTTATGTTTTACCGACTTCAGAAAATGGATGTTATATGTATACGCTAACATTATTATAATAATAGAATTATAAGTATTTTATTCATTATTATACTTATGTATATAATTACTAGCTTATGCTCGCGGCCTCGATCGCTTAGAAGAATTGTTTAAGGTCTAATTTACAAAGACCACCATTTACAAAAAGGGTATGCACGTAAAGGTATCTACGTATTATGTTAAAAAAAATACGCTTTTCATAGATATTCTATATCTTCACTAATATACACTAATATTATAAAGAGGAAAACTTTGTTTGTTTGTTTGTTTGTTTGATTGATTGTAATGAATAGGCTCAAAAGCTACTGGACCGATTTTAAAAATTATTTCACCATTCGAAAGCTACATTGTCAACGAGTAACATAGGTGATATAATATCACGCTATGTCTCATGGGAGCGAAGCAGTAACCAAAAACTTAATGTAACGTGGGTGAAACCGCGAGGAACAGCTAGTACATAATAAAATCATCGGCCGACGGCCACATAAACTTTTTCAAGCTTTGCGAAAATAAATAAAGTTACCTATACTGGTTAGCGGAACGCCCTCTGTTAATTTACATACTGTTAAATCATACGAAACGATAGTATACAGGGTGGAAAGTTATAATGGACCCTGAAAGAAAACTACCTTAAATCTTTGAGATAGATTATTTTACTTAAAGGAAACATTCATTTATTTTATAAAAGGACTAAATCTTTCTTAGAAACATGGTAAATTAAATTAGAGGAAAACCATGAAATTTCAACATTTCAAATCAAAGGACGACTTTAACTTTCGAAACTTTCGTTCAATTAAAATAAATTTCTTAAGATTTATGGTTTTCCTTTTATTTAAATAACCATGTTTGTTAGAGAGATTAAGTACTTATGAAATGCCCTAACGTTTGACACCATTAAAATAGAAAGTGTAACTTTTTTGGATTTTAACCGGTTCGATTCCCGGGAGTGGGAAGCGGATTTTCGAAAATCTTTGAATGCAGTTTTATTTGTTGTAAAAAATAAAGGAATGTTTCCTTTAAGTAAAATAATCCATCTTAATGATTTAAGGTAGTTTTCTTCCAGGGCCCATTGAAACTTTTCACTCTGCATATAAAACAAATCTTACCAAAACAGGCAAAAATAGGGTCGGCGTTGCCGAACTAAACAAACGGCGTCGGTCCTTTAAAACTTCAAAGCAATCAGCTGTAAAATGCCTTGAACAAATGACGCTATAATATTTTGGAAGCCGGTTTTCCCTGTTAGTGGCATTAACCCATTTTTCTTTAACTTCCGGAATATTTGGAAACCTAAAATGAAAACATTAAAACGAAACATTATTTTTATTTTACCATTAAAAATTATCGATAAAATAATTTCACTACTGTGTTTTGTGAAGTCACATCACTTCAGGACACAGTACGAAGTACTTACGAATAGAAAGGGATAGACTTATCTAATATTCTAGTGATAGTAAAGGACTTTTTCAAAAGACATCAACGCGGTATGACTTTTTTCGAAACCAACCAGTTTAGCTTGAGCTCTCAAATTGTAATAAATATAAACATTATTTTACTTACCGATGAAAACTTATGCCATCTTTTTTATAACTAGATGTTTTAGAACATTTTCCGCACCATTTTATTGCACATGTACTCATTTTTGCTTTGGTTTTATACGATAAATGTATTTTTAGGTTATCGAAATTAGGAAGTGTGCACGGATCCAACAACTGGTCTGTACTAAAAATTGCACTCATACCTGCGTCTCTTATAAGTGATATTCCATTTAAGTGTCGTGAGCCCGAATCACCCGTATGAGCGGTCAAGTGGTTGTATAGTCTTTGCCTATGTTACTCTCCATCCCTTCAACTATCTCCACTTAAAAAATCACGTCAATTCGTCGCTCTGTTTTGCCGTGAAAGAGAGACAAACATACAGACAGACAGACACACTTTCCCATTTATAATATTAGTATGGATTGCTGAGTTAGTCTGCTTGTTACTGTCCTCTGCTGAACGTAGCCCTCCAAAGAGCGCCAGCTATCTCGGTCCTTGGCAGCCAACTTCAATTCGCTGCCAGACACCTTATTTAAACGTTCGAACACACGTGATTCGAGATCCAATAGAAAGACAATAGCAGCGCGACAGCCGGCTGTCGCTTGGTCGTCGAAAGGTTAAATCACTTTGTCGCAGTATTTTTATGCCCTTACTTCTTACTAATCACTGTGTAAAGTTATGTCATGAATAAAGCCTGTGTAACCATACATTTTTTGACGTATAAACCGTAACTTTATGCAGCGATTATTAGTAAGACGCTAAGTGAAAAAAAAACCGTTAAAATTTTTGTTGCATTAGTTTATCCATACAACTTTGTCTCTTTGATAAATCTGAAAACAATTTATAAAGCCTATTAGCGCAAGATAATGTATTTTCTCATTAAAGAAACATTTATCTTTATCGGACCAGTAGTTTCGGAGGTTATTCTAATAACAATAGAATACTGTCGGTAAACAAACTGAAGATCCGTGTCAAAGTCAGATTTTTAAGCTGCATTGAGGCCAAAATGTTTAGATAAGAAATTAGACATTTAATCTCTCTGATAGCAAAGATTTTATCTTAATCCAAGTCCTTGGTGAATGAAATATTTTTTATACCTATTGCGGGACTTAATTTCAATGAAGGGTATGAATGTTAATCTTTAATTAAAATCAATTCGTCGTTTGGAAAAGATTGCGTTTCGATGTCCTTTCTTGCCCGTATTATCTGGACGATTTTTTTATCTAGGTTGGTTTTTGTCAATGTCCTTTTTTCCCTTTAGAACTGAATTTGAATATTCTACAAATACACTGTACTGCTGATTGTAATTCGATTAAATTTCATTAGACACCGCATTAAAATATACGTGCAATATATCGTTAGATCAAAGTTCACTTTAAAAAAACATTTCAGTGCGTTTCAAGTTGTTGTCGATTTTTTATCACAGAACAAATATTGATATAACCTTATCGCTTATGTAAGGCATAACGACATTTGCGTGCTAATTTACACCTTTTTAGGTTATTATTAGATTCTTATTTATTTAACATTAAACATTATTAGATTCTGCCTACAACTTCATTCGCGTGGGCACCGTGTATTTCATAAAACTAGCCTAGACAACATATCGTTACTAATATTATAAATGGGTAAGTGTAAACACTTCTACATCCATACTATCTACTTTATTAGACATTTTGTTTGTCATTAAATATACCTGAACGAATTTGGCCTCTAATATCAACAAAAATATATTTTATTATATTTTTGTTGGTATAGCTGTGTAGAACACCTAGAAGACAACAAAATTAACATTTCAAAACGTGAATGTGAACGTGTGTGTTCAACAATATGTTTATTTAATAAAGGTCATACGGACTGGCAGTATTAATAGCTTGAGACACTGACTAAATTTTATCCATTAATAATATTGCAAGTTTGGGGCTAATTCCTTTGTGTTTGATGATATTAGAATAAAAAGTGGCATAGCTAATAATAATAATAAATATCTTGAGACAAGTCATACTCGGTCATCTGATCCCAAGCTAAGCATAGCTTGTGTTATGGTAACCAGACAACTGATATTATATCTATACTAATATTATAAAGAGGTAAAATTTGTAAGTTTGTATATATATATATTGTAGGGGGTAATCTCTGGAACTACTGGTCCGATTTGAAAAATTCTTTCAGTGTTAGATAGCCCATTTATTGAGGAATGCTATAGGCTATATACCATCACGCTACAACCCATGGGAGCGTAACAGTAACGAAAAATGCGGGTGAAACCGCAGGGGACAGCTAGTACTTTATAAAGACAAACAATCATACTAATCCCACAAAGTTTGTCCTTCTTGGTGGTCGTTATAAGAATCTAGTGTCAAAAATACCTTACTAAAGTTATAATTGCGAAATCCTGATAATTAATTTTTTACGTTTACGCAAAACAGCGGTACCATTTGTGATGAATTTTGATAGTAGTTTGAAAAAGGACATACGCACTAAGTTTTTAGTTCTCGCAGTACGAACGGTTTGTTCACACCTCCATACCCGCTTACATTTATTGCATGCATACTTATCTTTTAATTGACAGTACATATTAAATTACAAACTATATCTAATGATTATAGCATGACGTCAATCGGAAGCTTAGGTTACAAGTAACAATATTACACACACGTCGCTAATCATATTACAATATTGTTTATATTATCATAATTAAACGGTGATCACAAAAATATGTAGGATATACTTATAAAAACTTCCTTGCCACTTGAAATTATTCTGTATGATTTGAATAATAGTCGAAATTGACGTCACTTATTTTTACCTTCTGTCCGCAACGGCGTTCCGGTGGCTAAAAATATTCAATGTTCTAATTTAGATCCTATATTCTCTATACGTTCAAAGATTTACTAAAATCCACGCATCTTCACAAACTTTTACGTTTATAATAACAATAATGTAGGAAGGTTTTGCTTTTAAGACGCTGGTTGATTTCAAAATTTGCTTAGGAGACGAAACTTTTTTTAACAAAGGTTTTTCATATCAATCCATATGCCATATTCATGTTTAAAATTTTACAGGTAACTTTAAAAGATTTTCTACTACTACTACTACTGTTTTAATCAATCCCTGTCAAGAAGCCCGTATCGCTTGCTGCGATTGAACTGTCAAAAGTTCACCTAAAAGTAGTATCAAGGGTTATAACCAGGAGGTTTAATCCGGTGTATACTAGGGCTAAGGGATAGACCGTGGCATATTACTTGTGTTTTTTTAAACGCTAGTGTCTTTGCGTCTCGCTAGAGCGCATTGTACGGCCTACATCAGTGCTCAACCACTGTTTGTAGCGTATCTGACCTGTTTGAGAGGCGCATTGGCGGCTGGGCAATTGTTTTTCAACAAGACATTGCTCCCAGTAGCCTTGAGCTATAGCTCCTGCATTTCCCATCTTCGGATCCTGTTATCCTATCTTATTGATATCAATCAGTATTATTTTCACCGAATCCTATAGTATTTACGTATTTAGATCTAGCGAAAGATTATTATCAAATACAATAACATCCAATCAATTATTTTCTTGATAAACTTTTCATTACAATCTAATCGAAACAATTGTTCTTGTTGTAATTTAAAATAGATTTAAGTTCCAGTGTAGTTTTCTGATATTTGTTTAATAGAAACTTCACTTTTATTAAAAATCAATATTTCGTTTACCTTGACGATATAATTATCTTTTGAGTCAAGAGTTTTCAATCCTTAGAACCAAATCTGACCAAGACCTGTCTTGTGCATAAACCTATCGGCATCCCAAGATCTTGTCACCTACCCTCCTTACCCTTCACCCTGTATCATCGCTCAGCGGCCTGCCCAGGCTGCAGTGCGTTGACCGCGCTCTCTCTTGTGTCAGGTACTAGGGCCCTCGCGCCCGGTCGCTCTAACCGTCGGGAAGACGAGCTGTGGGCGGATCGGTGCGGGCATATACAACGACAACAAGCCGCTGATTGCTCCTGCACTCGCTTAGGTAAGGGCTTTTAAAGTTTTTCAGTGTATAGTTGGGGAAATTTATTGTTGAGCAGTTTTATAGGACTTGGTAAACGATTTGCTAAGCAGTATTTTTCCCTGACTCTACGGATTTTACTATTTAGTTATCATATTTTGCAGGATTGTTTTCTCTAGAATAGCCAATTATTGTAGAAATCTTTAATGATTAATATTAGTAAAAAACCCACTGACAAAGTGTTCGAAATTATGAAAATTGCATATAATCATTCATGTTCTAATCATATAATGAGTAAAGTCTGATTAATCAAATGTAATAGAAAGACAAAGAGAACAAAACGGCGCATGATTCACAATATCAGAAACAAGTATAAACTAGTCCCTTGATAATCAAGCAATCACGAAGCAAGATAATTAATTCATTCTTGCGTCGTCTGTTGCTTCTGTACCCTTCACTTTACGTTTTAACTGCACTGTGTTAAGATCACAAAAAAAAAATTCTAAATAAACAGAGATTGCCAGACCTTCACACTAATACAATGGTAAGAACTTTGCTTGATTGCTGGAAAATTGACCAGCATTGAACCTAGAAATATTTATACTACTACATATTATTTCTGTACTTGACAAATTGCCGCAAAACTATTTACTAAATCTAAATCTATTTACTACAAAATACATCTTGTTGACATGGCTAATGTTAATAATAAATTTGGTGACTAAATCAAATCAAAGCATTTATTGCACAAGTACTTATGAAATACAAAGAGCTGATTATCCAGAAAAAAATTAACTAGTTCTATCAAAACGTAGCTTTGTTTCTAAGGGTCCTCGCAATCGGGCCACCGACCACGGCCACTGGTGGCCAGCGCTACCTAACATAGGTACTTTTTCATACTTTTCGTGTAGCCGGTAGCGGCCACTCGTTACAGCAGTATCTGCGTAGCGCGTCGGCAGCCACTGGTGGCTGTGGTCAGTGGCCTAGCGCATGACTACCAATGAGGGTTTTTTGGCAGCACGTAGGCGTCAGGTCCAACTGCAACACGATTGGTGAATTTTGACACATCTGTCGATAAAACGGCATGACATCAGATATGTCAAAAATTCACCAATCATGCTGCAGTTTGACCTGACGCCTACGTATTGCCATCTAGCGGATTTCTCATACGCAAAAACCCTCATTCTACAAGTGATGTCTGTATCCAGGTGCCGATTCACCCTCAACTCGCGCCAATAATCCCGATAATGTTGAGATCGGGCGCGAGGCACCCGGATGCTGGCCAATCGGAAGCGTCCACGTCGCGTCAGCGCTCGCCTGAGGAGGAGGCGCAGCGGCTGTACGCGACGCTCAACGAGTACTTGTTGCTCGAGCATAAGGCGCAGCCGAAACTGTGTCTGCCTGCTGAATCTGAGGTAAGGACGTGCGCCCCAGCTTCGCATGGCTGTTACATATCTTTGAAAATCTCGGGTTTTCCCTATTGTAATATGCATGTATTATACATATAAATCTTCCTCTGGATCGACCAAGCGACAGCCGGCTGTCGGGCTGCTATTGTCTTTCTATTGTGTCTAGAATCACGGGTGTTCGAAGGTTTAACCTTTCGTCTTGCGTCGACCAAGCGAGAGTCGTCATCGTCTTCTAAGCCTTTTCTCTAGTATGTTAGGGTCGGTTTTTAAATGCATTGGGAATACACTATGATATTATAAGTAAAAAGGTGTAGACAGGTTACCTAAACGAAATTCTATCTTTAAAAACTGCACACAAACGCATATCATAACTGAATATTGCAATGGCACACGAGTACGATTACACGTCGAAGTATTCTGGGTGTAATTTGAAGAAGTACCTATGTACAATCGACAAAATGGAATCATGACCCACCATAAGCTTATTTTCCTACAGACATACATTTAAATACAATTAGGTCGACAATCGCGTAAACATGTATTAAAAATGTCACACGTCTAGTCTTATTGTTTTGACAGCTTCAAACGATTTGTCGTCGAAATGGGTCATCACTCATCATGATTCAATTTTGTCGATAGTAGGTACTTCAGTAGTCTGGTTACCATTACTTGGAATTTCAGCTTAGCTTGGGTTCAGATGGCTGTGTTATTGGTCCCAAGTTATTTTATTTTATTACTCGATATTCGACCTTTAAGCCTTCGAACACACGTGATTCGGGAAACAATAGCAGCCCGACAGCCGGCTGTCGCTTGGACGTCGAAAGGTTCAACTAGTTCTTGGCGATAACCACCATTCACGGAGATAAAGCCGCACGCTGAGTTAGTCTTTTAATAAAAACGTTACCTAATGAAGTAGGCACCAGAGAAACACGTCAAACGCACGTGCGATTTACGTTGCCGATATACGGCGCGCTTCTATTGGTCAAGGTCATTTGAGGCTCCCAAAGGCGGCGATTTTTCTCTACGCTCTGAATAAAGTACCTACCGTAAGCTGTTGCCGACTCCCGTGGGTTATAGCGTGATGTCATGTGACATTTACAAAAAAATATCTTTCTGTTTGTAACCAATAGGGATGACGACAGCATTAAAAAATGACATTCTGTTTAGTCCGTCTGATAGATCGCCCGAAAATACGGGACACGTATTTTTCGCTTGATCAAAATAATAAAAAAATACAAAAAATAAAGAGCAACAAAGTTCCGGAGTGGGGGCTTTTGACGTCACCGTCCTGCAAAAATTGTATCTCATCGTGACGTCATGCGCAACTTCAACGCACTGTATCGTCGTCATTCTTCGTTTACGAGAAAAAAGAAAAAATACGTGTCCAAAATTTTTTGATAATTTATCTGACGGACTAATTACTTTTTTTTAGTCGTCTCGCCTATTTTCAAAACCGATTCGTACATCCAGAGATTATACCCTACAACCACACAAAAATCTTTTCTGTTGGACGATACTGCTATCTCGTGCCTCGAAAACCTCGTAAAACGTTGGTTTCGGCTGTTATTCGTAGATCTTTTGCAGTCTATTCGGGTAAGCCAGGGTCTCAATCGATTTAAGGGGGAAGCTTCACTCTAGCCCGCGAAATAAAGTTTTTTTGCAATATGCAGCTTAGGGCTGATTTTTCAATCATCAGTTAACTTCTATCTGAGGAATAAATATGGCGGTTTGACATATATTTTCTATACAAAAGCTGTCAAAACGTCAAACATACTCTTTAGATAAAAGTTATCTGGCGATTGAAAAATCGGTCCTTAGTGTCTTGGCGTCTTACTAATAATCGCTGCATAAAGTTATGACAGGTTTATACGTCAAAAAATGTATGGTTACACAGGCTTTATTCATGACATAACTTTACACAGTGATTATTAGTAAGGGCATTGGTGATGGTGTGTAATGGTATAGTATGATTCGTGTTAGCCGGCCCTAATATGTTGGCAAAAAAAAAGAAAAGGAAATTCTTGTTCAATAATATGTGGAATATGTTTTTTCGTCTACAGACAACAAGCTTTGAACATGATCGCTATGTATTCGTAATGTTAAAAATCTGCATAATTTCAAATGTTTTAACTACCTACGATTATATTTTTAATCCGAAAATGCGAGTATAATCGTTAAAACCTGACCTCCATACATTTAGGAATGGCGTTAAACCTTCAAAAGATGTTAATTTAACTTGTTGCTAAACTTGTTCGTGTACTGTCAAGCGAGGCGTTTGTTATAAATGAATAATACCAGCTTATTACTGTCCCACTGCAGGGCGAAGTCCTCTTCTCATACAGAGAAGGACCGAGCATTGATCACCAGGCTTAAGGATTGAACTATGTCTTGGAAAATATAATTAAACATTAAAGACCAGGGTTTTTTGATCCAATTGTTTAGGACCTGACTTTACAGTCTTGTGCAGCCAATCGACTTGCATTATTTCCTCATCCCATAGCTCAATCAATACAGTATTCTTTTGGTTATTAACGTTACATCTCTACACATCATTGCTTTGATGGAGTCCGGGCCTTACTCTTATTCGGAGCCCCTTGTAACTGCTATCAGCTTATGAGCTGGAAGTCCACTCTGTCCGGAGGCCCGTAGCATTTTTCCAGTCTTTCTTAAATTGTGATTTTAACGTTTTGTGGGCCTCATTTTGACCCCCTAAACTCGTCACTGGTGAAAGATGTTTCATAAACAACAACCAATAGGATACTGTGCTGTGTTGCGCTAAATGTACTGTGCTGTTCTTGTTCTGTGATATCTCTTGTGTACACTAACCTCCTTAGAAATGACCGCCTTGATCAGGCTACATGAAGACACGTATGTCCAGCAGTGAACTGACGCAGGCCTATGAACATTGATATTTAATAGTATGTCTTTGTGAACAGAATGGAGAGGTGACAACGGGAGCTCGCGACGGCGCCGCGCATGTACTGCGCTGTCTCAAAGTGTGGTACGACCTGCCCGCTGATGTTCTCATCAACGCTATCAACTTGTTCGACAGGTAAGGATATCTGCTAGCATCTAGGTTCCACATACACGACGAATTTTCTCTTAACAAAACTTAGATAACTTGGTGAACTACTGATTTTCTTGTACTACCTGAACTGTCTCATTTAGAGGTTCTCTGAAATGTGTGTTCCTCTCTCACCAAGAAAGCACCTCAGTCTCAATACAATTGTTTGAAATGCCATCCAAATTGGTTTCGAAGGTAAAAACAGTACAGAATTCGGGAACCAATTTCGGAAATAAATTTTGACGGACCTTTAGTGGTCAGTGCCCCTGGCTGCTAAGCCGGAAGTCGTGGGTTCGATTCCCACTTAGGACAAACTTTGTGTGATTAGCAAGATCACTTGTTCTGTATCTGGGTGTAACTTAACCATACTAATATTATAAATGCGAAAGTAACTCTGTCTGTCTGTCTGTCTGTCTTTCTTTTCTTCACGCCAAAACCACTGAACCGATTTGAATTAAATTTGATACACAATATAGTCTGGGACCCGAGAAAGGACATTGCATAGTTTTCATCCCGGAAATCTCCCGGGAACGGAAACTATGTTATTAAAACCCCGGGACTATCTATCTTATAAAATTCTTCGTTATTCCACACGGACAAAGTCGCGGGCAAGAGCTAGTAACAAAATAATATTTTATCATTATTTTTCATCTTGTTTCAGATTCCTAACGAAGATGAAGGTGCGTCCGTGCCACGTGCCTTGCATCACGGTCTCGTGCATGAACATCGCGCTCGAGCAGTACGCGGCCGAGACCGACACCAAGCGGAGCATCTCTGTCGAGGAGTTGGGTTAGTATCCTTAGAACACACGTGATTCGACACAATATAACCTGGTTCATTAAAGAAAGGAATCTTAAATGGCGGCGCTTATCATGTTCTCTCGCTCGCACACTAGTGCCGTCTATACTCACTCGCGCGCGTACCATCAACATAAAAAAAATTGTCTTGATTGATTTGCTTCCACGCTGCCTTGACGCGCTCAGTGCTCCTTTTTACGAATATCTTGTTATAGTTTTCTGTTATTTTTCCATTGTTACCTGTTTGTTATTGTAGTAAAAGTAGGCACTGTTTCCGATGAAAACAATAAAAATTCTTAATAATATTTACGATTTGAAAAAAACAAAACTTCAACTTTAAATTTTATATGCAGACTATACTATCTGTCAACGCAAGTACTATCTGTCAACGCAAGTACATGCCGCCATTTAAGATTCCTTTCTTTAATGAACCGGCTTATAGCAAGTTTGTTGGGGTCGGCTTCCAGCCTAACCGAACGCTGGATACCAGTGTTTTACGTGAAGCGACTGCCTATCAGACCTCCACAACCCAGTAACTGGGCGACACGATACCTCTGGCTGCGATATGCTGAGCTTGAGCCTTTTAGGCCTCGCACAGATTTTTTATGTTGTTATTTTTGGATTCTGTGTGTATTGTGTACAATAGGGATGACGACAACAAAAAAATGGCATTCTGTTTAGTCCGTCTTGTAGATCGGCCAAAAATACGGGACACGTATTTTTTGCTTGATCAAATTAATAAAGAAATAGAATGATAAAGAGCAACAAAGTTCCGGAGTGGGGGCTTTTGACGTCACCGTCCTGCAAAATATGTATCTAATCGTGACGTCATGCGCAACTTTGACGCACTGTATCTTTGTCGTTTTTCGTTTACGAGAAAAAAAGAAAAAATACGTGTTCAAAATTTTTTGATAATCTATCTGACGGACTAATTACTTTTTTTGTGTCGTCTCGCCTATTGTGTCAGGTCCAAATAAGCGATTTTCTTTCGTTCTTTAAATAAAAAATATGTATTATATGTTCTAGACTTTATACTGACTTTGCTCACTTGCGGACTATTAAAGCTACAAAGAACAATAGTGGCAAATATAAAAAAAAAGAAAAAAAACTAATAGTCTCAGTTACAATGTCTCAAAAACTATATATTTTCTGTAAAATAAAAAGCGACTTAATCAGTGTGCGAGTGAATTTTAGCCTGAACAATATTATTAAAATTAAAAATATTAGCTTTGGGTCCTAAGATGCTTTGCCTTGCCTCATTCCTCGTACACAAGGGCTCCTTACGTAACAATTCATGAAAAAATATTGAATTTACTAACCGTTCTCTCTTATTATTTATTATTATCCTCTGAGTTTGTTTCGGATGTTTCTTCTCAGAGTAGTCAGTTACAAAACACCGGCTCCATTGTTCGATTAAAATAAAAAAACTAAATATTGACGTGCAAAAGTGTTTTACATATAACCTACTAGCTTTTGCCCGCGGCTTCGCTCGCGTTAGAAAGAGACAAAAAGTAGCCTATGTTACTCTCTATCCCTTCCACTATCTCCACTTAAAAAATCACGTCAATTCGTCGCTCCGTTTTGCCGTGAAAGAAAGACAAACAGACACACTTTCCCATTTATAATATTAGTATGGATTTACAAAATAAAGGTCATTTTAATCATTATTTTATTCTATACTAGCTTCTGCCCGCGGCTTCGCTCGCCTTAGAAAGAGACAAAAAGTAGCCTATGTTACTCTCCATCCCTTCAACTATCTCCACTTAAAAAATCACGTCAATCCGTCGCTCCGTTTTGCCGTGAAAGAAAGACAAACAGACAGACAGACAGACAGACACACTTTCCCATTTATAATATTAGTATGGATGTGTTATATTATGTTCTAGACTTTATACTGACTTGACCCACTTGCGGACTATTAAAGCTACAAAGAACAATAGTGGCAAATATACAAAAAAAAAACTAATAGTCTCTGTTACAATGTCTTAAAAACTATATATTTTCTGTAAAATAAAAAACGACTTAATCAGTGTGCGAGTGAATTTTAGTCTGAAAAATATTATCAAAAATAAAAAATATTAACTTTGGGTCCTAAGATGCTTTACCTGGCCTCATTCCTCGTACACAAGGGCTCCTTACGTAACAATTCATGAAAAAATATTGTATTTACTAACCCTTCTCTCTTATTATTTATTATTATCCTCTGAGTTTGTTTTAGATGTTTCTTCTCAGAGAAGTCAGTTACGAAACACCGGCTCCATTATTCGATTAAAAATATATATATATATATTGACGTGTAAAAGTGTTTTACATATAACCTATTTACAAAATAAAGGTCATTTTAATCATTATTTTATTTTACACAAAAAAAAAACATACATTAGCAAAAAAAAGGACATGAGTCTTCCAGGAAACCTTATTTCCATAATCAAACAATCCATACTAATATTATAAATGGGAAAGTGTGTCTGTCTGTCTGTTTGGCTTTCTTTCACGGCAAAACGGAGCGACGGATTGACGTGATTTTTTAAGTGGAGATAGTTGAAGGGATGGAGAGTAACATAGGCTAGTTTTTGTCTCTTTCTAACGCGAGCGAAGCCGCGGGCAGGAGCTAGTATATATAATAATATTTCATTTCTCTTTGATTCCAGTCTCAATCTCCCAATCGGCGTGCACGGCGGGCGACGTGTTGCGTATGTCGCGCGTCATAGTCGACAAGTTGTCGCTGGCACCCGGCTGCCGCGCCGCCACCGCGCTCGACTGGCTGCGCCTGTACCGCGAGATGCTGCATCTGCATCACCAGCATCTCGCCAGAGAACTGCCGGCTAGCTGTCAGGTTAGAGGAACTAATTTATATCTAAACTAGCTTTTGCCCGCGACTTTGTCCGCGTGGACTAATAGTTTCCGTTCCCGGGGGATTTCCGGGATGAAAACTATCCTATGTCCTTTCTCGGGTCCCAGACTATATCTGTACCAAATTTCATTCAAATCGGTTTAGTGGTTTAGGCGTGAAGAAGAGACAGACAGACAGACAGACAGAATTTATAATATTAGTACGGATTTAGCTGCCCCGCGGTTTTACCCGCGTTACGTTATGTTTTTGTTTAGTGCTCCGCTTAGCTGCGAGGCTATTTAGTCTATCTTATCCTGATGAATAAGCTATTATTGTAAAGTTTAAATCCGTTTTGTAGTTTTTGCGTGAAACAGTAACAAACTTCTACACATACACACACACAGACATACATTAAACTTTGACATTTATTAGATTAGTAGAATATTAGAATGATACTTCAACGTACAGTGTTGTAGAGAGATATTTGGCCAGCGCAAAAGACAGTAGGGACGATATTCGTTCACAGAGAGAGACCATGGTAGAGCGAGTGAACTTTGCCTTGAGTCGTGTGTCCCAATGGGGCGATGACAATCTAGTGCAGTTCAATGCCGCCAAAACGCAAGCGTGTCTGTTCTCCGCCAAACGGAGCCCATTTGACCTGGCTCCTACTTTCCGAGGTGCATCTGTAAAAGTAACCGGCTGCCTTGAACTCCTTGGCATGGAGTTGAGTTCTGACCTCAACTTCGGCACTTTCATCGAGTGTATGGAGTATTGCAGTCACCTATGGGATGGCTCAGCCAAATACCAACTGGCCGCATTGGATTCGGTGGATCGCAGGGCCAGAAGGTTGATTGGCGACAAGAAGCTGGTGGCTCAACTTCAACCACTAGCACATCGGCGAAAAGTTGCCTGTCTGGCGGTATTTTACAGATTGCACTTCGGTGAGTGTGCTCATGAGCTACACGAGCTCATTTCCTCATCCCCATTTTACCACCGGACATCCAGACGTACGGCGGGATACCACCCTTTCTTGGTTGATATTCCTCATATCCGCACGCAGCGCTTCTCAAAATCGTTCATAATGCGCACCGCAAAGGAATGGAACTCCCTGCCGGCGTCTGTGTTTCCAAATTCATATAACCCGGAAGTATTTAAGAATAGAGTGCATAGGCATCTACTGGGTAAGCTCGCTCCATCGTAGGCTCCGTCTATGCCCTCGGACTAGTCTGGGACCAAGAGCAAGCCCATTATAATAAAAAAAAAAAAAAAAAAAAACAGTCCAAACCGCTGGGCCTAGAGACATGAAATTTGCAGGGTTGTGTCCTTTGTGAAGAGTTAGTATCCACTAAGAAAGGATTTTTGGTAATTTTCCCCTAAAGGCGTAAAATAGAGGACGGAAGTTTCGACATTCACGCGGGCAAAGCCGCGGGCGAAAGGTAGTTAATATACAAAAGAAATTAATATAACTCACACAGCTAGGAATGTTAATTTTAATTAGGTTTGGATACATATAATTATGTAGACGTAAATAGAAGCCCTGCAAAACGGGGCTCTCGAACACACGTGTTTCGAGACACAATAGAAGGACAATAGTAGCCCGACAGCCGGCTGTCGCTTAGTCGTCAATAGGTTAATCTATAAAATGTAAGGTATGAAACAACTAGTGCTCAGAATTTTGCTGCACAATCTGTAATTTAAATTAGAATTCCGATTATTTTTTAATGCAAAAAATTTAAATACTACCCAGAAAGTAGTTTCTCCTAAAAAGCTAACTGCTGATCCTATATATCTGTAGTTATGTCAATGGAGATAGAATGAACTTCCAAAGACAACAGTCTGACTGGACTGTTTCAGTTTAGACATAGACTATGGAATACATTTGTTTTATTTAATATTTTATTAAGGGGAATGATTCAAGGTAGCCATTGAAATTCAAATTTTTGAACGGTTTTTGTAATTTTCACAAATGGCCTATTACAGTCGCATATCATTCCATATCAACACACAGCCAGACACGGAGCGGCAAATTGGGTACTTTACACCATTAACCAATAAATGTTACACACAATTTCTATAAAACCTCTTTTAATAACAGCCCAATAAATTCGGTTCATTTTCAATTTGCTATAAAATTTGATTTTTAGTTGCTTTGAAATCAATAAATGGAGAGTCAACTGAGTTGTTATTTTAGTGACGTCATAAGTTGCCATTGCTACAAAATCTATTGGAGAATTGCGTTTTGACAGCTCATAAAAAGTACGTCAATTGACAATGGTGTAAACTACCGTATTGCAAAAAACGTTCTAAAATTTGAATTTCGCGGCTACCGTGAAGCAACTCCCTTAATGCTGGAATATCTTTTATCTCAACTTCAATGTGATATCTCAACCGATGCCTCCTATCTCTTATTAATGACTATTAACTTATTTACAGGAAGAGGAACTGGTCCAGCTACTAGAGATCGTGTGCTGCGACGCGGCGTGCGTCAACACTCGCACTAGCGAGCTGGCGTTAGTGTTGCTGTACTACAAGCTAGGTGAGTTTGTCTTTGTCATCTGTCTGGCCTTCTATCAACTATTTTTATATCTATTTATTGTACCTGTATTTATGAGGGTTTTTTGGCAGCACGTAGGCGTCGGGTCCGGCTGCGGCGTGATTGGTGGATTTTACATGACATATTTGTCGGTAAAACGGCATGACATTGACAGATATGTCAAAAATTCACCAATCGTGCTGCAGTTGGACCTGACGCCTACGTATTGCCATCTAGCGGATTTCTCATATGCAAAAAGCCCTCATTAACAAATGTATAAAAGATTTATATCTACTGTGTTAGGGTCGATTTCCAGTTTAAAACAGCTTAATACCAGTGTTTTACTGAGCGACTATCTTTCAGACCTTTACAAACCAAAAGTGTCGAAAACAGAGCCTAATAAAAATCTATGCCCTTACTAATAATCACTGTGTAAAGTTATGCAATGAATAAAGCCTGTGTAACCATACATTTTTTGACGTATAAACCTGTCATAACTTTATGCAGCGTTTATTAGTAAGGCGCTTAGAGTTAAAAATAAGTAACTGCTGCCGTGATTTTATACTACAGATTAGCACTGAGTAAAGATTTTGGTATTTAAACCCCCAAGGGAGTTAAATAAGAGTGACATTTAAAGCCGGGTGTCCACTTAGGTTCGCCGTGGTTTGCGAACACTGTGTGCTCCGCGAACGTGAACGTGTACAGTGTACACACTTAGGCTGCATGTGGCGCTCGCGTCCACGAACAAACTGCGCTCCCCTTTGAGATCGCGCAAAAAACCGCTTCCCGAGCGCTCCGCCGTGCTCCGATCGTGCTCCAGTCGCGGTCCGCGATCACGACGTATCCATTATGTTTGGTTTGCGGAGCGGGCGCGTTCGCAAACCACGGCGGACCTAATGGCGGCTCCACATTAGTGCCGTGAATTCACGCGTGAATTCACGCCATTAATCCACGGCACAAATCGTGCCCTCCACATTCTCTTGATGCTCTCAATCGTTCGTGAAACCCGCCGCGAAATGGACGTAGAAGCTGCTGCTGCAATAACTTTGTTTGTTGTGGCAATATACGTGAATATGAATGTGTACCCGTGAACGTCGCGCGCAGGAAGCGCGAACCCTTTGTCGCGGGGCAAAATACCGACTCCGATCGGGGAAAAAGCGTGAACGCGCGTGAATCCCGCGAAAACCGTCCACATTCACGTTCACGCCTGTTTATGGAGTTTTACGGCACTAATGTGGAACCGCCATAAGTGGATACCCGGCTTAAAACAGTCGTGTCGTCGTATGTGAGCAAAAAGACTTAACTCTTAATATACCTAAAACAGGCTATAACTTGTGTTATTTGTAGTATTTTGCTCAATACATAGAGAATTGCCCTGTCTGAATCGGATCTATGAACTCCAGCTTACCAGTCAAGCTCACTTACTACTGAACTAGACCAACGGACCACTCAATAGCTCAAACTCATAACTATTTTATTCAAATAAACCATTTAAACATACTTTTGAATTGTCAAGGGGACAGTCAGTAAAAAAATTAAAGCTAGTTGCTCATTTCACTGGAGAAGAGCGAGCAAGAAACTCCATGAACACTCTTTTAAAATTAATAAATAGATTACAAAAATTTGGTTACATCATTCATTGTTGGATCTAAGGTATACTATGTGAGAACAACGTAACAAGACGTGCATGTTATTGTACATATGACACAAACAAAGCCATTTTGAAATTTACTGTTCAGTAGCGACCCGCCCCAGCTTTGCACGGGTATTACATATATTTAAAAATCCCGGCTTTTCCTCTACTATAATAAGCATGTATTATACATATAAACCTTCCTTAAGAATCACTCTATCTATTAAAAAAAACCGCATCAAAATCCGGTGCGTAGTTTTAAAGATCTAAGCATACATAGGGACAGACAGAATAGCGACTTTGTTTTATATATATGATAGATATATGAAGTTCTACTGCAACGAAAGAGCTACTTTAACATGTTCAAACTGGGCGGCAGCCAGTATTAAACATAAAATTTAAAACAACAAGTTTATTTTATTAAAGTATATAATTTATTGTCGACAGAACAACAGTTAGCGGAGTCTCTCGCTGCGGCTGATGAGAACAGCGCGATTTCAGAACAGGCCTACTATCTATACGACTTCGCGAGACAACTGCAGTTGCATTGCCATGTAAGTACTATAAAAAAAACCTGTTTATTTTTTTGTGCCGAGTCCCATTGGTGCCGATTCTCTTATTCACAAACTGACGTAAATTTAAGTTAAGTGCATCTTCCTCTTTCCATTTAATTAAGAAAAGGACAGAAGATAAAATATTTGTTAAGTCCTGTCAAATTTAGACACTCCATAGATAATTTAGGCGCGATTTAAAAACATGGCGTCTTAATATGCGTCAATTTTCATTCGACGCTGTCTAATTTGACAGGATTAAACTAAATTGTATCTTCTGTCCTTTTCTTTAAGAAATGGAAAGAGAAAGAGACATTTAACTTAAATTTAGTCTAGTTTGTGACCAAGGGAATCGGCACCAATGTCTGACTGTGTATTACAGCAACATTCAAATTAAATTATTTTCTAAATAAAACTACTTACAATCTTATAAAACGAAAATAGAAACTTGAACACATATCGTCAATGTATTTCGTCGATTTTTTTTTACTTGAATTTTTCAAGAAGCACTAAACCGATCGCCTAAAAATTTGTATGGTAGGTCCACCTCTGAAAAAAAAAGAACCATCAAAATCCGTTCATTATTGTCGGAAATATCGGTGAACATCATAAAAAAAACATACGGACGAATTAAGTACCCCCTTTTTTTAAGTCGGTTAAAAACTATCTGATAAGATGCTGCCAATTCCCTTGTTCACAAAATTAAGTTTAATGCATCTTTTTCTTTTCAATTCATTAAGAAAAGGACAGACGATAAATTTTAGTTTAATCCTGTCAAATTAGACAGTGCCTGAAGAAAATTGACGTATAGTCGCAATGTTTTTAAATCGCGTCTAAATTATCTATGGAGAGTCTAAATTTGACAGGACTTGACTAATATTTTTTCTTTTGTCTTTGTTTTCATGAAATGGAAAGAGAAAGATGCATTTAACTTAAATTTAGTTAAGTTTGTGAACAAGAGAATCAGCACCATTAACTTATAATTTGTGGATAAGTGAGTTACACACACACTCATATTGTTGTGCATGCCTATTTTAAGACCATTCGTAGTGTGTAACTGTTTGTTTTCCCAAATAAATAAATAAACTTCATGGTCCTAGCATAATTTGACCAAAATAGACTTTCCAAAATTATTGACTGAGTTCAGTTTAGTCGTTTCGTTATCACAGTACAGGCTTGGAATCATATGATCATAATATGTTAATGGTCATGTGATGTATTCTTCTTCTTTATGGACCTCCCTTAGAGGTTTGGTTTCAGCACTTAGGCTAAGGCTACCGTAGACAGTGATTCGCGATGCGACTTCCGAATCCAGATAAACATTGTATGGCTACATTCAATGATGTTATGAGTAAAAAAGTTTAGATAGGTTACCCAAATGAAATTCTATCTTCAAAAACGGCACACTAACGCACACATACATTACACGTCAAGTAGGACGACATGATTGAAGTAGTGCGAGTGAAAAGGAGATAAACGTCAAATGTCAACGCGATACTCAGTATCATGTTTGTCAATTGGCAAACTTTTAATGTGCCACTTTTTGACTGCATATAACCTATCTACACTTTTCACTTATAACATCATTGGCTACATTATAAGCGAAAATATTATCTTTATCCGCTTCAATAAAGGTTTTTGCGTATGAGAAATCCGCTAGATGGCAATACGTAGGTCCAACTGAAGCATGATTGGTGAATTTTGACATATCTGACAATGTCATGTCGAGAAAAAACCAATATGAAGCATGATTGGTGAATTTTGACATATCTAACAATGTCATGTCGAAAAATACCAATCATGCTGCAGTTGGAACTGACGCTTACGTATTGCCATCTAGTGGATTTCTCATACGCAAAAACCCACTTTGCTGACACCATTTACCTGTCATATTGATATAACAAATGCCGTGATCACAGTAATATTGTTACTATCGCGAAAGAAATTAAAGAACGCTAGTATTTGATATACGGTGTAGCCATATACGTCAGCATTCATATATTTATTTTAATCGCTGATGTGTCTCAGATCGCGTCGCGGCCTCTTGTAGCCTCAGCCTTTGTCTTCGTAGTAGGACATTATACTTGCTGTGTGATATCTCCAACATTTTTATCCACACTAATATTATAAATGGGAAAGTGTGTCTGCCTGTCTGTATGTTTGCCTTTCTTTCACGGCAAAACGGAGCGACGAATTGACGTGATTTTTTAAGTGGAGATAGTTGAAGGGATGGAGAGTAACATAGGCTACTTTTTGTCTCTTTTTAACGCGAGCGAAGCCGCGGGCAAAAGCTAGTGTATTTATAAACAATATTCCTTCCCTCAGATGTGCGATACATCGCTGACAGCGGCCCGAGCGCGAGTGAAACACGTAGCAGCCCGCTACGAGCGCTGTGAGGCGCGACGAGATCAGCGCACACGCCTCGTGTGGCGCCTGTCCGAGCGCACGCTCAAGGTAATTTATTTATTTATTTATCATTTATTTCAGGTAACAAAGACCCATAACATATACACATTAGAGACTAACATACATATCATTGAAGTATAACTTATAATTATTGCACACGAAGTGACGGCGTCGTGTCGCGCTGCGTGGTGTCGCGTATCTTCCCGCGAAAACGGCGAAATAAGACACCCTTCGGCCAAAACTCTTCTTTGAGGAAGGGCTCTAAATGTTGAGTCGGCACCCGCACCACAAACGACTTGAAGTTAATGTTGTGGCGCGACTCCAACTGCACTATCCTCAAAGTTCAGCTAGTTTTCACACGAACATACTCCACGATGTACACCTGGATAGTGGTTAAAACCTCCAAAATGTATTTAATTATTTAACTGTGTTGTCCAGGTGCTCCGGCCCACAGACCGGCTGACCTCTCTGCTGCCGACCATCGAGGAGCAACACTTCGCAGTCGACGCCACGCCCACCAGGAACAGGTCAGTACTACAAGCGCGTAGTTATTTCTATTGACCTCGTTCTGTCTCGCTCCTTGTTATATTATGTCAATATTACAAGCTTTTATTTATTTCTATAGACCATCACTCACTCTTTGATATGTCGGGAAGTGAAAACATATTATGTTTCTTACTCCTCCGCTGTTCTTTTCTGATTAATTTCGTTGCGGGATCCAAGACAGTTGAATCGTTTCTCCGGCACTCGTCGAGCTTCATTGCTCGGCGCTTTTCTGGCGGACTCCACTGTTGATTCTGGCTTTCAGGAGTTGCAGTGGTCGGGAATAGTGTAGCGGGATAGTCCCACGAAAAAAACCTTTCATTTAACCTGCAATGTTACTTATTGTTACCGAAATAATCTCGCCGATTTAATATCTTACTTAAATTTTACTGCATCATAATAATATTGTAATATTTACGTTTAGCATCAACCTCTGTAACTAGACTTCATTTGGACGCAGTCAGACAATTTCCGCACTAAATAATAATAAGCTTGTTCGAAAGAAGAAAAAATAACAGCCATCAACAAAGAGGTCGATAGTTCTTAGGCATGTTAAATAAAAATCGGTTCTACCCTTCCTAAGTTATCCACTCGATAACTTAATATTTACGTTTGTTTGTATATATGACGCTTGTTTATAATTAAACTATTACCTTTACCACAGATCGGGCAGTGAAAGCAGCGAGAACGAAGAGACATCCGACTGGCCTCGCAGTCCCGTGCTCCCGGTGTACTGCGACAACTAAACTCGGTACTTATAGTGGCGACACTAGCCGGTACTTCCTCACTACACGCTACTGGCACGCCTCAGGACGTGGTACTTTAGTGACACTCGGACTGCTGGAGATACACTCTTCAGTAGACACTCCGGCTTCAACACGCGGTACTTTAGTGACACTCGCTGAACAGTCTAGTGGTACTTAGGCGATTGATCTGTGGTTTAATGTTGTTCGTTTTAGTGTCTGCAATGATGTTATAAGTAAAAAGGTGTAGGTTATAGATAGGCAGTCAAAAAGTAGCGCTTTAGACCCTCGAACTCACGTGATTCAAGACAGGAAGACAATAGCAGCCCGACAGCCGGCTGTCGCTTGGTCGACGAAAGGTTATAATTTAGCTACTTGACCAAAATTATTTATAGTTTATCTCTTTTTCACTTGCACTATTTCAATCATGTCATCCTACTTTGACGTTTAATCGTACTTTAGTGTGCCATTGCAATATTCAATTATGTATGTATGCGTTAGTGTGCCGTTTTCGAAGATAGAATTTCGTTTAGGTAACCTATCTACACCTTTTTACTTATAATATCATTGGTCAGATAGTACAGATACGCCTCAGATTGTATTTAGTGCCGCTAGGCTTTGGTGGTACTATTAGTGACAATCAGTGTTAACTGAAGTCATTTAATAGAAGGCAATTGTTAGCTGAATAGTGTCTCGCTACTTTGATCAAAATTGTAACTAAAATCATCGTCCGAGTGGTACTTTCCAAGTGTTATTGCGTTCAGGCGGTACTGTTAGTGTTAGAATAATACCTAATTTGTACCTGGCAGCTGAAATATTAAAAATAAGATCTTTTGGAATCACAAGCCGACATTTCGCAGTAATTTTTAATTTAAAGAAACTAATATGACATTTACTTATCTGATTATGCATGTAGATATAACAATTATGGGCATTTAATTACGAAAATCTGTTATTATTTTTTTGACTTTATCAATAATTATTAAATACAACTCGAATTCTGAAAGGTCTTATTAATTTAATTATTGTAGTTACTTAGTTAGACTTGAAATATAAATCTCATAGATGACAAGTGGAAACTTATACTTGCCGGGTCTTAGCGGTCGAATTCAAGATGGCGACGAGAATGTAATATGGCGGAGTTGGTAAAGCATTTATTTTATATTCAAAGTGTTCGCGAAAATCTCGATAGACGGCTGAAAATATGTTCTGTAAGTAAATATACACATTTTTCATACTTTTATACAATGTAGCCAATTTTTTAAAAGATATCTAGCCAACTGCATATCCACACTCTCGTCTCCAAAACAAGTTTAATTTAAGTTTACATAAAAAAAAACAATTCTGTGTTAATTAATTTATATTACTACCTAAAAATGGAGATAAAAGCCGTGGTTCTAAATCTAAGTTTAACTTTATCAAAGGAATAATGTCTCTCGTTACGTTCGCGTGATCCTTATTTTGAGAATGTCAAAATGTATGTGATCCGTTGTGTGTGTGTTTGTGTGCGTGCGGTGTGATTGTGTGTGTGTCATGTGATAGTGCCTCGCTTTGTGTGAGCAAAGTGTGAAGATATTGAGGTGCGATAAAGTTGCGCCACTGTTGAGCGACTGTTGCTTAGACAGAATTAGCAATACGAATACCCCATTAGTCTACTTAACTAAATATACGTAGAAATGACGCACAATTTTATCGCAACTCTCAGTGATCTCGACCAATTTTCTAAACGCAACTGTCACGCAGCCGCCACGCAGTCGCGCCGCAATCGCTCAAATGTATGTTTCGAACTAAATTTAAGTTTAACTTTTAATCCGAATAAAAGGACAAAAAAATTTAAAAAATGGTGCAATTTAAAAATTCAAAAAATCAGTTCAAAATTTAATGGTAATAAAAGTAATATTTGGAGTATTATTCAATGTCAAAAGGTGTTTTTTTTATTAAATATTTTTGCATTGCGATGGACAATGTTTCTTTCATGGTTCTCGGGGAGCAGAAAGCTTTAATAATTTTGTAGAATACGAAAAAACACTTGCAATGTACAATTAGTAAAAAAGACGTATTTATAATACTCACATTTAAACTTTAACGACTCATTTAAGACAACTTTTACTTAAAAAATAAAGAAAAAAATTGGCACACTACACACATAATGTCTTTATCAGAAATCAGGCTCAAGTAGGTCAGTAAGCAAAGTTCAAACTAGCCATTTACAGAGCAGTACTTACCTACGTCTATTTTACTCATTATCATATTGCTTACAACCGTCTTAGATTGACTTCTGACTGTCTCAAGCTCTTTACATCACTCCCAAAGTACCTTTTAGCTTTTCTAATATTAATATATAAAGAAAGAAGCGTTGTCCGTCTTCCCAAAGCTTTTCCTAACTGTGATTTTTCTTAGAGAGAAAAAAAGTTCAAAAAAAAAAGAATATTCCATATTTTTTACTAGTAGTAAGGTTAGCTAGGGCGATATCTGGGGACTGTGGAGTAATATATTTGTTTGGCGGATATCGAGAGAGAGTTAAAAGCATAGTATTAAATTTTAATTAGGACTTAATTGGCGAGCTTTAATTAATGGGCGCGTTTTTTGTTGCGCAGTTGTCGCCCAACTATCGCGCCACAGTTGCTCCCCAAATGTCGCTCGAGCGTTTTAATTATAAGATTTTGAGTCACATAAAGAGTGAATGCAACTTTAATAAGCGAAAAAAGTGAAAAAAAAAATATCCACCGAAGTTTTCTTTTTTAAGTACATCTATTAAATAATTTAAGTATTATAGTTATTGTAAAAAATAATTATTAATTAATATATTTCCATTTACGACGACGAAAAATTCTGATAAAAAAAAGATTAAAAAAAACGATTAGGCGTTACGATTACTTATTTTTTCATTTATTTTTTTCAGTAGTAATAATTACTTTCTTTTTATTGTAGTTTATAAAGTTATAAATGACAAAAAAAAAATACAAATTTAATGAAAAAATAGTAAAAAAAAATGATCTCAGTTCGTAGTTTTCTTTGCTAACAAACGTGGAAGTAATTAAGAAATACCATTTTCAGTATTGTCTGCGTAAACTAAATTCAGGGAAAAAAAACTTGTTTTAAAAAATGTGTGCATTTTACACCAAGTCAGTGCATTCCGTGGTTACTTTCATCCTGTGGCCAAGCTAAGTATCATTTTATCTTTATTTCTAAACCATTTTCTTACGCATACAATACTTACTATGACACATTAAGGAACTTCAAAGTGTTGAATAAAGCAATGTACATGTACGCTCTGTGATAATGTCCCAATTGATAAAGTATAGAAGTGTGTGACAATGCGAGAATCGCTTAACATGGCTATTTAAAAGGTAAACTACAGATACGCTTTAATATCTATCTGACGGGTCAGTTTACAACGAGAGTTTTAAGAGCCAACTTTATTCATGGAGAAAGGTTTAAACCAGTTCATATTAAGACCATTTTGTTCTGTGTTTTTCTAAAGTATTTTTAGTACTCTAATACCTGTTCATATGAACGACACTTCAACGTATGTAAAGGCTTCTCTATTAAATCTTCGAACACACGTGATTAGACTTTAGACTCAATGCGGCGCGACAGCCGGCTGTCGTTTGGTGGTAGAAAGGTTAAACCTTCAAAAGAAACCGTAAGATAATCTCTTTAAAATAATGACTAGCTGACTCTGTGCGTTAACGCGTGATGTAGCCTGTGTGTTATTCTGATGTTTAAGCTGCATAACTGTAAAGTTAGTCGTTTTTGCGTGAAAGAGTGACAAACATCAAACGTCGCTAACTTCAACGTGAATATCGAAACTTACAACCCCTAATTTACCCCTATAAAGGTGGAATTTCCAAAAAACCATTCTTAGTGGATACTTATTCTTAACAAAGAACACCCTCCAAGTTTCATGTCTCTAGGACCAGCGGTTTGAACTGTGCGTTGATATATCACCTAGCCAGTCAGTTGGATTAACATTTTATATATTATTATGGATAATTGGTAGGATCCTGTCTCGTGATAAGTAAACTGACTCGTTATTTCAGCTATCTGTGGTCGCCTTCCCTAGATCAATATCTATCTTAGCGTAATCATTCTGTAATCGCATTGCAAGAAGTGCCTTTTATACTTCTATCAGAGAAAAGTTGTTGATAAAAATATCTTATTAATAATGAACATCTCGAAATATTTTATAATCGTAAATAAAAGGTGTAAGATCTACTTTTATAATAATGTTAGTACTGATTTTAAAATTGTCGTCACTTATGCCGGCATATTTCAGTTTATCCCTGAAGTTCTTGTACAGTATAAATAAGCTGCCTCTAAAATAAATAGTGTACTCTGTTCGCACAATAAACTTTCGTTGTAAATATATTTTTGTAAAGAACGAAGAATTAACTGTAATTAATATTATTTTTGTAAGGATTGCCGTTTACAATGTAAATATTTAAAAATACTGATACGTGTCGATAAAGATGGCGGTCGCTTTTTTGGCGCGAACATTTTAAAGTCAGTACATAACGGAGTGTTATGTAAAAACGTTATATCTAAGCGGCTACAGAAACACCAATAAATGAAATGTATTGACAATTTATAATAACGAATGTTTTCTTTCATCAAAATATTTTTACAACATGACCACAGCTTATCAAATACAGCCTTCCAATAAGCCTTTTATATGACAAATTATTACTAAGGTAGGCTGTGGCATAGTTTTGTTCTTAGATATTATAAATGATCAATAGATTTAATCCTTGCATTTAATGTTAAAATCAATAGATAATGTATTCCCGTCATATAAGTGTGCGTGAATGTGATGTGAACTTTGTAAAGAAAATATGCACGAGTCGAAAGAAATCTCGATTGATGAGAATAAACAGTTGGGACTCGATTTGTTTTGTTTTATTTCTATGTGTTCACGCGAGGAAGTGAACATGCCGACGCAGCGGGGCAGTGACCGCAGCAGACCCAAATTGATGTCAACAATATTTAGTTGTAATTAAAATTATTTGACTACATCAGCTTTCACACAAATGCATTCGTAACAGACACACTCATACATGTAAATAGATTAATATAAATACTATGTAAATTTGTAATAAAGGCCTCTTTTACGCTACGAGCGACGCTGTTTCATTACGACAAGACCACCGAGTTCTGCAGACACACTCCTCTCACTGTTACTGCGCCTATAAATAGTTGCCGATAGCTCTAGCTTCATCTAGCTTTAGTTATTGGTTGATCCGTGAGGCTGCGGATCAGCAGTGAGAAAATCTAATCCTTTACACCCTTCATCCTTCCCATTGTCCGTCTGTTGCCTTAGGTCGCATGGTAACAGGCTTCCCGCACTATTTATATGTGTATATATGTAGCTATATGGTTAGGGCTAGGTTGTTAGGCGCGGCTAGGGTTGTTGGTAGGCTACAGTCAACCCCCTTACTGTACATTCAGGTAGCTGAACGTACATTTGGTCCTTCGAGCCGGATTCTGTATTTTGAGTAATTATGCCGTTGTTTAATTTTTCGAACCCTTGCAACAGTATTTTACTGTAATCTTCGGCGCCTAAAATGATGTCAACTGGACCTTGTCTGTAGTAAGTCGGATCAGCAATTATTTTGTTGTCCAATTTTTGTGAGTCCACTTGATAAACATTTTGTTTTGGCACTGATGTAGTAAGTTTCGGTAATACGATTAGCGATGTTGGTAACATGTACTTACTCGTAAACCTTGGTTTAAGTATGACGGCAGACTTCAATACTCTCAACTACCCTACGATCAGAAACACCCTGTATTATTGCCGTACAACCATCACGTGACAACGATAATAATACATGACGCACATCTAAAGACACTACACGGCGGCAATCGACTCACACTATCATACATACGACAAAAATATTGGATAATAGGCGGAAAACGAAAAGTAAAAAGTTACATAAATAAATGCGTAAAATGTATTAAGTACAAAGCTGAAACAGCGAAACAAAAAATGGGAGCTCTGCCTAGACCACGTGTGACGCAATCATATCCATTCAGTCACACAGGATGTGACTTTGCAGGACCAATACAAGTACGAACAATGAAGGGCAGAGGACACAAGTCATATAAAGGCTACATAGCAGTATTCATATGCCTTGCAACGAAAGCCATCCACTTAGAGTTGGTAGGAGACTTATCAACAGAGTCGTTTATCGCCGCGCTCAGGCGATTTATGGCCAGACGAGGTCACGTACATCACATGTACAGTGACAATGCGACAAACTTCGTGGGAGCAGCCAAATTCCTAAATAAAGAAGTTCTAGAAATTACTCAGTCACACGGTGGGCTGAAAATCGGCTTTCATAGACTTAGGGATTTCAATTTGCAAGTGCTTGTTTTTATGCCGGATATCGCTTCTATTAGTCATTACTATGTACAAAAATGACACCCGAGTTAATTCTACCCAAAAACGAAGGAAATATAATTTTTTTACGATAAATTTGTATGAAGCTAGTATGAAAAATCGAATTATCTCCTAAACGGCATGTTTAACCGTAATATCCTTGGAGATGGTCATAGTGCTAATTATTTATGATTTTTTGGTTGGCGATAGGACGAAAAATTTAATGCCGTTTTTTTTTAAAAAATCGTCAAAATATTTTTATTTATTTTTACATGTAAAACGATCCCTTTTAGTGTCTAAGTTAAAAAGTTCGATATGTTATTAACCCAAATATTAAGAACACACGAAACAAGAAAAATAAAATAAAAAAATTGCTGTTTTTGACACATTTATATTAATTTAAATAAAAAAAGATTTATATTGAAGTAACATTATGAAGTTATATTTTATACAAAATAAGTTAATTTAAGGAATTAATACTAAGCATTCGTAAAATAAAGTAAAATAAATAAAAAAAATAAAACATATCATTAAATATTACAAAAAAACCCAAACACACTCAAATACAAATTTACAAATATGTACATATATATCTTTTTTACAAATTTTCCTTATCACTCTCGTTGTCAGACTCCAATTCTGAGTCAGCATCCAGATTGGATATATCCAAAAATTCGAACTCAGTTTCCTGAAATTGAATTAAGTCGAGAGTTTCAGCAAAAAAGCTCTGCTTTTTCTTGGCATCTAACTTAGGCCTTTGTGCACTTAGCAAAGGGTCCGAAGAAACAACAAGCATATTTAAAATGTCTTGATTGGAATCCTGCCTGCTTCTTTTCCGCGAATGATGTTCTCGAAACCTCCTAAAATCTTTGTTTCGAGACTCTGAGGCTTCTTCCGAGAGAGTCCCAATCGGCACAATATTATTTTTCTCGATTATGTCAGCCCCATGGATTAGTAACTTATGAACGGTTGACGACATGTAGAACCAGTCGTATAGTAATACGTACTTTTCTGCTGTTTTGCGAGCATAATCTCTAAATTTTATTATATCGATCTGCTCTCCAGATGTAATTGCTTGTAAAATTACAGCAAATCTTTTGATGAGGTCTTCATCCAAACCGGTTATAGCTGCGGTTTATTAGAAAACTCAAAGAATTTTCTTGCAGTATTCTCGTCATTGGTGGTTCCCGAGCCTTGTTTTACTATATCAATCAACAGATTGAGCTCATCTTTGAATTTATTTTGAATTATTTTCTTTCTTGTCTGTAGCATTTCTTTGTGCTCATCACTTCTCGCTGCCCACCGTTTGAAGTCCAGTTTGTATGCAATGTGTAACAGACATTCCATACAATTTATACGGGCGTGTAGGGATGACAAGCCAAACTCATACAGGTCCGAACACACAATTTTTGATGTTACAGCATCTAAGCGGTTCATTTCTGTAGGCTTTGCTAAGCACAGGTAGCACGATGCATTTGATCTAGCTTCAGAAAGGTAAGTACAGACTTTAGCGTCGATCATCGTCATCATTAGTTGATGAGTCACCCTATTATTATTATTGCACTCTGTGGGGATAAGGGCCTCAATTTCTTCATCCATTTGTTTTTTCAGCCCAAGGACAACTGCTTCACTCTCCTTTACAAAAGTAAACTGAACTGGACGACAATACAAAACTGAGCATGGTTTTGGGTTCGTCCATAAAATGTTGTCTCCATCTGTCAGTTTTAGTGGCACCAAGGAGGTCATGAAAATGCTTGAATCATCTTCCTCACCCTCAATTTTCTGCTTGTATCGGCTTTGGTTAGAAGCACCGTCAAATCCCCACTTGGATATCAGCTTCAACTGCTTGTTATGCTCTTCGTTAGAAAGGCTTTGAAGGATTCTTGTAACCGTGATATCAAGTAAAGCTTGAAGTGTAATCCTAGCCGATGAATCAGTAACTGTCACTGATTGCTTCGGAGGGTAGCAATCAAGCTTAGTTTGTTGCACTTTATAGTAAGATGGATAAATATCTTTAGCACCTTCTCGAATGGCAGCCTCACGCAACGTAATGTATTGCCACTTTGAGAGTTTTAGCGAAAGAAGCAATCCAAGCGCCTTTTCTGGCGTAAATATGATTGTTTTCGCTGGTTTCTTAAGCGTTTCATTTAATTTAGCGGCTGCTTCAGGATTTTTCATCATGTATTCGATGACAGAGGCGATATCTCCATGCCCTTCTTCTTTTAAACGTGCTGCAGCTGCATATGCCAATTCACTGGAACCTTCGCCTGTGTGTTCATCAGATCTTCTCTTTTTTTGTTTACTTCCCAGGTCTTCGAATGGTTTACGGGATCTTTTCGTCATTGTTCCAATGGACGTTGATGTCGACGGTTCTGGAGAGACTGAGGGCGCTCTTGGTATCTCATCAACACTTGGTTCTTGATTAACTAAAGTTTGCACAAAACTCGGCCAATCAATATTTGCTCCCAACCAATTCTCGTACTTTCTCCTGAAATTATCAAGGAATCGGTTGGATTTCCCCCACCTTTGTAAAGCGGCTCGCGTAAATCTCCGACAAAATTCTTTGAGAACAACATAATCTTCGTCAGACAGGCAATCGCCTATGCGGGATACAACTGCACTAAACAATACTTCATGATCAAATGAAGTACTCTCACTTCGTAGAAGAACAAACAAGTCTAAATTGGTGATTAAACTTTCCATTTTAAGATTTTATAGTCGCAGATTTAGTGTTAGCAGTTACACAGTTGTGAACAAATTAAATTATAAAACAAAACTTTAGCCCTTTTATTGCAAAACGACAATAATTAGGTAACTACCCTCATTAGTTATCTCCTCATTAGCTAATGAAAATCTATAATTGTCACTAACTATTCTTAGAACTCATAGCACTGCTAATTAACTAATTAGCTTACTTATCAGGAAATGTTAAATATAATCCATTGTCGTGAGATATTGAAAATCATTAAATCACCTATTAAGACTCATTAGAAGACTTAATCAGTGTAGTTACTTAATCACTTCTTTTTGGACTCATTAGAAGACAATTGGTAATTTGGTTGTATGAAAAGTTTTAAAACTCATTTTGTGCTGATAAATATCTAGCTCAAACATAGTTGGCTACGTGTGGGTGTACTATAAACCTCTGCCAACTCCTTCGGAAATATAGGAGTGATGCTATTTTATGTTATGTGTAGTTAAAAGTCCGTGTTCTTCAACATAAACACCAAAAGGAATCGTTTCATACGTAAAAACAAATAAAAATATTTTGACGATTTTTAAAAAAAAAACGGCATTAAATTTTTCGTCCAATTGCCAACCAAAAAATCATAAATAATTAGCACTATGACCATCTCCAAGGATATTACGGTTAAACATGCCGTTTAGGAGATAATTCGATTTTTCATACTAGCTTCATACAAATTTTTCGTAAAAAAATTATATTTCCTTCGTTTTTGGGTAGAATTAACTCGGGTGTCATTTTTGTACATAGTAATGACTAATAGAAGCGATATCCGGCATAAAAACAAGCACTTGCAAATTGAAATCCCTAAGTCTATGAAAGCCGATTTTCAGCCCACCGTGAGTCACCACAGTTTCAAAATACATTAACAAACATAGGCACACAATGGCACTTCATACCGCCAGCAGCGCCACATTTCGGCGGAATATGGGAAGCTGGAGTAAAATCCATGAAGCACCATTTAAGACGAGTAATAGGAGAAAGCACTTTAACCTATGAAGAACTCTCGACATTTCTTCACCAAATTGAAGCATGTTTGAATTCGAGGCCATTATGTATTCAAACAGAAGACATCAACGATAATATAGTATTGACACCAAGCCATTTTCTCATTGGGCGAGAAGCAGTCGGCGTGCCAAATCCAATTGACAACATTAATACGGATCTCATAAACCATTGGAAGCATATACAAAAGATGAAAAGAGACTTCTGGAATAGCTGGACGAAGGAATATTTGCATCAATTACAGCAGAAATATAAATGGAAGTCAAATGAAGAAAATTTAAAAGTCGGTGCAATTGTTCTTATAAAAGACGAAAACATAAGCCCAAGTAAATGGCCCTTAGCGAAGATTAAAGAGATTCACCCAGGAGACGATGGTGCCACCAGAGTTGTAACCCTTGAACGATCGCAAGGGGCTGACCAAAAGAGAACTATACATACGTTAATACCACTACCAGTAAACGAAAACATAGAGACGACGGAAAGTAAACAAATAGCGCCTGTGCAAACTAACATAACAAGACATGATATACACAATACACCACACCGACAAATTGCTATGAAGAAATCGACAGGCAAACTACAATATTGGCTTTTAACTTTATTATTAATAATCCAAGTTGTCACTTCAGCTGCGACCACTTATACTATCAAAAATTTAGACCCAGGATTATATATAGAGCAAATGGGAAACGCTACGTTAGACAGAGGAACCTTTCGAATAGAAACAAACTACGAAAGGCGCCGGCTGAACCACAGTTTGGAAGCGACGAAGGATGTATTGAAACAATTCAAAACATTATGTGATGCCACTACTATAATAAACAGTTACACACATTGCAATCAGTACTACCATCACTTGCAAGAGGAAGAGAAAAAATTGAAAGAGCACATGAATACTTGACGGAAATCACCAATTCAAGAAAGAAAAGAGGTTTATTTGGATCAATAATGACTTCGATATTTGGTGTAAACGACGAAGTTTATAGAGACTTACACTCACTGCAAGAAAACCAACAAAAACTTATAGACTTAGCAAATCATCAGACAAAATTCATGATTACTACCATATCGACAGTGAACCAAACAGAAGAGAGAATAAAACAAAAATTAGACAGATTCCAGACAAAGCTCAATGCAGTGCTGAGTTACATAAATAATAATAATCAATGGTACCAATCAATTGACAGTAATCACGTACAGATTCAAGTTATACAATCATACCAATTGGCCTACAACTACATTATAGAAATAAATGATTACTACTCCGGATTAATGGAAATATATATTATGAAAGCTACAGTATACAGCGTGCTTTCACCAAAAACAATAGCAGATGTTATAGATAATGCAAACAGCAAGATACCGTCACATCTACACATCATGCAGACTCAGTTACTTGACACCAGATTAACTGAAAACGATACGCATATTACAGTGTTATCGTACTTTCCAATAACAGAAAAATCGAAGTATACTTTAGTACATGTCATACCCATACCAATGAGAAACCAGGATGGTTCATTCACAAGCATAGATATTTCACAGACATTTATGGCAATTGATTACAACAATGAGAGATATTTTGAATTAAACCACGAAGAATACAACAAGTGTTTACATAAACTCAACAGCTTTATCTGCTTTCCTGCGGTCGTCAAAAACATGCAATTAAATAAAAATTGCATTGTTCGCATGATCACAAAAGACGACAACTCGACGTACTGCCCTACGAGAACATACAACATCACAAATAATATTATTTGGAAACAAGTTCAAATGAAAAACACTTGGATATACCTAACGAAAAAGACAGAGACAGTGTCCATTGTGAGCGATGGAGAGAGAGAAGAAGGTTCCATCCATGACATCGGAATAATACAAATTTCAGAAAATTGTATTATTAAAACGACGACCACTACATTAGCAGCTAGACGAACACTTTCAGTCAATGTTTTGGCATCCTATAGCAGACCCCTCCTATTTCATTTAGACAATAATATTTCTTTAATTAGTGTACATAATGATATTTCTAAAGAACAAGTTGTTTTGGATAGTTCTAAAGACATATTCAATCACTTAATAGCAAAAGAAAAGAGCCAACAGACAACCCTAGACAACACTATTTGGACCACTATCAATACGCAAACTTACGTAATTCTAGTTTTTCGACTTTATTATTAATTTTCTGTATTTGTTTATTAACATATTGTTTTTTTCCACAGATAGCAGCCAGATTACGTGCTATGGTAGCATCAAGGCGGGCAGCGGTAGTACCAGCCAGCAGTCTCCACGACGAGCTGCCTGCAGCACCGCCACGACCAGACACGCACACTTACGCGCGGCCGGCTCCTCGGAGGCATTCGCCAAGACTCTACCAAATGAAGACCTTGAAGACCTACTCTTCTGAGTCGCGCCAAGATGTTCACGCGAGGAAGTGAACATGCCGACGCAGCGGGGCAGTGACCGCAGCAGACCCAAATTGATGTCAACAATATTTAGTTGTAATTAAAATTATTTGACTACATCAGCTTTCACACAAATGCATTCGTAACAGACACACTCATACATGTAAATAGATTAATATAAATACTATGTAAATTTGTAATAAAGGCCTCTTTTACGCTACGAGCGACGCTGTTTCATTACGACAAGACCACCGAGTTCTGCAGACACACTCCTCTCACTGTTACTGCGCCTATAAATAGTTGCCGATAGCTCTAGCTTCATCTAGCTTTAGTTATTGGTTGATCCGTGAGGCTGCGGATCAGCAGTGAGAAAATCTAATCCTTTACACCCTTCATCCTTCCCATTGTCCGTCTGTTGCCTTAGGTCGCATGGTAACAGGCTTCCCGCACTATTTATATGTGTATATATGTAGCTATATGGTTAGGGCTAGGTTGTTAGGCGCGGCTAGGGTTGTTGGTAGGCTACAGTCAACCCCCTTACTGTACATTCAGGTAGCTGAACGTACACTATGTTTCCTCTCAAATACTTACAAATATTCGCTTTGGTAGCTAACAACTTAGGGTCTAGCACTTTAATCGTTTATGATAAAAAGTGGTTTGTATTTGGAACGTGTAAATGTTCCGAGCACTCGGGAGCTAATTGTATGAAGTATACATAGGCTGTAAGACGAAAACCAACGCGCGAAGACCAAATAAAAAAAATGATTTCAAACTCAGAACGCGCGAAATGCATTCCACTGCTAGTGTGGACTTTGTAGGTGCTTCGACCGCTGAGGTTCTCAAAGTCAAAGTCAAAGTCAAAACGTTTATTTCCATTAGACCATGGAGGCACTTTGGAACGTCAGTTCTCTTGGTCCGGTCGAAACGAGAGTACGGCCAGAATGAAAAAAACACGAGAAAACTTATTCTCAAACAGTAAGTACAAAATACAGCTGAATCAATAAATTTTGTGTTAATTAATTTAACTTTATTACGGTGAGGATGAAATATAATCATTTTAACTACAAAAGCTTAAAAATCATCGTCAGAAGTAAACACCACACAAAAATATTAATAATAAAGAAATGACTGTTTCGACTGGACCGGGTAAATCTCAAGCGGCCGAAACACGAACCAGCCCTAGTGTGTGGCTACGTTACGTTCACAGCAGCATCAGTGACGTTGGGCCTCTATCGTTGTCGTCAAGCTGTGCTCTGTTAGCAGTGGTCCGCACTGAGAGACGCTTGGACCGGCGCAGACTGTTCTACGCACAGAACATCTATACCCTAACGGGTTCTACGTATGTTACAGACTCAGTACTGCACGTAGTGACTCGCGGCAGTAGAACAGGCGCGACTCTCGCTAGTGTGACGCGGTGTGACGCTGGCGGACGCGCGCTACACTCTCGCTAGTGTGACGCGGTGTGACGCTGGCGGACGCGCGCTACACTCTCGCTAGTGTGACGCGGTGTGACGCTGGCGGACGCGCGCTACACTCTCGCTAGTGTGACGCGGTGTGACGCTGGCGGACGCGCGCTACACTCTCGCTAGTGTGACGCGGTGTGACGCTGGCGGACGCGCGCTGCCCGCTACGGCGCTGCGGGCGCGACGAGATCAGCGCACACGCCTCGTGTGGCGCCTGTCCGAGCGCACGCTCAAGGTAATTTATTTATTTATTTATCATTTATTTCAGGTAACAAAGACCCATAACATATATACATTGGAGACTAACATACATATCATTGAAGTATAACTTATAATTATGGTGTCGCGTATCCTCCCGCGAAAACGGCGAAATAAGACACCCTTCGGCCAAAACTCTTCTTTGAGGAAGGGCTCTAAATGTTGAGTCGGCACCCGCACCACAAACGACTTGAAGTTAATGTTGTGGCGCGACTCCAACTGCACTACCCTCAAAGACCAGCTAGTTTTCACACGAACATACTCCACGATGTACACCTGGCTAGTGGTTAAAACCTCCAAAATGTATTTAATTATTTAACTGTGTTGTCCAGGTGCTCCGGCCCACAGACCGGCTGACCTCTCTGCTGCCGACCATCGAGGAGCAGCACTTCGCAGTCGACGCCACGCCCACCAGGAACAGGTCAGTACTACAAGCGCGTAGTTATTTCTATTGACCTCGTTCTGTCTCGCTCCTTGTTATATTATGTCAATATTACAAGCTTTTATTTATTTCTATAGACCATCACTCACTCTTTGATATGTCGGGAAGTGAAAACATATTATGTTTCTTACTCCTCCGCTGTTCTTTTCTGATTAATTTCGTTGCGGGATCCAAGACAGTTGAATCGTTTCTCCGGCACTCGTCGAGCTTCATTGCTCGGCGCTTTTCTGGCGGACTCCACTGTTGATTCTGGCTTTCAGGAGTTGCAGTGGTCGGGAATAGTGTAGCGGGATAGTCCCACGAAAAAAACCTTTCATTTAACCTGCAATGTTACTTATTGTTACCGAAATAATCTCGCCGATTTAATATCTTACTTAAATTTTACTGCATCATAATAATATTGTAATATTTACGTTTAGCATCAACCTCTGTAACTAGACTTCATTTGGACGCAGTCAGACAATTTCCGCACTAAATAATAATAAGCTTGTTCGAAAGAAGAAAAATAACAGCCATCAACAAAAAGGTCGATAGTTCTTAAGCATGTTAAATAAAAATCGGTTCAACCCTTCCGAAGTTATCCACTCGATAACTTAATATTTACGTTTGTTTGTATATATCGACGCTTGTTTATAACTAAACTATTACCTTTACCACAGATCGGGCAGTGAAAGCAGCGAGAACGAAGAGACATCCGACTGGCCTCGCAGTCCCGTGCTCCCGGTGTACTGCGACAACTAAACTCGGTACTTATAGTGGCGACACTAGCCGGTACTTCCTCACTACACGCTACTGGCACGCCTCAGGACGTGGTACTTTAGTGACACTCGGACTGCTGGAGATACACTCTTCAGTAGACACTCCGGCTTCAACACGCGGTACTTTAGTGACACTCGCTGAACAGTCTAGTGGTACTTAGGCGATTGATCTGTGGTTTAATGTTGTTCGTTTTAGTGTCTGCAATGATGTTATAAGTAAAAAGGTGTAGGTTATAGATAGGCAGTCAAAAAGTAGCGTTGTAACTCTCGAATACACGTGATTCGAGACAGAAAGACAATAGCAGCCCGACAGCCGGCTGTCGCTTGGTCGACGAAAAGTTATAATGTAGCTAGGTATTTGACCAAAATTATTTATAGTTTATCTCTTTTTCACTCGCACTATTTCAATCATGTCACCCTACTTTGACGTGTAATCGCACTTTAGTGTACCATTGCATTATTCAATTATGTATGTGTGCGTTAGTGTGCCGTTTTCGAAGATAGAATTTCGTTTAGGTAACCTATCTACACCTTTTTACTTATAATATCATTGGTCAGATAGTACAGATACGCCTCAGATTGTATTTAGTGCCGCTAGGCTTTGGTGGTACTATTAGTGACAATCAGTGTTAACTGAAGTCATTTAAAAGAAGGCAATTGTTAGCTGAATAGTGTCTCGGTACTATGAACAAATTGTAACTAAATCATCGTTCGAGTGGTACTTTCCAACGGTCATTCTCCGATTCGGCGTTATTTGCCTAATTACCGTAACCATTTTTATTTTTTACTGATTTACCTTAAACTCATTAAAATATGAAACTAGTAAAAAATACGAATTCAATAATAAATGAGGCATGTTTTAATTACTGGTAGTTTTCTAGTTATTGAGGCTTAAAAAAATTATGAGTACGGTAATTAGAAAAGTTTAATATCTTATGCCACGGTAATTAGAAAACACTGTCAATTTTAAGTAAAATGTGATATAATATAATAAAAATAACACACATAATAATTTGTATACATCTATTTATATAAAATGAATCCCTATTTCCTTTTATCATCTTTGGACCGATTTCACTAATTCTTTGTTGTGTTTGTTATTGTTTGGAGAAGGTTCTTATGGAAAAAAAATTGAAAATTAAAAGGGTACTTTAGAGTAGTGTAGGTTAGAGTAGAGTAGGGTAGAGTGGGATATAGTAGGGTATAGTAGGAGTGTAGCCGCGGGTTCGTTTTCGCATTATTTTCATACAGATTATTTACATTTTTAAATATTGATATAAAAAAACAAAAACATGTAAGAATATAAAAAACAGTAGCCCAACGGCATCGGGAACAGGGTCCCAGCTACCGGTGATCAGGGCTTCAGAGAGAAGAACTTCCTAACGATACGAGCCGTGTCCAAAAGCTTCTGAATGAAGCCCTAGATCCAGCCATCTGACGAGAGCCTCCTTAGGTGTTGGTCGAGATTCTTGGCTATTAAACCATTGGCAGAAACAACTATCGGCACATGACCGTTGAGTCACATTCAACATGTCAACAATCTCGCGAGCCAAGTCGATACTTAATTTTTATTATCTTTCTCGGTCTTCACAAGGTTTTTGTCACGCGGGACCGTTACGTCAACGAGCATTGCGCACCGCTCCAATCGATTCACCACCGCTATATCAGGCTTGTTTGCTACAACAGTCCTTTCAGTGATGATGTATCGACCCCAGTACAATGTGACATTGCCATCTTCAGATTCTACAAGGCCGTATCTCAGAGCAAGTTGCTGATTGATAATCCTGGCTACTAGGTTGTGCCCATTCAAGTCCTCTTTGTTAGCAAGACGAGAATAATCAGAGATAGTGTGTCGAATCGTTCTCCCGGCAGGTGACACGCCCGACATAAGTCAACCGTACCATCTTTCACAATAAATTCCCGATAATTCTTCGTCATGATAACCTCATCCATAATTGTACAGACAAAACCTTCGGTTTCCCCAAATAGGTCACCAAATTGTAGCTACTAAACTGACACTAAAAAGTCTGCATCGGGCCCATGCAGGGCCCGGAAAAACTGCTCTACACGGGCGGTTTTGGGCGCCTTACTCTACCATACTTCCTCACGATCGTTTGCCTCAAGCACTACAAGTTTGCGCCAGTTCTCTTTAGTTAAGGAGAGTGGAGTGAGGTTCTTGACCACAGTGACCACATCTCGGATTCTCGGTGCTGACGTGGGGAACCAAGTCAGCTTTAAGAAAATATTCCCGGAGATACAACCTCCGGGTCTCGCGGTTGAGGAGAGACTTAGCATTAAGAAAGCCTCGTCCTCCACATATCCGCGGGATTATACAGGGTGTCCCACGGCAATGCCACATGGAGGGAAAGTACCTTAAATATTGTAGATAGAGCATTTTACTGAAAGAAGACATTATTTGAATTTTGAAAACATTTTAAACTGCATTCATAGATATTTAAATAATTACATAGTTGAACCGGGAATCGAACCTGTTACTCGAGAAAATTAATCAGCCTGTAGTTTTATCCTACAGATCGAAAGGCTTCATCACAAGGATTATTTTTTGCTAAATAACATAGTGTCAAAAATAAAAGAAAGACCGTGAATTTTAACATTTTTAATACAAAATTAGTCAATTTTCCAAATGCTCAAAACTAGTCCCTTCTTCTTGAATACAAAGTGATAACTTTTGATTATTTCGTTCCCTGACAATTTTTTGGTCTTGTTGTGGTGGATATTTATTTATTTAAATGATGCGTACTACTCAAGTGGGTAGATTAATTAGTAATAAGTAGTTATGATTGTCAATTGTATGTCCTTACGGCAATGTAAGCTTTTAACTTTTCAGAACAAAATTTTACATCAAATGTTGAAATTCACGGTCTTCCTTTTATTTGTGACACTAAGTTATTTAGCAAAAAATAATCCTTATGATGAAACCTTTCGATTGGTATGATAAAACTACAGGTTGATTATTTTTTCTCGAGGAACAAGTTCGATTCCCGGCCCAACCATTTAATTATTTAAAAATCTATGAATGCAATTTAAATTGTTTTTAAAATTCAAATAATGTCTTCTTTCAGTAAAATGTTCTATCTATAAGATTTAAGGTACTTTCCCTCCATGTGGCATAGCCGTGGGACACCCTGTATATATATCCCGCGGATATGCCTCATCAACTCATCACTGATGATCGCGGGTGATGCTCAAGCGCGCTTTGCATGTAGATTGACTTCTGTACCCATCTATTTTGAGGCTACAGTTAGTAAATAAGAATTAATTTTTCATACAACGGTAATTATAAACATACGGTAATTAGTATACGGTAATTAGAAAACGATAGATTTTCTTAAAAATTTCGGAATCCAACAAAATATGCAAATACAAGCTTATTACAACGTACGGAGGCCAAAGTACTGCCTCGATTTACATGATCAACTTAGGTCTAACTTAAAAAATCAAATTTATATAATGTGAAACGGTAATTAGAAAAGTTTGTAACCAAGGTTACGGTAATTATATACAAGAGCGCTTTATTAGCGGTACACTAACGTTAGAGACGTGCAACTGCTGATGTTTCGCGGTACACATGGAGGAGACGAGACGCGTTCGGAAGTGGTGTGCCAAATACTGTTTTTTAGGGGTGTGCACTCGAGAACAGAATATGTCACGGTAATTATAACTTTCCATCGGACATCCGATAATTTAATGATAATTATTTATAGACTGGTTCTAGTGAGTCAATATTTTACTATGCGATACACGTTGTTTAACACCATTTAAAATGTTTAATAGATCAAAGTAAATCTGTAAGTCATAAAAATTACAAGTAAGTTTTAACATTAAGACAGTGTGCGGACACGTTACGGTAATTAGAGAACAGAGGTTTTTGAACTTAGATTAAATTAATTTAGTCTTAAATACTTTAAACAGAAGCTTGTTTTTTTGTTTATGGCTAGATAGGGATGCTATCTAACAAATAAAAAATATTGGATGATTGAATATGATAAAAGTACGGATTATTCAAGCCCGGACACGTAAAATTTGCTTATCGGAGAATGGCCGCCAAGTGTTATTGCGTTCAGGCGGTACTGTTAGTGTTAGAATAATACCTAATTTGTACCTGGCAGCTGAAATATTAAAAATAAGATCTTTTGGAATCACAAGCCGACATTTCGCAGTAATTTTTAATTTAAAGAAACTAATATGACATTTATCTGATTATGCATGTAGATATAACAATTATGGGCATTTAATTACGAAAATCTGTTATTATTTTTTTGACTTTATCAATAATTATTAAATACAACTCGAATTCTGAAAGGTCTTATTAATTTAATGATTGTAGTTACTTAGTTAGACTTGAAATATAAATCTCATAGATGACAAGTGGAAACTTATACTTGCCGGGTCTTAGCGGTCGAATTCAAGATGGCGACGAGAATGTAATATGGCGGAGTTGGTAAAGCATTTATTTTATATTCAAAGTGTTCGCGAAAATCTCTGTAAACGGCTGAAATATGTTCTGTAAGTAAATATACACATTTTTCATACTTTTATACAATGTAGTAGCCAATTTTTTAAAAGATATCTAGCCAACTGCATATCCACAGTCTCGTCTCCAAAACAAGTTTAATTTAAGTTTACATAAAAAAAACAATTCTGTGTTAATTAATTTATATTACTACCTAAAAAATGGAGATAAAAGCCGTGGTTCTAAATCTAAGTTTAACTTTATCAAAGGAATAATGTCTCTCGTTACGTTCGCGTGATCCTTATTTTGAGAATGTCAAAATGTATGTGATCCGTTGTGTGTGTGTTTGTGTGCGTGCGGCGTGAGTGTGTGTGTGTCATGTGATAGTGCCTCGCTTTGTGTGAGCAAAGTGTGTAAGATGTTGAGGTCGCGATAAAGTTGCGCCACTCACTGTTGAGCAACTGTTGCTTATACTAGCATGTCGAAATGGCGCACAATTTTATCGCAACTCTCAGTGATCACGACCAATTTTCTAAACGCAACTGTCACGCAGCCACCACGCAGTCGCGCCGCAATCGCTCAAATGTATGTTTCGAACTAAATTTAAGTTTAACTTTTAATCCGAAAAAAAGGACAAAAAAATTAAAAAATGGTGCAATTTAAAAATTCAAAAAATTCATTTCAAAATTTAATGGTAATAAAAGTAATATTTGGAGTATTATTCAATGTCAAAAGGTGTTTTTTTTTATTAAATATTTTTGCATTGCGATGGACAATGTTTCTTTCATGGTTCTCGGGAAGCAGAAAGCTTTAATAATTTTGTAGAATACGAAAAAACACTTGCAATGTACAATGAGTCAAGAAGACGTATATAATACTCATGTTTAAACTTTGACGACTTATTTGGCGCAGTACTCGAGCTTATAAGACAACTTTTACTTAAAAAGTAAATAATAAATGGCACACTACACACATAATGTCTTTATCAGAAATCAGACTCGAGTAAGTTAGTTAGCAAAGTTCAAACTTGCCATTTGCGGAGCAGTACTTATGTACGTCATTTTCACTCATAATAATATTGCTTACAACCCTTTAAGAATGACTTCTGACTGTCTCAAGCTCTTTACATCACTCCCAAAGTACCTTTTAGCTTTTCTAATATTAATATATAAAGAAAGAAGCGTTGTCCGTCTTCCCAAAGCTTTTCCTAACTGTGATTTTTCTTAGAGAGAAAAAAAGTTAAAAAAAAAAAGAATATTCCATATTTTTTACTAGTAGTAAGGTTAGCTAGGGCGATATCTGGGGACTGTGGAGTAATATATTTGTTTGGCGGATATCGAGAGAGAGTTAAAAGCATAGTATTAAATTTTAATTAGGACTTAATTGGCGAGCTTTAATTAATGGGCGCGTTTTTTGTTGCGCAGTTGTCGCTCAACTATCGCACCACAGTTGCTCCCCAAATGTCGCTCGAGCGTTTTAATTATAAGATTTTGAGTCACATAAAGAGTGAATGCAACTTTTATAAGCGAAAAAAGTGAAAAAAAATAATAATATCCACCGAAGTTTTCTTTTTAAGTACATCTATTAAATAATTTAAGTATTATAGTTATTGTAAAAAATAATTATTAACTAATATATTTCCATTTACGACGACGAAAAATTCTGATAAAAAAAAAATAAAAAAAACGATTAGGCGTTACGATTACTTATTTTTTCATTTATTTTTTCAGTAGTAATAATTACTTTCTTTTTATTGTAGTTTATAAAGTTATAAATGACAAAAAAAATACAAATTTAATGAAAAAATAGTAAAAAAAAAATGATCTCAGTTCGTAGCTTTCTTTGCTAACAAACGTGGAAGTTATTAAGAAATACCATTTTCAGTATTGTCTGCGTAAACTAAATTCAGGAAAAAAAACTTGTTTTATAAAATGTGTGCATTTTACACCAAGTCAGTGCATTCCGTGGTTACGTTCATCCTGTGGCCAAGCTAAGTATCATTTTATCTTTATTATATTACGCATACAATACTTACTATGACACATTAAGGAACTTCAAAGTCATGAATAAAGCAATGTACATGTACGCTCTGTGATAATGTCCCAATTGATAAAGTATAGAAGTGTGTGACAATGCGAGATTCGCTTAACATGGCTATTTAAAAGGTAAACTACAGATACGCTTTAATATCTATCTGACGGGTCAGTTCACAACGAGAGTTTTAACAGCCAACTTTATTCATGGAGAAAGGTTTAAACCAGTTCATATTAAGACCATTTTGTTCTGTGTTTTTCTAAAGTATTCTTAGTGCTCTTATACCTGTTCATGTGAACGACACTTCAACGTAAAGGCTTCTTTATTAAATCTTCGAACACACGTGATTAGACTTTAGACAATAGCAGCGCGACAGCCGGCTGTCGTTTGGTGGTCGGAAGGTTAAACCTTCAAATGAAACCGAAAGATAACCTACTCTCGAAAATAATGACTAGCTGGCTCTGTGCGTTAGCGTGATGTAGCCTGTGTGTAATTCTGATGTTTAAGCTGCATAACTGTAAAGTTAGTCGTTTTTGCGTGAAAGAGTGACAAACATCATACATCGCTAACTTCAGCGTGAATATCGAAACTTACAACCCCTAATTTACCCCTATAAAGGTGGAATTTCCAAAAAACCTGTCTTAGTGGATACTTATTTTTCACAAAGAACACCCTCCAAGTTTCATGTCTCTAGGACCAGCGGTTTGGACTGTGCGTTGATATATCATTCAGCCAGTCAGTCGGATTACTATTTTATATAATTATTATGGATAATTGGTAGGATCCTGTCTCATGATAAGTAAACTGACTCGTTATTTCAGCTATCTGTGGTCGCCTTCCCTAGATCAATATCAATCTTAGCGTAATTATTCTGTAATCGCATTGCAAGAAGTGCCTTTTATACTTCTATCAGAGAAAAGTTGTTGATAAAAATATCTTATTCATAATGAACATCTCGAAATATTTTATAATCGTAAATAAAAGGTGTAAGATCTACTTTTTTTATAATAATGTTAGTACTGATTTTAAAATTTTCGTCACTTATCGACATGTTTCAGTTTATCCCTGAAGTTCTTGTACAGTATAAATAAGCTGCTCTAGTAATAAATAGTGTACTCTGTTCGCACAATAAACTTTCGTTGTAAATATATTTTTGTAAAGAACGAAGAATTAACTGTAATTAATATTATTTTTGTAAGGATTGCCGTTTACATTGTAAATATTTAAAATACTGATACGTGTCGATAAAGATGGCGGTCGCTATTTTGGCGCGAACATTTTAAAGTCAGTACTAAACGGAGTGTTATGTAAAAACGTTATATCTAAGCGGCAACAGAAACACCAATTAATAAAATGTATTGACAATTTATAATAACGAATATTTTCTTTCATCAAAATATTTTTACAACATGACCACAGCTTATCAAATACAGCCTTTCAATAAGCCTTTTTATATGACAAATTATTACTAAGGTAGGCTGTGGCATAGTTTTGTTCTTAGATATTATAAATGATCAATAGATTTAATCCTTGCATTTAATGTTAAAATCAATAGATATGTATTCCCGTCATATAAGTGTGCGTGAATGTGATGTGAACTTTGTAAAGAAAATATGCACGAGTCGAAAGAAATCTCGAATGATGAGAATAAACAGTTGGGACTCGATTTCTTTTGTTTTATTTCTATGTTTCCTCTCAAACACTTACAAATATTCGCTTTGGTAGCTAACAACTTAGGGTCTAGCACTTTAATCGTTTATGATAAAAAGTGGTTTGTATTTGGAACGTGTAAATGTTCCGAGCACTCGGGAGCTTATTGTATGAAGTATACATAGGCTGTAAGACAAAAACCAACGCGCGAAGACCAAATAAAAAAAAAGATTTTAAACACAGAACGCGCGAAATGCATTCCACTGCTAGTGTGGACTTAGTAGGTGCTTCGACCGCTGAGGTTCTCTTGGTCCGGTCGAAACGGCAATTTTATTATTATTAATATTTTTGAGAAGTGTTTCGGACGATACCTTTATTAGGATAATTTTGTACGGCCAGAATGAAAAAACACGAGAAAACTTAACATGGGAAAACTTATTCTCACAGTACAAAATACAGCTGAATCAATAAATTTTGTGTTAATTAATTTAACTTTATTACGGCGAGGATGAAATATAATCATTTTAACTTCAAAAACTTAAAAATCATCGTCCGAAACACCACACAAAAATATTAATAATAAAGAAATGACTGTTTCGACTGGACCGGGTAAATCTCAAGCGGCCGAAACACGTACCAAGCCCTAGTGTGTGGCTACGTTACGTTCACAGCGCTATCAGTGACGTTGGGCCTCTATCGTTGTCGTCAAGCTGTGCTCTGTTAGCAGTGGTCCGCACTGAGAGACGCTTGGACCGGCGCAGACTGTTCTACGCACAGAACATCTATACCCTAACGGGTTCTACGTATGTTACAGACTCAGTACTGCACGTAGTGACTCGCGGCAGTAGAACAGGCGCGACTCTCGCTAGTGTGACGCGGTGTGACGCTGGCGGACGCGCGCTACACTCTCGCTAGTGTGACGCGGTGTGACGCTGGCGGACGCGCGCTACACTCTCGCTAGTGTGACGCGGTGTGACGCTGGCGGACGCGCGCTACACTCTCGCTAGTGTGACGCGGTGTGACGCTGGCGGACGCGCGCTACACTCTCGCTAGTGTGACGCGGTGTGACGCTGGCGGACGCGCGCTGCCCGCTACGGCGCTGCGGGCGCGACGAGATCAGCGCACACGCCTCGTGTGGCGCCTGTCCGAGCGCACGCTCAAGGTAATAAGGAGACATTGTTTGTGGCGCTTACAACACAAATGTACACCTGGATAGTGGTGAAACCTCGTATTGTGTTGTCCAGGTGCTCCGGCCCACAGACCGGCTGACCTCTCTGCTGCCGACCATCGAGGAGCAACACTTCGCAGTCGACGCCACGCCCACCAGGAACAGGTCAGTACTACAAGCTTCTACTTATTTCTATTGTCCTTCACTCGCTCCTTGATATGAAGGGAAGTAGAACTAAAAACATATTTTTCTCACTCCTCCGCTGTTCTTTTCTGATTAATTTCGTTGCGGGATCAAAGACAGTTGAATCGTTTCTCCGGGACTCGTCGGGTTATTCCGATCTGTCACCCCGTTTTGTCCCCATGGGTTGGTAAAATACTTAAAATACTGAGATACTAATAGGTCGATTACACCTGCCGAGTAGAGTGGCGAGACAGTGCCTTCGGCCGAGTACTCGGTATTTGTAAACACATTGCCGAGTACTCGGCCGAGCGCTCGGCCTAGCAACCGGCCGAGACAGTCACTCGGACCCAGTTCTATTTACTAGGGCGAGTACCCACCTCCCCACTTCCCCGCACTGTCCCGCTCGGTCACTCGGTGAATCTAAACAGCACTCGGCCACCACTCTCCACTCGGAATAAACGATTTCCGATCCATGTTAGCCTCAGTTGTCCTTGAACTTCTTCTAATAACTGAACTGTCTCGCCACAATATCGAACATACGTGTGAACACTTACTCGGCTACGGCAATGTCTCGTCCGAGTTACATTTTACTGTCTCGCCACTCTACTCGGTAGGTGTAATCAAGCCATTAGTATTTAAATCAATCAAAAGTACTAGGCGCGCAGAAGCGTGAAGGGGTTAATAGAAAATGTGTTCCACACATTGCTAACTGGGGGACAAATCGAACTTTTTTTTCCTATCTTTCACCCGTGGGGACAAAACGGGGTGACAGATCTGAATAATCCGACTCCTCGATCTTCATTGCTCGGCGCTTTTCTGGCTGACTCCACTGTTGATTCTGGCTTTCAGGAGTTGCAGTGGTCGGGAATAGTGTAGCGGGATAGTCCCACGAAAAAACCTTTGAGTTAACCTGCAATGTTACTTATTGTTACCGAAATTATCTCGCCGATTTAATATCTTACGTAAATTTTACTGCTTCATAATAATATTGTAACATTTACGTTTAGCATCAACCTCTGTAACTAGACTTCATTTGGACGCAGTCAGACAATTTCCGCACTAAATAATAATAAGCTTGTTCGAAAGAAGAAAAAATAACAGCCATCAACAAAGAGGTCGATAGTTCTTAGGCATGTTAAATAAAAATCGGTTCTACCCTTCCTAAGTTATCCACTCGATAACTTAATATTTACGTTTGTTTGTATATATGACGCTTGTTTATAATTAAACTATTACCTTTACCACAGATCGGGCAGTGAAAGCAGCGAGAACGAAGAGACATCCGACTGGCCTCGCAGTCCCGTGCTCCCGGTGTACTGCGACAACTAAACTCGGTACTTATAGTGGCGACACTAGCCGGTACTTCCTCACTACACGCTACTGGCACGCCTCAGGACGTGGTACTTTAGTGACACTCGGACTGCTGGAGATACACTCTTCAGTAGACACTCCGGCTTCAACACGCGGTACTTTAGTGACACTCGCTGAACAGTCTAGTGGTACTTAGGCGATTGATCTGTGGTTTAATGTTGTTCGTTTTAGTGTCTGCAATGATGTTGTAAGTAAAAAGGTGTAGATAGGCTTATAGGCAGTCAAAAAGAGGCACTTTAGGCCCTCGAACTCACGTGATTCGAGACAGAAAGACAGCCCGACAGCCGGCTGTCGCTTGGTCGATAAAATGTTATAATGTAGCTATTTGACCAAAATTATTTCACTCGCACTATTTCAATCATGTCATCCTACTTTGACGTGTAATCGTACTTTAGTGTGCCATTGCAATATTCAATTATGTATGTGTGCGTTAGTGTGCCGTTTTTGAAGATAGAATTTCGTTTAGGTAACCTATCTACACCTTTTTACTTATAATATCATTGGTCAGATAGTACAGATACGCCTCAGATTGTATTTAGTGCCGCTAGGCTTTGGTGGTACTTTTAGTGACAATCAGTGCTAACTGAAGTCATTTAATAGAAGGCAATTGTTAGCTTAATAGTGTCTCGGTACTATGAACAAAATTGTAACTAAAATCATCGTCCGAGTGGTACTTTCCAAGTGTTATTGCGTTCAGGCGGTACTGTTAGTGTTAGAATAATACCTAATTTGTACCTGGCAGCTGAAATATTAAAAATAAGATCTTTTGGAATCACAAGCCGACATTTCGCAGTAATTTTTAATTTAAAGAAACTAATATGACATTTATCTGATTATGCATGTAGATATAACAATTATGGGCATTTAATTACGAAAATCTATTATTTTTTTGACTTTATCAATAATTATTAAATACAACTCGAATTCTGAAAGGTCTTATTAATTTAATGATTGTAGTTACTTAGTTAGACTTGAAATATAAATCTCATAGATGACAAGTGGAAACTTATACTTGCCGGGTCTTAGCGGTCGACTTCAAGATGGCGACGAGAATGTAATATGGCGGAGTTGGTAAAGCATTTATTTTATATTCAAAGTGTTCGCGAAAATCTCTGTAAACGGCTGAAATATGTTCTGTAAGTAAATATACACATTTTTCATACTTTTATACAATGTAGTAGCCAATTTTGTAAAAGATATCTAGCCAACTGCATATCCACACTCTCGTCTCCAAAACAAGTTTAATTTAAGTTTACATAAAAAAAAACAATTCTGTGTTAATTAATTTATATTACTACCTAAAAAATGGAGATAAAAGCCGTGGTTCTAAATCTAAGTTTAACTTTATCAAAGGAATAATGTCTCTCGTTACGTTCGCGTGATCCTTATTTTGAGAATGTCAAAATGTATGTGATCCGTTGTGTGTGTGTTTGTGTGCGTGCGGTGTGAGTGTGTGTGTGTCATGTGATAGTGCCTCGCTTTGTGTGAGCAAAGTTGCGCCACTGTTGAGCGACTGTTGCTTATACTAGCATGTCGAAATGACGCACAATTTTATCGCAACTCTCAGTGATCACGACCAATTTTCTAAACGCAACTGTCACGCAGCCGCCACGCAGTCGCGCCGCAATCGCTCAAATGTATGTTTCGAACTAAATTTAAGTTTAACTTTTAATCCGAATAAAAGGACAAAAAAAATTAAAAAATGTGCAATTTAAAAATTCAAAAAATCAGTTAAAAATTTAATGGTAATAAAAGTAATATTTGGAGTATTATTCAATGTCAAAAGGTGTTTTTTTTATTAAATATTTTTGCATTGCGATGGACAATGTTTCTTTCATGGTTCTCGGGAAGCAGAAAGCTTTAATAATTTTGTAGAATACGAAAAAACACTTGCAATGTACAATGAGTCAAAAAGACGTATATAATACTCATGTTTAAACTTTGATGACTTATTTGACGCAGTACTCGAGCTTTAAGACAACTTTTACTTAAAAAGTATATAATAAATGACACACTACACACATCTTTGTCAGAAATCAGACTCGAGTAAGTTAGTTAGCAAAGTTCAAACTTGCCATTTGCGGAGCAGTACTTATGTACGTAATTTTCACTCATAATAATATTGCTTACAACCCTTTAAGAATGACTTCTGACTGTCTCAAGCTCTTTACATCACTCCCAAAGTACCTTTTAGCTTTTCTAATATTAATATATAAAGAAAGAAGCGTTGTCCGTCTTCCCAAAGCTTTTCCTAACTGTGATTTTTCTTAGAGAGAAAAAAAGTTCAAAAAAAAACAGAATATTCCATATTTTTTACTAGTAGTAAGGTTAGCTAGGGCGATATCTGGGGACTGTGGAGTAATATATTTGTTTGGTGGATATTAAGAGAGAGTTAAAAGCATAGTATTAAATTTTAATTAGGACTTAATTGGCGAGCTTTAATTAATGGGCGCGTTTTTTTGTTGCGCAGTTGTCGCCCAACTATCGCGCCACAGTTGCTCCCCAAATGTCGCTCGAGCGTTTTAATTATAAGATTTTGAGTCACATAAAGAGTGAATGCAACTTTTATAAGCGAAAAAGTGAAAAAAAAAAATATCCACCGAAGTTTTCTTTTTTAAGTACATCTATTAAATAATTTAAGTATTATAGTTATTGTAAAAAATAATTATTAATTAATATATTTCCATTTACGACGACGAAAAATTCTGATAAAAAAAATATTAAAAAAACGATTAGGCGTAACGATTACTTATTTTTCATTTTTTTTTTCAGTAGTAATAATTACTTTATTTTTATTGTAGTTTATAAAGTTATAAATGACAAAAAAAAATACAAATTTAATGAAAAAATAGTAAAAAAAATGATCTCAGTTCGTAGTTTTCTTTGCTAACAAACGTGGAAGTAATTAAGAAATACCATTTTCAGTATTGTCTGCGTAAACTAAATTCAGGAAAAAAACTTGTTTTAAAAAATGTGTGCATTTTACACCAAGTCAGTGCATTCCGTGGTTACTTTTCATCCTGTGGCCAAGCTAAGTATCATTTTATCTTTATTATATTACGCATACAATACTTACTATGACACATTAAGGAACTTCAAAGTGTTGAATAAAGCAATGTACATGTACGCTCTGTGATAATGTCCCAATTGATAAAGTATAGAAGTGTGTGACAATGCGAGATTCGCTTAACATGGCTATTTAAAAGGTAAACTTCAGATACGCTTTAATATCTATCTGACGGGTCAGTTTACAACGAGAGTTTTAACAGCCAACTTTATTCATGGAGAAAGGCTTAAACCAGTTCATGTTAAGACCATTTTGTTCTAAATTTTTCCAAAGTATTTTTAGTACTCTAATACCTGTTCATATGAACGACACTTCAACGTAAAGGCTTTTCTATTAAATCTTCGAACACACGTGATGATTAGACTTTAGACTCAATGCGGCGCGACAGCCGGCTGTCGTTTGGTGGTCGAAAGGTTAAACCTTCAAATGAAACCGAAAGATAACCTACTCTTTAAAATAATGACTAGCTGGCTCCATTCTCGTGCGTTAGCGTGATGTAGCCTGTGTGTTATTCTGATGTTTAAGCTGCATAACTGTAAAGTTAGTCGTTTTTGCGTGAAAGAGTGACAAACCTCAAACGTCGCTAACTTCAGCGTGAATATCGAAACTTACAACCCTTAATTTACCCCTATAAAGGTGGAATTTCCAAAAAACCATTCTTATTGGATACTTATTCTTTACAAAGAACACCCTCCAAGTTTCATGTCTCTAGGAGCAGCGGTTTGGACTGTGCGTTGATATATCACCTAGCCAGTCTGTTGGATTACCATTTTATATAATTATCATGGATAATTGGTAGAATCCTGTCTCATGATATGTAAACTGACTCGTTATTTCAGCTATCTGTGGTCGCCTTCCCTAGATCAATAACAATCTTAGCGTAATTATTCTGTAATCGCATTGCAAGAAGTGCCTTTTATACTTCTATCAGAGAAAAGTTGTTGATAAAAATATCTTATTCATATTGAACATCTCGAAATATTTTATAATCGTAAATAAAAGGTGTAAGATCTACTTTTATAATAATGTTAGTACTGATTTTAAAATTGTCGTCACTTATCGACATGTTTCAGTTTATCCCTGAAGTTCTTGTACAGTATAAATAAGCTGCTCTAATAATAAATAGTGTACTCTGTTCGCACAATAAACTGTCGTTGTAAATATATTTTTGTAAAGAACGAAGAATTAACTGTAATTAATATTATTTTTGTAAGGATTGCCGTTTACACAATGTAAATATTTAAATACTGATTGAGTGTCGATAAAGATGGCGGGCGCTATTTTGGCGCGAGCATTTTAAAGTCAGTACTAAACGGAGTGTTATGTAAAAACGTTATATCTAAGCGGCAACAGAAACACCAATTAATGAAATGTATTGACAATTTATAATAACGAATGTTTTCTTTCATCAAAATATTTTTACAACATGACCACAGCTTATCAAATACAGCCTTCCAATAAGCCTTTTTATATGACAAATTATTACTGAGGTAGGCTGTGGCATAGTTTTGTTCTTAGATATTATTATAAATGATCAATAGATTTAATCCTTGCATTTAATGTTAAAATCAATAGATATGTATTCCCGTCATATAAGTGTGCGTGAATGTGATGTGAACTTTGTAAAGAAAATATGCACGAGTCGAAAGAAATCTCGATTGATGAGAATAAACAGTTGGGACTCGATTTGTTTTGTTTTATTTCTATGTTTCCTCTCAAACACTTACAAATATTCGCTCTAGTAGCTAACAACTTAGGGTCTAGCACTTTAATCGTTTATGATAACGAATGGTTTGTATTTGGAACGTGTAAATGTACCGAGCACGCGAAAGCTAATTGTATGAAGTATACATAGGCTGTAAGACAAAAACCAACGCGCGAAGACCAAATAAAAAAAATATATTTTAAACACAGAACGCGCGAAGTGCATTCCACTGCTAGTGTGGACTTAGTAGGTACTTCGACCGCTGAGGTTCTCTTGGTCCGGTCGAAACGGGAATTTCATTATTATTAATATTTTTGAGAGGTGTTTCGGACGATACCTTTATTAGGATAATTTTGTACGACCAGAAAGAAAAAACACGAGAAAACTTAACATGAAAAAACTTATTCTCACAGTACAAAATACAACTGAATCAATAAATTTTGTGTTAATTAATTTAACTTTATTACGGCGAGGATGAAATATAATCATTTTAACTACAAAAGCTTGAAAATCATCGTCCGAAACACCACACAAAAATATGAATAATAAAGAAATTACTGTTTCGGCTGGACCGGGTAAATCTCAAGCGGCCGAAACACGTGCCAAGCCCTAGTGTGTGGCTACGTTACGTTCACAGCGCTATCAGTGACGTTGGGCCTCTATCGTTGTCGTCAAGCTGTGCTCTGTTAGCAGTGGTCCGCACTGAGAGACGCTTGGACCGGCGCAGACTGTTCTACGCACAGAACATCTATACCCTAACGGGTTCTACGTATGTTACAGACTCAGTACTGCACGTAGTGACTCGCGGCAGTAGAACAGGCGCGACTCTCGCTAGTGTGACGCGGTGTGACGCTGGCGGACGCGCGCTACACTCTCGCTAGTGTGACGCGGTGTGACGCTGGCGGACGCGCGCTACACTCTCGCTAGTGTGACGCGGTGTGACGCTGGCGGACGCGCGCTACACTCTCGCTAGTGTGACGCGGTGTGACGCTGGCGGACGCGCGCTACACTCTCGCTAGTGTGACGCGGTGTGACGCTGGCGGACGCGCGCTACACTCTCGCTAGTGTGACGCGGTGTGACGCTGGCGGACGCGCGCTACACTCTCGCTAGTGTGACGCGGTGTGACGCTGGCGGACGCGCGCTACACTCTCGCTAGTGTGACGCGGTGTGACGCTGGCGGACGCGCGCTACACTCTCGCTAGTGTGACGCGGTGTGACGCTGGCGGACGCGCGCTACACTCTCGCTAGTGTGACGCGGTGTGACGCTGGCGGACGCGCGCTACACTCTCGCTAGTGTGACGCGGTGTGACGCTGGCGGACGCGCGCTACACTCTCGCTAGTGTGACGCGGTGTGACGCTGGCGGACGCGCGCTACACTCTCGCTAGTGTGACGCGGTGTGACGCTGGCGGACGCGCGCTACACTCTCGCTAGTGTGACGCGGTGTGACGCTGGCGGACGCGCGCTACACTCTCGCTAGTGTGACGCGGTGTGACGCTGGCGGACGCGCGCTACACTCTCGCTAGTGTGACGCGGTGTGACGCTGGCGGACGCGCGCTACACTCTCGCTAGTGTGACGCGGTGTGACGCTGGCGGACGCGCGCTACACTCTCGCTAGTGTGACGCGGTGTGACGCTGGCGGACGCGCGCTACACTCTCGCTAGTGTGACGCGGTGTGACGCTGGCGGACGCGCGCTACACTCTCGCTAGTGTGACGCGGTGTGACGCTGGCGGACGCGCGCTGCCCGCTACGGCGCTGCGGGCGCGACGAGATCAGCGCACACGCCTCGTGTGGCGCCTGTCCGAGCGCACGCTCAAGGTAATTTATTTATTTATTTATCATTTATTTCAGGTAACAAAGACCCATAACATATATACATTAGAGACTAACATACATTTCATTGAAGTATAACTTATAATTATTGCACACAAAGTGACGGCGTCATGTTGCGCTGCGTGGTGTCGCGTATCCTCCCGCGAAAACGGCGAAATAAGACACCCTTCGGCCAAAACTCTTCTTTGAGGAAGGGCTCTAAATGTTGAGTCGGCACCCGCACTACAAACGACTTGAAGTTAATGTTGTGGCGCGACTCCAACTGCACTACCCTCAAAGTCCAGCTAGTTTTCACACGAACATACTCCACGATGTACACCTGGATAGTGGTGAAACCTCCTAAATTTTGTTAAATAATTTAATGAATGCATTGTGTTGTCCAGGTGCTCCGGCCCACAGACCGGCTGACCTCTCTGCTGCCGACCATCGAGGAGCAACACTTCGCAGTCGACGCCACGCCCACCAGGAACAGGTCAGTACTACAAGCGCGTAGTTATTTCTATTGACCATCACTCACTCCTTGATATGAAGGGAAGTAGAACTAAAAACATATTCTCACTCCTCCGCTGTTCTTTTCTGATCAATTTCGTTGCGGGATCCAAGACAGTTGAATCGTTTCTCCGTGACTCGTCGATCTTCATTGCTCGGCGCTTTTCTGGCGGACTCCACTGTTGATTTTGGCTTTCAGGAGTCGCAGTCGTCGGGAATAGTGTAGCGGGATAGTCCCACGAAAAAAACCTTTGATTTAACCTGCAATGTTACGTATTGTTACCGAAATTATCTCGCCGATTTAATATCTTACGTAAATTTTATTGCATCATAATAATATTGTAATATTTACGTTTAGCACCAACCTCTGTAACTAGACTTCATTTGGACGCAGTCAGACAATTTCCGCACTAAAAAATAATAAGCGTGGTCGAAAGAAGAAAAAATAACAGCCATCAACAAATAGGTCTATAGTTCTTAGGCATGTTGAATAAAAATCGGTTCAACCCTCCCTAAGTTATCCACTCGATAACTTAATATTTACGTTTGTTTGTATATATCGACGCTTGTTTATAATTAAACTATTACCTTTACCACAGATCGGGCAGTGAAAGCAGCGAGAACGAAGAGACATCCGACTGGCCTCGCAGTCCCGTGCTCCCGGTGTACTGCGACAACTAAACTCGGTACTTATAGTGGCGACACTAGCCGGTACTTCCTCACTACACGCTACTGGCACGCCTCAGGACGTGGTACTTTAGTGACACTCGGACTGCTGGAGATACACTCTTCAGTAGACACTCCGGCTTCAACACGCGGTACTTTAGTGACACTCGCTGAACAGTCTAGTGGTACTTAGGCGATTGATCTGTGGTTTAATGTTGTTCGTTTTAGTGTCTGCAATGATGTTATAAGTAAAAATGTGTGTGTGTAGGTTATAGGCAGTCAAAAAAAGACACTTTAACCTTAGGAACACACGTGGTTCGAGCCAGAAAGACAATAGCCGCCCGACAGCCGGCTGTCGCTTGGTCGACGAAAGGTTATAATGTAGCTATTTGACCAAATTCTTTATAGTTTATCTCTTTTTCACTCGCACTATTTCAATCATGTCATCCTACTTTGACTTGTAATCGTACTTGTGTGCCATTGCAATATTCAATTATGTATTTGTGCGTTAGTGTGCCGTTTTCGAAGATAGAATTTCGTTTAGGTAACCTATCTACACCTTTTTACTTATAATATCATTGGTCAGATGGTACAGATACGCCTCAGATTGTATTTAGTGCCGCTAGGCTTTGGTGGTACTATTAGTGACAATCAGTGCTAACTGTAGTCATTTAATAGAAGGCAATTGTTAGCTGAATAGTGTCTCGGTACTATGAACAAAATTGTAACTAAAATCATCGTTCGAGTGGTATAGTGTTATTGCGTTCAGGCGGTACTGTTAGTGTTAGAATAATACCTAATTTGTACCTGGCAGCTGAAATATTAAAAATAAGATCTTTTGGAATCACAAGCCGACATTTCGCAGTAATTTTTAATTTAAATAAACTAATATGACATTTATCTGATTATGCATGTAGATATAACAATTATGGGCATTTAATTACGAAAATCTATTATTATTTTTTTGACTTTATCAATAATTATTAAATACAACTCGAATTCTGAAAGGTCTTATTAATTTAATGATTGTAGTTACTTAGTTAGACTTGAAATATAAATCTCACAGATGACAAGTGGAAACTTATACTTGCCGGGTCTTAGCGGTCGAATTCAAGATGGCGACGAGAATGTAATATGGCGGAGTTGGTAAAGCATTTATTTTATATTCAAAGTGTTCGCGAAAATCTCGATTATTGGCCGAAATATGTTCTGTAAGTAAATATACACATTTTTCATACTTTTATACAATGTAGTAGCCAATTTTTTAAAAGATATCTAGCCAACTGCATATCCACACTCTCGTCTCCAAAACAAGTTTAATTTAAGTTTACATAAAAAAAAACAATTCTGTGTTAATTAATTTATATTACTACCTAAAAAATGGAGATAAAAGCCGTGGTTCTAAATCTAAGTTTAACTTTATCAAAGGAATAATGTCTCTCGTTACGTTCGCGTGCGGCGTGATCCTTATTTTGAGAATGTCAAAATGTATGTGATCCGTTGTGTGTGTGTTTGTGTGCGTGCGGTGTGAGTGTGTGTGTGTCATGTGATAGTGCCTCGCTTTGTGTGAGCAAAGTGTGAAGATGTTGAGGTCGCGATAAAGTTGCGCCACTGTTCACCAACTGTCGCTAAGACAGAATTAGCAATACGACTAAATATACGTCGAAATGACGCACAATTTTATCGCAACTCTCAATTATCACGACCAATTTTCTAAACGCAACTGTCACGCAGCCGCCACGCAGTCGCGCCGCAATCGCTCAAATGTATGTTTCGAACTAAATTTAAGTTTAACTTTTAATCCGAAAAAAAGGACAAAAAAAATAAAAAATGGTGCAATTTAAAAATTCAAAAAATCAATTCAAAATTTAATGGTAATAAAAGTAATATTTGGAGTATTATTCAATGTCAAAAGGTGTTTTTTTTATTAAATATTTTTGCATTGCGATGGACAATGTTTCTTTCATGGTTCTCGGGAAGCAGAAAGCTTTAATAATTTTGTAGAATACGAAAAAACACTTGCAATGTACAATGAGTCAAAAAGACGTATATAATACTCATGTTTAAACTTTGACGCTGTACTCGAGCTTTAAGACAACTTTTACTTAAAAAGTAAATAATAAATGACACACTACATACATCTTTATCAGAAATCAGACTCGAGTAAGTTAGTTAGCAAAGTTCAAACTTGCCATTTGCGGAGCAGTACTTATGTACGTAATTTTCACTTATAATAATATTGCTTACAACCCTTTAAGAATGACTTCTGACTGTCTCAAGCTCTTTACATCACTCCCAAAGTACCTTTTAGCTTTTCTAATATTAATATATAAAGAAAGAAGCGTTGTCCGTCTTCCCAAAGCTTTTCCTAACTGTGATTTTTCTTAGAGAGAAAAAAAGTTCAAAAAAAAGAATATTCCATATTTTTTACTAGAGGTAAGGTTAGCTAGGGCGATATCTGGGGACTGTGGAGTTAATATATTTGTTTGGCGGATATCGAGAGAGAGTTAAAAGCATAGTATTAAATTTTAATTAGGACTTAATTGCCGAGCTTTAATTAATGGGCCCGTTTTTTTGTTGCGCAGTTGTCGCCCAACTATCGCGCCACAGTTGCTCCCCAAATGTCGCTCAAGCGTTTTAATTATAAGATTTTGAGTCACATAAAGAGTGAATGCAACTTTTATAAGCGAAAAAAAGTGAAAAAAAAATATCCACCGAAGTTTTCTTTTTTAAGTACATCTATTAAATAATTTAAGTATTATAGTTATTGTAAAAAATAATTATTAATTAATATATTTCCATTTACGACGACGAAAAATTCTGATAAAAAAAAATATTAAAAAAACGATTAGGCGTTACGATTACTTATTTTTTCATTTATTTTTTTCAGTAGTAATAATTACTTTCTTTTTATTGTAGTTTATAAAGATATAAATGACAAAAAAAAATACAAATTTAATGAAAAAATAGTAAAAAAAATGATCTCAGTTCGTAGTTTTCTTTGCTAACAAACGTGGAAGTTATTAAGAAATACCATTTTCAGTATTGTCTGCGTAAACTAAATTCACGATAAAAAAAACATAAATAAAAAAAATGTGTGCATTTTACACCAAGTCAGTGCATTCCGTGGTTACTTTCATCATGTGGCCAAGCTAAGTATCATTTTATCTTTATTATATTACGCATACAATACTTACTATGACACATTAAGGAACTTCAAAGTGTTGAATAAAGCAATGTACATGTACGCTCTGTGATAATGTCCCAATTGATAAAGTATAGAAGTGTGTGACAATGCGAGATTCGCTTAACATGGCTATTTAAAAGGTAAACTTCAGATACGCTTTAATATCTATCTGACGGGTCAGTTTACAACAAGAGTTTTAAGAGCCAACTTTATTCATGGAGAAAGGTTTAAACCAGTTCATATTATGACCATTTTGTTCTGTATTTTTCTAAAGTATGTTTAGTACTCTAATACCTGTTCATATGAACGACACTTCAACGTAAAGGCTTCTCTATTAAATCTTCGAACACACGTGATTAGACTCAATAGAAAGACAATAGCAGCGCGACAGCCGGCCGTCGTTTGGTGGTCGAAAGGTTAAACCTTCAAATGAAACCGAAAGATAACCTACTCTCTAAAATAATGACTAGCTGACTCTGTGCGTTAACGCGTGATGTAGCCTGTGTGTTATTCTGATGTTTAAGCTGCATAACTGTAAAGTTAGTCGTTTTTGCGTGAAAGAGTGACAAACATCAAACGTCGCTAACTTCAGCGTGAATATCGAAATTAACAATCCCTATTTTACCTCTATAAAGGTGGGATTTCCAAAAAACCATTCTTAGTGGATACTTATTTTTCACAAAGAACACCCTCCAAGTTTCATGTCTCTAGGACCAACGGTTTGGACTGTGCGTTGATATATATCACCTAGCCAGTCAGTTGGATTACTATTTTATATAATTATTATGGATAATTGGTAGGATCCTGTCTCATGATAAGTAAACTGACTCGTTATTTCAGCTATCTGTGGTCGCCTTCCCTAGATCAATATCTATCTTAGCGTAATTATTCTGTAATCGCATTGCAAGAAGTGCCTTTTATACTTCTATCAGAGAAAAGTTGTTGATAAAAATATCTTATTCATAATAAACATCTCGAAATATTTTATAATCGTAAATAAAAGGTGTAAGATCTACTTTTATAATAATGTTAGTACTGATTTTAAAATTGTCGTCACTTTATCGACATGTTTCGGTTTATCCCTGAAGTTCTTGTACAGTATAAATAAGCTGCCTCTAATAATAAATAGTGTACTCTGTTCGCACAATAAACTTTCGTTGTAAATATATTTTTGTAAAGAACGAAGAATTAACTGTAATTAATATTATTTTTATAAGGATTGCCGTTTACAATGTAAATATTTAAATACTGATTAAGTGTCGATAAAGATGGCGGTCGCTATTTTGGTGCGAACATTTTAAAGTCAGTACTAAACGGAGTGTTATGTAAAAGCGTTATATCTAAGCGGCAACAGAAACACCAATAAATGAAATGTATTGACAATTTATAATAACGAATGTTTTCTTTCATCAAAATATTTTTACAACATGACCACAGCTTATCAAATACAGCCTTTCAATAAGCCTTTTTATATGACAAATTATTACTAAGGTAGACTGTGGCATAGTTTTGTTCTTAGATATTATAAATGATCAATAGTTTTAATCCTTGCATTTAATGTTAAAATCAATAGATATGTATTCCCGTCATATAAGTGTGCGTAAATGTGATGTGAACTTTGTAAAGAAAATATGCCGGCCATTCTCCGATAAGCAAATTTTACGTGTCCGGGCTTGAATAATCCGTACTTTTATCATATTCAATCATCCAATATTTTTTATATGTTAGATAGCATCCCTATCTAGCCATAAACAAAAACACAGGCTTCTGTTTAAAGTATTTAAGACTAAATTAATTTAATCTAAGTTCAAAAACCTCTGTTCTCTAATTACCGTAACGTGTCCGCACACTGTCTTAATGTTAAAAGTTACTTGTAATTTTTATGACTTACAGGTTTACTTTGATCTATTCAACATTTTAAATGGTGTTAAACAACGTGTATCGCATAGTAAAATATTGACTCACTAGAACCAGTCTATAAATAATTATCATTTAATTATCGAATGTCCGATGGAAAGTTATAATTACCGTGACATATTCTGTTCTCGAGTGCACACCCCTAAAAAACAGTATTTGGCACACCACTTCCGAACGCGTCCCGTCTCCTCCATGTGTACCGCGAAACATCAGCAGTTGCACGTCTCTAACGTTAATGTACCGCTAATAAAGCGCTCTTGTATATAATTACCGTAACCTTGGTTACAAACTTTTCTAATTACCGTTTCACATTATATAAATTTGATTTTTTAAGTTAGACCTAAGTTGATCATGTAAATCGAGGCAGTACTTTGGCCTCCGTACGTTGTAATAAGCTAGTATTTGCATATTTTGTTAGTTTCCGAAATTTTTAAGAAAATCTATCGTTTTCTAATTACCGTATACTAATTACCGTATGTTTATAATTACCGTTGTATGAAAAATTCATTCTTATTTACTAACTGTAGCCACAAAACAGATGGGTACAGAAGTCAATCTACATGCAAAGCACGCTTGAGCATCACCCGCGATCATCAGTGATGAGTTGATGAGGCATATCCGCGGGATATATATATAACCCTGCGGATATGTGGAGGACGAAGCTTTCTTAATGCTAAGTCTCTCCTCAACCGCGAGACCCGGAGGTTGTATCTCCGGGAATATTTCCTTAAAGCTGACGTGGTTCCCCACGTCTGAGATACGGCCTCGTAGAATCTGAAGATGGCAATGTCACATTGTACTGGGGTCGATACATCATCACTGAAAGGACTGTTGTAGCAAACAAGCCTGATATAGTGGTGGTGGATCGATTGGAGCGGCGCGCAATGCTCGTTGACGTAACGGTCCCGCGTGACAAGAACCTTGTGAAGACCGAGAAAGATAATAAAAATTAAGTATCGACTTAGCTCGCGAGATTGTTGACATATTGAATGTGGACTCAACGGTCATGTGCCGATAGTTGTTTCTGCCAATGGTTTAATAGCCAAGAGTCTCGACCAACACCTAAGGAGGCTCTCGTCAGATGGCTGGATCTAGGGCTTCATTCAGAAGCTTTTGGACACGGCTCGCATCGTTAGGAAGTTCTTCTCTCTGAAGCCCTGATCACCGGTAGCTGGGACCCTGTTCCCGATGCCGTTTGGCTACTGTTTTTTATATTCTTACTTGTTTTTTTAACCGACTTCAAAAAAGGAGGAGGTTCTCAATTCGTCTGTATGTTCTTTTTTTTTTATGTTTGTTACGCGATATCTCCGTCAATTGTAAACGGATTTTGATGGTTCTTTTTTTGTTTGATAAGTCCAGTGGTCTCGAACCTACCGATTTTTCGGTATTTCTACCGATATGGGCTCTGTTCTACCGAAATACCGAAATATAACGACTTTTCTACGATTTCACAGAACACCCGAAAACACATAATTTATAATGAAAAAATTACTGGAACATTAAAAACTATTTTTGATTGTTTTTTAAAAAGAGAATATTTAACTAGCACTTCAATCGAAAATATTGATTTAAGAATCCCAGAAATTTTATGGATATTGATGACGTATACTATGGTACTGCTGCGTCTAATACACTACTAAGTAGTTCAGAAAATCTAAACTCAGATCAAGTAAAGTTTAAATGCAGATGCCTAGATTTTTATATCGAAGCTTGTAAACAAATAACCACGTGGTTTCCATTGAAAAATAACCCAATAAAAGGTTTAGACATAATCCAAAAAATGTTAAAATTGGCAAAACTACTTTGATAGGTTCTGTGAGTAGGCTCTTTCCCAATATTGTTCACAGCAATGATTTCCAGGAAATTGATACTGAGTGGCGCATTTTAAGAAATTGTGAACAAATCAAAGCATTTCCTGATGATGTAGAACTATTTTGGGATGAAGTAAGTTTACTAAAGCGTGGCGATGAAACTCAAATGTTTCCATTGTTGTCTAATTCCGTCTTTAATATTTTATCACTTCCCCATTCATCCGCTAACGTTGAACGCATATTTTCACATATTAATCTTTTGAAAACAAAGCAGCGAAATAGGTTCTCTACTGAATCAATCACTGGTCTATTACATTCAAAACGACTCTTTAATACAACTAATTGTTACGATTTTGAAATTAATTCGAAGATGACCGCGGCTATGGCCAAAGAATATTGGTATAAAAAATAATTATGATTGTTACAAATTAGTCTGTAAGTTTCTTTTTAATAAATAAACGAATATTATTGAATATTGTATTTTTTTTTGTCAAATACCGAATTTGGGTACAAATATACCGATTTTAGCTGGCAATTCTACCGATCTCGCTCTATGACGTTCGAGACCACTGGATAAGTCATGATTCAGGGGTGGTCCCATATAAATTTTGTGGCGATCGGTTCAGTGGTTCTCGAAGAATTCACCAAGAACAAAAAAAATTGACGAAATATTCATAGACGATGTGTGTTTTTTCTTCAAGTTTCTATATCTACATTGGGAGTCGACACTAAAAAGTAATAAATAAAAACTTTTTTTCAAAAAAATAATAACCGCCTTCAAAAACTAAAAACCCAAAAATAACTAAAATTTCGGAAGTCGGTGGCTTCTGTTCTGCCAGTCAATTTGTGTTGCCACCGAATTCCGAAATTTTAGTTATTTTTGGGTTTTTAGTTTTTGAAGGCGGTTATTATTTTTTTGAAAAAAAGTTTTTATTTATATCAATATTTAAAAATGTAAATAATCTGTTTGAAAATAACGCGAAAACGAACCCGCGGCTTCGCTCCTACTATACCCTACTCTAGCCTACCCTACTATATCCCACTCTAGCCTGCTCTAGCCTACCCTACAATATCCCACTGTACCCTACTCTACTCTAACCTACACTACTCTAAAGTACCCTTTTAATTTTCAATTTTTTTTCCATAAGAACCATTCCATAAGAAACACAACAAAGAATTAGTAAAATTGGTCCAAAGATGATTAAAGGAAATAAGGATTCATTTTATATAAATAGATGTATACAAATTATTAATGTGTGTTATTTTTATTATATTATATCACATTTTACTTAAAATTGACAGTGTTTTCCAATTACCGTGGCATAAGATATTAAACTTTTCTAATTACCGTACTCATAATTTTTTTAAGTCTCAATAACTAGAAAACTACCAGTAATTAAAACATGCCTCATTTATTATTGAATTCGTATTTTTTACTAGTTTCATATTTTAATGAGTTTAAGGTAAATCAGTGAAAAATAAAAATGGTTACGGTAATTAGGCAAATAACGTCGAATCGGAGAATGACCGATGCACGAGTCGAAAGAAATCTCGATTGATGAGAATAAACAGTTGGGACTCGATTTGTTTTGTTTTATTTCTATGTTTCCTCTCAAACACTTACAAATATTCGCCTTGGTAACTTTGGTTCTGGCCCTCAAAAAAAGAGGGAGCTTCTAAAAAGCCAGTTTGTTCTTCCTAAACATGCCATGAATAAGTGTGTACGTTACTCCAGCAAGAAAGTATCTCCTAGAGTTATAAGAGTAGTACGTATAGTTTGTGCCTTATGTGCTGTAAATGTGCCCCTTCATAAAAAATGTGTGCCCCCTGCCGTTTCGAAGAAAATACGGAAAAACGATGCTTGCTGGGGTAACGTTTTTCTAGCAGGAAAATTTAAAACGAGTGATCGGAGAGAGAAAAATTTTGCATGACCAGAGTATAGTTGCAAAACTTCTGAAAAATTCGAAATAATTCCGGAATACTTCTGGGAAAGTTTCTTTAAATCAGAATTATTCAAAATGAATTTAAATTTAGAATTGTATTTTTTTGCAAAATATTTTTATATTTTTTTAAATATCGAATGGAATTTTGCATCGACCGTCGATCGCCGCCGCCTGACTGTGTGCACGAAGGCGATGGCGGTGCGGGGTGCTGTGAGAGGGGAGATGCTCCCCCCCCGGAGAAGTTTTCAGAAAGATTCATACCCCGCAATCGAAAGTTTCCGCGGAATATTTCGCCCGAATTATTCAATAAGAATAAACGTGTTTATTTTTTGTGTGGTGGGTGAATTAATTATTTTTCAGTGGCACATAAGTTAGTAAAATATAAATGTTTATTTTATTATAAATCTGATCGATTAAGTATATTTGTTAATATTTTTATAAAAAAATAAAAATACCTTTAATCGCGGGATAACATATCTACATAATAAATGTTATCCTGCAATTAACAGGATTTTTATTTTTTTGTTTTTATGTAGGTTATATCGAAGTCGAATGCTATTTTTCAAAATGTTAGTTGTGGAATAAAAAACCAGGCCGAGCATATTTGATTTGTTTTTTGAAAAAGGGTTACCTATGTTTTTGGTTAGTTTGTATAATATAGCTCTGCTGTTCGCATCGCTAAGTATTCGCGAGTCACATAGATAGGTATTACTAAATAAAGAAAAACCTAATAACTAAATAAACTCAAAAACTATTGTGTCTCTTTCAAAAATTCTTTCACTGTTGGAAAGCTACTACTAATATTATAATGCGGAGGAGTTTGTTTGTTTGTTTGTTTAAACGCGCTAATCTCAGGAACTACTGATCCGATTAGAGAAATTCTTTGTTTTTTAAAGTCCATTTATAGAGGAAGTTATTAGGCTATATAACATTACGCTGCGACCAATAGGAGCGAAGCGTCAGTGAGAAATGTTGCAAAAACGGGGAAAATTATTCACATTTGAGGACTTTTGTTGCGTGCGCTGAATAAACGGTTTACGGGGGGCTAAGAAGTAACCAAAGGAAATTAAACGCGGATAAAACCGCGGGGGACAGCTAGTAGGCTATATTCCCTATGAACCCATTAGAGGTAACTGCTGTACTCGATTGAGTACAGCATTATTCCGAAGTATAAATGACAGATCTTGTAAATTTTCTTATTATTTTACTTCATTACGCTGTACTCAATCGAGTACAGTGGCTTTTAATGGATTAATACAATTTCACCGGGTTTTTTTTTGGCAGTTGAAATATTCCCAAAGTTTCAGAATATTTCGGAATACTTCCGAAGTATTCGACGGGAATGTTTCGGAATTTTTCCCGCCAGCATCTATAGACCAGAGAGCTTATATGTGTGCCAAAATGTGCCCCCAAAAATAAAATCTGTGCCCCTTCAGATTTTCGAGATATTGCGTTTCCTGCTGGAGTAACGTTTTGATGAATCGTATATCTCTAAAACCATTGCATGTGCCCCTGTAGAATAAACAAAGACGAGTAGCTCTTAATGTGTGCCCCTTAGTGCTCCAATTAGATTTAAGAAAATATTTATAGTTTTCAAGTTATCGCGGTTTTATGAAAACCCAAAAAAACATCGCAGCGCCTAAATGAGACCAGGCACAAGTTCGCTGAAAACTGTATTCGGTCCTTCATGACGCTAGTAATAACCATACAAAGTTCTAAACTGTTCATGCATGCGTTTTTGAATAATCTTGCTAAAAGTCATAACGATGGTGTCATAACTTTGACGGCAAAATACAAGGAACTGGCTCAATCTCAGATGTGTAGGTATAAACCAAAATCATGTGCCTTTAGTCCAAAATATATGGTGAAAATATTGAGCTTCAAATGTTTCGGATTAAGTAAATATAAACAAAAAACCAAAATAAGTAAACAACGGCTGGTTATCCGACCAAATTTAAATGACTACTAAAAAGCGACGGATTCATACATATCGATGACCTTCTTTACTTTACTCACTAACCGGTTCACACGTGTTGTGCCTGAGTACACAGAAGTAGAAAAGTAATAAATAATAAAATAAAGTTGTTATTGGATTATGTTCTAAGCTGTTTCTATGACCTGACACATTATTAAGAACATTATAAATAGTAGCCTAAATGCTGTTCCAAGGAAATAGCTATCTTCTTCGTTCTAAATTTTATTAAAATACATCCAGTAATTTATGTGTGAGCGAAAAAATACATTCAGATATTTGCCATTTGCCAGGTCTTTGACCCAAAATTTGATTGGTCCCGATGTTTAAAAAAATATAGTTCATGAAATGTATGATGTCCTACCTACTAATAAAAAGAGGTAGCTCTTTTTTGTATATAAATAAAAAGCCCGTATATGTCTTTATATACAATGTGTCCGGGCATGGACTAGCGATATTCTAAACACTTAAATATAAGCTATATTAAAGTACAATTACACTCTAAGCGTGGGTCCAAATCACTTCCCTGCTATGGGGCAGTACACTTACACTTCCCTCCGCGCGCCGGCCTTGTGAGCATCGTCTTAATACGCTCCTGTTTTGTTTACACATATCGCGTTCGATTATCGATATTTCGGCTCGTGATTTCTTTCAGGTTGTGTGCTATTGTGTCTTGTGCTGGTATCGTAAGTTTTTATTAGTGTTTGCTACTGTAATTTACGTGTAATCAAATAATTTCGTCAGCTATTCGGTGAGTACATTTATTTTTTTCTTGTGAGGGTATCGCGAAATAACTTTTGCAACCGTTTTGTTTTTTTCTCAGTGTTTTACATTTGTTTCCTTTTTTGTTTATTGCATAAAACATGTCATCTAATAATGATGACCCGCCTGATCGTGGCGGAGATATTTTCCGCAAAAATACAAAAACACTCAGGTCGCCGCCCGCGCCGACCTCCGCTAATATTAAACGTCTGTTTAGTGAATTGTCTCCCTCATACATTTCGCCCGATGATAGGTCTAAACGCCTTCAAACGTACGAATGTCATGAAAAGTCCTCACCCATATTAAATCTTTCCAATGTTAGCAATGCGAACAGTGGTGATTATTGTGACTTGGTTTCTGAGGCGTCTGCGTATCTGACCAAGATTAACGAGCTGGTCAACGACCAGGGTTCCCGCATTAATGTCGCGAATAAATCTGCAATCATGGATATGACTCAGCGCGTAACGAGTATCGTCTCATTGTTGGCTTTAAAATCGTCTTGTAACGAAACGAAACTTGCAATTACCGAGCGCGAATTAGATAAAGTTAAATTAAATCACGGCGTTAAAACTGACATCAATGTCGACAAAAAAATATCGTATGCGGATTCACTAAAATTGCGTCTACCCAAAGTTGCCCCCGCGGTGGAATCCCGTGCACCGTTACCGTCTATTATTGCATACCCTACCGACGACGAGCGATCGGCTGATTTTGCGTCATCATCCGCGACTAAACAAGCCCTTATGAAGGCAATTAAGCCCAGTGACGACGGGTTCCAAATTGTCGGCGTCAAAAAAACTGCAAAGTCGGGCGTTGTATTGCGTGTTGCAAATGAAAACCAACTGAAAAAGTTGGAATCGGTCGAGGCAATAAAGTCCGCAGGTCTACGTCTAGAAAAACCGAAAGGCCGCCGGCCCCGCTTGTTAGTTAAAGACATTCCCGCCTCAATGGAGGACAGCGCTTTTTTGCACGCGTTATACCGCCAGAACATTAAAAATGAGCTGCCGATAAAAGAAGACGACTTCATTAAATCAACCAAAGTAATCCGTAGGCGTTCTACTGACAACGGTCGGAAATGGATAGGAATAGAAATAGAATCAGCGGTCCGTAAACATCTTGTTTCTACGAAGGAAAAATTATTTATTGATTGGGCCACTTGCCGTTTTATTGACGATATTGAGGTAGTTCGTTGCGCGTACTGCCAACAATTCGGTCATGTTAAAAAACATTGCGTTAATAAATCACCTACCTGCGCTAATTGTTCCGAGGTTCATGAAACCAAGGATTGCCCGCATAAGGATGAATTAAATTTCACACCGACTTGTGCGGCGTGTAAACGTTTTAAGAAATCGTTTGACCATCGTTGTGGGTCTGAACAATGTGCAACATACAAACTTAAACTCGAGCAACTTATACTCAACACTAACTATTAATAATTAGGATGGATAGTTTAAACATAGGACAATTAAATCTTCACAACGATAGGGTGGCGACATCTGAGTTAGATAAATTAATTTTAGATCACAATTTAGACCTTGTACTTGTTCAAGAGCAATATCAAAACTCGCGCTTACGTCACAAGGTAGTACAGCTGGACTGCAAAGCACGAGCCGGAATTTATGTTTCGCGTTCTCATAACTTTACAGTAACATCTTTGCGTAATCTCATGACGCCTCACTGTGCGGTTGCTGAAGTTTCATCGGCTTCTTTTAAAGTCTACGTTGTGAGCTGCTACTTTCAATATTCTGACCCTGTCGCTCCTCATATACACAACCTCCGTCACGTCTTGCGGTCGCTCGCGGGCTGCAAAGTTATCGTTGGCGCGGATGTTAACGCGTCATCGTCCCTGTGGTATGGCAAGGTTCGGGCCACTGATACCGAACGACGCTGCGCTGTTGAGGATTTCATTGCTGAGATGAACCTATCGATTCACAATACCCCAGATGCACCACCTACTTTTTGCAGCCAAATGGGCGAATCTTGTATTGACGTCACACTTTCTAGTGCCGACGTACGCTTGGATAGGTGGCGTGTCCTGCCGGACGCGTCTTGTAGTGATCATCGCCTGATCGTGTACGAATTTGTTCCCGTGTTTACACAAGGTCCGTCTCATATCTCTGGTAATTTTAGATATAAATGTAAAGGCGCGAACTGGGAATTTTTCAGCTCGCTTTTTGCGTGTCACGCCAAGGAATTTATTCGAGACGGGCTGTCAGCTGAAGAAAGTGCTGATATTATGTCAGAAACTTTTACCTACTGTGCTGACATCGCCATTGGTCGCGGATCTATGACCAATATTCGTAGATGTGATTGGTGGAATGATTATTTAGTTGAACAGCGCAAAAGTTATCGTAAAGCGCGTAGACAGTTAAATAAACTTAAAAAACGTAAGGTTACCGGAGATCCACTTACTTTCGCGTTAAATGCTTTTAGAGTTGCCAAGTCACGTTACAAAGCATCGGTTGAAAAATCGAAGGGTAATTTACTGCGGAAAATTGTGGATAAACTTGACAAGGAGGGTCCATGGTCTCCTTTATATCACGAATTTAAAGCCAACAGATCGATCGACCTTGCGTACGTCCAAAACATTAAAATCAATAATAAGCATACCACTGGCATAGAAGAAACAACTGAAGTACTTATTAATACTCTTATCCCTGATGATTCACCGGTAAATGACAGCGACTACCACCAACAGATCAGAGCGTGGGCAGCCGTGCCGCCTGAATCACCAACGTCAGACGTACCAACCACTGACGAATTCATAAATGTTGTTAAAAAGCTACCAGTCAACAAATCATCAGGTGAAGATAAAATATCTAATAGGATGATTAAAGAAGCATGTAAAACAGCGGGTGACGCGATCTTAACTGTATATAACCGATGCATTGTCGAAGGCGTCTTTCCTCGCAAATGGCGACGCGGATTTATTCGAATAATTCCAAAGAGTGGCGACAAGCCTCCGGACGACCCGAAGTCGTATAGGCCCATTACGCTTTTACCATCTTTGGGAAAACTTCTGGAGCGCCTCATTGTTCCGCGCTTATTACCGGACGGACCAAAATTTCATACTAATCAATACGGTTTCACCTTAGGTAAATCTACAGTCGACGCGGCCCTTTCCGTCAGAAGAACTGTTAATCTATCCGTACACAAATACGTAATTGGGATCTTTCTTGACATTTCTGGAGCATTTGATAACGCTTGGTGGCCTATGCTTTTACTAAAATTAAAAACCCGCGGTTGCTACAAAAACATCTATAATCTCATTTACTCGTACTTTCTTAACGGAACTGCGATACTTAAGCTTGGACATTTTTCTGTGAGTAAAACACTAACTATGGGATGTCCTCAGGGCTCTGTTATCGGTCCTTATCTATGGAATCTAGGTTTTGATGATTTTCTCGCGATTCCGCTTCCAAGCGGCTGTTCCCTAACCGGTTACGCGGACGACGGCCTACTGCTCATTCAGTCAAGTACTCGAGCCGGACTTGAGAACTTGGCTGACACATGCCTACGTTTAATATCACAGTGGGGTGATCGTAATCGTCTTACCTTCGCACCGCAAAAAACATATCAACTTATACTAAAAGGCAATCTTAAATCGTGGCCTAGTATTAAATTTAATAACGTTCCCGTCAAAAAACAGCAAGCTGTATGCTATCTTGGCATGGTGTTAGAAAGAAATTTTTCATTTGTTGATCATATAAAAACAGTAGGTGAAAAAGCTAAAAGGAACTTTTATGCCCTAACGAGAATATCTAAAGCAACTTGGGGTTTATCATTTTTAACTTTAAAAACTATATACGGGGCTACCTACTTAGGTTGTATATGCTACGGTGCACCTGTTTGGGCCGATAGGGCCACAATAGGGGCGGTACGACGTAAACTACTTCAAAGTCAACGTTTGGCTTTGATATTTTTATGCAAAGCGTATAGAACGGTCAGTACTGAAGCCCTACCGGTACTCGCAGGTGTACTTCCAGTCGATCTTGAGGTACAGCGTCGTGCTTCAATGTACTATTCCGCGCGGGAAACTATGGACACTGACTTTATACCACAACGCGACCTTAATAAAATTTCTAGATTATTTAAACCGCAGACTGAAGTCTGGGAGGAACTCTTATCCGAATGGCAGAGTAGGTGGGATAATTCCATGAAAGGCCGTCACCTTCATCTGTTCTTTCCATCCGTTCGTGAGCGGCTGGCTAAGACATGGTTGGAGGTTGATCATTGCGCTGCTCAATTTCTCACAGGTCATGGCAATTTTAAAAGTAAACTATATTCTTTCAAACTTGTTGCTTCGCCTTTGTGTCAATGTTCCTCATCGAACTGTGAATTCGAACAATCTGCACATCACATCCTATGGGAATGTATTCTTTGGCAGAATGAGCGCAATGTTATGTTGGATAGTTTACAGGTAACATCCGGTGTTGTTTATTATACGGACCTTGTGGAAACCAGAACCAATTTCCGTGCGTTCAAGCGTTTTTGCCATACCTACTATTGGAATCAATCGTAACAGCTCACATTTTAGGACCCATTAATTTTTAACAGATCCAATTCCGTGGTGCTAGGCAATCTGGGCTTCTCCCAGTTGTAATCGCCCCCTTGTGCCTATCGGCCTAGTTCTGTTCTGTCTCCTGCTTGTTATGGAGGGAAGTGGAAAAAATATATTTTCTTACTCCTCCGCTGTTCTTTTCTGATTAATTTCGTTGCGGGATCCAAGACAGTTGTATCGTTTCTCCGGGACTCGTCGAGCTTCATTGCTCGGCGCTTTTCTGGCGGACTCCACTGTTGATTCTGGCTTTCAGGAGTTGCAGTGGTTGGGAATAGTGTGGTGGGATTGTCCCAAAAAACTGCTATGGGGCAGCCATTTTGTTTTTTTTGTTGAACTATTCCATATGAAAATACAAATAAAATCATATCTCACTAAGTTTTTGTGATACTGAGATAAAAATAGGCTTATTTGAAAGGCAACAATATTATCTACCGTTAACATTACAAAACAATGTGTTCCCAATTCCATAACTTTTGAAAAAAAATGTGAAAGTCAAAAAAATAAATAAAAAATTATGCAATTCAAACAATAATGGTTAATTACTACAAAAACACCCCCGACAACTTTTATTGTTTTTTTGCTTGATCGACAGATTTTGAGATAAGCTACAATAAAAAAACAAAATTTACAACTGTATGTCAATTATTTTAAGAGTTATTGTTGTTTGAACATAGCGTATGCACAATTAGAAAAGGCCTTTGTTTAACGCTACCGTAACATTTATGGCGTTTATTGTTTTCCATCTGGGAACAGGCCAGAAATACTGTTCGTTACTACCGTTAGTGAGCGAGATGGAACATAATTAGTCAACTACCTGGAACAAAATCACAGTTTTAGGGACAAATTATTAGTTGGGTTAGTTGTCCCTCGCCCTGCGTTGTGATCGCTACTTTAACTTACCGTACTGTTTACGTGCTGTGGTAAAGTTCATCTTTAAGTGTGATAAAAATGGTTAACCGTCAATATTCAACGCAACATAACATACGTCGATAAAAGTTTGGCGACTCGGTGTAGGCCTATTAGGGTACCTTCGTCGATATTCTTGTACAGCCGGATTTGCACTTCCATTGCAAAAGCCATACACGAAGTGTATGTCAGCAATATGTTGCGTTGAATATTGACGGTTAGCCATTTTTATCACACTTAAAGATGAACTTTAACACAGCACGTAAACAGTGTGGTAAGTTAAAGTAGCGATCACAACGCAGGGCGAGGGACAACTAACCCAACTAATAATTTGTCCCTAAAACTGTGATTTTGTTCTAGGTAGTTGACTAATTATGTTCCATCTCGCTCACTAACGGTAGTAACGAACAGTATTTCTGGCCTGTTCCCAGATGGAAAACAATAAACGCCATAAATGTTACGGTAGCGTTTAACAAAGGCCTTTTCTAATTGCGCATACGCTATGTTCAAACAACAATAATTCTTAAAGTAATTGAGATACAGTTGTAAATTTTGTTTTGTATTGTAGCTTATCTCAAAATCTGTCGATCTAGCAAAAAATCAATAAAAGTTGTCGGGGGTGTTTTTGTAGTAATTAACCATTATTGTTTGAATTGCATAATTTTTTATTTATTTTTTCGACTTTCACATTTTTTTTTCAAAAGTTATGGAATTGGGAACACTTTGTTTTGTAATGTTAACGGTAGATAATATGGTTGCCTTTCAAATAAGCCTATTTTTATCTCAGTATCACAAAAACTTAGAGAGATATGATTTTATTTGTATTTTCATATGGAATAGTTCAACGAAAAAAACAAAATGGCTGCCCCGTAGCAGGGAAGTGATTTGGACCCTCGCTTAGAGTGTCATTGTACTTCAATAAAGCTTATATTTAAGTGTTTATAATATCGCTAGTCCATGCCCGGACACACTGTATATATATATAAATTATATATATATATATTGATATTTGAAATTATCAGAAAGTTTTTCAACGTTAAGGGGAATGCTCCAACCAGCCCGCGAAATTCAAAGTTTTTTTTGCGTTTTTTTTGCAATAAGCAGGCGAGTGCTTGGTTGTAAGTTGATTAAAATATTATTTGCTGCTGTAAGACGTATGTAGTTACAGTATTATAATCATAAAAATCACCAATACAACCCCTTTAAGTTCATAGAGGCAACAAAAAAAAACAGAAAAGTCATTCCTACAGCTTCATGAACTTAGAGCGTTGTCATGGGCGTAGCCACACTGGGGCAAGCTGGGGCGCTTGCCCCACCCTGGCTCTGATCTATAAGGTGCCTAACAAAAAAAAAATATCTTTTACTTTTTTTTTTGGTCAGTGGGAAACCATCAAATGACTGCTCCCGTCCTGGGTGCGGCGGGAGGGCGTGTCAGACTTTTCCTGACTAAAACCTACTCATGTTCCTTCGATTGCCCTTTAGGCCCTGCGCAGACGGCACACTTTTTGTGCGATCGAGTCTGCGGCGCACAAAAAGTCTGCATGGCGCGCAAAAAGTCGGTCGCGGATTTTTCACAGACTCAACGCACACGACGCACATCTTCGACCATTTTGTCGGCAGAGCTGTAGGGACGTAGACGCTATGGAAATCGTGCAGAGATCGCGAAGTATTATTTTGTACATGAAGTACAGAAAAAGAAGAAGAAATAGAGACCTCTGGCGCCATGATAATAGATCGCGTGCGTTACGTCCACCCCTAGCAAATGCAGATTGCCGACTAAAGTCTCTCTATCATTACTTTACTCTTTGGATTAAAGTGTGCGCCGTCTGCGTTAGCGCGCGTTGAAGCAAACGTTAAATTTTTTTCACACACTTTTTGTGCGGAGCAGCGCGCCGCGGCGCGGTGCGGTCTGCCCGAATTACACGGATTTTTTGTGCCCCGGACTTTTTGCGCGTCGTGTGCGTTACTGCATATAATTGCATGGGTTCTATTTTCACAGACTAAAAAGTGCGTCACGGATAGTCTGTCGTCTGCGCAGGGCCTTATGTTCCAGGGTCACAGTAACTATTATAAACATTCCGCAACCCCGGCAGGCGTTGGCCATGTTGGGCCCCTTCCTGTGCTGACTTCTTCTCTTTGAGGCGCGCGTGGAACACCAACGTGCCGTCGACGCGGTCCTGGTCCTAGCCGGGCGGCGAGCTACCAATCGCTCGCTATCCGCAGAACCGCGCCTACCGTGGCCGGAAGTCGTCTCGCGACTCTCGACGTCTTCTTCACAGGAGACCATGCGGTATCCCCGCACCTTGCGAATGGCCATGACCCTCTGGGACGCCCTCAGAAGCCGGGCCGGAGCCGTGACTAGATTGGGCGCCCACACCGGAGCCCCGTAGAGGACCATGGACCGCACGATCCCCGTGTAGAGCCTCCGGCAGGAGGCGTTTGGGCCACCGAGATTAAGCAGGAGCCGCTTGAGGGCAGCTCCAGCCTTCGCCAGTTTGGGGCCCAAACGTCGGAAGTGCTCCGTGAAGTTCCATCGGTTGTCGAGGACAAGTCCCAGGTACTTTATCGTCGACTCGACGCCGATGTGAACCCTTCTCACCGTTATCAGAGACCCCGGAGGTGGCCGGTGCCGAGGGCCATGAAAACACATGGCCTCAGACTTGTGCAGGGCCACCTCGAGTCCCAGCTGCCGGATCCTGTCCACGACTGTCGCAACACCTCTTGACATCAAGTCGGCCGCCGCCTGGAACGGCCCACCCGTCCCTAGGGCTGACACCATCGGGAAGGTCGGCGCGCAGCACCCAGTCGTACCCGATGTTCCACAGGAGCGGCCCCAGGACCGATCCCTGTGGAACACCGCACGACATCCCTCGTTGACTCCACACTCCCTCGTGACCGGGGTAGATGACGGCTCTGTCCGTCAGATAGGCCTCGACCACACGACAGAGGTAGGCTGGCATCCGGTGATACCGGAGTGCCGCCCCTATGCACCCCCAAGGCAGGGTATTAAAGGCGTTGGCGATGTCGAGAGAAACCGCCAAGACGATCGACCCTGCCTTGTGCCACCGCACCCCCTGTCGTGAGGGCCCGTACACACATGATGGCGTCCACCATGGAGCGTCCTCTGCGGAAGCCGAACTGGCCGTCCGCCAGATCCGGCCCCACCCGCATCAGCCGCTTGACGGAAGGCTCGAAAACACTCTCTGTTTTCATGCACAATCTATATCTCCAGGGAAATTCCTAAGAGCTCTTCTCTGAAGCATATCCCTGGCATGCTGAATAGGATTTAAGTCAGGGGATTGTGCGGGCCAGTCTAAAACTTGGATGCTGTTGTAACCAACTTGTAACGATATGCGCCGTATGTGGACTGGCATTGTTGTGGATGCTGCAGTCGATTCCGACGTCTAGGTTCTTTCCAAACGCGTACTCTTCGCGAATCAGGATGAAATCCAAACCTGGTTTCATCAGTGAAAAGGCACAAGTGATCATTGAGAATGGTTCCAGTTTTCTTGTGCAATAGCCCATTGTAATCTTCTTCCTCGATTGCCTCTCCTTGGCGCTGGTACCCGAAGTGGCCTACGAGCACGTAGGTTGACTTCATGCAGTCTTCTTAAACTTTGATCGCTAACCAGCAAACCATCTCTCTCTGTGTCTCTCTCGTTATGTGAAATTTGTAAATTTGTACATACTTTACTTAGTTATTTTGAAAAGATTTTATTATTCTCTGGTGGGGGGGTAGTTGACTTTTGCCCCACCCTGAGCCCAAAGCTGGCTACGCCCATGAGCGTTGTATTAATGATTTTGTGTCTTACAGCCGCGAATAATATTTTAATCAACATACATCCTAGCACTGGCCTGCAAATTGCAAAAAACGTAAGAAAAACTGTTCTGTGATTTAAATAATTATGACTACACAACGTGCAATTTGTTTCTAATATATATACCTACGTAAGAAATTAGGATTTGTGATTTGATGCAATAATTACTTTAAGAAATAAAATTAAGGGAAGAAAAATAATAATTTCCACATCAACAAGCTGTTTCATTAAAGTCACAAGGTGCATTTAATATATTTTTTAATTAGCCCCCAAAACTTTTGAACGCAACTGTACGGCGACAGCTTAAGTATAATACGTCCAATAAAGAAGGCCATCGATATGTATGAATCCGTCGCTTTTTAGTAGTCATTTAAATTTGGTCGGATAACCAGCCGTTGTTTACTTATTTTGGTTTTTTGTTTATATTTACTTAATCCGAAACATTTCAAGCTCAATATTTTCACCATATATTTTGGACTAAAGGCACATGATTTTGGTTTATACCTACACATCTGAGATTGAGCCAGTTCCTTGTATTTTGCCGTCAAAGTTATGACACCATCGTTATGACTTTTAACAAGATTATTCAAAAACGCATGCATGAACAGTTTTGAAACTTTGTATGGTTATTACTAGCGTCATGAAGGACCGAATACAGTTTTTAGCGAACTTGTGCCTGGTCTCATTTAGGCGCTGCGATGTTTTTTTGGGTTTTCATAAAACCGCGATAACTTGAAAACTATAAATATTTTCTTAAATCTAATTGGAGCACTAAGGGGCACACATTAAGAGCTACTCGTGCATGTTAATTTTACAGGGGCACATGCAATGGTTTTAGAGATATACGATTCATCAAAACGTTACTCCAGCAGGAAACGCAATATCTCAAAAATCTGAAGGGGCACAGATTTTATTTTTGGGGGCACATTTTGGCACACATATAAGCTCTCTGGTCATGCAAAATTTTTCTCTCTCCGATCACTCGTTAAAAATTTTCCTGCTAGAAAAACGTTACCCCAGCAAGAATCGTTTTTCCGTTTTTTCTTCGAAACGGCAGGGGGCACACATTTTTTATGAAGGGGCACATTTACAGCACATAAGGCACAAACTATACGTACTACTCTTATAACTCTAGGAGATACTTTCTTGCTGAAGTAACGTACACTGAATAAGTAGCACTTTAATCGTGGATGATATAGGTATTGTGTTTCCCAGTAATTGGATTGTGGAGGTCTGATAAGCAGTCGCTTCATGTTAAATACTTGGTATTCAACTGAGACCGGTTAGACTCACTGGAAGCCGACCGATTACCGAAGCTCCTATATTGCCGGTCAAGCTGGTTTACTGTTTTATCAGTTTTGCCGCAAAAATAAATTTTTGTTAGTAAAAACGTCCGCATATAATGCCAGCGGCACATGCCTAAGACGTTCGAAAAAAAACAGGCGGACTATGCCGCCAGCGTGCCGTAAGGCCCGAGTCACACCGGAATGGCAGCGGCAGCCCGCGGCGCCGGCCGGCCGCGAGGCCGCCAGCGTCGCTAGAAACAAGAGGCGCGCGGCTGCTCGCGGCGACGCGGACGGCCGCTGGCTTCCTTTCCTCGCGACCTTTTCAAGCTTTTCAAGCGATACTAGTCTTTTAAGTATGTAGTTAAAGTTTAAAATTATTTCACACTGAAGGTGCTCGCCGCGCCGCTGCCATTCCGGTGTGATTCGGGCCTAACATAGTCGGGAAAAGGAGGCAAGGGAGATGATGATTTCTATTTTTCCATTGGTGTCTGAATCAACATCGGTGCTAATTCTCTTGTTCACAAACAACTATGCATCTTTCTCTTTCCATATCTTGAAGAAAAGGTCAGGTTAAATATCTTAGTTTTAATCCTGTTAAATTAGACAGCGCCTGAAGAAAATTGGCGTATATTTAGACGCCATGTTTTTAAATCGCGTCCTATGGAGTGACTCAATTTGACAAGACTCTAATATTTTATGTTCTGTCCTTTTCTTAATGAAATGGAAAGAGAAAGATGCACTTAACTTAAATTTAGGTTAGTTTGTGAATAAGAGAATCGGCACAATAGCCAATGTTCGCTTTGGTCACTCCGGCTGTTGCTTGGTCGTTGAAAGGTTAAAACAAAATAAAAAAAAGTATATTTAATATATCTTAAATCGAGAAATCTGTGAAGCCTGAGTGCAGTTTTGTTCTTAGGGTGTTTTTATATAATATCGTGCGGATTTCATAACGCATGCGGGATTGCCCCGCATGCGTAAATCCCGCAAATGTCCTTTTCATACAAGTATTTATTGCAATGCGTGGAATATGCACGCGGGACGCGGGGCGTGATCCTAAAATAAACTAAATCGTAGGCTACCGGGTTTCACGCTGCGTGAAATTTTCTGCTTTCGGGGCAATCCCGCATGCGTCTTAGTCCAAGATGTTAGTAACAGAAAAGAAAACTTACGATCTATGTTAGTAAACACATTATTAATTTAACACTAATATATTCATCAACCTGCAACGACCACCGCACCTGAAACGAGAGAGCACAGCCGAGTCTAACCTTATCATTTTCAGTATTCTGTTGCTACTCCCCCGTACAGCCTGCATAACGGACGCCGATTTCTTACGCATGATTGCATAAAAATCATCTATATGGGCGTCCGCAAACATGCCTGAAGCCGCAACAGAGCCCTAAAAATGTTATTATATTGGACTCGGAGGGCATTGTAAGTGTTCTGCTATGAAATCCACACGATATTAAAAACACCCTTAGAAATAAATAATGTTTCTTTTAAGTAAAATAATCTATCTTGACGATTTGAAGTAGTTTTTCTCCTGGACCTCAAGGCTCATTGAAACTACGGGTACAGCTAGTACAAAATAAAACCCAGAATTAATTGTAAGTATGTATTTTATCATGTCAAATAGAGATCAAATAAGAAATGTGTAGACTTTTTCAAAAACATTGTAATCAGAGCATCAGGAATTAAAACAAATACAAATACACAAATAAACACCGTTTTTTAGAAAACAGCCCAATTTATCACATTTTAAAATATATACAATTTTAATATATAAGAGACAACCAAACTGAAAAGAAATCGACCGTGTTTTACATTAGCAAAAATATTGATAAGGTAATTTTTCTTTTGTCCTATGAACGAAAAACAACACAGAAATAAGTGGGTACTACATTTACTAACATATGACGTCACAAGTCCCCACTTCAGAATTTTAATAAGTAACATGCTTAGTCAGTTTTAATTTTTTGTTAAAACAAAAAAAAAAAACAATTGTCCAATATTTTTTGCTAATTTTGAATATGGTCTAACTTGGTTGCCTATTATATTAGCGGCTTAATTTTTTTTTCTTTATCTTTTTCACGCAAAGGCAATGAAAATCGCCATCTTTTTAGAAAAAATAAACCATCGCTAATTAACATAAAGAATGTGAAAATTACAAAAAAAATAAACAAATAACTTTTGTGATGAAAACGAATTAAAATCTTAAGTTTACTCTTAAAGTAAGTGTTATTTTAAGTAAAAAATATACTTTATAAATCTATGTTATTCGTTATTATACTTTCCTGTTTCAGTTTAAAACACTAAAACAGTTCTATGTCAAATTTTATGCTCCTTCCTTTTTTAAAACAACGCCATGTTAAATCCACGTCCATTTGCAAAAATCTATCTATCGCTGGATAAGTTTACTAAAGATTTATTTGACTTATATATTTTCACGCATAAAGTGTCAAAATTCTATCTTTAGTTGCCAAATCTATGAATAGATATTTTTTTTTGGCAAATACCCGCTGGATAATAAGACAAAAATATAAAATAAAATATTGTGTATTTTTCTTGGCAAGCAAAAATGTTGCTATCTACAAGATATTTAGACGTTGTTTATTGATTAAAAAACAAAACCTTCTGTCGATCAATATACGTTAAACTTAAAATAGACTTATATTCTAAAGCACTAATTCTGACGTTTCGATAAAATATGAAATTATAACCTTTAATGTGTGCACATAGAACGATTTTCCATTTTTTTAAATTGTGATACTAAACGTCAGATCAGGCCTTACAAACTTATAAATCTATAACAAAATTAAAGTGTAATGGTACCAAAACGTATAGATATGACTGATATTTAAGCCATTTTTAAGGTATTAAAAAAGTCTATCTGGTAAAGAATTCATATTTATACTCGTTTTTTCCTAGGTCAATGTATACTTAATATTACCTATTAAGCAGACGAGTTTGTTTCGTAAACGTGCTGAAAATAAACTAAAAACTATTAAAGTGTTGGATAGCCCACTAAATACCAATATAAGATCACACTATTACCAATAAAGTAGTAATAAAAAAAAGACGCAGATGAAACTGCGACAAGGCCACGCCTGCTGGGGTTGCGGAATGTTTATAATAGTTACCGTGACCCTGGAACATAAAGGGCAATCGAAGGAACATGAGTGGGTTTTAGTCAGTAAAAGTCTGACACGCCCTCCCGCCGCACCCAGGACGGGAGCAGTCATTTGATGATTTCCCACTGACCAAAAAAAAGGGATAGCTAGTGTTCATATTGAGCCATTGTCTATGGTTTCGTAAACTCTCGCAAAGGATTAAATAATACAAAAATATTGATTCATTAAAATACCTTAAAAATGACTTATAACAATATATTTAATACATGTTAACAAGAATAAAAGTACTTACTTCTAAAACTTACTAATAACATAACGTAACATTATTGTATATTTTCGCGCCATTACAGTACCATAAACAAACTGTTTACAACTTACTTTTTACTTTAACATATCTCTGTTGGCAAAATAATCTTGCAAATTATTCCATTTCATTCTGATAATTATCATTTTCATTGCATTTCTTTTTCACGATTGGCGCGAAATAATATCGTAAAAAATATAACCTAAAACTATTTAAAAATACGTGTCTACCGCACAACCATTTCGAAAAATATAATATTTATCAAAAAATATTCTTTTGTTATCAATTTGTATATACAATTCCGGTAGTAAAATATTTTACTCGTATTTTGTCATAATTTTCATCAAATAATCGATTTTACTTATTAAAATGCTTAAAATATTAACCCTCTTAATACATTTTGTCATTTTCACGCTAAAGAACGAGGGCTAGAGACTAAAACATCATTATAATATAAAAACATTTACGTATAGAATTTATTTATCCGTGATGAGAGAGAAGGCAGATATGACCTTTATTACCATGGCCATAAAAGCCAAAATCGATAACCCAATTTGTTCTGCCATTACGTATACATCATCATCTCCCTAGCCTTTTCCCAACCGTGTTGGGGTCGGCTGCCAGCCTAACCGGATTCAGCTGGATACCGGTGTTTTACGTGGAGCGACTGCCTATCTGACCTCCACAACCCAGTAACTGGGCGACACGATACCCCGTGGTTAGACTGGCCAGAGTTTCTGACTAACCAGTAACGACTGTCAAAGTTCTACGAATGACAACCGGGACCAACAGCTTTACGTGCTTTCCGAGGCACGGGATGTCAGTGATGTCCAAGATAAACTTTAAGTCTGCCATTACGTATAATTACTCCAAATATTCAAATGCTATTGCTGTCCCTTACTACCACATAAAACATGAAGAAAACAGAAGTATAAAAGAACTGTCAAATGCGAATAAAACCTACATAGAATTTAAGCCACAATTTTGAAATGTGGCGCCTAAAATATTTTGACGTACCGATTCGTTTGACAGTTCAAAACTAAAAGTCTCTATCTGTTAGAAAAGGACAGCAATTAGTTTTTTTTTTAACTCATATTTCAGGTCAACTACACCCATATTTTGCACCTTAAGTTCTATGTCATATAGGGCGAGCTTATTAGTATTATTTGTCCAGCTTGGTGCCCTGAATTCATCAAAAAACCATGTTTTTTGAGGTAGGTCCACGTAACCATTTTTGTCCTACCATTGTCAGAAAAGTATTGTTAAAAGCACCGATTTATACCCTGCAGGGCTGCAGGGCAAAGGCCTCTTGTCATACAAAGAAGGCACGAGCATTGATCTCCACGCACGCTCAAGGCGGATTGGCGATTTCAGACTTACTGAATCAAGTCCAGGTTTCCTCTCGGTGTTTTCCTTCACCGATGTTTGTGATGTTCAAAGTAGACTTAGAAAATATATAAATAGGCGAGACGACAAAAAAAAAGTAATTAGATTATCAAAAAAATTTGGACACATATCAGGCGTCCGTCAATCGCTCAAGGCCACGCGTTTTATGCCTACCGCTAAGCGTATCGTCGACGATACAACGAACACCGGGCTGTCGCGCGCCCGGCTGAGTGCTCGCGCGTCACGGGTACAGCGCTGACTATCAAAATGCCGAAACCACGTAATTATTGCCTGATTATTGTGCAATTCCCCTGTTTCCCAATTCTCTTGTTTCCCTTTTGATTATTTATTAAAATTATTCACGCGGTTTTGGATATTTTCGACACTAAAATATATTAGTCGGGAATTCAATTAACAAAAAATATGCATCAGTCAATTTATCAAACTAAAAAATATTTGATCAACAAATAAAATATTAATTGTTTTTCTAAAACATTCGTTTTATTACCATTGTCATCATACGTATAACCCTAGCAGATTTGCTGGACGACACGCACACACGTTAGTCGCGCGGCGGGCAAAAGAATCTCAACTCTCTTTGTGCGTACTTATGGTACATTTCTCCTTGCTGCAAACAACTGGTATTATTATTATGGTTTTGTAGGCTATTATAGCGTAGGTATTTTGGTTTTTGTATTGGAGTGAAGTATCTGTTACGTAGTAACTATTTATTAATCTGTGCACATATTGTTTATTTTATCTCGTAAACGAAGAATGACGAAGATACAGTGCGTTAAAGTTGCGCATGATGTCACGATCAGAAACATATTTTGCAGGACGATGACGTCAAAAGCCCCCACTCCGGAACTTTGTTGCTCTTTATCTTTGTATTTTTTTATTAATTTGGTCAAGCAAAAAATACGTATTTTTGACCGATCTATCAGACGGACTAAACAGAATGCCATTTTTTTAATGTTGTCGTCATCCCTATTGAAAAATCACATTGGTTATTAAAAGCATTCGATCAATAATGTAGGATCTTATGACTATTATTATTTTATCGTCATAGTATTAAACTATCATTCCGAATGGTCGGGTTTTCTAAACGAAAATCTCTTGAAAGATAAGTTTTTTATACTATTTATATCGAATACCAGTTAACATAATATGTCAAGAGAATTTATTAAGTTTTAGTGTTGCTTGTCAGTTTTAGTGCCACTCAGTGTACTTTTAGTGCTATCCAAAATAGTTTTGGTACCACAGACAGAACCTAATATGCTGGAAAACATATTTTATGAAGTTGGAACCTTGATATTTTATACATTAAAACATAATTTTGTAAATAAAACATTTTCAGCTTTATTTTAAATGGATTTTAACTGGTTGAAGTCTTACAGAACCAACTCAAGGCATACAAAAAAACAAACTTTGTTTCAACTAATCACTGACTTGTATCACTGAGCGCGCCACAAAAACAATTTGACACTGAAAACAAAATGGCCGAACTTACAAACTTCAAATGTGTCACTCAAAATGGCGGACGTGTCACGTTTTGACAGATATTTTATAAGGCTAGAGGTATCTTCATAGAATTTCTCTATGCGTTTGAGTACGGTTCTGTAATACTGATTTTACTGTATATGTTTTTAACGGCATTTCTTGAGGAAATCCAATACTTCTAGAGGATAATTTTGTCTAGTCGTGGTTTTCGCAGCCAGGCGGGCTAGGTCTAGCGGAGTTTTTGTGCTGTGGAAGAAAAATATGTTGTTATTTATTTATTTATTAAAATAATAGCTTTGGCAGAGACAAAAAGTAGCCTATGTGAAAGACGGACAAACAGACACATACCATACATACTTTTTCATTTATAATCTTTATATATATAATTCTCCTGTGCACATGCACAGCATGTATGTCATTGAACTCCTCCTAAACGGCTTGACCGATTTAAATGAATTTTTCTGTATGCGTTTGAGTGGCGCCCTGGATGGTTTAGATTCACAAATCAGCCCGGCAGATGGCGCTAATTGCTTGAAAAAGCATGTGATCTCGGAAACGACCCGAACGATTTCGCTGAAATTTGATATGTGGGGGTTTTCGGGGACGAGAAATCGATCTAGCTCAGTCTTATGTCTGGGGAAGCGCATGTTTTCGAGTTTTAAGTTAAAATGTTTGGCGCCCAACGAAGTGGGCACGGCCCAGCTAGTATTAGTATAAAAAGAAAATAAATCGCTAAATATGTTGCTAAGCGCAAAACTCGAGAACGGCTTGGCAAATTCGGCATTTGTTTTTTTAAATGCATTGTTTTAGTAAAGTATGAAACATCGAACGGACAAAATCAAAAACGGGAAAAATGGACGTCTATTTTATTAGGCCTCTTTGAGTAGAACCATTCACGTATTCATAGGACTATTTTTCAGCTGCTTACGATTCCTAGGGACTCCAGTTACCCAAGTTAAATAAATAAATGACAACAATATAATATAATCTCGCTCCATCGTAGGCCCCGTCTATGCCCTCGGGCTAGTCTGATACAAAGAGCAAGCCCACAAGCAATAAAAAAAAAATGGCTAAGGGCTTTTTTAATCATCAGTTAACTTCTATCTGAGGAATAAATCTGACAGTTTGACATATTTTCAATACAAAAGCTGTCAAAACGTCCATACTGTTCAGATAAAAGTTATCTGGCGATTGAAAAATCGGCCCTTAGCAATGATGTTTTAAGTAAAAAGTGTAGATAGTTTATATGCAGTGAAAAAGTGGCACTTTAAAAGTTTGCTATTTGACCATATATATGATTTTAATGATTTTTAAAGATTTTAATGAGCAACATGATACAGAGTATCGCGTTGACATTTGACGTTTATCTCTTTTTTACTCGCACTACTTCAAACATGCCATCCTACTTTGACGTGTAATGTATGTGTGCGTTAGTTTGCCGTTTTTGAAGATAGAATTTCGTTTGGGTAACCTATCTACACTTTTTTACTTATAATATCATTGGCCATAAGTATATGATGATGATTTTGTAGAACGAATGATGATAGGATGATAGATCCTCACCTCAGATTACGATGGTGTGCAAGACTCTTCCACTCCTTGCGCGGTAATTGGTTGAACATCAACAGTACCAGCTGTAAGTCGCAGTGGGCAGAGTTCACGGCTAGATGGAGAGCTGTGTCATCTCCCTTGAGGTCCTGGGGGTGAAGAGTTATGGTATTTAGAGGCAGTGCTCGTAAGCCAAGAATTTACATCGTAACAACTAACTACTTAATCTTCGACGACCAAGCGACAGCCGGCTGTCGCGCTGCTATTGTCTTTCTATTGTGTCTCGATTCACGTGTGGTTTAATAAGGATTATTCACATAAAAGTTGCACATAATATTCCGGTTAATTGCAATATCTATAAAATATTACGTGAAAAGAAAACTTTGTACCCCTTTTTAAGATAATGGTGCCGATTCTCTTGTGCACAAACTAACGTAAATTTAAGATAAGTGCATCTTTCTCTTTCCTTTTAATTAAGTAAAGGACAGAAGATCAAATATTTGTTAAGTCCTGTCAAATTTGGACACTCCATAGATAATTTAGACGCAATTTAAAAACATGGCGTCTGGAAAAAATATACGTCTATTTTCATCAGGCGCTGTCTAATTTGACAGGATTAAACTAAAATGTATCTTCTGTCCTTTTCTATAAGAAATGGAAAGAGAAAGATGCACTTAACTTAAATTTACGTTAGTTTGTGCACAAGAGAATCGGCACCAATAGCGAAGAAGTGCAAAAACTGAATTATAAAAATACCGGCAACCTTTAAGGGGGATGCTTTACGGTAGCCCGCGAAATTCAAAATTTTGACCGTTTTTTGCAATTTGCAGCTCAGTGTATGGGTGTGTGTTGATATGCCTCTTAAAAATATTTTACTTGGTTTTAGCATTTGTTGTTAAAGGCAACAGAAATACATTATCTGGAAATATCACAATTGTGATAGGTATAGAGAAATGTTATATTATTATAAACTAGCTTTTGCCCGCAATTTCCTCCGCGTGGAATAATAGTTCCCGTTCCCGAGGGATTTCCGGGATGAAAACTATCCTATGTCCTTTCTCGGGTCCCAAACTATATCTGTACCCATTCAAATCGGTTCAGTGGTTTAGGCGTGAAGAAGAGACAGACAGACAGAGTTAATTTCGCATCCATACTAATATTATAAATGGGAAAGTGTGTCTGTCTGTCTGTTTGTCTTTCTTTCACGGCAAAACGGAGCGACGGATTGACGTGATTTTTTAAGTGGAGATAGTTGAAGGGATGGAGAGTAACATAGGCTACTTTTTGTCTCTTTCTAACGCGAGTGAAGCCGCGGGCAGAAGCTAGTTTATAATATTAGTACGGAAGTACGGATATGCTTACCCCGTCCGTGATATCAAAGCCGGCATGTGCCAGTAACACATGGACGGTATGAAGGCGGGGATTCGACGCGCTGTGTTGACTGCAAGCCACATGCAATGCTGTATAACCTGTCAACAAAACAATGTAATATTAAATTAAGATTTATCAAACAAAAGGACGGTAAAATATATGTAATAGATAATAAATAATAGTAAATATCTTGGGACAAGTCACACACGGTCATCTGGTCCCAAGCTAAGCAGAGCTTGTGTTATGGTAACCAGGCAACTGATATACATACTTATATACTGTTATAAATTCATACATATTATAGATAAATTACACCCAGACACAGAACAAAAAATCACGCTCATCACACAAAGTTTGTCCTGGGTGGGTATCGAACTCACGACCTCCGGCTTAGCAGTCAAGGTCACTTATCACAGTTATCACTAGACCAACAGGCCCGCCGAATAGTGATACTGACCGCTTAGCCGAAGGCGTGATTCCCACTCAGGACAAACTTTGTGTGAAGAGCATGATTGTTTGTGCTGTCTGGGTGTAATTTATCTACTAGGATTCTACCCATAAAACAAACAAATTATATTAAGGAACCAACTCTGAAATCGCGAAAAAAATATCAGCTGATTCTAACAAAAGTTCAATCCCGACCATAATGTATGAAACGGCTGATATTTTTTTCGAGATTTCAGAGTTGGTTCTATAATAAAAGTTGATTGTTTTTATGCGTAGAACCATCTCCTAGCGGGTTATGCAAGACCAAAAATACACCTAGTATAATATGTATGTTTGTAGTTAGTATTTATAAATTAAAAAGATGTAGTTAGAAGTTATAAATTTTATAAGTCTGCTCTGCTTTGGCTTGGGATCAGATGACCATGTGTGAGTTCCAAGATGTTTATTAACCATCTTGGCAGGCGCAAAATTGTTGCTGTCTTTTTCTAGTATTAACAATTACCAAAAGACAGCGGTATACAATGAGTTTAGTTGCTGCTAAAAGGAATCGACACTGGCGAGAAAAATAGACGTTAGTAAGCACGTACTTTGGCTTAGCTGTATTTCGTCTCTATCGCACACTTGACGTTTGGCAGTTGGGTAACAGTGACAGGTATAGTGCTGAGCCAAAGTCAGTGCTCAGTAAACGTCTATTTATCTCAGCAGTTGCTTTGGTTATTTTTTTTTTTTTTGGTGAGTCGGAAATAATCAAATGATTTCTCCCGTCCTGGGCGGGGCGGCGTGTCAGACTTTTACTGACTAAAACCCACTCATGTTCCTTCGGTTGCCCTTTAGGTTCCATTCCGCAACCCCGGCAGGCGTTGGCCCTGTTGTTTTGCTTATTTTTTTTTCATTTTTCTGACAGACTGAAACTTTAACGATTCAAAAGTGGCTGTAAAGGTTTATTTCAATAAAATAGTTTTGAGTTTGAGTTTAGTATGAGTGCTTACCATCAGCATTGGTGTGATGCGTCCTGAACAGCGGCGGCTGGTTGTCGTGCGCGCGTACGAGTTCACTGAGCACGTCGGCGCACCGGTCGCCGGCGCGCGCACACGCTATCACCAGGTTGTCGCCCAGCGCGTCTACCTGTGGGGAAGTAGGGGGCAGTTTGAGTAAGGGCAGTTTGAGTGAGGGCAGCTTAACTGGGGGCAGTTTGAGTGAGAGCAGTTTGACTGGGGGCAGTTTGAGTGAGGGCAGTTTGAGTAGGGAGGGTAGTTTAAATGTTGTGACGGAAGTTCAATGGGTGGATGGACAGTTTTAGTGGGGAGGGCAATTTGAGTGGGGAGGGCAATTTGAGTGGGGAGGGCAATTTGAGTGGGGTGGTGTAGTTTAATTAGAGAGGGCAGTTTGAGTGGGATGGGGCAGTTTGAGTGGAGAGTGGTAGTTTACGTGGGGAGGACAGTTTGAGTGGGGTGGGGGACTGTTTAAGGGGTTGAGGGTGCAGTTTAAAGGGAGGAGCTTTAAGTGATAGATGAGCAGTTATAAGGGGCACCTTGTATGACTAAGAATAAGGTTGTCTAAAGCTCCGTAAAGTCAAAAAAAATTTAGTTTGTTCTAATGTGTTTAATTTCCTGATTTTATTAAAATACAAAGAGATTAGGATTGTTGTTGTTATTGGGGAACAGGGGGCGTACCACAAGCCCTTATAGCAGTATTACTTTGATATTACTTTCAGTGGGAAAGAGACGGCGCTAGACAACGTGTCTAACGCTGTACTTGCACACTCCTGCAACAGGACTAAAACAATCTTACTTTAAACGTCATGGTAAGGGGGCAGGACTAACTGTTTGTAAACAATAGGTTACATGTTACAAACAGTTTGTGTTTTAGTTTATTAATTTAGTGTGACTTCTTGACGCATTAGAATAAGGTCTATAAAGGTAGTTTTTAGGACATTTCAATAATAAAATTAATATTAACAAAAAATACTTCTTATTTTTAGCTGTACATGTGGAACTTACCTCATGGAAGATGTGTTCTTTACTGGTGACTAGAGTGGGGTCACTTTGTATGGCGGTGCGGATGCACTGCACCAGGTAGCGAGTAAGCAGGGGTCGCTGAGGGCAGCGGAGCGCAGCCGACTTCAGGAGACTTAGACCTGCTGTGGGTAAGGTAGGTTTATGAGGCCATACTTTAATTATCTATCTATATACAACATGTCCCGGAATAAACGCACACCACCAGACACCCCAATTAGAATATTATGTTATAATCATAATACATACACTGAATTTTTATTACTATGTTTAAAACACTGTTTTTTTATAAATTAGTTGTACAGATTGTGAAAGAAAATTATAGTGACATTACAAATCTACGCATGCACACAGTCGCACTTACATAAGGGTCTAGCGTAGTAGGTATTTCATCCATTTTAGTTTGTTTTGACTGTACAGCGGAAGTGTGACAGTAGTTTACGTAGTTTTAATTATTTTTGGGATAAAATATTACCTATATTAAAAATTACAACAATCGATTCAGTAAACGATTCTGAACAAACTATTTTCTCAAAGTGCATTAATTCAGTTACACATTGTATATAGGGTGACTGGACTAGTAATTAGTGTACGATACTTAAACACCTGATTGTGCTCATGATAACCAACAACTTTTAATATGAGAACAAACCTGAGATCGTGAAAAAAATCAGCTGGTCAGTACATTTATGTTTGCCTAATGGAACAGCTGATATTTTTTTCGCGATTCCGGCTTTGCTCCCATAATATAAATTGTTTGTTATCAAAGCACAATCACGTGTTTTAGTAAACAGTTAGTTATGCACCGCAGTTCTGCCTAACTGGTGCTATATGACATAGGTTTTTCGCACAGGACATAGGCGCCCAGTACTTGATCGTGTACGAAATGAATTGCCTGTAACTTCGTGGATTGAGATTGACTACGGGACGCCATACAATTTCCTTTCATTTTTCCGTAACTGGTGCTACTTAAAAAAAAAATAAACTCCAAAAAAGTATCAATGCTGGCTGACTTACCATCTCCGACGAACAGGGCCGGGTCCTGAGCGAGAAGCCGCTCACAGATGAGCCCGAACAGGCTGTACTGAAGGTCCTCCTTGTCAGAAGCAGTCGACAGACTTAGCAGGATGTGATGAAGAACACTGCAAGAAACAGTACGGTATTTTACAATGATATTTTAAGTAAAAAAGGCGTAGATAGGTTCCCCAAACGAAATTCTATCTTCAAAAACGGCACACTAACGCACACATACATTACACGTCAAACTAGGATGACATGATTGAAGTAGTGCGAGTGAAAAAGAGATAAACGTCAAATGACAACACAATACTCAGTATCATGTTTGCCAATTGGCAAACTTTTAATGTGCCACTTTTTGACTGCATATAACCTATCTACACTTTTTTACTTAAAATATCATTGGTATTTTACACCATCAGCAAATGACGTACTTTTTATGAGCTGTCAAAACGAGATTCCCCCATAGATTTTGTACGGGAATGTTACCTTATGACGTCACTAAATAAGAACTCAATTGCCTGACTATTTATTGATTACAAAGCATCTAAAAATCTAATTTTACAGTAAATTAGACCAGATTTTTAGGGCTTCAATTAGGAGGGACTTTATAGAAATTATGTCTTACATTTACTCATTAATCCATACTAATATTATAAATGGGAAAGTGTGTCTGTTTGTCTGTATGTTTGTCTTTCTTTCACGGCAAAACGGAGCGACGAATTGACGTGATTTTTTAAGTGGAGATAGTTGAAGGGATGGAGCGTAACATAGGCTACTTTCTGTCTCTTTCTAACGCGAGCGAAGCCGTGGCCAAAAGCTAGTGATGTAATAAACCCAATTGTAGTTTAGTGGTAAGTCTTTCAAATTGTCGGATTTTCTCTAGTTAAGATTATATAAATATGAACAGAAAAACATTATTTTCTCTTCCACGCCTTAGAAATATGAAGATCCGTACCGATATTATAAATTCGTAAGTAACTCTGTCTGTCTCTTCTTCACGCCTAAACCATTGAACCGATTTTAATGAAATTTGGCACAGATAAAGTCTGGAACCCGAGAAAGGACATAGGATAGTTTTCATCCCGGAAATCCCGGGAACGGGAACTATTATTCTACGCGAACGAAATCGCGGGCAAAAGCTAGTATACTCTATTTTTTAAATAAAAGATCCTTCTTTGAGTGCAGTGCTCAGGGCCCATCCCACTTACTTTTTTGTTTTGAATTAAATACCTACAAAACACCGACAGAAAATGGCTATAATATACTATTTTGTTTCTCAAATTTTATCCTTCTGTGTATCAAGAATTCAAATTACGCAATGTTGTACCGTTATTCGTCCTTTAGAATAACTACCTATTTTTATAAGCATAATAAAATCGCTACTAAGATAGTGTTGACCACAAAGTAGGTAGGTTAGGTATTTATTTATTTTAATTCGTAAGTAAGTTATATTAGCTTTGTACATTTAAATGTGACTCATTATAGTAGAATTTAATTACTATAAAAAAATATTATGAAAAAAAGTGTTTTAAAAATATTAATAATGCATGGAAATTGCAAGTCCCATACCAAAAGCATCCAGCGGGGCAGAAAGGGAATCTTTTGAGATTTGTACTACTTGTTTTTGGTACTACTCTTCTATTAAAATACTAATAAATTAGTTAGTACCAAAAAGATTTTGATAAGTTTTTTTTGTATACTTAATATGTTTTTTTTAATGGGAATCTTCTAAAATTTTCTCAAATTTCACAAAATGTTTGGCTAGTTTACTAAGATTATGTCAACAATAAACTCGTATTATAGATTATATTGGTGCCGATTCTCTTGTGCACAAACTAACGTAAATTTAAGTTAAGTGCATCTTTCTCTTTCCATTTCTTAAAGAAAAGGACAGAAGATACATTTCAGTTTAATCCTGTCAAATTAGTCAGCGCCTGATGAAAATTGACGTATATTTAGACGCCATGTTTTTAAATTGCGTCTAAATTATCTATGGAGTGTCTAAATTTGACAGGACTTAACTACTAACTTTTTTCTTAATTAAACGGAAAGAGAAAGATGCACTTAACTTAAATTTACGTTAGTTTGTGCACAAGAGAATCGGCACCATTGTACACCTACATTTCTATATTTTAGAGTACGGTTGGCAATCCTAACAATATAATTCTACTAGATTATTGTTTTTTTTAAATAACCTCCGACAGAGCCGTATAAGACGAAATTTAATACAAATAAAACCGTGGTAGTAAGTATGTATGTCTTAATAGATCAACAGGTGATTCATAACAAATTTTCCTCTGTCGAACTACATTACATGTTGAATTGACGCAAATAGTTAACTTAGAAGGAAAATAATATTAAAATGCTTCTTTATTATCACATAACACATATAATATAAGCCTTTGTATAGCAAATTATTTGAGGAAAACAGTGCGAACGGCATGTATGGAAACTTTGTGTACAAGTAAATATGTTAAAGTATTGTTTGTATTTTTAGGAGTGTTGACAAGACCAGCTGCATATTTATACTAGCTGTCCCTTGCGGTGTCATCCGCGTTATATTAGGTCAGAGACTCCATAGACAATGCAGACGCGATTAAAAACATGGTACAAAATTGCGCCTTTTTAGGTCAGACGTTGTCTAATTTGACAGGACTAAATTAATATTTAACTGTAGTCCTTTTCTTGATGAAATGAAAGAAGAAGATGCATTAAACTTTGTGAACAAGGGAATTGGCACCATTGCCTACTTAACGATTCTGTTGGGCGCCAAAAATATTGGCATCTCTTACTAAACTATAACATAAGAAAGAGACGTAACGAAGCCCTCTCGGGCCAATGCCCGGGTTGCGGAATAGTTCTAATAGTTACCGCGGCCCCGGAACATAAAGGGGAACCGTAGGTACAAGGGTGGGTTTTAGTCAGTAAAAGTCTGACACCCTTCCTACTTCCACTCCACTTCCACTCATCAGATGACTTCTCCCGCCCCGCACGGGGCGGGAGAAGTCATCTGATGAGTTTCATATAAAAAGATAAGAAAGGGCTAAACTTACCCATAAGCTTCTTTCAGATCTATCTTAGACAATTCCATGCACAAATTCTTCCGCACAGCAGCTTTCACCTTCTGCAAATGTTCTTGAAACAGCTCCTTACAACTCTTCCTTGTCACCAAGCAGCAATCCCGTTTCGAAAACTTATATACAATCTCCTTTTGCATATCCTTAAACTGTTTCATCGTCATAGACGAAGAGGAAGCAGAGACAGTACGCTCGCGTTCCCTTTCTTCTTCAAAGTGGGGTATTTCTGCAAATCTTTCATAATCGCTCGGGTACAACGGAGATCTAGCTGGTGAGAGAGTGTAATCAGAATTTGTGGGGCAAAACGAACCAGGAGATGCCGATAAAGCTGACATAGGACTCGGTACAGTTTCAGACCTCGGCGGTGTCGGAAAGGCGCCAATATACGCATCATTTGACATGTTGCTCTCATTCTGAACAATGTCATTGAAGATTTGCGTGAACTCTTCCTGTCCAAACTGGTCGACAGGATTGGACAGGCTTTCCGGCGACATTTGATAGTTTTCTTGCAATAATTGCATGAATTCATTGTTTTGCAAAGTCCTCTCTTGGAAGTCGGTTAAAAAGGCATTTGTGACGGGTTTCTTCTGAGAGAAATCAATGTTTACATGCTCTTGGAAAACTGGTTCGTATTCTGGGGTGACCAGGAGTTTCGGAATAGATTTGTTGTTAGTATCCTCATTAATTAACTCCATGACATCCTCCAAGTACGTTTCTCTGTCATTTTGCAGGAATTGTGATGATTTCTGAACGTTTTCTAGGGCTGACGTGAAGTTGACTTCGGAGAAGATGTCTGTTGGTTGCTGGTTGACCAGCACTTGACCGCCTGAGAGCGTGTGTTTGTTGATTGAGCTGATCTGGAAAATAAATGAATGGTTTTTATTAAATTTTGTCGTCATCATTCAGAGATCAAATTCTGTGTGCGATAGCTGGATTTGTTTTCACAGGAACTGGTGTACTACATAGTATAAAACAAAGTCGCCTACTCTGTCTGTTTGTCCATTGCATGCTTGGATTTTTAAAACTGCGCAACGGGTATTGATGCGTTTTTGGAAATAGATGGTGATTTAAGATTAAGGTTTATATGTATAATACGTGCATATTGTAGATGAGAAAACCCGGGATTCTCAAAGTTTTGTTGCACCCGTGTGAAACTAGGGCGGGTCACTAGTTCTATATTTAAGAAGACAACTGTCGTGTTACTGTCTAATACGCCCATTTCACACTAGGGCAGAACAGTGAGGCAGAACAGTGGAAAGTACATTTCGGTACTGTTTGAACGCACAGGACAGTACAGTTCTGTGCATTCAAACAGTAGCAATACTGTTCTGCCCACTGTTCTGCCTCACTATTCTGCCCTCGTGTGAAATGGGCATTAGGGAAACTGGACTGAACTGGTTAAGAAGACTCTATAAGTGATAAAAAAGCAATAGGTCATTTCAGATCCCCTGTAGAGCTAGGTCTCAAGTAAAAATATTCAATCAGTGCCAGTCTCCAGAAAAGGCAGTCAAATAAAGAAGCTAGAAGAATAAGTGCACTCTTTTCTTAATCTCTTAAGGGCCTTACGAACACCGTTTGTACGTAAGCGTAAACACCTCAAGCGCCTTGCGTCCGAGAGGTCCGTGAGGGGCTAGGATCCCACTGAAGCGGAGTTGTAGGAAGACGTCTGCTGAACATTGGTAGTTAGATAAATCACAGACAAGGTCGGAAGCTGAGCTGCATTGTCGCGCTGTCCGAGGAACCAGTATTTTACCATCCTCAAAACGAACTGCTTCATAGAAAATCCAAATGGGAAAACCGAATAAGATTTTGATTTGTCCGACTTGGTAATTGCATCTACGATCGGAATAAAAGCATACTTCACCAAGGGCAGTCAAAAACTACAAAAATATAAAAGTCAGGGGTCTACGAATGACAACCGGGAGTCGGGACCAACGGTTTTACGTACTTTTTATGCACGGGAATTGGGATTGAGTAATGTCTTAAATATTACTACGTAGTATAAAACATTTTGATGAGTTATTTTTTAATAGACAGGTTGTTTCAAAAGGAAGGTTTATATGTATAACACATGTTTTTATAGTACAGAAAGACTGACATTTTTAAAGACGTTTAACTCCTGTGCAAAGCTGGAGCGGGCCGACTCGCTAATCTATTGCCCTTACTAATTAATAATCACTGTGTAAAGTTATGCAATGAATAAAGCCTGTGTAACCATACATTTTTTGACGTATAAACCTGTCATAACTTTATGCAGAAGTCACGCGTTAGTTACACATTTTATAACTCAAGAACGGCAGAACCGATTTGGCTGAAAATTGGTGGGGAGGTAGCTTAGGACCAGGGGACGGACATGGAATACTTTTTATCTTCTTTTTTTAGTACCAAAAATCTGATATAACGCGGGTGAAGCCGCGGGGGACAGCTAATACGTCATAAAATAACTACTGTGCTTTCATATTTTTCAGTAGTTTAGGCCTTGCGTTGATTACCAAAACGCCTGTCTCTTTATTTAAAACTGTTAATACATTAAAGTTTAGATGTATGTTAATATTTTTTTGCAACTTTGCTTTAAGCAGCCGGCCTCCAACCACAGACTAGTTTACAAAACAGGTTTCATTGCGAATCGTGTAACCTATATGGTTATACAAACTATTTATAACATTAGAGGTTATGTAAGCTTTCAAAACTTTTTGTTAAAACCGCATTTGGTCTAGATAGTAACCGCAAATTGCCGCTATGTTTTGTGAAGTGTCAAAATGATAATATTTATTTCTCTAGCGACCCCAAAGATTTGCAAGGTTGTTACAATTTTTTAAAAACTCTGCTTTTTTCTACTTTATACACATAAATATTGTTTTGCTGTAATATTAAGCTAGACCCTACCGGGTGGAGGGCAGAGAGGGGGGAATTTTACTCCTTTACCGTTCACCGGGTTGCGGAACGTTTATAATAGTTACCGTGACCCCGGAACATAGAAGGCAACCGAAGGAACATGAGTGGGTTTTAGTGAGTAAAAGTCTGACACGCCCTCCCGCCGCACCCAGGACGGGAGCAGTCATTTGATGGTTTCCCACTCCGAAAAAAAACATATTTTAATTTAGGTAATAATTTCAATTGGTAATGATTTCTGTTTTGTTTTGTTACCATTGATTAATTGACATTCATATTGTAATAATTTGCACACCTTAAGACAGTTTGTAGCCATTCTCATTAATTTTTGTTTAAAATCTTATATCTGTACACACTCTTAGCAAATAAAAATCTAATTCTGATTGTGATTCTGATTCCATATTTGTCCTATATGATTAATCATAAATAACTAACAAGATATCCAAAACAGTTTTATATTGGTGCGTAATATTAAAAAAAAACTGATTCTTTCCTGTTTTCCTTATACGCACACGTCAAAATGACAGTTATGTTTAGTTTCCTTTTTATAAGATCTGCGTAGTTTAGCACAGGTAAAAGTTGACGTCATAAAGATAATTTAACCAACGCGGTTGTGTAGCCATTGCGTTTCAAACAGGTTATGTTTACGTCACTGAGACTAAACAAAAAAGAAACAAAATATTGCTTTTCAAAATGTTTACTGCTAGTGTACGTCATACCTATTCGCGATTTTTTCTCAAAAGTTATTTCTAAAAATGTTCCGCTCATTAAATTTGTGAGATAATTGGATAAGCACTACCACACTTTTTATGTAAGTTCTTACAAAACTAAATAAAAAACTTTGTAGTTACATATTTTTTTATTTTATAGTGCTACATTTACCTATTCTTTTCCTAAATATGTTAGGGCAATGATATTTTAAGTAAAAAAGGCGTAGATAGGTTATATGCAGTCAAAAAGTGGCACATTAAAAGTTTGCCAATTGACAAACATGATACTGAGTATCGCGTTGACATTTGACGTTTATCTCTTTTACACTCGCACTACTTCAATCATGTCATCCTACTTTGACGTGTAAAGTACGAGTATGTGTGCGTTAGTGCGCCGTTTTTGAAGATAAAATTTCTTTTGGGTAACCTATCTACCCTTTTTTACTTATAACATCATTGTGTTAGGGTAATTCATGGAGCCGACGGGCTATTAGACTTAATCAGACCTCCACAACCCAGTTGGTAGGTATCACAATAGGTACCTCACGATTTGACAGATTTTCTGGCCTTTGACTACCAACTACCAACAACGACGACCGATTTTGCTAAAAATTGGTGGGGAGTGGGGAGGTAAGCTTAGGACCAGGGGACGGACATAGAATACTTTTTACCTTCTTTTTTTTTAGTAAATAAAATCTGATATACCTAACGCGGGTGAAACCGCGGGGGACAGGTAGTACTTATTTTATAAAATCAAGTGAATAGCTATTGGAGAATTATCGAGCAGATATACAAATTGCTTGGGTTTTTCTAAATGGTAAAAATGTGTTGTAGATTGTACTAATTTTGTTTTTGCACGCCACTAAGAAGTCATTATGACATAAATCTTATCAGCGTGTTCAATTCTTTAACTATTAAGTAATGACTTCCGAGAAATCTCTTTCCGAAATTTTTTGGCAGGTTCAACGATGCAAGTTACAAAAATAAACGTATAATCAAATAAATAACTTTATGAACGCATAATTTATGTCTTGTGAAAACTGAGAAGCTAAAGTTTTTTACAATGCTCTTGAACCCGCAACAAATAAATATTATGAGAGAAATGACGCACCGTCTAACCACTTCGCACATAATTGTTATTAACGCCACCTAGTCTACCGAAACCGCAACTCCGTAATCGATATAAGCGCCACCTAGTTTTAAATTAAGTAAACTGTTATAACCTTGTCGGTCATACAATATTGTGTATGGCACCAATGATGTATAAAACTATAGATACGTTATCCGCACTCAAAAATGACAACACGAAATGAAGCCAATTGGCCACATCGCGCTTAGTTACGCACCAACCTCTCGCCCGACGCTACGTTTGTTTTCAATTTAAATCGTGTGTGTAAACCTGTGCAAAACATAAAGAAAACATGCCGTCGTCTGTTTTCAGACGATGTACAAATTATACCCCAAAAGTTAAAGACAAAAATGTGTCATTTCATGCTTAAGTTCACAAAACTACAATATTTTTGTTTTATTTTGTTCTACTCCGTCGTCTAATGGCGGCTGGCGCATGCAGTCTGTAGTCACGTGCCGTTAGGGGAGGTTTGGACACTATTACACTAGTGTTTTTTTTTTGTTGATAGAATTTATAAGAATCAAATTGAATCAAATTATAAGAGGCAAAAAGGAATAAATTAAGTTTGTTTGAAGGAATTTAAAGTATGTATTTGCAACATAAGTCAATAATATATTACAATAATATGACTTCGATTACCGCATATTGTTCAATTGCCTATGTTGTGTTAACGTTTTTTACATGATTAAATAAAGGTTTTCTATTAGTTCATAAAGATATTTTGTTTTATTTTTTAATTTAATATGTAACAATAATTACTACAGCATTAATATTTTAAAAATAATATATTTTTTTACTTTATTCGTAAAGTAGGTAATACGGTATTAAATCAAATTAACTATTTTATTAACTCCAGAAAATCGAATGTCCTTTTTTCCCCATATGCCTCTAATAGCTACGTCACTCATGCGCTCGACCAATGAGCATGCAATATAACTATTACTTCTCCTGTGACGTAACTGAAGATGTATATTTATCTCTCTCTAACAACACGCATCCTGCCGTACGGTGTCATATTTTCTTTCCCTTTCTTCACGCGTATAAGTATTCGATCGTATTTTCGCCGTTTTTAAGTGCCGCGATGTTAGTTCATGACGTGTCTATATATAATACGTCATTGGTATGGCACACAATGTTTTTCCGCAAAGAATGTATTGAGCAAAAATCCAGCATCGTTGTATGAATATTAATACAACGCACGCATTGTTAAATCGTTTCTGTCCGTTTAGAAATGAAATTAGCTAGCCGAGAATCGATTTCGAGGCCTTCAAGGACAGAACAAGTTTGATTTTCTTTTGTTTTGTTAGTTCGCGCGAAAACCGATAACCGCTTTTCTCAGAATTATGAAGTCCTTGCGTCATTCCATTATGGTTTATATAAAAATATATGTTGAAAGTGACTGTTATGCGGTTAGTTGCGACCTGTTATCATCATGTTAAATGTATGTTTACCATGCAAACTATTGGTTCATTCTAATGACAGTTCGCCATTCATAATAATAATAATATGTTGACAAAGTAGGCTGAATGGACGGTCGTCTTTGCCTACCCAAGACAAGATTACTACAAATGAAATACTTTAAGCACAAAACACTGTTACAAACGTTATACAGGGTGTCCCAAAACTCAACGTCAAGCCGAAACGGGGTGACAGGATTGATCATAACCATCACGAGAAAAATCTGAAAAAAAATCTATCCCATGCAGTTTAAAAATTATGGGCATTTTAAGAAAAACCTAGAAATTTGATCAAACTGTACCATTTTTCGGTTATTGTGGTTATTCTTTTTTATTTTTGTTCATTTGAACTTTGGAAACGTAATCCTAAATAACATTTCTAGAATCCCAATAAAAAATAATGACACAATTGCCTCAAGTTTCCGAGAATTGAGACTATTTGTTAAACTACGAATTTAAAATTTTCAAGATTCGTCGACTTTGACAGGCCCTCCTATAAAAAAAATGTACTAGAGTGCCTTGGCAAGTGGCATTAAAAGTTGGCGCATTTAATCAGAATTCTAAAATGGTACAATACTTGTAAGTTCCATACAAAAGAAAAGAGTAAAAAAATTAAAACCTCAAGTAACCCGATTTTTGCTATCTCATTTTACTCAGTTAAAATGTTTTTAATTCACACAAGCTCTAGGTAGGTTCTTAATTTTAAGACAAAATGATGAGAGAGATGGATAATGGGTATGTTCGCCATGAGTGAGCGAGACAGATAGTGACGCCACTTTTACCAAAGTGAAAAAAAGTTAGTAAAATTAGTAAAATAATTAGGTTTGTTGGAATAAAAGTCAGATGATAGAGAAATAACGTTTTTTATTACAATAAATGTTCAAATTGTTTACCATCAGCCTCAATACAAGCCCTACATCTTCTTAAAAAAGATCTACTTATTAGTCGGGCATATCTTCGAGAGTTGATCGCCTCAGCTGCTTGAGAAATGCGTTCACGCAGGTCGGCTACGTTCTCAATGGGCTTTGAGTAAACTTTTTCTTTGAGAACTCCCCAATAGAAAAAATCCAGGGGATTTAAATCTGGTGAACGGGCGGGCCACGAGATAGTGCCCGAACGTCCAATCCACCTTGCCGGATATTCCTGGTCAAGGAAATCTCTTACTTGCACTGCGAAATGCGCTGGGCAGCCATCTTGTTGAAACCACATGTCGCGAAGATCTGCTAGTGGTACGTCCTCTAACAGGGTTGGTAAATCTTCTCTTAAAAAATGTAGGTAATTAGTTCCATTCAAGTTCTCAGGCAGTTCAATAGGCCCAATAATTTTACCGTTTAAAATTCCGGTCCACAGGTTTACTTTAAAACGATACTGGGATCTATCTTCTCGCATTAAATGTGGATTCTCCACATGCCACTCGTGATAATTGTGCAAGTTCATGTAACCATCTTTTTTAAATGTCGATTCATCTGACCAGAGAATTTTTTGGATGAATTGGGGATTCTCATTATGCCTCTGTAGCATTGTTCTACAAAAGAAATCCTTTCCTGATAATCTCGAGGTAGAAGACTTTGAACTCGTTGTACGTGAAACGGATGCATTTCGGCTCTTTGTAAAATACGATGAGCAGTGCTTTTCGGTATTCCCGTTCTTTCTTCAATTCCACGTACGGAAATACTTCGGTCACGTGCGACCTCTTGCAATACTTCTTCCTGGAAAGGAAACACAGGTCTACCTCCAGCCTGTATTTGATTCGGGAAATGGCCGCCCTCTGTGAGTGAACGGTGCACATTAACAAACACGCGGTGATCCGGGTAGCGCTCTAAATTTGGATATCTTTCACGATAAAGTCTAGCGGCAGCACTTGCGTTGCATCTGCATTCCCCATAAATGAGGTGCATGTTCGCATATTCTTGTGAAGTGTAGCGCGTAGGCATGGTAGATAAAAAGGATGCCAACACAAAAGTCCAGAGAGAAGCCAAAGTTGCCGGTATGTTATCAACAAGTCCAATTCACAAAGATTCAAGTCCAAAAAGAGAACCCAAAGTTGTCAGTACTAAATCAACACAAGCGAATACGAACGTGCGCAGTAGACGAATGAGCGAAACGTACTAACTGGTTGGTGTCGGACTGGTAGCGTAGCCATTTGCTTGGCTGAAACTAGTGCGAATAAAACAGATAGATGCCATAGCATCTATCTGTTTCATTCGCACTCGTTTAAACGACGCATCTCCGTCTCAATGCGTGGCGTCACTATCTGTCTCGCTCACTCATGGCAAACATACCCATTATCCATCTCTCTCATCATTTTGCCTTAAAATTAAGAACCTACCTAGAGCTTGTGCGAATTAAAAACATTTTAACTGAGTAAAATCTGATAGCAAAAATCGGGTTACTTGAGGTTTTAATTTTTTTACTCTTTTCTATTGTATAGAACTAACAAGTATTGTACCATTTTAGAATTCTGATTAAATGCGCCAACTTTTAATGCTACTTGCCAAGGCACTCTAGTACATTTTTTTTATAGGAGGGCCTGTCAAAGTCGACGAATCTTGAAAATTTTAAATTCGTAGTTTAACAAATAGTCTCAATTCTCGGGAACTTAAGGCAATTGTGTCATTATTTTTTATTGGGATTCTAGAAATGTTATTTAGGATTACGTTTCTAAAGTTCAAATGAACAAAAATAAAAAATAATAACCACAATAACCGAAAAATGGTACAGTTTGATCAAATTTCTAGGTTTTTCTTAAAATGCCCATAATTTTCAAACTGCATGGGATAGATTTTTTTTCAGATTTTTCTCGTGATGGTTATGATCAATCCTATCACCCCGTTTCGGCTTGACGTTGAGTTTTGGGACACCCTGTATAACAATTAATAGATATTTTTTTAAAGATAAACATTTGCAAGATAATGTTTCAATGTAAGCTAGTAAACTTTTTTAAACAAAGTAAGTTAACAAACAAAACTTTTGTTACAGGCGACAGCCGAGTACATATATATTTTTTTTTATAAAAAATAAATTAATGAGCAAGTCTTCTATTTTTGTCAGAATGTAAATCTAAACTACAAGCCGACGTTTTAAACATTTTCCATTAGTGCAGGAAAACTCAAATGGTCAAAAAAATCCTAACAAATTGTAAAAATTATATGTATTGGTGTTAAAAAGTTTGTACACATTTTTAATAGGAGTGTGGAAGCCCCATTAGTCTGTGGATTATGTCATCTGTGACAGGAAGATCTGTCAAATTTCGCGCGCAAAGCTTTTTCTCTTACAAGTGAACTAATGGCTACTAGCAAATAATCAATAATGATACCAAATTCATTAAAATTTAGTAAAATTGGCCTTTTAAGATCCCTGAAACCTCTTTTAATCTAAGGATTTAACATGAGTTTACTGGCGGCAGGCCACTATGATAGTCTACGTCTCCATTAAATAATTTGTATTAATTACTGACACCTGACCACTTGTAATGGTTTGAGTCATGCAATCAAGCCCTTCTAGTATTTATTTGAGTATTGTGATGAACCTCTTTTGGAAACATTATGAAAGGACATCAGTCAATTTTCATAAAAAATTGGTGCATAAAAAAACTTGTCTTACGTTACGTTAAACTTCCGACCTCCCTTCGAAGTAGCGGTAACAATACGGTAGTTTACACCATTATCAATTGACGTACTTTTTATGAGCTGTCAAAACGCAATTCTCCAATAGATTTTGTATGGCAATGGCAACTTATGACGTCACTAAAATAACAACTCAATTGACTATCTATTTATTGATTTCAAAGCAATTAAACATCAAATAGCAAAATGAAAATGAACCGAATTTATTGGGCTGAAATTAAAAAGGTTTTATAGAAATTGTGTCTAATATTTATTGGTTAATGGTGTAAACTACCCAATTGGTGGCGTTTTTAATAAAAATCCTGTAAAGGGTCTAAGTGATGCCTTGTATTTGAATGTAAGGGCTAAAATGAATCCTGCCGGGGCTGCGCTGCGGGTCCTTCGAAAGAGATACAGCCCTGAACAAAGTGCTAAGAAGGAACGTAGGTGGGTTGAAGTCAGTACAAGTCTGACACACTCTTCCGCTCCGCCCAGAACGGGAAGAGTTATTTTGATGATTTCTCACCTAATAATATACTTATAAATACTAAAGGTAAAACTTAAATGCTATCAAAGATGGCTTACCTTGCTGAAGCTATCCTGATCTTGACTGGGGTAAGGCGCTGACGTATAGTTACACAGTTTATTCCTTATAGGCGTCCGTGATAACAAAACTGTCTGTATCTTCTTCTCCTTCTTCTTTTTACCTTCATTATCGAGCTCCAACTTCTCCAAATTCTCGGCTAACTCGTCAGTTTGTTCGTCATTTTTACAGTTATCTTCATCATCTTCTTCTTTATTCTCCAGTTTATCGTCATTCTCCGTTTTATCAGAGTTCTCCGTGTCTTTATTATCAGAAAATCCGCTGTCCCCTGACCCTGTCGATGATTGGGAGTGTATTCTTTCATTTCTTGATTCCTCAATGACTTTAAAAGTAAAGTTCTCCAATTCATCTTCTTCCTCGTCATCTTTGATTACTTTTTTTACTGGTTCACTACTGTCTTCTTTTTTATTTTTACTTTCTTCTAAATTCAATTTATTGAAATTCTCCAAGATGGCGGCTACTGTGTTGGTACTTTGAGCTGGTTTTACTTCTTTTTTGACTTCTGTTTTTTCTTCCACTGTATCTTGTTTGTCGATCTTGGGTTTTTCCTTCTTCTTGCGGAAGAGGAGAGATTTTAAGATGGTTTTTATAGATTTTTTATCTGTGGAATCCATTGGTATGGGCTTTGCGTTTGACACTCTGGCACTTCCCATAGTTTGTATTTTTAGTTCTTTTCGTGCCGGGCTTTAAAACATCTGTAACAAAAAGAAAGAAATTGTTAGTTAATTAATAATAACATCAGGACAAAGAAATAGGTTGGTAATCCTATAATTATCCTACCGGGGTTGCGGAATGTTTATAATAGTTACCGTGACCCCGGAACATAAAGGGCAACCGAAGGAACAAGAGTGGGTTTTAGTCAGTAAAAGTCTAACACGCCCCCCTGCCCCGCCCAGGACGGGATAAGTTATTAGATGATTTCCCACTCCCAACGTCGCTAACGCCTTTGAGCGTATTTTTTTTTAGAAAAACGTAATCTGCACTTGGAAATTAAAATAAATGATCCTTTTCTATGAAAACCGTCATAGATTTGCCAGATCCATCGTCACGTTGTCTGTCTAACACAATTATGTTTTTGGCTAACTTCCAAACAACGTTGTACAGACTATATCTTAAAATATAGGTGTTTATATACGTTTGTTTCTGAGGAAAACGTTACCTCTTCGTCCTTGATACGAATTCTTGGACTAAATGCATGTTTTAATATGTTTGGATTGGCCGTAATGTTTTGGATGCAGTAAAGCCATTGTGGATCGGAAAGGTTGTTTATAAGGTTCCGCATCCAAAGAGTAATTAATAAATAATCAAAAACCCCAACTGCAATTTAGGAAGTTTATGTAATTACCACCAACTTCTGAAGTTGATGTTGGATTTTTTGATTATTAAATAGTATTTTTTTTTATTTCTCCTTTTTTTTTTAAATTGATATAGTAATAATAATAACCTTTATTACCAGGCAACTGAGGCCCATAGAAAAAATACACAAATACTTAAAATCATAAACTAATACGTAAAGAAACTATAAACAAATTCTAATTATTGCACACGAAGTGACGGCGTCGTGTCGCGCTGCGTGGTGGTGTGTATAAGTACTCAATGGTGCCGATTCTCTTGTGCACAAACTAACGTAAATTTAAGTTAATTGCATCTTTCTCTTTCCATTTAATTAAGTAAAGGACAGAAGATCAAATATTAGTTAAGTCCTGTCAAATTTAGACACTCCATAGATAATTTAGACGCATTTTAAAAACATGGCGTCTAAATATACGTCAATTTTCATCAGGCGCTGTCTAATTTGACAGGATTAAACTAAAATGTATCTTCTGTCCTTTTGTTTAAGAAATGGAAATAGAAAGATGCACTTCACTTAAATTTACGTTAGTTTGTGCACAAGATAATCGGCACCATTGTCACACTCATTCCTACAATTGAGGCGAATTCAAACATAACCCCTCCTTTCGGCAATCGGGTAAAAATAGGACCATTACAAAGTCTGTCTGTCTTTCTGTCTGTTACTTACTAGGCTGTATCGTTCGGTGATAACCAACTACAGCTAGACAGTTGAAATTTTTACAGAAGATTTCTGTCGCCGCTTTAACAATTAATCAATAAAAACAGAATGAAAAAAGTGAGCCGTCACGGGACGCCTGGCAGATGTGAAACATCGACATTACATCATCGCCACACAGTACACAAGACTGTGACTGTATAATTATATACACCATCATATAGCGTGGCGACGCGTCACCACGCCATGCGTCGCCACGCCAGAAATTTGTTTTACTTGCGGCTATAGATGTTTCACATTAATAAATAGTTAAGTGGGCTGAGGGCTCCCTTAGATTAAATGTGACTTTTCCTGCTGTTTTTTGCTCGATTTGCTACAGATCCCTTTCTACGCGAATACGACTCGCGCTTAGCCGGTATTTATACGTATTAAGATGGTATTGAATGTAGTATAGTCCGGTGAATCGGGAAGGTCGTTTTTGAATTCGGAACGCGGTTTATCAAGGTTCTGTTCCAAAAAGAAAAATAAACCGACAAATGCGTTGTTTTTCGGAAAATGGCGACGTTTTAGTTTGACAGGTATAAAACTGCTTCTTGTATTTAAAAGTAAAATTGTATAATAATAAAAAAAAATCGTAACGTCTGGCTAATGAAGGATGACCATAAATCGAGTCATGGACTCAAGTCCTGAACTCGAGTCAGCATTCGAATACCAAAAAGAATTCGAGTACTGGACTCGAATCGCGGAATCGAGTCATGATTCGAATACCCTATAAACTGACTCGAGTCAACTCGATCCACCGAATCAGTGACTCGGCACATCACTTAATTACACAACATATTAATATTATAGTACCTACATAATTATATAGGTTGACAATGATGTATGATCGTTCCAACGTTATTTCCCCATAGTAGATTGAGGTACAGTCTGCAATCTACATTATAAATGTAAGTTGCAATTATTATATTCATTCAAAGATGGTTTTTACATGGTCTTATATAAACCTTCGAACACACTTGAGACAAACGGTAGTTTACACCATTATCAATTGACGTACTTTTTATGAGCTGTCAAAACACAATTCTCCAATATTTTGTATGGCAATGGCAACTTATGACGTCACTAAAATAACAACTCAGTTGTATCTATTCATTGATTTCAAAGCAACAAAAAATCAAATTTTATAGCAAATTGAAAATGAACCGATTTTATTGGGCTGAAATTAAAAGAGGTTTAATAGAAATTGTGTCTAACATTTATTGGTTAATGCTGTAAACTACCTAATAGCAACGCGAAAACGGCTGTCGCTTGGTTGTCGAAAGGTTTATTTGTGGTATTGTTCACCAATACCATACCATCGCATCGCCAATCAAAGCCATAAGTGTTACCATAATCGCGCATTGCGCTGTATAAGTGTGAGTAGTCACTTGACATTTAAAGAATGCATCGATGATCACTGGCTGGACATTGACTCAACAGTCAGAAGCAAAAGCTAGGAGACGATTAAAATAACAAATTAATTGTTTTATATTCTACATAATTGCTTGAGGAAATATCGTAAATAAATATACCTACCTGAGATTTAGATATGTTACGTAGACAGATCAATCTATGTGTGTTATTGTCTTTTTATATACTTAGATAATAAAATCTATTTAAAACTTCGGTGATGTCAGTGTTAGATGAGTTTCAAAAAATTCGAAATAGGTAAATTATTTAGCGTTTGGGTGTTGCAAATCTTTTAAAAATTCCGGCTTTTCTCTATTATAATATGCGTGTATTATAAATATTTATCTCGCTCTTGAATAACTGTATCTATTAAAATAACAATCTGTAGCATCGTTATACCGATAGACATACAGCGCAAAACTTTTTGTTTTCTTCTTTTTGGCTCCTTGACGCAAAACTTTTTCTGGTGATGGTTCGATTTGTCGACCACAGGCCTGATAAGAGAACCACAAGCATACCACAGATTAAACAACGAAATCGACAGTGATCATAGAGCCAATTTCGCGTGGCAGTATTTTGACACTAGCCAAGTTGACGTTTACGACATTAATAGCAGCCAGACGAGTGTGTATGCGAATTTATTTTTTTATTTATTAGTTATGCAAATCTGTTGTTTTTGTCGTAAAGCAGAACATAGATGCGTGCCGCGTGGAGATGTCTCCGAAATCAACCAATAGGATACTGTAAAAGCTATGCGGTGGACTGAGAAAATAATGCAAGCCGATTGGTTGTACGAAAAATCTCTTCACATCAATGATGTTATAAGTAAAAAAGTGTAGATAGGTTATATGCAGTCAAAAAGTGGCACATTAAAAGTTTGCCAATTGACAAACATGATACTGAGTATCGCGTTGACATTTGACGGTTATCTCATTTTCACTCGCACTACTTCAATCATGTCATCCTACTTTGACGTGTAATGTATGTGTGCGTTAGTGTGCCGTTTTTGAAGATAGAATTTCGTTTGGGTAACCTATCTACACTTTTTTACTTATAACATCATTGCTTCACATTGGTAGACTCCAGCCCAAAGTCACGTGGCTTTTTCAAAAGCGCCAAAACATTGAGAAAAAGCAGCATTTGATGTACATATTTATATTTATTGAGAACATAAAAACATGTTGACGATTTTCCTTGTTTTTGACCATGAATTCCTAATATGTTGGCATGGCTTGTTTTTAGGGTCTCTAGTCAGGTGCCGATTCTCTTATTCACAAACTAACGTAAATTTAAGTTAAGTGCATCTTTTTCTTTTCATAATTAAGAAAATGACAGAAGATAAATTATCAGTTAAGTCCTGTCAAATTTAGACACTCCATAGATAACTTAGACGCGATTTAAAAACATGGCGTCTAAATATACGTCAATTTTCACCAAGCGCTGTCTAATTTGACAGGATTAAACTAAAATGTATCTTCTGTCCTTTTCTTTAAGAAATGGAAAGAGAAAGATGCATTTAACATAAATTTAGTTAACTTTGTGAACAAGAGAATCAGCACCAATGAGGAATAGTTATAATTTGTTTGTCTGTCTGTTCGTCTGTCCATCAGCGGCTCGGACTCTTAGGAAAACTGTCATGGTTTATTGGAGTGAAGTATCTGTTACGTAGTAACTATTTATTAATCTGTGGTTATACTTCTTCAAATTCAAATTAAGCATCTATTTCACTTATGCTTGACTGCTCAAACGTCACTTAACTGTTAACGCTCACAAATCTGTTGCTGTATTACTTTATCCCTTAGAAGTGACAAAGACAGAGGCGAGACGACAAAAAAAAAGTAATTAGTCCGTCAGTTAGATTATCAAAAAATTTTGGACACGTATTTTTTCTTTTTTCTCGTAAACGAAGAATGACGACGATACAATGCGTTGAAGTTGCGCATGACGTCACGATCTGATACAATTTTTGTAGGGCGGTGACGTCAAAAGCCCCACTCCGGAACTTTGTTGCTCTTTATCTTTGTATTTTTTTATTAATTTGATCAAGCAAAAAATACGTGTCTCGTATTTTCGGCCGATCTATCAGACGGACCAAAAAGATGGATTATTCCGATCTGTCACCCCGTTTTGTCCCCACGGGTAACAAATAGGAAAAAAAGTTCGATTTGTCCCCCAGTTAGCAATGTGTGGAACACATTTTCTATTAACCTCATCACGCTGCTGCGCGCCTAGTACTTTTGATTGATTTAAATACTAACTATCTCATTATTTTCAGTATTTTACCAACCAATGGGGACAAAACGGGGTGACAGATCGAAATAACCCAAAAATATTGCCATTTTTTTTTATGCTGTCGTCATCCCTATTGTCAGTCGGTCGGTTAGTCAAAAAGGTGAAACTAGTTGCTTGTTCCAAACGTAGGTAGATCTATAATCGATGGAGAAGAACAAGCAAAAAAACTCGCCCAATTTTTTTTTAATAAAGTATTTAAGTTCGAAATCTTTTTAGCTTTATTTTTGTTAAAACAATATTGGTAAAGAACAATATAAACCACATATCCATACCTACTCTTTACAAAGAACACACTCCAAGTTTTATGTCTCTAGGGCCAGCGGTTTGGGCTGTGCGAGTGTAGATAGGTTATATGCAGTCAAAAAGTGGCACATTATAAGTTTGCCAATTGACAAACATGATACTGAGTATCGCGTTGACATTTGACGCTTATCCTTTTTCACTCGCACTACTTCAATCATGTCATCCTACTTTGACGTGTAATGTATGTGTGCGTTAGTGTGCCGTTTTTGAATATAGAATTTCGTTTGGGTAACCTATCTAGCTGTGCGTTGAGCCGTTGTTATATCAACAATCAGTCATACCATTTCATATACAAGGTGTATTTTTGGTCTTGCTCAACCCGCTAGGAGATGTTTCTAAAACAAACAACTTTTATTATGGAACCAACTCTGAAATCGTGCTAAAAAGGAAACAACTTTTATTATGGAACCAACTCTGAAATCGCGCTAAAAAAGAAATATCAGCTGTTTCTAAGAAAAGTTCAATGCCCTCCCGACCATAATGTATTAAACAGCTGATATTTTTTCGCGATTTCAGAGTTGGTTCTAAAATAAAAGTTGTTTGTTTTCATGGGTAGAATCATCTCCTAGCAGGTTGAGCAAGACCAAAAATACGCCTAGTGGATATCAAGGAATAATGATACAGCCATGATAAAGCCTTGACAGAGAGATGACCAATCACAAATAGGCTTATACCAACAAGGTTTTATTTTAAAGTATGTGGCCATGGAGAAAAAAGTAAGATACATAAATTGAACATACTATTCTGCGTGGAGACGATACCAAAACAAGTTACATATAGAAAAAAAGGACGATACAAGTTAACGGTAAAATTACCTTGACATTTGACACTAAATGACTAATATAACAATATTCTTTGTCGTCGGGAAAATCAATCACTATCTTTATAATGATGTATAATTAGACACCTTTTTTTTTTGGTGAGTGGGAAATCATCCAATGACTGCTCCCGTCCTGGGTGTGGCGAGAGGGCGTGTCAGACTCTTACTGACTAAAACCCACTCATGTTCCTTCGATTGCCCTTTATGTTCCAGGGTCACGGTAACTATTATAAACATTCCGCAACCCCGGCAGGCGTTGGCCCTGTTGGGCCCCTTCCTGTGCTGACTCCTTCTCTTTGAGGCGCGCGTGGAACACTAACGCGCCGTCGACGCGGTCCAGCTGTTCAGTATCTTATCTTTTTGTGGGGCCGGCTCAAGCCGTAGCACTTCGACCCTTTTGGATATTTTGTGCTATACCCCTCCTTTTACTCAACCCCTAGCCTTCTGTGCACCTCCTTCATTAGTCCCAGTATGGCCTTGATGGGGCTGAGCCTGTAGTCCTCTGGTCTTGGGAATGGTTGGGCCAGATACCCTAATCTTTTGGAGCCTAGTGCTGCGCAATCACACAGCAGGTGTAGCATAGACTCCTCTGCTTCTCCACAGAGCCTGCAAGTCGGGTCGCTTGCTAGTCCCATGTTTTGGAGCTGTTTGTTGGTGGCGTAGTGCCCCGTGAAGACTCCTGTGATTGCTCGGAGCTGTGGTCTGCTGTACCTCCATAACTTTCGGGTCCAGCTGTTCAGTACATAAAGCAAACATAAATGTACTGAACAGAAGTTTTTTAACATATCAATGTCATAAGACATTACATAGCAACGACGTAATACATTGCTATTTTATGTTATTTATTTATAATGGCTTGATTGCATCATGTACTAAGATCTTGTTCTTGTTCGCGGGGTTTTACATAACACGTTTTGTTATAAAACAAAAAAACAAGTCGATACACTCGAACAAATTATATGTAACTATGATTTTTTTATATGATTTTTTCGTCTCTCGGTTTCACTAGCCTAGCTAAACGTTTAATAAGAAGTCAAGGAGTCAGTACAGGTATTATTTTTTTATCGTAAACAAAAAATGTCGAGGATCACGCCTAAGGCCCTGTCCAGAAAGGGTGAATTCGCCGCGAATCGATCAGGCGAAAAATATTTAAGTAAAATAAATATAATTAATTAAATAATCAAAAAACGTTTAAGTATTCGGGGGTGGGTCCTTTACTAAACCAACAGCCTAGTACTAACGTAATAGTAATCCGCTAAGACCAATGCCTGCCAACAGTCTAATAGTTACCGCGGCCCCGGAACACAAGGCAACCTAAGGAACATGTGTGGGGTTTAGTCAGTAAAAGTCTGACACTCCCGCCCCGCCCAGGCGGGCGAAGTCATTTGATGATTTCCCATACATAAAAAAAATGAGAGAAGCACACAGATTTGAGTGGATCTGCCCAGACTGTGTAATTATTCGCAGTTAATAACTTGACTTTACCTCTAAATAAAATTAATGCTAAATACAACATGTCCCGGAATAAACGCACACCACCAGACACCCCAATTAGAATATTATGTTATAATCATAATACATACACTGAATTTTTATTTATGTTTAAAACACTGTTTTTTTATAAATTAGTTGTACAGATTGTGGGCGAAAATTATAGTCACATTACAAATCTACGCATGCACACAGTCGCACTTGCATATGGGTCTAGCGTAGTAGGTATTTCATCCATTTTAGTTTGTTTTGACTGTACAGTGGAAGTGTGACAGCAGTTTACGTAGTTTTAATTATTTTTGGGATAAAATATTACCTACCTATATTAAAATTTACAAAAATCGATTCAGTAAACGATTCTGAACAAACTATTTTCTTAAAGTGCATTCAGTTACACATCGTATAATAATATTATGCTATATTTTAAAGGTAAGATACTCTTTACTTAACCTAGACCTATCTTTCCTCAGATTACTCTATTGCTCTCCTTTCAAGCGACAGCCGGCTGTCGCATTGCTATTGTCTTTCTATTTTGTTTCGAATCAGGTGTGTTTGAAGGTGTGAAATAGAGTTGAGTCTATTAATAATAATATACCTACATTGTTACTTGCCAATAATTATTAATAGTTATATTATTTCCTCGTTGATTACAAACCCCATGAGCTAAATAACAGGATAAATATGTTAATATCTAATTTAGTTATTTCTATAAGAGTAATAAATGGTTAAAAGCCGTTATTCTAATTTAAACTTAAACTAAGAACATACAAGGTCGATTACACATTGAGACAAAATTTCGACAATATCTCAGAGTAATGTGTCAATAGAAAATCGACTTTACTGAGTGAAATGAAGGTCTATAATTGCATGGCATGTCGATGTATTATTATAATTATGTTTTATTTAATTGGCTCTTTATTATAAATAACATTATTACAATAGGTACTGACCTCTCATTATTTTAACAAGATCACTTAATTGTGTTGTGTATGGTTTATATTTATCGTTTAAAAAATAAACAATAAGTACTTAAAATTTAATTCATCATCATCTACCTAGCCTTTTTCCCAACCGTGTTGGGGTCGGCTGCCAGCCTAACCGGATTCAGCTCGATACCGGTGTTTTACGTGGAGCGACTGCCTATCTGACCTCCACAACCCAGTAACTGGGCGACACGATACCTCTTGGTTAGACTGGTCTGCGTTTCTGACTAACCAGTAACGACTGTCAAAGTTCTACGAATGACAACCGGGACCAACGGCTTTACGTGCTTTCCGAGGCACGGGATGTCAGTGATGTCTAAGATAAACTAACTTTAGAAAGTACATATGAATTGAAAAAGTCACATTGGTACTTGCCCGGATTCGAACCCACAACCTCTTACACGAGAGGCGGGCGCCATACCCACTGGGCCATCACGACTTGTTCTTAAAATTTAATTGTTTTACAATAAAACAATAAAGCAACCTTAGTTGGGCAGTGCAATGTTTAAATGGCGGCGGCGACTTTATTTTGACATTGATATATTAATCAAAACAAATTACTTATGATTATTAATGTCCGGGCCTGTTGGTCTAGTGGTCAGTGACCCTGACTGCTACGCCAGAGGTCGTGGGTTCGATTCCCACCCAGGACAAACTTTGTGTGATGAGCATGATTGTTTGTTCTGTGTCTGGGTGTTGTTTATCTATAATATGTATGTATTTATAAATTATATAAGTATGTATATCAGTTATCTGGTTACCATAACACAAGCTCTGCTTAGCTTGGGATCAGATGGCCGTGTGTGAGTTGTCCAAAGGTATTTATTTATATTTATTTTATTTCCATTTCTTAATGCCACCTGACGTTAAATGGCCGCATATAGACTGTAAAATTGCAGTAAAATCTTTGGATTATTAAATATTCTAACAAGTTCAATGGATAATGGTGCTGATTCTCTTGTTCACGGACTTAACTAAATTTAAGTTAATGCATCTTTGTCTTTTCATTTCCTAAAGAAAAGGACAGAAGATACATTTTAGTCTAATCCTGTCAAATAAGACAGCGCCTAAAGATAATTGACGTATATTTAGAGGCCAAGTTTTTAAATCGCGTCTAAATTATCTATGGAGTGCCTAAATTTGACAGGACTTAACTAATATTTTATCTTCTGTCATTTTCTTAACTAAATGGAAAGAGAAAGATGCACTTAAGACTTAACTTAAATTTACGTTAGTTTGTGAATAAGAGAATCGGCACCATTGTTTTATTTAGCAATGATTATTAAAACACTTATTACATTTAAATTGAGTGTAAAAATACGGTAGTTTACACCATCATCAATCGACGTACTTTTTATGAGCTGTCAAAACGCGACTCTCCCATAGATTTTGAACATCAATATCACCTTATGACGTCACTTGGTTTAAACTCAGTTGACTAACTATTTATTGATTTCAAAGCAACTAAAAAGCCATTTTAGCAGAAAATTGAAAATGAGCCTGATTTGTAGGACTTTTAAGTGAGGTTTTAAAGAAATTGTGTCTTAGATTTATTGTTCAATTTCAATGATGTAAAATATCCAATTGGTTCAAAATGTCAAATTTTCAATTTGCCGCTCTTTTTTGTCTACATTTTTAACCGGAACACAATTGACTCTATGGGTGCTTGCTGTAAGTTCGTATGACAGGCCAGTTGAGTGAACCACAACCGTAGCACAGATAAAACAATAAAATGACTGAAAATGACATTGATCGTAAGGGTCAATTTCGCGTGGCAGTTATTTTAAAGGTCCATGGTGGCAGTAATACGACACCTGACATTAATGACAGTTGTCAAATTGACATTTCGCCAGACCACAGGCTATAGAGTGAACAGGACTAAACCTTCGCTAAATCGCAATAAATGCTTTGACTTTGATCTTCTGTCCTTTTCTTAGAGGAATGGAAAGAATAACATGCAATGAACTTAAATTTTGTTCAGTTTGTGGACAAAAGAATCGACACCATTGACGTGTAAAAGTGATATATTTAATGTTTTATCATTTCAGCTTGTTTACTGGCAAATTTTAATAACCGAGAAATTCAAGGACATGCCCCAAATATATGTTGTTTTTGCTTCACACTTCATATCACTGCTTGTGTCAGGTACTTGCGTATATTGCAATTAGGGTTGCCAACTTTTTTGATCAGCAATAGAGTATTCCAGAGTATAAGTAATAACAATGTATCATCATCATCACTACATACATAGTATAAAACAAAGTCGCTATCCGCCGTCTGTCCCTATGTATGCTTAGACCTTTAAAACTACGCAACGGATTTTGATGCGGTTTTTTTAATAGAGTGATTTTTAAGGAAGGTTTATATGTATAATACATACATAATATAATACATAAAAGCCGGATTTTTTATAGATTTGCAACACCCGCGCGAAGCTGGGACGGGTGTCGGGTCGCTAGTTTTAAATAAGAATGGAGTCCTCATGTATTTCTTTTGCTATGCCCAACAGGGTCCCTGATTGTTACTTTAATTCTAAGCCTACATTGTGGAAAAAGAAAAAATTGCATAAAGAAATTAAGTTTCAAAAATAACTTTTTAAATAGAGTACTATTTAATTTAAACAAAAGTATTTTTTAGTTTATTGTGGTAGACTTTTATAATATTTATTTTTAATTGAGCTTACATGAAATTTGAGTACAATACTCTACATATTTTCGCGTGCGGTTGGCAACCTTGATTGAACTATCAAGCGTTACTTCCTGTGCAAATATGTCATTGATACTATCTGACTCATCACTATCGTTGAATATTGGATGTTGTCGATACAATATTATTAACAATTGACGTAATCATTATACTGCTCTTATCTCAATTTGTTTAATTGTCGATATTCGCAGTTTTTATTTATTTTGTGTTTATGTTGACGATTAATCTGAGCCGTATTTTTTTGGTTACTGCTCTGCTCCCGTGGGTTATGGTTATAAGCTAAATTTTCGTTTAAAAAACATAAAATACATACAAATCTCTCCTCTTAATAGTATTAGTACAGATGACTGCGAAGTACTCCTCATTTTGAAGAGTCCTAGTCCGTCAGAGCCTCGTCAGTGAATCAGCAGGGTGTGCCACGTGCAGGTGAGGTTGGCTTTGACCCTGGAGGTGATTGTAGGGTCACTTACACCCCAACCCTGGAACTCAAGTCTGCTTTTGCAATCGTGTCTCGATGACCAGACATTGGCCAGATATTTGACAACTTTGACAGTTTCTGCATGGAAAAGATGTCAAAAGTTTGACGTTACACGTCAAAAATCTATCATTGAGACACGATTACGATAAAAGACTTGAAAAATAGATGTTGCGTTACCACCGCAGAGTCCTAAATAATGTATCATGTGTCTAAAACGATTTACTACTTGTCTAGTACACCAATTTGTCGGTTGACATTTAATTAATCTTGGGGCACCCAATCAGCTTTTGGCTACGTTTCTCTTATTCATGCAGACGAAAATAGACCTCTACAATCTATTTTAATTAATTCCTTGAAGTGTTGTTTAAATGGTACATCGGAATAGAGAGCTCTATGGTACGTTACACATCCGACTTTGTGTCGTTTTTATTACAATGGCCACAGGGGTAAAGGAAGACTTAATCTTTAAAACTATAAAATAAAAAGAAAAAGCGCCCACCTCTCGTGTAAGGCTGAGGCTACACTAGGCTGCGACGCGCACTGCGACGCACGAGCGATTGAAACAAATACATGGATTATTCTCACTAAATGGCTACACCGTTCATCAAATATTACTAGCGATCTTTGATTATTTCTGCGACAGGAACTACATTACTGTAATCGCGGCACCGGCTACATCGACGTATCAGCGAAATTGAATCGAATATACGCCAGATTTTCGCTTATAATGTAGCCATTCCACGTTTATCTCGTTTCGCTCTTCCAGTCGCATCGCAAATCGCTGCCTACTGTAGCCTCAGCCTAAGAGGTTGTGGGTCCGAATCCGGGCAAGTACCAATGTGACTTTTTCAATACATAAAAATACATATGTACTTTCTTAAGTTTATCTTGGACATCACTAACATCTCGTGCCTCGGGAAGCACGCTGTTCCCGGTTGTCATACGTGGAACTTTGACTGTCGTTACGGGTACTCAGACGCGAGAAAGTCTGACCAGTCTAACTAAGGGGTATCGTGTCGCCCAGTTACTGGGTTGTGGAGGTCTGATAGACAGTCGCTTCACGTAAAACACTGGCATCCAGCTGAATCCGGTTAGGCTGGAAGCCGACCCCAACAAAGTTGGGAAAAGGCTAGGAGATGATGATGATGAGTGATACAAGATGAAAGTTTCTATGTATACATACTTGCATAATATTACAGTTAAGAAAAGCAATGATATTCAATTATTTGTAACACACGTGCGAAGTTATGGCGGGTCGTTAGGGATGTCGACAACATTAAAAAAATGTCATTCTGTTTAGTCCGTCTGATAGATCGGCCAAAAATACGGGACACGTATTTTTGCTTGATCAAATTAATAAAAAAATATAAAGATAAAAAGCAACAAAGTTCCGGAATGGGGGCTTTTGACATCACCGTCCTGCAAAAATTTTATCAGGTCGTGACGTCATGCGCAACTTCAACGCACTGTATCGTCGTCATTCTTCGTTTACTAGAAAAAAGAAAAATACGTGTCCAAAATTTTTTGATAATCGAGAAAGACAAAAAAGTAATTAGTTCGTCGGATATCTATCCGACGAACTAATTACTTTTTTGTCTTTCTCGATTCGGATATCTATCCGACGAACTAACTTTTTGTCTTCTTGCCTATTCCGTCTTCGCCAATATGCCTTGAGCAAGCGTGGTGATGGCTCGTGCCGTGCCTTCTCTGTACGAGAAGAGGCCTTTGCCCTGCAGTGGGACAGTAAGTCGGCATTATTTATGTTTTATTACGTTATCCTGTACTGCTTGACAATACTGAAGAATATGCACAATGAAAGTAGGTAATTCTTATCACAGCGTTATCATGTCATTACGTGCCTACGTAAAGGGATTACTAGTACGAAAAATGCCGATAAGCGATAATTTGTCTACCGGCTAAAGTTTGACAAAACAGTTTTTATATCAAACAACTAACAAGTTGAAGGCACAATTGATGTTTAGTCCCCACCGCTACTGACAGACTATTAATATATCAACGCACAGTCCAAATCGCTGGTCCTAGAGACACGAAACTTGGAGGGTGTGTTCTTTGTGAAAAATATCTTTGGGTAAAATAAGGTACTAAAGTTACATTTTAAAGGACATCATTCACTCCCCATACATTTTTGGTCCAAATTCGAAAGTGGCAGTAACCCACCAGACACAACACATGTCTGGTCGGAGGATGCCTTCCTATTTCCTCATACCTCTAAAGAGCTAAATCTTTTGTTTAGGCAATTTATTTTACTAAAAATATGCGTGATTTTGACCTCAAATAAAACTAAGGGGAATGGTCCCACAGGTTTGGTGCCATAATAAAAAATGTTAAGAAGAACAAGGTCTAACAGAATATCATATTTTTTTTCTTTGGCAAATCGAACTTTCGAATTTGGACCAAAAAGAGTGATGTCCTTTTTCCTTTATAATATTTCTAAGGTCTGGGATAAATAAAACTTGGAATAGCGATTAACCTTTCGACGACCAAACGACAGCGGGCTGCCGCGCTGCAATTGTCTTTCTATTGTGTCTCGAATCACGTGTTTTCGAAGGTTTAAGCAATAAGTATCACTGTTACCGTCGCACAATTACTGCATTCAAAATTAACATCTGTGTTGAATTTCATGTTGGCAACATTAGCGACTCTTTTTTTAAAGTTACTAGACCAGTACCCGGAGACGGATATCAATAAAGTTACTTAATTCGTAATGTTGGTCAACCTGCCATTGACCGCGGGTTGCATAAGAATACTATGTGACATAATGTGATAAAAATACGCTAATTATAAAGGCATTAATGAAGCCATTATTGATTATTTCAATAAAAAAGTAGTTTGTTTTGATGTGTCCACAAATATTTCTAAACATCCAATTCTTCTTATAAATGTTTTCTATTATTTTATTCAACTTTAGAAAATGATTTTTGCGTAACTTTTTATTATAGGTTGGTTGACCCCGAGAGAAGTTGACCGGTCTGTGGAACGGAACCAATATAATAATATGTACCTATATAATAAACTTCTCTATTTTTTTTTCATTGTTTTAATATTTATTCTGTTATCTAGAGAGTGGAAAAATCCAATAAATCGAAGATCACTAAAATCCTTTGAACCGTTCTCAAGTTGTATGGTGTAAATAACCTAGACATTAAAATCTTAAAAGATAAAGACTATTAAAAATTATTTCGTTCTTTTTTAAAGCATTTGATGATAAAGTATTATTTATAGTGACAATTGTTGTCGCTACACATTTTAACGAATATTAGAGTTTGACATTTAATTGTTTAGAGATAGATATTTAATTATTCTGATGTCAGTGGAATTGATGATTTTAGTGTTAGTCGATTTATTTGCTTAAAAGACTTGTGTCAGAGTTAAAGTTCGCTATTTTTTAGGCTGTCAATACTGGTGGGACGGACTGAATCGTTCACTTTTTTGGCGGATACAGCGTGAACAACATCTCTTCGGTTATCATTGACAGTTGTTATTATGTTTTGAGATTATAATACCGTTAAACGTGTTTACTCAATTGTTTGTAAAATATTTGATAAAATATTATATTGGCAGTTATTTAGTGTTCCTTTGCCAAGTTCTTACACAATAAAATAAATTAACATTCGATCAAAAAATGCTAATTTGAACGACCCAAGTCTCAAAAGGGGATCCATATTATCATTCAAAATGGCATCTTGTCTCAGCACGTGACATATTTTATTGAAGTAAAGATTTATACAGTATTGAAGGATAAGTTATTTCCCATAACAATAAATTATTTATCGGCTTAGCGTCCAGACTTTAAACCAGATTATACAAATTTTCAATAAAGGTACCTATTGTAGTTAAATAATTGAAGCAAATATTATTTTCCCGCGCTGTCATCTGACACTTGACAGCTGTCATTTGACACCGTCATTTTCAAGTACAGCAAAAAGTTTTTGATAAAATCGTGTTAATTTTTTAAATTCAAACGATCGAAGGTAAAATGCAAACGACTGTTTCCAAGATGGCGGCTTATATTGACGTAACAGTTGAACGAAAAGATTTATGTATGTACGCATTCAGGGCAAACGATTTAAATTTTATATCGCAGTACCGTTTTACACTTTGAGGATAACTCTCGTTTGTCTTGTTTGAAAATAGAAATTGTTGAGCCTTCCAAAAATAGAAGATTTAATTGCGTTTTGGACAGGACTTTAACTAATATTTTATCTTCTATCCTTTTCTTAATGAAATGGAAAGAGAAAGATGCACATAACTTAAATTTACGTTAGTTAGTGAATAAGAGAATCGGCACCACTGTATTTTTATTGTGTCTCGTATCACGTGTGTTCGAATGTTTAACGCAAAAACTACTTAACGTAAAAGTAAATATAGCCTATACATCAGAATAACAAAAAGGCTATATAAATAATACCACAAAGTTTCCAATATATTGCTAATCTGATATTGTATCAAACTCCCGTTCAATTAGAGGTCAGCTTATACTAGACCTTTCTTGATAAAGTAATATACTATAAATGTGTGTATCTGCTTTTATATTATCTGTCGTAATCATCGGATTATAGGATGCACGTTAAAATTTATCTGAAATGCAAGTGTCGGCTTAAAAAATGGACTTTGTTTTGAAATCCTTTCTTTTTGTTTAAAAATCTGCAAAAGATTCGTAAATTAGGTTAATGTTTTGTTTAATTGTTTGGTGGTATAAATATATTCTCGTACTCTAAAGAAATCGGATATTTTTCAGCCCGAATTCGTTTGAGTCATTGTCATCAAAATTATTTGTCTTGCATTGGCTTCACTTTTCATGGAAATAGGTAACCGTTTACTTAGGTTTCTTTAATGAATGCGAACAATTAAAAAAACCCAGGTAAATATATTTACTATAATTCCATAAAAAAACTTTGTATTTTTTTCATAAATGTGAAAATTTAAATAAAACCCAAGTAAACACTTACTACTTCCATGAAACTCAACATGTCCATAGACAAATGAATTACATTACCTGCATTGCAAAAGCTATGTTCTTTAAATCCTTATAAATACGGAATGCCTCGTATAAATCCTTTTTTCACAAGAACTAAGCACGATTTAACAAATACAGTCATGATTCTTGCATAAAACGTCTGAAATTCCAAGATGTCTCTAATCTTTTCATCTCTATTATGCAAACACAAATGTTACAATAGTTTTTTGCATGGCGCTTGTTTAGATAAAAAATACCGACTAAAAATACTTACATTTTAAAGATGGCGTATTTTTATTTCCCTACCTTTTTTCCAACTATGGTAAGGTTGGTCAATAACTATTATTCTCTAGTTTGGCTAAGTTGTAATCGGGTCCAGATTTCAGCTGAATACCCCCTTAACTGTCGTTACGAACACCCGTGTGCTCGTAAGGAAAACTTCAAAAAAAGGCTACAACTGTCGCGCGAACACACGGGTGCTCGTAACAAATCGCTCACCATACACCAAATCTTAAAAAATCACGACAGTTAGGGGATTTATTGAAGAATGTTCCGACTGGCGTAGGGAATTTTTTGTAGACTGTTCCGACTGGCGAGAGGATACCAGAGTTTTACATGGAACTCCACAACCTAGTTAACACAGTACCCCTTGGTTAAACTGGTCAGACTTTCTGGATTCTGACTAAAAGAAAACCAAAGACTAATGCCTTCAAATATATTGCTGTCTTTGTCTTTGTTTGGGAGATAAAGAAAGACATCAACAGATTTGAGAGCGTCTTAGAACTAAATAACGTTTGATTGAGTATTCTTCCGAGATTAAGTTTTCTTCCTTTTATGTTTTTAAAGGCGGTTTTCTTTTTCTAATAGGATTTTTCCTTTTTTAATCCGATTTTGGCTTTTAATCCATACTAATATTATAAATGGGAAAGTGTGTCTGTCTGTCTGTATGTTTGTCTTTCTTTCACGGCAAAACGGAGCGACGAATTGACGTGATTTTTTAAGTGGAGATAGTTGAAGGGATGGAGAGTAACATAGGCTACGTTTTGTCTCTTTCTAACGCGAGTGAAGCCGCGGGCAAAAGCTAGTTTTAGAATAAAATGTTCATAACGTGTCTACTGTTAATAAAAGAGGTATGAAAGGCGAAGATAATTTAATTAGCATAGTGTCGTATGTTTTAGGTAAGTCAACAAACTAACATTATGGAGTTCCCCTCGCGCAAAATTCTCAAAAACTGCGGGACTTAGTATACTTTATGTATTTTAAGAAGTGGCCATATGTATTGAACAGCTACAAATTACAATATGTATAACTAGCTCTTGCCCGCGGCTTCGCTCGCGTTTAAAATAGACAGCCTATGTTACTCTCCATCCCTTCAACTATCTCCCACTTAGAAAATCACGTCAATTCGTCGCTCCGTTTTGCCGTGAAAGAAAGACAAACATACAGACAGACACACTTTCCCATTTATAATATTAGTATGGATTTATAGCCATAGCCCTATCTGCTTATTCTTTTAATAACTCAGTTGTATTTTATTTGTCAGCTTAGAAACTAACCGGCTTGGGCTGAATACCCGTGTTTTACGCTTACCAAAATCCTGTTTGTGTCGCTAAATCTTGGTTTGACTGATTGTCCAACATTCAGGCTTTTACCATAGATTAATAAATCCCACTTATCAATAGATATTAATACTACTACTTTATCAGTAAACACTTTTAATAAAATACATCTCATCACAATGCTAAGAAATCTTTTTTATGTTAGGAAATGTAAGTAGACATATTAAAAAAAACAAATGTAACAAATGAAACATTTGTTTGTAAACTTTTGTCTAGGCGACAGCAGCTATTTTTTTAACAAGAACTTAATCCGTTTTGAAAGACTACATACTTAAAGTATACTGTAAACGCATCAAAACGTTTATTTAAACAGCTCCTGTTTTTATATGTTAGGATTGTTGCATTGAGTTATAATGTACTACGTACTAGAGAAGCTATTTCAAACAAAATATGGCGCGTAATTTGGTGACAGCGGAGCATGCGCAGTGCAAGCGGGTGCCATAGATAACACCAATGCGCGCAGATGCGACATATTTTTGAAGTGTACTTCTATAGGCTTCTTTCATATTGGGTATCGTTATAGAAATAATTATATTTAAAATCAGGACTGTATATAACATAAAATAATAAAATAACAAAAACATTGGATTGAAAGGGTAGTGAGGGAGTATAGTTAGGACTGTGTGAGATGGAGTATCAAAGTGTCGGTCAGTGTATACGTGGAACTTAACAGAGGCAAAAATAGTCGGGAAGTCGTGAATTTAGAAGATACATAAGTAAATATTTTCAGTTGCCTCATAATATCTTGTATGATATACTAGGTGTGTTTTTGGTCTTGCTCAACACGCTAGGAGATGATTCTACCCATAAAAACAAACATCTTTTATTATGGAACCAACTCTAAAATCGCGAAAAAAAATTCAGCTGTTTCTAAGAAAAGTTCAATGCCCTCCCGACCATAATGTATGAAACAGCTGATATTCTTTTCGAGATTTCAGAGTTGGTTCCATAATAAAAGTTGTTTGATTTTATGAGTAGAATCATCTCCTGGCGGGTTGTGCAAGACCAAAAATACACCTAGTATAAATAAAATGAATTTAAACTGTAAAAATTTTAAATCTCATGAAATAGTATAAGTAGGTTTTTCTTAAAATGAACGGAAAATATTCGTGAATATTCTATTGACAATCACGTGACTTTTCTGCCATTCTTCTAAACAAATATAATCCATGATTCTCTTATAGGTACCATGACACGGTCACCGAAACCTAAATAAATATAGACTTATTTAGTAAATAAAAAATATTAATATTTCTTAACTTTTTTTTCTCATGATTAATAATATTTTCTGGTTCGTAATTGTTTAACATTACCCGACGATAATGTCCACTCTGCGCATGCACATATTTTATTACTCTTTGATATTAACAGCAACATGGCCGCCGCCGAGGTGACTCGTCAGACTTTCCAATAAATATTACAAATAATAAAATTAGGCATGTTTTAAAGAAAATATTTTGAACTTACCGGTGAAAAATCACTCCTTGAATTTTATTTATATTTCTCGAGCTGTTTGTACAGTATCTCAATGCACACGAAGGCATATTTTTTGAACAAAACTTAACACTCAAAATATTGTCTAGCTGCTGCAAGCGCTCGACATAGACTAAGTGAGTTAGGGTGCATGCACTCTAACTCGTGTTACAAAAGATTGACTTGAGGTGACTCCTCTAGTACGAAGTACATAATAACTCAATGGATTGTTGGTAAACATTTTCCATCAGTGTGCAGGAGCACTCAAAAGATATAACAATTGCTTACATTTGTTTGTAATACAATGTGTTTGTAAACATGTTAACAGCAGTATGGGAGCACCATTACACTGGACACTAAGCGCCTTACTAATAATCGCTGCATAAAGTTATGACAGGTTTATTTTTTATTTTTATTTTTATTTTATTTTATTCGGAACAACAAACAATTACATAATGATAAATACATACAATGTTACTTAAAAGCTAACAATTATGTAATCAACAACGTTATTCACAGAATACATAAAGATATTAATGCGCTCTAAAGGAAAAAAAAAAAAAAACTTATACAAAACAAAATGCAAAAGAAAAAAAAAAGAATATTATAGCAACGATTCAAATATTAAGTATTTATAAGGGAAGTGAACAAATAGTAGATTAAGATGTAGAAAATGAGGACTGTGAAGATGAGATGTCTAGTTCATTAATCGCTTTGAGGGCAGAATTTCGAAACGTTCTGGTAGGTAAAGAAAATATATCGATGTCAAGAAAATAAGTATTGTAGTTTTCAGCCAGACGTCGTAATGGTGCTCGTACCCCAGCATTTGTTCGACATGCCCTCACGGCAAACAATGGTTGCTTACGAACTGAGCGTATATGCGCTCCTCTGGGAACCAAATAACATATCTTATTGCAGATCTCAGTACAGTCATATGAATTCTTACAGAGGTCATATAAAAATGTGGTTTCTAGCAATATTCGCCGGCTGGAGAGTTTCATGAGACTGTACTTTCTCAACAAATCTACATAGGACCCAGAGGAGCGAAAGCATTTGTAGTGAACAGATTTCAAAAATTTTTTCTGTACCTTTTCGACACAATCAGAATATTTAAGATAAAGGGGATTCCACACCACAACTGCATACTCAAGCTGTGATCTAATTAGGGTTTTGTATAGATGCAAGTAAGTTTGGGGGCGAACGAATTTAGTGGCTGATCTCATAACAAAACCGTACATGCGCCAGGCTTTGTTGACAATAGTGTAGATATGTTCGTCCAGATGAAGCTTACTATCTATAATTACACCAAGATCGCGGACCTTGCTCACTCTATTTAAAGGTGTACCATTTAGAGTGTATTGGTATGCTATGATGTTTCTGTTCTTAGTAATACTCATACAGCAACACTTCGAAACACTAAGTTTTAGTTTGTTATTCACACAATATTCGACAAATCTATTTAAATCACACTGTAACAAACGACAATCATTAGTTGTTTTGATCGGCCTAAATACTTTTAAATCATCTGCATATAAAAGGAATTTTGAATTTTGGAAGCAGTTGCCTATATCGTTTATAAATAATATGAATAAAAGTGGTCCCAAAATTGATCCTTGTGGAACACCGGACGTCACAACTATACTGGCAGATTGGTAGCCGTTTACTACCACTCGCTGCGTTCTTTTGGAAATGTACGAAGCAAACCATCTCAGCAAGTTTCCTCGAATACCATTAAATGCGATTTTCTTTAGAAGCAGCTCGTGGTCTACTTTATCAAAGGCCTTTTGAAAATCGGTGTAGAGTGAGTCAACCTGAGTACCGGTGTCCATTTGATTAAACATGTAATCCGAGTAAGCTACTAGATTTGTCGTAGTGGACCTTTTTCTAACAAAACCGTGTTGTTGTGGAACGATAACAGTATGAAGAAGAGGGTACAATTCATTATGAACAAGTCGTTCAAATAGTTTCGATAACGCCGGTAAAATTGAAATTGGGCGATAATTTTCCACGTTATCCCTAGGGCCAGTCTTATAAACTGGTGTTACGTTGGCTTGTTTCCAAACATCAGGGAAAACTCCTTCCGATAAGGATCGATTAAATATAGTTAGTAGTGGCACACATATATACTTAGCAGTCTTTTTAAGAAATATAACAGGGAGCTCATCAGGACCTGGTCCCTTTGAGCTGTCTAGGGAGTCGAGGTTCCTTAATACCTGATCCACAGTAAATTCGATTTTATCTAGTATTAGGCAGTTTTCTGAACAGTTCAAGTTAGAACTTAAGTCACCAGTCAATGTAGAAGGCTCGTACACAGACCTGAAGAAATCCGAGAAAAGGTTGCAGATTTCGCTTGGTTCACTCGAATACTGATCATTTAAATGCACAGTTGCGGGAATACCTTTTGTCGATTTCCGGCTGGAGACAAATTTCCAGAAATAATTGACGTTAACTTTTATACTATCTTCTACAGTGTTCATATATCTAATGTAGCATCTTCTGCACTCAACTTGAAAGCGAGATCTATAAATTGAAAATTGTTCGTAATCTGCTAAATTCTTATATTTTTTCCATTTTATCCAAGCTTTAGACTTATTTTTAAATATGTGTATAAGAGCCGGTGAAAACCAAACCGGAAATCGTAAGGGTTTTATGGTCCTTAAAGGTACATGTGTTTTGATTACACGAAAAATTAAATTGTAAAACACATTTAAAGAATCATTTGTAGATAGATCGTGAAGGGAAGATTCCCAGTCAATTTCTGATAAATCATGATTAATAATGTCATAATCGGCCTTGAAATAATTGTACCTTTTTACTATATTTCTTGCCATTCTGCTGTGTATTATTTGAAAGGGAATTAAAATATAAAATGGTGGATGATATTGGTCAGCGGGTAATAGTAAATCGTTGGTTTCACAAACCGTGCAGTCAGAATCACTGATAAAAAGATCAAGGATATTACCACGACTGTTTTTAATTGTATTGTATTGGAATGCACTATGAGTTGACAGAAAATTACTTAAAATTATGCTAACGGGAGAATTATTACTACTTCCGCTAATCTGGTCAAATGTTGAATGCTCTCTACTATCAGTGTGCCAGTTTATAGCGGGTAAATTATAATCGCCAATAAGATAGAAATGCTCAACGTTAGCATTTTCGAGGTAGGTATCTAACATTTCAAAATAAGTAATATATACACAATCTGGGGTTTTAGGTGGCACGTAAATTGCACTTATTACATGTTTATGACTGCCTGTGGTTGGTATTTGTAACATCACATGTTCGATATCAGTATGAAGATACGTGGGAGGATCAATCCTCGATGAGTGTAAAGACTTCAAAACTGCTACCAGGGTTCCCCCCCCTTCCTTCTTACCTGTGGCGTTGCGATCTCGATCAGACCTGTGCACAACGTAGCGGTCATCGATGAACTCAGCATCCAATATCTCCGGCGTCAGCCATGTTTCAGTGAGCACAATGGCATCGTAACAATTTGCTAATATATTAATGTATAACATATGCAGTTTGGTGCGGATCCCCCTACAGTTCTGATAGTAAATGGTCAAAGATTGATTATCCACTACGTACAAAAGAAAATCTACTAATTACTGTATACGACGTCAGAACAAAAATGTCAACAAGTAAACTGCCCAGTGCGTTAGCAACATAAAATAGTAAATACAGACAGCACAAAAGTTTACACGTTAAACATCCACTAGTACTTGACGCTAGATACAATAACAGATATGTGAGGGCTATATTGTGATTATAAGAATATTGTGTATGTATGGAGCAGTAGTAAAAATATACGCATGAATTAGATAGCTTAATATTAGCTGGGTTGACAAGAATATGTGTCACGTGGGGGAAATCAACCAGCACCGTGTAAATATGGTTGGAACCAGCAGAGCAATCAATGAACTCAGACAGTAATGATATTATTGTCAGAAACATCTCAATCATAGGAATAAAATACAAAATCATGCATAAGAAATACAGAGCAATAGAGTGAAGAAAAGCAGGGTGTAGAAGTACAAAACTGTTGATGTGAGCCAAACTAACATTCAGAATTAGTGGGCCCTGCTGGGGAAGAACCAGCCGGACTAGGTTTAATTTTTCCCACGTCCTGTGCAGATTTAATGGCAAACGCTCGAGCCCCTTCTTTTTCTCTAACAAGAATGGTACCATTCTTAACCCATACAAACTTGAATTTGTGTTTAGCGGCTGCTTCTCGGCATTCCCGAAACAACTGCTTATTTTTGAGGGTCAAATGCTCATGAACGTAAATAGGCAACGCTGAGTTTGAAAATCCAAGTGATTCTGCGGTTAAGCCCTTAGATAGTCTGCAAGCGCTGAGCATATTGTCTCTAAATATTCGAGAATTAAACTTCACAATAATATTTTTGGGCTTGTCACTCTTTGGGTGAGCGTGTTGAACGCGATGTATGGCCACTATATCGTTCTTATTTATTTTAAAATTAATTTTCGAGCTTATGTTTTCCAGAAGTATAATCAAGTTCTCATCTCGCCTTTCTGGCACGTTACAGAGTTCGATATTACAACTTCGGGCATTTTGCTCCATGTTATCTATTTTAGCAACGAGATTAAGTACTGTATCCTGTAAGTTTAATAAATGTTTATTTTCTTTCTCCAAATTATCAATTCGTTTCTGAATGTCGGTTTGCTCATCCATGGTATGCTGCACCGACTTACTTATATCCATAATATCTTGAGACAGTGCCTTATGCTTCTCATCCTGGTGTTTAATGCTCTCCCTGATGGACAACTGTTCTGAACGGAGCAAACTTATATCACTTTTGATATCTGTGGTAGTGTTAGCAAGTGTGGTTAATTCTGCTTTAATATTCACAACATTATCTGTTATGACCGACAATCTTGCATCCATGTCACGTCGCCAATCGCTTAAGGTATTTTTAAGCTCAAGTGACAATGTACTAAACGCCGCTGAAAACTCTGATTCTGGTTGTTTGCGTTTGCGTGAAGTGACATTTTGCTCTTCATTTCCTATAGGCGTTTTGCTATCGGTGTCTGAGGAACACTTAATTTTTGTATCAGGAGAACGCAACACCGACATGTTATACTGTTAATTTTATACACATGTCACTAAAAAATTTTATGGTATTTTATACTTTATCAATTCTTTCCAAATATGTCAATAAACAATCCAATACGGGTGCTGAGACGTACTTCATAAACGAGCCGATAAGTCACCGAAACCAGTTTCTTTCTTCAATGTTCGTTAGCTCGCTCGATGTGTCACTCGGTGATGTATCACACTGCTATCGCCCTTACGCCGGCAGCGTAACGGCGATGTCTCCGTGCACTTGATGCGCCGCTTAATGAACCACACAGTGATTTGCACTTTGTTAAACGTAAATTATTTGTTTAATTATTGTTGTTTTGTCACTTTTTACTGCTGGTTTATTTGTGAAAAGTTGAGTTAGATGTTAGTTTAATGTTTATATAACTGGACACAACTAGTTTAAATCACTTAAACAATTTTAAATAATTATTATAGAAGACAGATGCAATCAACGAACTATTACCGTCAAGCGCGTTTACGAAGAATGTTTGTTGTTGAATGTTTTTGAATGGTTTATACGTAAAAAAATGTATGGTTACACAGGATTTATTCAAATTATTCATGACATAACTTTACACAGTGATTATTAGTAAAGGCATAAGAGAATACTTTTTGAAATTCTACCCTTTAGGCGGTAAAAGAAAGGGGTAAAAGAAAGGGGTGAAAGTTTGTATGAAAATGGGTGGGAGAAGCAGAAGCACAGTAAAAAATTAATTAAATTGTAGTAAAACGGTTCACTCTGTAGTCAGAAATTAACGTGGGGGGACATCAACAAATGTAAAGTCACGGTCTGAAAAGGTTTACCAATTTTGAAAGTACATTCTTTATCACACTTTTTTCATTAATATCTAAAATGCCATATCATGTGACTTGTTACCTTTTAGAAGTTATTATGCAAAATGATACAACGAGAATAACAAAGACGTTACTAAGCAACGGCGACGGCTTAGCCATGTTTCGTCTCTATCGTGCACTTGACGTTTGGCAGTTGTGTAACAGTGACAGGTATAGTGCCAAAGTAAGTGCTTTGAAACTCTTTCCTTAATTTGTTGAATTGACATTTGTCAAAAAATATCGTTTGAACGTCGTCTAAACAAGAGTAAAATTTTACGAAATATTTTTTTTCATATCGAAATAAAATGGCAAGTTTAACCCTGGAACAAGGGACAATCTTTGAACATGGACATAGTTTTATATCATTAGTGCCTTATCACGAAATTCATTATAACTATTGTGATTTACTGTGAGGTTTGAATAAGATGTCACGGCGAAGAAGACCAAATAATAGATCATGGAAATGATTCAGGAAGAAGTGATGATGCCTACTACGAGATAGATCACGCTGTGCTAGAGTGATACCAGAAATACTGATCTATGCGCTTGTCTTGTTGCATCTATGCACTGGTCGTAACTGCGGAGTAATGTTATACTTGATATTGAATAAAGATTTTTTAAGATTTGATTTATTATTTCCTTATATTCTTATTTAAAAAAACTGAATTGGTCGTAGCTGTGGATCCGTACTAGTTCATACTACTATTATAATTGCGAAAGTAACTGTCTGTCTGTCTCGCTTTCGCGCCAAAACTACCGAAACGATTTGTAAATGAAATTTGGTACAGAGTTAGTCTATAGCCTGAGCAAGGGCATAGGAAAGTCTTTTATTTAATTTCAAGGGAACGGGAACTACGCGGGTAAAACCGCGGGGGTCAGATAGTATTTACCAAAGATTTTATTCAGTGCTATTTTTCTTCATATTCTTATTCAAAAAACTAAATTAGTCAGCGGAGTGATGTTATACCAGATTTTGAATAAAGATTTTTTTTAACTTTAATTTATTATTTCTTCATATTCTTATTTAAAAAATAATGTTTTTCAAAGTAGGTTTTCTGTATATCAAACCTTTTTAGTAGTCAGTCCATCACCTAAAGCGATTGATTGTCATATCATTAGAAAAAAATAATCTATGATCAATCAAATTATCATGAAATAGACATTTAGAACTTGTGACCTTAATGTGTGCATGCAATTGTGATCCTTATGGTGGTAACCACTTTCAGACCGCGACTGTACATTGTCACCTGCATCGTGCACTGGCGTAGTGCATCTATTTATAAATATAATATGTCTATTTCCATTCATATGACGCAATTAACAATACAAAAAATTTCGTATGATAATATAATATCTTTTGAAGTAAATAAATCTTTAATTATTTATTTCAAAAGATTTATCATACGATTTTTTTCCCGCTCAATCTACCGACCTGACAGCTTTCAAAATATTGACTATTCATATTCAGTGACAGCTGTCATTGTCATTCTCATCACTGTTACCAGAAAAACAATTGAAGAAAAGTTTATTTGTATGTGGCAATATTACAAAGTAGCGTGGGATAACGATGGACATATTGCGTATTCGTGCACTGACGCCGAGCGTCTATTTTTAGATGTGTACTGCAACATTGTTGTTCATAGGTATTTGAGCTGAATTGAGGTTTATTCAATTAGTATTTTTGCACTGCGCACTGTGACAAATTAATACAGAATTTGTATTAAAAATGTGATCAGATCTTACGTTTTGACATGATTTTATTGTGGTCATGGGGTTATGACCCCAATGGCCAGTGTCTAGGTGGGCCATAGATAATTTAGTCCGCGAATTATTGTACTATCTTGATTTCGACTATGTGGCCCCAGAATTAAATACCTACTTGAGGACAGAATTTTTGCTCAGAATGACAAGCAAAAATACTGGCTTTAAGAAACAAAGAACACAAGAAGACGCCACGGCTTCTTTATTTAAATTCTGGTCCCTGGTTGGTTTACCTTATAAACGTATTTACTTTTTAAATTCGCGAGCCAGTAATGAAAGTTGAAACCCAACACACCTGTCCTTGTCACACGTCGTAGAATAAAATGAGATAGAGTATAAGTTTGTACTTTGTATGCAACCGTAGGCGGGAAAGTCATTTATGATAAGCCGCGAGTGCCGCGACCTGTCGGGGACGTACAATCTAGATTTTGTAAACAAAAAGTATCTAGGCACTTGAAATGCGTTTTTCAATCTAGCAATTTGAATGATATGATTGTATTTAATTGCAAAATTAAAGGTCCAGACAAATTGATCTGTTTAAAGTAAATGATTGCACGTGATTCGAGACACAATAGAAAGACAATAGCAGCGCGACAGCCGGCTGTCGCTTGGTCGTCGAGAGGTTAAACAATTTAAGCGTGATTAAAAACATGGCCACTAGAAATGTTGGCGCATCGATTTGACAGGGCTAAACTAATTTACCTTCTGTCCTTTTCTTAATAAAATGAAAAGAAAGAGAGCACTTAACTTAAATTTAGTTAACAAGGGAATCGGCACCGTTACCTAGGTCAAAGTATACGAGTACGTGCTAAAACTAACATACCTACTCAAAAAAATCGAACATCTCCTTTTTTGCACTTATTACTTTAAATGTCATTCATTCGAGCCAGATGCCATGTTAGCTCGCACGGATAGTATATGCATATTTTCATTTATGAAGTTACGGACGGAAAACACTTGTATTTATCTGTTATTTGTACCACAGCGTAACCACGCGTTACCGGCGTGTTATCAAGAAACAAGGTCGGTCACACACTGTACTATCGAGCGTCTGCCTACAAACTAATTGCGATATAATATAATAGACGTTACTAAGCACGACTTTTGGTTAGCCAATGATGTTATAAGTAAAAAAGTGTTGATAGGTTATATGCAGTCAAAAAGTAGCACATTAAAAGTTTGCCAATTGACCAACATGATACTGAGTATCACGTTGACATTTGACGTTTATCTCTTTTTCACTCGCACTACTTCAATCATGTCATCCTACTTTGACGTGTAATGTATGTGTGCGTTAGTGTGCCGTTTTTGAAGATAGAAATTCTTTTGGGTAACCTATCTACACTTTTTTACTTATAACATCATTGGGGTTAGCCATGGTCCTGTCTCTACCAGACACTTGACGTTTGGCAGTTGTGTAACAGTGACAGGTATGCCAAAGTCAGTGCGACTATAAAAGTCTATGTATCCCGCCATAAATGTGAGCGGGAAAATCGCAACGACAATTAAATCTGTTGATGTTGGCTACGTTTTAGAGTTGAATTGGTTATCTTTATATTCTGTTAATGGCTTTAAATTAATAGTAATGTTTTTAGAAATCGGTGAACAATAAGTTTAGAACGAAGTTTCAACTTTGGATTGGATAGGTTTGAACAAGCTTGGTGATAAATAAATACAATAACTAAAGGGGTAAACTAGGTTGCGGAATGTTGCGGAATGAAGGAACATCAGGGGGTTGTAGTCAGTAAAGTCTGACACGCCCTTCCGCCGCACCCAGGACGGGAGCAGTCATTTGATGATTTCCTACTCCCCAAAAAAAAGGGGGACTAGAGGATAAAATTTTGTATAGAAATGGGCGCCCGGCGCAGAAAATGCCCAGACACAAAAAAAACCCCCCGTGATAAGTTAGTCCAATATGTGTGTCTGTCTGTATGCCAGTCTGTCGCATCGTAGCTCTAACGGCTCAAACCGATTTTTCTAGCGATAGTACTAAAACACGTTCCAACTAAATCGCTTCTGTTTAGCCGTTTCGAAGTCATTTGTTAGTAACAGTCGTGATCTTATTATCTTTGGAGGAGGTGTATTTAATATTTTCAATTTACACATGTTAATATTTGTTTACCAACAGACTCTTGTTAGTTCAAGCAAGTAATCTGTGGTTCAAGTCGGGCTATTCGCTTCAATTCGCTCGCATTAAGGGCACAACACAGTCGCAAGTCGCAATGTCGCCCAACGTGCAGCCAGCCTAAAGCCAGTTTGCAAAGCTGCACTGCGGGAGTAATTCGATCAAGATTATGTATCTTGACGTTGGTCAGGTTTCTTAGTAGACATTTTCTCCTTTTTGACGCGCGTTGAGTTAATTTCCTATTAACTGGTTGAAGCGGTATTGCCGTCTATATTCTGGTTGTTACTTGGCCTATATAGTTTTATCCTCATTTTACTATTGACAATTTTTTCTCTAATGTAATAATTGTCGTGGTAATAAGGTGGGGCTAACATGTAGAAGAATTGTTAGAAACTTGGCAAATCATTGGTAACTTTGACCTCTGAGGTGGTTTCGGATATTTCTTTTCAAAGTAAAACCTGCCCCATTGTTCGGTTGAAATAAGCAAAAACTATGTAAAAGTGTTATATTTAACTAACTTACAAAACCACCATACCCCATGCCATGATAAAATATTGAAGTGGGTTCACTGATAATTTTAAACTCAAATACGGATAGCCAATGATATTATTAGTAACAAAAGGTGTAGATAGGTTACCTAAATGAAACTCTATCTTCAAAAACGGCACACTAACGCACACATACATTACACGTCAAAGTAGGATGACATGATTGAAGTAGTGCGCGAGTGAAAGAGATAAACGTCAAATGTCAACGCGATACTTAGTATCATGTTGGTCAAATGGCAAACTTTTAAAGTGCCACTTTTTGACAGCATATAACCTATACTTTTTTACTTATAATATGCATTAGCCTTTGCTGCCTTTGGCCCCTGATTGGCTCCATTATTTACTTTGGGCTTCGACTTTGATCCTTTCTGATTTTAAAGGTGGACTATGAAGAGGAGAGGAAGGCTGAAAAAGATGCAATGTGTGTAGAATAAAAAGAAGAAGTGAGTGATAGTACGACGTGAGGAAAACGTGTTTTGCCGGCGCCGTCCTCGTATTCAATGGGATAAATACAGAATTACAAATGAGTCACTCTTACAATCCAGTGTGTTGTCCGGTTCCCAAACTTATTTTGCACCAGCGGTCCCCTGCGGTTTCATCCGCGTTTGTTTTCTGTTACATTCACGTAGTCCATACTAATATTATAAATGCGAAAGTAACTCTATCTCTTCATCACGCCTAAACCACTGAACCGATTTGAATGAAATTTGGTACAGATATAGTCTGAGACCTGATAAAAGACATACGATAGTTTTCATCCCGGAAATCCCCCGGGAACGGGAACTATTATTCCACGCGAAGTCGCAAAAGCTAGTAGCCTATTATAAATAAACCTCCTCGATAAACGGGCTATCTATCTAAGGGTCAGTTAGATACAGAATAGATATCTAATTTACCCCTTGAAACCATTTAAACTTTCCACTAATTTTATTGCGGAAACAAGATAGTTGAAGTGACCGAAGTCCGGAAAGAGATTCATGGTTCCCCAAGTTCACTCCCGGATGCCCTGAGAAGTCTACGGAAGGTGATCTGCTTCTGGAAGGAGGTGGGCTGGCTGGAGTAGCGGCCGCCGTGGCTCACGTACAATGGTCCTATTTAAGAGGACTAAGTGCGGAAACCAAACCTCTCAGAGGGAGGCCCATGATGAAGATGAAGAAGATAGTTGAATCATTTCTCCAGACTCGTCGAGCTTCATTGCTCATCGCTTTTCTAATGGACTCCACTATTGATTCTGGCTTTCAGGAGTTGTAGTGGTTAGGAAGTGGTCTGAATTCTTGGAAGATAAGAGACCACAGCCACTTTGTCGTACTTTGAGAAATGCTGAATATTATGGTTCGTCGTGTCATTGGGGAAAGCCAGGAATGACAGTGACTAGTCGCTTAGAAACATTGTTAAGTCCTGACGTCTCTAAAAGGCCCGAGTCACACCGGAATGGCAGCGGCCGGCAGCGGCGCGGCGAGCACCTTCAGTGTGAAATAATTTTAAACTTTAACTACATACTTAAAAGACTTATAATCGCTTGAAAAGGTCGCGAGGCTGCCAGCGGCCGTCAGCGGCCGCCCGCCTCTTGTTTCTAGCGACGCTGGCGACCGCTGGCGGCCTCGCGGCGCCGCGGGCGGCCGCTGCCAGCCGCTGCCATTCCGGTGTGACTCGGGCCTTAGGCTTATTACAAACATATTTAGAGGCCTCCTCACTCTCCTTCCATTTCCCTCTGTATAAGACTGTTTGGGATTTCATTTAACCTTTCGACGACCAAGCGACAGCTGGCTGCCGGGCTGCTTTTGTCTTTCTATTGTGTCTCGAATCACGCTGCTGCCTGGCTGTCGCTTGGTCGGTTAAAGGTCTTCCGAAGAGTTAATTATGTAATAAACAATTAACCTCCTTTGTAAATCGCCCAGACAATGAAAGAAGAAAGGACCACGACTACAATTTCATATTTTTGTCCTAAATTAATTCTTGTAGATCCTGTTCTTCATACTTTATCTGCGCGTCCACGACTGAATCTATCTATAGGAACTTCCTCCTCAAAAATTATTTGCGCTCGTGATTGAATCGTGGCTACTGTACTTACTTTTTGGGTACCGATGACGTCATAACGCCTGATAAGCATGCCATAATATTTACCAATTTAAAATTTGGTAAGATGGGGAATAACCGAATAATATTTTTATATCAATGCGCTCATTGAATTTGGCTTTAATGGCCTTGTAAGATGGTTGTAAAATTGGACGGTTGGGCCTACTAAGTGGTCTAGACTCTTTGCTAAACTGGTTCGTGTCAATCGACTGTCTCTTTTGAAAATAAATGATGTCATCTGTAAATGCCATTCGATTATAATCATTGTATCCAATGATATTATAAGTAAAAAAGTGTAGATAGGCTGTATGCAGTCAAAAAGTGGCACTTTAAAAGTTTGCTATTTGACCAACATGATACTGAGTATCGCGTTGACATTTGACGTTATCTCTTTTTCACTTGCACTACTTCAATCATGCCATCCTACTTTGACGTGTAATGTATGTGTGCGTTAGTGTGCCGATTTTGAAGATAGAATTTCGTTTGGGTCACCTATCTACACCTTTTTACTTAAATAATATCCAGGGCCGTCTTTACCAGGGGGTGCAAAGGGTGCGGTGCACCCGGGCGCAGAGCGCCCGGGGGCGCCTGTTGAGCGCTGATTTTTTGGATATTTCATTGAACTTATTGTTATTGTTACTTACGACAATATGTACGCGCAAGCAAAAAAAATAGTCATCAACAATTAAGTATTTTTTTTCTTTTATTATACTTTCGGCGCTTGTTATTGACTTGATCGAAATTCAAATTATCTTACGTATTTTTGCAATTTGCAGCTCAGTGTCTAGGGCCCGTATTAATAGACGTCGCTCAACTCCGAGACGCTCTCAAGTCTCTTGCTATCCTTGTCATTCTAAAGGGAAAAAATAAGGACAGCAATAAACTTGAGAGCATCTCAGAGTTGAGTGACGTCTATTAATACGGGCCTAGGTGTATGTTGATATAGAATGATTTGCGACTGTAATAGGCCATTAGTTACAGAATTATAATCATTAGAATCATCAAAACAGCTCTCAAAGAGCTCTCGTATAACGCGATTGATTGCCTATTTCATGAAAAAGCCATTCAGTAGCGTTCTGTGCACTCCGAGGGTTGTTGCTTTTTATTAATAATAATGTCACTGCATTGAATGCCCCCAGCGTACGCCCTCCTCCGACGCCCGGTGCGCCTGCTGCGGATTGGGAGAGAAGTAGAAATCTCTCTCTCTCTTTTCGCAGCTTACTTCTGCGCGATAACATTTTCGCAAAAGGAGACCACTAGCTGCGTCCCAGGACTCTGCGCTGCCGGCCATTGAACTGACTACGGCCGGCAGCGACAGGTCCGGCTCCCTGCTAATGAGACACAAGTACCTCCCGAAGCAACTATGCCCCGAAAGCACCTGCGTCACCCGAAACGTCAGGAAGCCATGCCGTCTCCAGAGCCAATCGTCGAGCACTGGTTGGATCGCTTCGATGGTGATGAGGACGGCGGTAAGGCGTGAAAGCCTGTCCCGCCATTCCGCTACCAGAACCTCGCGAAGCTGCGACCGACGCAGCTCTATCTCCCGTTGCATCTGTCGCTGTCCTCGGCTTCGCGCCCGGTACAGTGACGCGAGCACCTTAGCATCCAAGCCCCATAGCGGGGATCAGGCCAGTGCACAAGGGGCCTCGTAGGAGATCGTGGCATATCCCCTAAGGTGCTGGCCGTCAGGTCAGCCGACCAGATTGGGGCCCCATACAGAGCCGCCTACAGGTGGTGCTCGGGCCCCCCAGATTGGGAAGCAGTGTTGTCAGCGCACCGGCCGCGTATAACAGCTTAGGCGCCAGCCGTCGGAAGTGGGGGCCGCAATCCCTGCGGCTGTCGAGCACCAATCCTAGATACTTCATGGTATACTCGACAGCGATACGGGCTCCGCCGACCATGATGTGAGAACCAGGAGGCGGCGTACGCCGGGGGCCATAAAAAACCATGGCATGGCCTCCGACTTGTTGAGAGCCACCTCCAGGCCCAGGCGCCGTATGCGGCTCACAACCTGCGAGACCGCAGCCATTGCTAGCAACGCTGCTTCCCTGTGCGAGCTGCCACAAACAGAGAACTAACCTAACCTAGCAAAATTTGGTTAACCATTTTAGTAGGCAAAAATATTTTTTGGTGATCATTTAAATTATGTCCAGGATGTCGTGATGGCCCGGTGGATAAGGCTTCTTGTGAAAGAGGTTGCCCGTTGCGGGTTCGAATCCGGGCAAGTACCAATGTGACTTTTTCAATTCATATGTACTTTCTAAAGTTTATCTTGGACATCACTGACATCCCATGGCTCGGAAAGCACGTAAAGCCATTGGTCCCGGTTGTCATTCCTAAAACTTCGACAGTCGTTACGGAGCCAGAAAATCTGACCAGTCTAACCAAGGGGTATTCGTGTCGCCCAGTAACTGGGTTATGGAGGTCTGATAGGCAGTCTCTCCACGTACAACACTGATATCCAGCTGAATCCGGTTAGGCAGAAAGCCGACCTCAAGATATTTGGGAATGGGCACGCCGTGATAGCGGCGGTAAGGCCGTTCTTTGAGGAGTGGCTGGAGAGGCGCCACGGCGCTCTCACGTTTCGCTTGACACAGGTCCTCACCGGACATGGTCAGTTCGGGAGGTTCCTGTGTCGGATTCGACCACTGCAGCAACGGTCGCCTGGAGGACACGGTCGAGCACACGGTGGAGGTGTGCCGCGCATGGGCGGAGCATCGACGTGTCCTCGTAGAGGCAATCGGCGGCGGTGACCTCTCGCGCCCGGCGCTGGTTCAGGCCATGCTTCGGGGCGAGACGGAATGGGATGTCGTCGCCTCCTTCTGCGAAGCAGTTATGCTAGTGAAGGAAGCGGCGGCGCGCGAGAGGCAACGATGAGCCTCTCGCCCCGGACTAAGACCCAGGCGAAGACGTCGAGAGTCGCAAGACGACTACCGACCACCGTAGGCGCGGTTCTGCGGATGGCGAGCGATGAAGTCAGCACTGGAAGGGGCCAACAGGGTCACGCCTGCCGTGGGTTTTAGTCAGTAAGAGTCTGACACGCCCTCCCGCCGCACCCAGGACGGGAGCAGTCCTTTGATGATTTCCCACTCACCAAAAAAAAAAAGATAGTTGGGATAAGGCTAGGATGATTTAAATTATGTCCAAAAAAAACGAGCGCGCAGGCTGAGTCCCGCACCCCGGCGCAGAATAGGCTTAAGACGGCCCTGATAATATCATTGGGTACAAGAGTCAGAAAATGATCGTTGTAAGGTCAACTAGTTACGTAACAAAATAAATAAATTAGTGACACCGTGTGTATAGCTTTAGATATAAAATTTAGGACAAAACAATTAATAAATCGTTTGTCACGCGCACTAATTAGTGTTAGGTTCTAGATATATTTAATTAATTTTGTTAGCTGGTTAAAATAGGCAACAGGATGTGTTACAAACTGGGTTTCTAATTTTTTTATGGCTAGATAAATTAATATATTGAGTCTGTTTGAATTTGTCCACTATACAACCGCTACTTTTCGAAAATGGAATGCCTAAATTCGACTACAAACCTATAAAAAAAGCTAATGGACATTTTATACAAATCGTATTTAGATTTATTTGTACTGTTGTACAGCCAATCGGAGACGGCACGGTCAAAGAACCTAACATAATAAAAAAATAAAAAATAAACATTGATGACAAAACAAGATGGCGCCTTTCAAAATTGACAGCTGCAAAAAAAGTCACGACATTTCTCGGTTTGATAACCTACGGCCTACGGTTTTGTTGACTTCGTTTTAATGTAAAAAATTGTGTAATTCCTAAAGCTTAAGCCTATTCTTAGTTTTGAAATCGTTCACATTCTAGTCCTGGCTTCATTTTTCTAGAAGACTGCTATCCATTTGACTGGCCTGGGGGCCTATCACAAACCCATAAAGCAGTATTATTTTAAACATTCTTACTTTAAACGTCTAATGGTTAGTTGATCCTGCCCCCGTACCATGACGTTTAAAGTAAGATTGTTTTATTCCTGTTCAGGAGTGTGCAAGTGACAGCGTTAGACACGTTGTCTAGCGCCGTCTCTTTCCCACTGAAAGTAATATCAAAGTAATACTGCTATAAGGGCTTGTGGTACGCCCCCTGACTGCTAAGCCGCTGCAATTGATGTGTTTTGTCTAGGTGTAATATATTCATAACTAGCTTCTGCCCGCGGCTTCGCTCGCGTTAGAAAAAGACAAAAAGTAGCCTATGTTACGCTCCATCCCTTCAACTATCTCCACTTAAAAAATCACGTCAATCCGTCGCTCCGTTTTGCCGTAAAAGAAAGACAAACAGACAGACAGACAAACAGACAGATAGACAGACACACTTTCCCATTTATAATATTAGTATGGATGTCCTGATTACCTTGTACTATACAAGTGCTGTCTGTTTGGGATCAGTTAAGGTCATGAGTTATCCTAAAATATTTTTTTTTTACTTATTATTTTCATATTGTTCTTTTTAACCGACTTCTAAAAAAAGGAGGAGGTTCTCAATTCGGATGTTTGTATTTTTTACCGACTTCACAAAAAGGAGGAGGTACTATGTACGGCTGTTTGTATGTTTTTTTTTTTTTTTGTATGTTTGTTCATCGATTACTCCGTCAATTGTCAACGGATTTTGATGGTTTTTTTTTTGTTTGATAAGTCATGATTCAGGGGTGGTCCCATATAAATTTTGTGGCGATCGGTTTAGTGCTTCTTGAAAAATTCACCAAGAACCAAAAAAAATTGACGAAATTTTCATAGACGATGTGTGCTTTGTCTTCAAGTTTCTATTTTCGTTTTATAAGATTGTTAGTAGTTTTATTTTGAAAATAAATTACTTTGAAAGATACTATACACAATCAAACATTGGGAGTCGACACTAAAAAGTAATAAATAAAAAACTTTTTTCAAAAAAAAATAACCGCCTTAAAAAACTAAAAACCCAATAATAACTAAAATTTCGGAAGTCGGTGGTTTCTCTTCTGTCATTCAATTTGTGTTGCCACCGACTTCCGAAATTTTAGTTATTATTGGGTTTTTAGTTTTTGAAGGCGGTTATTTTTTTTTGAAAAAATTTTTTTTTTATGTTTGTTCGCGCATATCTCCGTCGTTTACCAACCGATTTGAACAATTATTTTTTTGTTTATAAGGGTAGACTCCCCACATGGTCCCATTGTCATCAGGTCCAGGATCTGATGAGATGGTACCATTTCGAAATCGAGGGAACTCCTCAATTATTATAGAAAAACGTACATTTTTATTTTGAAAGTTACTCTAAAACGTAGTCAGACATGACTCCAACTAAAATGTAAAAAATAAAAAGCTTTTTCCAAAAAAAAGTGGCTCCTCTTCTGCCGGTCGATTTGATGTGTTGCCACCGACTTCCAAAATAGTTATTTTTGTGCTTTTAGTTTTTGAAGTCGGTTATCTTTTTTTTGGAAAAAGCTTTATTTTAGCTTAGACATAATTTTGTAAATAAAACAATTGAAAACAGATTCACTACAAAGCCATAGACTAAACAGCTAAACTGTACTATAAATAAGTAACTTTTTACTCGGCTAAACATAGACCAAATGTTTGCAACAAAAAAAAACAGTGTCTGAATTTATAAAGATATTGCACTGTCATTAACTAACTAACGCGTTGATTACAGCTTACCAAATCGCGAATAAATTGATTAAAGACCTTGCAAAAAGCTATCGACATCTTTACTAATTAACAAACGAGACTCATTTTGAAAAATGCTAATTTGACAACTGCAACCAATGATGTTATAAGTAAAAAAGTGTAGATAGGTTACCCAAACGAAATTCTATCTTCAAAAACGGCACACTAACGCACACATACATTACGCGTCAAAGTAGGATGACATGATTGAAGTAGTGCGAGTGAAAAAGAGATAAACGTCAAATGTCAACGCGATACTTCAACACAATTGAAAGACAATAGCAGGGGGACAACCCGCTGTCGCTTGCCCGTTAAAACGTTATGTAATGTTTATGCTATAATAGCGCTAATTAATGCATTATTTTTGTATGCCATTATTTATGTAACTAGCGCACTAGAAAAGGATATCCTTTTTGAGACTTTTTACCTGTCTCTTAAATAAAAATTCTGATTCCTATGGTAAAATAGGTTATGTGGGTCAAAATTTATTTTTTGTATGTTATACGGGTAATTAAAAAACTGTGTATTCAATCCTTAAGTAAATTATGCAGGTATGATGATAACTTGTCAATGGTTAGAGTTACTATGCTTCAGTGAGTTAGAAGTTAAAATACTCGAGCCTCGAGCCCATACGGTTGCCATTTTTTAAGCAAATAGAATATTTTAAACTTATTTTCTAAAGTAAAAACAAGTAAAAAACAACATCTGAAATTGGCTTAAAGCTTTTCGAAGCTGCAACAAAAACTAAACCTAAAAGTAACTGACTGATGCAATTCAATTCGTTCCGTTACACGCAAAAACTTTGCAGTTTATTTTCGTAAACTGTTTAAAGTTTTACAGTCAAAATGTAGGAAGTGTAGAGCGGGCTTTAGAATGTGTTTTTTTAATCTAGGTACTATATAACTCTATGGTATGACCTAAGAGCAGGGAAGTAGAAAGTACTAGAAACCTTTAACTCTGTACGATTGGAAAAAACTCCAACATAAATAACAGTAAAACGCGTCAGATTAGAAAGATAATAATCTTGCATGATCCACCAATTAGATAATAGTATAAAATAATATCAAGGAAAAAGAGATAAAATTATGATAAATAAATATATTTTGCCAAATAGATCACGAATGGTGCCGAATGGTTACGTGCAAAGATAAGGTGGCTAAAAAAAGATTAAATAATGTCTCGGGATGTCTACAATACAGTTGCTTATTTTACGTAAGTATATCTTTTTTTTTAAATTTTTTTTTAAACAATCCCGCCATATTTATTTATTGTCTGAAAGCCAGAGTCTACCTATTGATGTGATTGTATGTGAGTGGAAACTCAATGAATCAAACGACTCAACTGTCTTGGATCCCACAGCGAAACATATCACAATAGAACAGCGGAGGAGTGAGAAAAAACACCATTTTAACTTCCCTCCATATCAAACAGAAGACAAAATTGGCCAATAGGCACCAACAGGAGATTCCTATGCTACATGAATCTGGCTATAATTCATTTCATTATTAAAACAAGTGTGAGTAAATTGTTGATCCCATGTGTAGGTATGTAGGAGGAAACTGATTGCAAAACTATTTATATACTTAAGCCTACAAATTACTTATAATATGTCCTACACAACTGGCCTCGTGTTGAGAATACACAAAACATAACCTCTTTGCTGTGTGTATTTTTATTGGCATCAGTCCACTTCCTTTATCATTTCATCCCGTAACGACATTAGTCTATGGTAACGACCTTTATCTACGTTTAATGACGGCTTGGGTTCTCCCAAGTAAGTATTTTTATCGTATTTTTGCCCCATAGTATTGGTTTATCTTGTGTTGACTTCACTACTGACCTGGCAGAGACTGACCTCTCAGTAATGAAACTTGTTTTATTATGATAACTGTCAGGTTTCATCAGCAATTGATCAGGTATGTTTAGACTGGGAGATAACCGAGTTGTTAAGTAAGAATTAGTTTAAATTTTAACAACATCTAGCAAGCCTACGAAAGCCTTTCTTACCGTGGTTAACGGAGAAGGTGTATGCGTTTGAGGGTAAGAGGTTGTGTGTGCCGTGGGTGCGGAATAGTTCTAATAGTTACCGCGACCCCTGAACATAAATGGCAACCGAAGGAACAAGAGTGGGTTTTAGTCAGTAAAAGTCTGTCACGGCCTCCCCAACCACTGCTACTCCTGCCCCCCTAGACAAGTGGCATTGTAGAATAGATAGCGAAACGAAAACGATTGTCAAATGTATGGGGATGTTAAATTGTTTAGCGGAAGCTTACATTTGACAATCTATTCGTTTTCGTTTTCTATTCTAAGTACAATGCCACTTGGCTAGGGGGGCAGAGCTACAATCAACATTCAAACCGAGCAATAAACTCGACGGGTCCCGATTGGAAATAATGTGAGCAGTAGTGTGAGCAAATAATGTGCAGTGATGTGAATATTCTTACTTTAATTAATAATAAATGTATTTCATTTCTTCGTAATGCGTTTTTACAGCTTATTATGTCGTATAACTTCGACTGTGCGTAAGATGCAGGGCATTTATTTACGTAATGCTAAACTTACTGCAAATTACGTGACGTAATGATAACCTTGATAAACATATAGCAAATTACGTATATATAAATTAGATAGTATTAAATGTAAAAGCTTCCCGTATTCCTTTCGCTTTTATTTTCTAAATTACGGAACGGTTTTCATGCGGTTTTTATCAATAGTTGGGAGTGATTTAGAGGAAGTGTTTCATGTAGGTATTACACATGCATATTATAGTTGAGAAACGGAGATTTCTTCTTCTTTATGGACCTCCCTCTGGGAAGTTTGGCTTCCGCAGTTAGTCTTCTTAATGATAGGTCTATTGTTCTTGAAGGCGATACTGTTTTTTGGTAAGTGTGTATTTCTTTTTTTGGTAAGCATGGATGAACCTAAACTTAGAAATGAATCCAGGTTACCATTTTTCCTATTGGCGCTGAATCCTGCACTCAAGTAATGAAACAAACAGTGGATTTAACTACGGTTTAAAATCAACTTCAACTCTTATGCCCTTACTAATAATCACTGTGTAAAGTTATGCAATGAATAAAGCCTGTGTAACCATACATTTTTTGACGTATAAACCTGTCATAACTTTATGGAGCGTTTATTAGTAAGGTAGTAAGTAAGGCGTTTAATTTTCACCTTTGTGGACTCGGTTTAAAATTTTCCCCCGTGTGCTGATTCTGATGTCACAGATAAAAAACAAAGAACGAATGAACCGATAAAACCATTCGTTGCCTGTTCTGAATACAAAATGGCGTCGCTCTTGGGATTTCTTATACGCAGTGGCGTTAAGCCAAGAATTTATAGTAAGGAAAATAAAGCCTCGCAAAAGATACCCAATGACTTAGTAATATTCAATTACATTTTTAGGTAAAGGTAAATAAACATTACCTATCCCTTTATCTGGTGATGGTATGATTTGTCGACCACTGACCAGATAAGTGAACCTCAAACATACCACAGATAAAAACAAAATCATCAGTCATCATAAGGGTCAATTCCACGTGGTACACGTACTCTTGACATATTTGACAGGGCTAGAGCTGTGTACCCGTGTACCCGTCACCGTGGCACAACTGTCAAACCGCCATAGTAAGTCTGAGACGGAAAATAGCTAAGACGAAATCGTTGCTAAGTAACAAGATAATAATAGTAGATAGTACGTACTTCTACTTTACTTCTTATACACTTCAGTCACCTTCAAGTCAAACAAAAAATATAATATCTTGATGAATTCGTCATAATTATCAGCAATTAAATTAAACAACCTACCTGAGTTTCGAATTTAGGTATGGATGGGCCTATGCCCTTAGCAATAAGGTTCTTTGTTCTGCAAACTTTGTCGCCCATCTTTGTGTTTATTTCTTAATGCCAACAAAAGGAGTACCTTGTATATCTAACTGCGCATTGAGCGGTCAAGTATTGTGACCGTTTAATAAACATATAGGACCTCTTCGCGTCTTGGCATCTCATCAATCTACGTCATTGGCGAGTGGGGAAATTGTCTATAACGTTTTCTAATGACATAAGATTACGTATGGCCAATTTAGCGCGAAATTCAAAAATAGAACTGAACAGCAGCGTACTCGAAGCTATAACTGTCAGCGTCAATAACCTTTCAAATAATTCATATTGCCAATAACTAGAGGCCAATTAGACGCTACAAACGATACTTTATTTGTTATAATAATAATTAGGTATTATGATTAGCCAAAAAGTTCCAAGTATGGTGCCGAATCCAACTGTCAATGGTACAAACGATACAAAGGAAAATATCGCTAAATGAAGATAATTTAAATGCTTTGTTAAATATGGACTTACAACTAGGTAGGTATTTAGCTGATCTTGCTTGCAGTTTCAATGCGCCCTTATTCAAACAGACTTTAAACCACGGATAATATAATCTGTATCATTATAATATATGTATCAACTGATAGAACACAAGAATGCATTACCTATATTGCGTAAAACACGTGAGAATCATCATTATCTTTGGATTATTGAAATGCGCGGGAAATTACACAGATGATAAAATGTAGGTGACGTTTACATTTTAGTTGCTAGTTGAAAATATTAAAATAGAAATTATAACTTTCCACGTTGTCCGATAAAAACACACGTTTTTTTTCGTTTTAGATAATGCAGAAATAATGCTGCTAGACTTTCTTTGTATATCAGTTATCAAAAACAGATACTAGATATCAAACTGTAATCTACATAAATAAATGACTCATCCAAGTTCTTATTAAGACTAAGATCCGAGTGTCATTATATTTTCCCGTACAGAGGACAATACAACAGGTTTTCCGGTCATGCTAAAATCAAGGAGTTAGGGTCACGCTACACATGTTTGATAATCAATGGTGCACTTTGGGTTTTCCAAACGTATAAATTATGTCGGATCACGTACAACATAATAAGTATTACAGGTTGATTTTTACAACGGTAGGGAATAGTGACCGACATTTTGCAGACTATTAAATGTTTGACCTTATTAACCTAAATATACCATAAAATGTATGTAGTTTTAAAAACAAATTTATCTTCTCTCTATAAGGGAAATAAAGGTTTTTGAACAAACTTGTATCATTTTTGGATACCTACGAAGAAGTAGCAAAACTGTCAAGGTATTTCTTTTGACAGAAGCTGTCACATGCAGGTCGCGGGAAGAATTAAAGGCCATTCATAGAGTTGAAGTTGACATCTGAAAACTCGCGGGAAAATTGAAGTATGCAGTTGCCGCCAAGTAACTCGCTCAACTGACTTACTTATTATTCCTTACATATTTTACAAGGATGTATTCAGATGAGAGACTAAATTAAGATACAAAAAGATTGTGTAAGTGAACTTTTGACTTTCCTTAACATTAGGGGACAAAAATTTGCATTCTTTTACAAAAAATATATTTTTCTTCTCTGAGACACGAATTAATGAATGAGAAATGAGTACGATTCGGGAATCTTTTTTTGTCATTTATCTGTGTCATTGTCGGTTGAACGAAAATTGTGTTTTCATGTTCTGAATAAAAAAAACTCCTGTTTGTGTAAGTTCGATACGAGCACCAACGGTTCCGTGCAGACTTATTTATCCTAGTGCGTTCAACGCTGATTCTTCATCTCTGTCTTGCCATCGTGGATCAACACTAGTGCGACAAGAACAGCACTTTTGCACTTTCTAAGGCCACGCTTATTTGTCTTGACTTGGGATCTCAGTCTATTATTCGCTCAACGCTCAACTCTGATTGGCTGACAAGGCCAGATGCTTCACTGTTTGAAATTGCAGCGTGGGTCATCACATCAATAACAATAAAGGCACACGTGGTGTTTATTTGTCAAGAAGTCGTTGCTGTTTGTTATCTGTGCACTTTTTAAAACACGCCATCTTAAATATAAAATAGATTACGGTTGCGGAATGGTTTAATTAGTTACCGTGACTGTCTGATACCTCCTCCCGCCCCGGACGGGAGAAGTCATTTGATGATTTCCCACTCCCCAAAAAAAAAGATTATTATTATATACACAAACTTTAACAGCATTTAAAATATTAGAAGGATAGTTTTAATAAACAAAGCTTTTATGGTTACATTACATTTTTACTAATAATAGCCTTCCTGGACGAGTCCTATAATCCTATAGTTTTTCTACGGACAAAGTGCGAAACCAAGCCTCCCAGAGAGAGGTCCATGACCATAAAGAAGAATTCTATTGTTTATTACCGGGATATGGTTCAGCAAACTTAGCACGTTTTGTATATTTCAATTAGATAGGTATTGTAGTCTTAAGGCACGCAACGAAAATTCAAATGCGGAACATTTTTTTCGAGGATGCCGCTTGACAAGCGTGAGCGGTCAGCTACCTGATAGAAAGTGACTATCGCCGTCTGCAGCATAAAATAACAGCTTTAGAAACGAATGCGAATGGGTTTTAACACCCATCACAAATTTTATATTTTTAGTAATAGAAGCCATACTAAGAAAAAATCTAATTACTTATGTAAGTAAAAGATACTGTCTTGTGAAATAAAAAAATGTACCTACTTGGTTGACAAGTATACATCAATGGTTCCTAGAAAAAAAAAACACATTAAAATAAGACGGAATGCTGTCATCAATAGTTTTGGCGCCATTCTTTACTTTATAACCTCTGTAAGTAGCTCTGTCCTTCTCCCACGCGCTTGTTCCTCTATCGCCGTCTCACTCACTAGTTAATAGTATTGTATGTAAGTAAATTCTACATCTTTTTGCGACTTTATTATGTCACTGTTATAATGACTTATCATTATTGTGAGTAGTTGAATAACTACGAATTATGCAGACATCGTTAAATTACATGGGCAGCAGTAAATCACGAAGGCAGCAGCAGTGAATCATACAAAATGTACACTATGAGTATTGTCGAAATAAAATGATGTGTAAATAATTTTTAATAATTTGATGTTACATTACCTATGAACTTCCTCGATAAATGGGCTATGCTACCAAAAACGATTTTTTCAATTCGGACCAGTATTTTCTAAGTTTAGCGTGTTGTATGGGAGTTGATAATAATTTGTGCAATAAAAGCAGTTCGCTTTTGAAAAAGTTGGTAAAGCTCCCATTGGTTATAGCGTAATGTTATATAGCCTATGTTCTATTCTGATGTATAAGATATATATTAAGTACTGTAAAGTTTCTTCATAATCCGTTCAGTAGATTTTGCGTTAAAGAGTAACAAATATCCACACACACACATACAAACTTTCACATTTATAATATTAGTAGGATATAAGTAGGACATCAAAAAATAATTACAGTATCCGTACTAATAAGTATTCTAAATGCGAAAGTAACTCTGTCTGTCTCTTCTTCACGCCTAAACTACTGAACCGAATTGAATGAAATTTGGTATAGATATAGTCTGGGACCCGAGAAAGGGCATAGGATAGTTTTCATCCTGAAAATCCCCCGGGAACGGGAACTATTCCACGCGGACGAAGACGCGGGCAAAAGCTAGTGTTCAATCATGTGGAAGGTACAAAGTGTTATCTAATGTTAGGTCAAGATGCGAACGAAGTACCTATTTTATTATCTGTTTGTATACCTAGCTTATTAATTATTATGCTGTTATAATTGTATAGTACATAGGCTGAGGCTACACTAGCCTGCGACGCGAGCTGCGACACATGAGCGATTGAAACAAATACATGGCTACACCGTTCATCAAATATTACTAGCGATCTTTGATTTCTTTATGCGACAGGAGCTACAATACTGTAATCACGGCACCGGCTACATCGACGTATCAGCGAAATTGAATCGAATATACGCCAGATTTTCGCTTATAATGTAGCCATTCCACGTTTATCTCGTTTCGCTCTTCCAGTCGCATCGCAAATCGCTGCCTACTGTAGCCTCAGCCTTAAGGTGAGCCCCCTAGACAAGTGGCATTGTAGAAAAGATAGCGAAACGAAAACGATTGTCAAATGTATGGGGATGTCAAATTGTTTAGCGAAAGCTTATGTCAATTCCATACATTAGACAATCTAAAGTGATGGGCCGAATGTGGTTTGTACCGAATACGAACTTCGGCCGAACATTCGGTAAAATTTTAGAATTCGGCCGAAATTCGGCCGAACTTCGGTTATTTTTGGCGCGCTTTCTAGAGAGCAATAGTGCCTATGTCGGTTGTAGAAGATCCCCTGGATTTAATCGATTAATGACTATATTAAAGCCCAAATACCTGATGCCAAATTAAGTTAAAAATATTTTAGTGAGACTATTTTACCTCAAATTTATGAACTACTGAAAAAAAAAATCGACCAGATATCTAATGCTAAAATGGTTTCAGTTACCAGCAAAATGTGGACGTGCATAAATAATATGTTGTGCTTTTTTAAGTTTTACTGTACATTGGCTCGATAACAATTTCATATTACCACATACAAGTGTAAAAATGTCCATTTCACACCGTAAATATTTTACATCACTCTCCGATACTGAGCTGCAAATTGCAAAAAAAACTTACTATTACTTACTACAGCTACTTTTAAAAATAAAGTTAGTTAGTATGCCTTAATTATTTTAATGTCCATGTCAAGAGGTCCATTTCGTTAATAATAATTATAACATTTTCGTTAATAATTATTAAAAGTTTATTTTGATTTTCTGAAAAGATTGTGTAGTGGTAACAATTATATTACAATAAATGACTGATTTGATTATTAGTTTTACTAGTTTATTGTTTTTATTTGTAAAAATAGTTGAGGTAATTAAATCTTATTTTGGACCGAATGTTCGGCATTTGAACCGAAAGTCGGCCGAATGTCGAACTTCGGTTCAAGCCACCGAAATTCGGTTAAACCGAATGTGAAACGAATTTCGGCCCATCCCTACAATCTATTCGTTTTCGTTTTCAATTCTACAATGCCACTTGGCTATGGGGGCAGATTCTAGTTCTTTTGCAACAACTTATTTTAAACATGTTTCTTAAAAATAAACATTTCCTTTCTTTACGTAATACTAAAAACTGCCTGCTGTGCTGAGCATAGATATTTTAAGTATTAAAAAGTCTCATATTATGACAATGTCTGAGAACAGACAGGAGAAGAGCAAATTAAACTAAAGGTTACTCTTTCTAACTCACATAAAATTCCATAAAGAAGAGAGAGACAGACATATTGCAGCAGCTTTCTTTTAAGACCCCTACTACATGTTAGTTACTCTATCTATAGTCATAACAAAATATTCTGCCAAATGGTTTTCTTAGAAAATTTCTAGGCAAGAGTAAATATTGCAAAGAGCCTTGTCAAAGACAGCTAACATATTTGTTGGTTTATGCAATGGCATTCGAGTGTGCAGCCTATTATTCCACACAGACGAAGTCGCGGGCAAAAGCTAGTTTGTAATAAGTTTCCAACATTGTTTGACCTTGTATTAAATAGTTTCAGTACAATGACATCCATACTAATATTATAAATGGGAAAGTGTGTCTGTCTGTCTGTATGTTTGTCTTTCTTTCACGGCAAAACGGAGCGATGAATTGACGTGGTTTTTTAAGTGGAGATAGTTGAAGGGATGGAGAGTAACATAGGCTACTTTTTGTCTCTTTCTAACGCGAGCGAAGCCGCGGGCAGAAGCTAGTTTCGTAATAAAAATGTTAGTAAAACTACCTACAATATAACACTAGAGAATTTACTCTATTAAAAATAAATATGAATGGATGTATGAGTCAATTCAGTTGCTACCAGTATAATATAAAATTCTTGCTCTGTTTTCTAATGTTGGCTGCATTGTTACTTTTTAATGGAATGTTTATTTCACTATTGGCCGAATACTCGAACGTCACTCAATTCTGAGAAGCTCTCAAATCTCTTGCTGTCTTTGTCATTCTAAAGGGAAAAGATAAGGACAGCAATAGATTTGAGAATTGAGTGATGTTTGAGTATTCCGCCATATGTCGGGCTAAACTGGTGATTTTATAATATTTTAGAGACAACCAAGTAGGTTGTAGGTTGTATGCCAGTTTTCACATATTGACCTTTTCTACCACAAATATATTTTAATACCAGAGCCATAATTAAATAAGAGCTAGTAACCGTCTTAATTAAGCAATAATTCCAAGACACATGCTTTGAATATTAACTCTTCATTTTAGCCTTGCTTTCTGCTTAATCTTCCATTAACTCAATTGATTGTCTAGAATCATCTAGGCTCAGCAAAGAACTCAAATATGGAAATTCTTCAGCGATTCCAGAACAAAACTCTTAGAATTATATCAAATGCTCCCTGGTTTATCAAAACCTCAGAACTACATGAGCATCTGCAAATTGGAACCATAAAAGAGGAAATAGAGCGCAGAATAAAGTCATACAAAGACCGACTAATGACACATAGCAACACATTAGCCATAGCTCTAAGTGAACCAGCCACAACGAAAAGGCTAAAACGTCACCACATTTGGGACTTAACTAAGTAGAACAAAGCATAAAAAAAAATATATATAAGGCAGATTCTTCACTGGAAGAATGAACCTTAGCAGTAATCAATACTCATCAGCTCAATTGAGTTCTCAAAAGTAATGTCATGTCTGCCTATGTCCAACATTATGATACAAAATCTATATGGAAACAGCATTTTGACAACAGCCTATAAACACACATGATTTTAGACACAACAGAAAGACAATAGCAGAGCGATAGCCAGCTTTCGCTTGGTTGTCGAAAGGTTAAAGTAATGATATTATAAGTAAAAAGGTGTAGATAGGTTACCTAAACAAAATTCTATCTTCAAAAACGGCACACTAACGCACACATACATTACACGTGAAAGTAGGACGACATGATTGAAGTAGTGCAAGTAAAAAAGAGATAAACGTCAAATGTAAATGCGAAACTCAGTATCATGTTGGTCAATTGGCAAACTTTTAAAGTGCCACTTTTTGATTGCATATTATAACCTATCTACACATTTTAACTTATAATAAGGTTAAAGAATACTCATATGGTCATAATACCAATAAACATAAACAGACTATGTAAAGGTCTACATTTTGAACAACCAATCATATGAATCATTTTAACTAGTCTGTTGGAAATTAAAAAATGTTTTGCTCATTTTTCAATGCAGACATGATAACACATACAATAACAAATTTTTTGATTCATATCTGCTTTTCTAACATATTGGCTGTGTGATAAATATAGTCATGATGTAATATAGTACAGATACCTTTGTATATATATGTGTAAAAAGGAAATCAAGTGCTATAGCTAATAAAATGGAAGTGTAAGTGAATCATTATGTCTATTACATGATTGAAAGTTGTAGAGTGTAAAAATGTTTACGTTAAGCAGTATTATGAGAAATTAACACTAAAAATAGCATCAATTTTGTTCTCAGAACTATAAACACCATGAAAATCATGAAATAATAAACTCCTTCCTTTCCTTTCACTTAGTGCGAATTGACGTTTCGCGCCGCCAAAACTAACATTCTTTTTTTAAAATACGTACTTTTTTTTTTCACGTACCTACCTAGTTGTTCAAGCATCACTCCGTACAGCCACAGTACGTTCTCCTTAGTTCAATACATTGGAAAAAATGTAAAAAAAAAACAAGGCCTATATGGGGCACTCACCTCAAACAGCGAAATGCAGTAAAAAATCCAATTATTAAATTCACAGTTTATCAATTTATCACCACACACAAATCCAGAATGGTACACAAGTTCTGACTGCACGGAAATCACCGATGACAAAAACAGGCGCGTTATTCCAAGAACTATTTTGTTGTTTTTATTTCACGCCGTTTTCTTCGCGAGTATGTCTTGATTGACATACGGTGCGCACGAGTCTCTCGATTTAAGTGACGGTGACGGATGGGCATTTTGCCTACCTGATCTGAGTTGCCAGTTCGGTAAATGTAATTCTGCCGTTAATTTATTTTGATAGTTAAAGATTTTGGGGTTGCGGAATAGTTATAATAGTTACCGTGACCCCGGAACATAAAGGGCAACAGAAGGAACAAAACCCACTCCGGTTTTAGTCAGTAAAAGTCTGACACGCCCTCCCGCCCAGGACGTGAGAAGTCAATTGATGATTTCAGTGACCAAAAAAAAAAACCTAACATTTTTTTGATTGAATTCATTGTGTTTTTTGTTTTATCTCCGACAGTTTTAGTACCTATAATAAATTCACACATTAGCCGTCTATTTATATTATAAAGAAAAAATCAACATTTAATAAATTACTTGACTTATAAGTTATATTAAAAGTGGATTTAAAATAATTTTTGAAAGTAATTTGACCAATTTCAAACATCACTGCCCCAGTATTGAGGTAAACTAAGCAATATAATTATACAAAAGGAAAATAAGAAAACAAAAAATAACTGAAAACTAAAATAAAACTTTGTAAAAACGCCATTTTAACCTAACAATAATTTAAACGACCACAGAATCCATCATATACTGTTAAGGCCATGTGCGTTTGTTACGCTTTGCTATTTTGCTAACTTATAATTAGTACAGCAGAGTAAAATTATATTTCAAAAAAGGACACGTGAAAAGTGACACTCAAACAATAGTTACGGGCAAAGGCTAGGCTCAAATACAATTTGTAACTGTTGTTGGCACAAAACATTAATTTTAAGTCAATCATTACTGAAATTAATGGTATGTTTGGCTTCATTCCCACCATACCATGAAATTAGTAAATAAATTATTATGCAAATAATGTTCCATTCTTGTTAACGACAATAGTAATGATAAATGAATTTAAAATTGGAACTGGCACGCAAGAACTGGTCATCATGAGCTTAACTCTATTTGAAGGAGTTCCACGAACCGACGAAAGGTCATCGCAGAAGCGAAAGATATAGGGAAGACCTGGAATGAAATTTAACGCGATGCTCAAGGCTTGATGTGGACGCCCTCTGCGCCATCTAGGGGACACAGGAACTTAAGTCAAGTGCAAAATTACAGTTTCCTAGTACTGAAGACCTCTGCTAGCCTGCGGACAGACAGATGGACGAAACTATAAGGAATCCTGTACCATTTCGACTGGAACCCAAAAAATAAAAAAGTAATTCAAAACAAAAATAAAATGCAAGCTTAACCCCTGTTAAAGTTTCCCTGAATTAAAAATATTTACTATAACCTGGCAACCCAAGCCAGATTCACCTACCTGTTATTGAAATAGTCATGCGTCATCGGTTATACGGAGACGGCAAGACCTCTGATAACGGTTGTAAGAAAGAGACAGCTATAGATACAGATACATGTATGAGTGAACGGCGAGTTCTACTAAAAGTAGTTTACTCGCATTTTCCAATGTACTTGTTGATGTTTTGTGCAATTATTTTTAAATTTTACAGTTATTTCTAAATTATTGATGCAGTAAGTTGTGTTGTAATTTTTGAAATTAGAGTAAGTACCTACCGACCGATTGTAGAAAATGACATTTAGATTCATATAAATTGATCAACATGTAGTGTAGCCACGTTAGTCCAATTAATTATGTTCAAGTATTCTTTTTGCCTGATTGGAGTCACACACTCGTCACACACAAAAGGAAAACTTATAGAAGTACCCATATTCAGAACACATTTAGCCTTTCTGTGTAAAACTGAACTTTATTTAGCAGTTTCGAGTAGTGTGGCGGGATAGCCTTTTCTCAACTATGTTAGGGACAACTTTTAGTCTTTCTAAATAAGATCCAGATAAATATGTGATGATATCGACAGACCTAGCGGTTAAGGCCTCAAATGCATGTAGTTGCGGATTAAAAACCGGGCTAGTACCACGTACTGTGACTTTTTTAATTCCGACCCGAACAAGGTCAGGAAAAATTCATGAAAAATATGAAAATAGGTTTTTGAATAACAAGCATAAAAACTCTTTGCTAAATTATGTAGTACGTACACAAGAAAACATCAATGTGGGATTCCCGCGCAAACTGGCTTGGTCTTTTAGTCGCCATATTGGACGCCTTAATTAAGTGGCTGCTATACTTGCAACGTCGAGGTCGTCCGGTAAAAATATATATACAGGGTGTCCCACGGCTATGCCACATGGAGGGAAAGTACCTTAAATATTGTAGATAGAACATTTTACTGAAAGAAAACATTATATGAATTTTGAAAACATTTTAAACTGCATTCATAGATATTTAAATATTTACATAGTTGAACCGGGAATCGAACCTGTTACTCGAGAAAATTAATCATCCTGTAGTTTTATCCTACCGATCGAAAGGCTTTATCGCAAGGATTATTTTTTGCTAAATAACATAGTGTCAAAAATAAAAGAAAGACCATGAATTTTAACATTTTTAATACAAAATTAGTCAATTTTTCAAATGCTCAAAATGAGTCCCTCCTTCTTGAATACAAAGTGATAACTTTTGATTATTACGCTCCCTGATGATTTTTTGGGCTTGTTGTGGTGGATATTGATTTATTTAAATGATGCGTATAACTCAAGTGGGTAGATTAATTAGTAATAAGTAGTTATGATTGTCAATTGTATGTCCTTACGACAATGTAAGCTTTTAACTTTTTAGAACAAAATTTTACATCAAATGTTAAAATTCACGGTCTTCCTTTTATTTGTGACACTATGTTATTTACCAAAAAATAATCCTTATAATGGAACCTTTCGATCGGTATGATAAAACTACAGGATGATATTTTTTTTCTAGTGGAACAAGTTCGATTCCCGGCCTAACCATTTTATTATTTAAAAATCTATGAATGCAGTTTAAGATGTTTTCAAAATTCATATAATGTCTTCTTTCAGGAAAATGTTCTATCTACAATATTTAAGGTACTTTCCCTCCATGTGGCATAGCCGTGGGACACCCTGTATATATATATTATTCATGTAATAGCTTTCGCCCGCAGCTTCGCCCTTCGGTTTTTTTTTCATCTCTTATTTTATCCCTTTCGGGTTCGAAATACCAAAAATCCTTTCTTAGTGGATACTTATACTCTTCAGCTTCACAAAGTTAATACCCGTCCAAGTTTCATGTATCTAGGAGGCTGTGCGTTAATATAATTATCAAAAATTTGTCAGTGAGTTTACAATTTTATAGTATAAATAGGCTTGCTATCGCCCACGGTTTCGCCCGCTTACGATACATTCCAGCCCCTATTTGAGCCCTTTAGGATAGAAGTTCCATAAATCCTTTTTGAGTACTACCTTTTACAAATTACCTACTCTTTACAAAGAACTTTACACCTTGCACGTTTCATGTCTCTAGGACCACCGGTATTGGGTCTTTCAGTTCGTCAGTCGGCTTTTTTTTTTGTGGAGTGGGAAATCATCAAATGACGTCTCCCGTCCTGGGTGCGGCGGGAGGGCGTGTCAGACTTTTACTGACTAAAACCCACCGGAGTCACGGTAACTATTATAAACATTCCGCAACTCTTCAGTCCGTTTACCATTTCATATACAGGGTTGAAAGTTTTCACGGGCCCCGGAAGAAAACTACGTTAAATCTTTAAGATAGAGTATTTTACTTAAAAGAAACATTTCTTTATTATGAAAAAGAAATAAAACTACATTCAAATATAATAATAATCCACCCTCGGGAATCGAACCGGCTAACAGCCAAAAAGTAACACTCTGTATTTTTTACATTTTTTATGACTTCAAATATTAGTGTCATTATTTTGTAAGGACCAAATCTCTTATTTTATTTAGACAGACATCACTGACACATCGCGTGCCTCGGTAAGCACGTAAAGCCATTGGTCTCGGTTGTCGTTCGTAAAACTTTAACAGTCGCTATTGGCTATTGGTGCTGATTCTCTGGTTTACAAACTAACCTAAATTTAAGTTAAGTGCATCTTTCTCTTTTTATTTCAGAAAAGGACAGAAGATACATATTCATTGAGTCCTGTCAAATTAGACAGCGCCTGAAGAAAATTGGCCTATTTTTAGTCGCCATGTTTGTCGCGTCTAAATTATCTATGGAGTCTCTAAATTTGACAGGACTTAACTAATATTTTATCTTCTGTCCTTTTAATGAAATGGAAAGAGAAAGATGAACTTAGCTTAAATTTAGGTTAGTTTGTGAATAAAGAAATTGGCACCATAGGCAAGATGACAAAAAAAAAGTAATTAGTACGTCAGTTAGAAAATCAAAAAAATTGGGACACGTATTTTTTCTTTTTTTTCGTAAACAGAAAATGACGACAATACAGTGCGTTGAAGTTTCGTGAAACGTCACACCTTTGTATAATTTTTACTGAGGTGTGACGTCACAAGCCCCCTCTCCGGAACTTTGATGCTCTTTATCTTTGTATTTTGTTATTAATTTGATCAAGCAAAAATATGTGTCCAGTATTTTTGGACTGTCTAACAGACGGACTAAACAGAATGTCATTTTTTTGATGTAGTCAACATCCCTATTGCCACGGGTAGTCAAAACGGGTAGGTAGTCTAATCGCCTAGTAGGTACCTTGGTTGTGGAAGTCTGATAGGCAGTCCGCTTCACGTAATACAATGATATCCAGCTGAATCCGGTGAGGCTGTGGAAGCCGACCCGTTATTATGCGGAAAAAAAGCTAGGGAGATGATGTATGATTATGTCTAACATTTAATACAAGACCTGCAGCGCCATCTATTGTCACCATTGTGAATCGCCCGAATATTGGGCGCTTTCCATGTATCATAGACAATAATTATCTCCATTCGTTTTTATGACTATATTGTAATAATAATGTCTGAAATACACGCTAATAATAGCCATACAGTTAATTGTAATTTATAAAGCTCTTTCTAAAGTTAAATAAACGCTGTATTGACTATATCGATATTTTGGTAACATGTGGCATTTGTTTTTAGATTTAAATACCCAATATACTCTGTAAATGCTTATAGTAAAATCCATTATAATTAATATCCTTATTCTGAACAATATTTAATTATTATAAGCATTAATAAAACCTAATTTCATTTGATATTCAATTCGCTTGCAGCGCCATCTCTTAGCGCTTTGTGTAAAATCTGTAAACACAACATTTGCTTTTAATTATTAAATAAATGTAATTCCTGTAAAATTTCAAGTTCAAATCATAAGTTTCAAGTTATGTAAAACTCATTGAAATGTTTTCTTTATACGTAGATATTTTAGATCCTTACTAATATTATAAATGCGAAAGTAACTCTGTCTGTCTGTCTGTCTGTCTTTCTGTCTGTCTGTCTGTCTGTCTGTCTGTCTCTTCTTCACGCCTAAACCACTGAACCGATTTGAATGAAATTTGGTACAGATATAGTCTGGAACCCGAGAAAGGACATAGGATAGTTTTCATCCCGGAAATCCCCCGGGAACGGGAACTATTAATCCACGCGGACGAAGTCGCGGGCAAAAGCTAGTATGTTTATAAAGACAAGAAAATGATTATTAAGTTTCATTACTTGAATGTTTTGTTTGTATATTGTTTATTAAACTAAATACGGGTTCTAAAATTGTAATATCCTTCTAATAATTACTCTTATTTAATATGCGTAAGATTCCTATAACATATTTGTTTTAACGTAAAACAGAATAAAATGTTATTGTTAAATAAAAGTTGTTCTTGTTGCCAATCTGAGAAATACTTTAGTAACTAATTAAATTAGTTAGGCCACATTATGTTTTTCTGTTAATATTAATTGTTATTATGTATTATTTTAATATTTTTAAAATAGTAATATAGATTATTCGAGTAGTAACTTCAAATTTGTAATTAAAAGTAAGTTGTACTTTCGAGAACTTAAATATGTACGTGTGACGCGAGTTTTAGGCGGCCATTCTTTGGCTGACTTTGGAACGATTAAGTGCTGAACTCGCTGAACTGTTGTAAGTTTGTGCCTAACTGAGCTGTTCTTCAAATATAACTAATAATACTGTCATTCGAGAGTTTTACTCATGGATCCTGAATTCCTGAGATGTCCTGCGGCGAGGCGCCGACAGCAGCGGTGGGATCACAAGCCAGTGATTCCGGAGTACGAGTACCACATCGCCCGGAGCCGGAGCCCATGTTCACGATGGAGCAGATCATGAGCCTTGTTAATTCTATTACAAAGCAAACAGCTTCCAGCGCTGTTACAGCCGCTCTTTCATCCGAAACGCTACCATCGCGTCATCGCCATGATTTTTATTTACCGCCTTTTGACCCCGATGAAAGATCGCACGATATTAGGGATTGGTGTGCCCACGTGGATGACACAATATCCAAATTCAATATACCGTCGCATGAAGCACGCATGAAAGCGATTTTATGCCTACGGGACCGAGCAAAAATATGGGCTGACACCATTGAGTTATAATGTACTTCGTACTAGAGGAGTCACCTCAACTAAATTTTTTGTAACACGAGTTAGAGTGCATGCACCCTAACTCACTTAGTCTATGCCGAGCGCTTGCAGCAGCTAGACAATTTCGAGTGCAAAGTTTTGTTCAAAAAATTTGCCTCCGTGTGCATTGAGATACTGTTCAAACAGCTTGAGAAATATAAATAAAATTCAAGGAGTGATTTTTTACCAGTAAGTTCAAAATATTATCTTTAAAACATGCCTAATTTTATTATTTGTAATTATTATTGGAAAGTATGACGAGTCACCTCGATGGCGGCCATGTTGATGTTAATATCAAAGAGTAAAATATTTGTTGCATGCGCAGAATGGACACTATCGTCGGGTAACGTTAAACAATTACGAACAAGAAAATGTTATTTATAATCATGAAAAAAAATGTATTAAGTAATATTAATATTTTTTATTTATTATATATCTATATTTTTTTAAGGTTTCGTCGGCCGTGTTCTAGTACTAGAGAATTTTGGATTAAATTTATTCAGAAGAATCGCAGCAAAGTCGCGTGATTGCCAATAGAATATTCATTTCAAGGAAAGGTTCCGTTCATTTCAAGGAAAACGAGAAATACACCACAAAGTCAAGAAGACTACTTAAATTATTTCATGGGAATTAAATTTTTTACAGATTGAATTCGTTTTATTTATATAATATCATACAGATATTGTGAGGCAACTGAAAATACTATGTATCTTCTAAATTCACGACTTCCCGACTAATTTTTCCTCTGCTAAGTTCCACGTATTCACTGACCGACACTTTGATACTCTATCTCACACAATCGACACTACACTTCCTCACTACCCTTTCAATATTTTTTATTTTATTTTGTTATATTATTATTATTATTTTCCACATAATTTTAAGTTATACATTTCTTATTTTAAATATAACTATTTTTATAACGATACCCATAATGCACATAATATAAAGAAGCCTATAGAAGTCAACTTCAAAAATATGTCGCATCTGCGCGCATTGGTGTTATCTATGGCACCCGCTTGCACTGCGCATGCTCCGCTGTCACCAAATTACGCGCCAAATTTTGTTTGACATAGCTCCTCTAGTACGTAGTACATTATAACTCAATGGCTGACACGTGGTCGCTGAGTTCCACTTCGTGGCATCAGGTGAGAAGTGAACTGATTCAAACGTTTGGCAGGGGGTTCCGATAAGCGGATGATGTTCAGAAGTGGAGGGCTTTCACTTCTGACCAGGCGTGGACGTTGTTCAAGCGAGTGCGTCCCGAGGCTTCAGATGCGGTGGTGGTCGACAGTGTGATGACAGGTATTTATCCGGAATTTATTCGCTCAGATTTATTACGAAATACGCCTGAGTCATTGCCCAAATTAATTTCCATTTTGAAAACTTATCGTAGGCGCAATCAAGATTCGTCTGTAAGGTTAAATAATGACCACGATAGCAAAAAGCCGCGTCACAGCCGCGTGTCTCTGAATACAGTGCGTCTCGAAAAGATCACGATGGTAAATGCTATAACTTATATAACTGTAATAAGCCCGGACACTTGTCTCGCGAATATAAAGAAAATAAAGTGGTCTCTAAAGTCCATCCTACACCGACACAGACGAGTAGCTCACATACACTGGGTTCATCCAGTAATACCAATGTATCTAAAGCTATTGAGTGTAGATATTGCCACAAAACAGGCCATATTGAAAAGAACTGTTTTCGTTGTCAGAATGACGAACGTCTCAAAACTGAAAACAAATCGGTTTAACTATTGCCAGTATTTAAAACGCAGTCTAATTGTTATAGAAATAGGTAAAAATAGCTATACCTGCCTTTTCGACACGGGTGCCGATTGTTCATTGGTGCGAGAAAGCGTTTCTCTTTCCATGGTAAACGTAAAAGTGTAGATGTTACCTTTTCTGGAATTGGGAGCTCTCCAATAAAATCGAATCTTAGTATCACCTCTATTGTCAAGATAGGTGGCATTCATGTTGAGTTGGAGTTTTACGTAGTTAGTGATACTCAGACACAATTTGACGTTCTTATCAGATATGATCTTTTAAATGTACCAGGCCTTACCGTGACAATAAAGAAAGACGATATATCCCTAAAACGTGACCTTTTAATAAACGAGCTTGTGAGTATTAGTGACGAGACCTGTGACCTTAATACCGATATTAGCGATCCTGAACAACTTCAAACACTGCGGGACATGCTTACCAAATATAAAGACCATTTCACCATCGGAAATCGCGTTTCACAGGTGACAACTGGAAATCTACACATTAGACTAAAAATCCCGACAAAATTGTACAACGACGACCATATAAAATGTCACCTTTGGAACGTGAAAAGGTAAAAGATATAATTCAGGATTTAAAGAATAATGGCATCATACGAGACAGTTCATCACCGTTCAGTAGTCCCATATTACTCGTGAAAAAAAGAGATGGGACTGATAGGCTCTGCATTGACTATCGTGAACTTAATGCGAATACTCTTAGAGATCATTTTCCTCTGCCGCTCATTGCGGATCAGATTGATAAATTAGGGAAGGCACGTTACTTCACCTGTTTAGATATGGCAGCAGGCTTTCATGGTATTCCCATAGCCCCTGATTCAATAGGAAAGACTGCATTCGTCACACCTGATGGCCAATACGAATATTTACGTATGCCGTTTGGTCTGTGCAATGCCCCATCGGTTTATCAGCGTGCTATCAACGCAGCATTAGGCTATTATGAAGACAGTATCGCGCTAGTCTATGTTGATGATATTTTGATTATGTCTACAACTATTCAAGAGGGATAGTTAACCTAAATCTAGTATTGGGCCGACTTACTCAAGCCGGGTTTTCCTTAAACGTCTCGAAATGTTCTTTTCTTAAAACTAAAGTAGAATATTTAGGAAACATTTTAGAAAACGGAACAGTCAAACCCAGTCCCCGGAAATTCCAAGCACTAGCTTGTTCGCCCGTCCCTAAAAATCCTAAAGAAGTTCGCCAGTTTAATGGTTTAGCTGGATATTTTCGTAAATTTGTACCAAACTTTTCTACTATAATGGCACCTCCATATGAACTGACTAAGGCTAATGTTTCTTGGTCTTGGACTGAACGTCATGAGCTTGCTAGACAAGAAATTATTGATAGATTAACATCTTCGCCGCTTTCGACTATTTATGATCCCCACTTACCTACAGAGCTTCACACAGACGCTAGCGCTCTGGGGTACGGTGCAGTGTTGATCCAAAGACAAGACCAAAATCCTTTAGTCATTGCCTACTTTAGCATGCGGACGACCAACTGCGAGAGCAAGTACCACTCATATGAGCTGTAAACTCTCGCAGTCGTAAAAGCAATTAAACATTTTCGCCATTTTCTACATGGAAGAACTTGTAAAGTGTGACAGACTGCAACGCTTTAAAGGCCTTCAGCCACAAGAAAGAATTGACTCCCAGGATGTATCGCTACTGGGCGTATTTGCAGAATTTGGACTTCCAAATTGAATATCGCAAGGGAAAACGTCTTGCGCACGCCGATTATTTTAGTCGTAACCCTGTAGATACCAAAAGCTCTATGCGAGCTGCTGGTAAGGCTAAGTCACCCAAGAATTTCACCCCAGCCCTTAAAATTTTCAGTCAATGGTTTGGATCATAATTTTTGGCTTCTCATAGAGCAAAAACCTGATCCCGTCCTAAGTAAAGTTGTAGAACAATTAAAAAGTGACTATACCGAAAACCATTGCAGATACTTATGTCATTACCCAAGACAAATTATTGAAGCGTAAAGTCCAAATTGAGAATAAAACTCACAAACTCATTATAGTCCCCACAAGTTATAGATGGAATCTCATAAATCACTATCATGACACCCTCCAACATTTTAGTTGGGAGAAAGTCCTTGCTAAATTACGCGAACAATATTGGTTCCCAAATATGTCTCGGCTAGTTAGAAAATATGTAGAGAACTGTGTCAGCTGAAGAGTTCGAAAAGGCGTTTCAGGCGCTCGACAAGTTACACTACACCCGATCGAAAAAGTAGCTATCCCTTTCCATACTGTGCATTGCGATATTACTAGACGAATGAACGGTAAGCGTAACGAAGCGGAATATGCTTTTGTCTTTATTGACGGGTACAGCAAATGAAAAATAATGTTCACATGATTTACTGAAACGATCGTACTACTGAAACCGCAATCAAGTACTCCCAAAACTTAATATCCATTTTAGGCACGCCTACCCTTTTCATTACTGATCAGGATAAGAGCATGACATCCGCTGAATTCAAAAGTTTTTGTGAACGTAACGGTGTTCAGCATCACTTGCTGGCTAAGGGTGCGAGTAGAGGGAACGGACAAGTAGAGCGGCTCATGAAGGTAATTAAAGACAATATGTCGGTTGTAGAGCTCGACAGGCCTTGGCATTTAGCTATTCCCGATCTACAAATAGCTATTGGTGCCGATTCTCTTGTGCACAAACTAACGTAAATTTAAGTTAAGTGCATCTTTCTCTTTCCGTTTAATTAAGAAAAGGACAGAAGATCAAATATTAGTTAAGTCCTGTCAAATTTAGACACTCCATAGATAATTTAAACGCAATTTAAAAACATGGCATCTAAATATACTACGTCAATTTTCATCAGGCGCTGTCTAATTTGACAGGATTAAACTAAAATGTATCTTCTGTCCTTTTCTTTAAGAAATGGAAATAGAAAGATGCACTTAACTTAAATTTATGTTAGTTTGTGCACAAGAGAATCGGCACTATTAATTGCACTGTATCTAAAAGCACCGGTAAAAGTCCTATGGAAATTTTATTTGGTAAAAAATGCTCTCCACCAGGCCTTAAACTTCTACAAGTTGACGACGATATACTTACGGAAGACCTCGATGCATTGCAAGCTGCTTGCAAGGACAGGATGGACGAGGGATCCCTTCAGGATAAGACTCGCTTCGATAAGGGTAAAGCTAAAATTAAACCTTTTAAAGTTGGTGATTTTGTTCTCCTGCGGCGCCATGAACGCCACACCACTAAACTTGGACCTACATTTGAAGGGCCTATGGAAGTCCTTGGTTCTACCCAACGACCGGACAAATTAAAGCACGTCAATCTTCGCGGTAGTTCAGATAAAGTTGCCAGTCATGATTCCTTGCGAGCTGCTCCCTTTGCACAGTTTGATCCTTTTGAAAATAACTCTGACTCTGAGCACTCGACCGTATGGGCGAATGATGACAATTCTGGAATACCTGTTGAATCACATTGTTTCATCCTCGAATCTGATGATTGTGTTAATATGTCTGATAACTTGCAAACCTCGACTTCCAGTTGTGTGTTATTGCTGTTCGTCAAATATAACTAATAATACTGTCATTCGAGAGTTTTACTCATGGATCCTGAGATGTCCTGCGGCGAGGCGCCGACAAATACATTTAGTACAAAGCTGAGAAAATAGGGTATTCTCTTGTTTCCCATAATATTATTTGTCCTATTTTTACATTTACAAACATTAGTAAACCAGAAAATAGATGGCGTTGTATAGACTAGTGTTGAGTTGTTGACATGTGAGCTCGACTAGTCGACTCAAAGAAACTAAACAACCAGCTAGTTTAAAATTTCTCTCAATTTAGCTTGAGATAAATTTTGAGCTACGTGTTTAATTTCGCTCCATGTCTTCCCTTTATTCTTTGCCTCTGTAAGAAATGACCGTTCGTCGCCAGGTCTGCTTAGGGCGACCACGGTTTCACTTTCCTTGAGGATTCCAGTCTAAAGTTTGCCTGTGTATATGTTCAAGGTCCCTTCGGATAGTGTGGCCGATCCAGTTTCATCTGCAGCTTTTTATTTGCTGGTCGAACGAGGTTTCACCGCAACGTCTCCACACAATCTTCCCACGCCCGAATATTTTTCACCCCTATCTACCTGTTTCGGCTGTTTCAAATATCATTTGATTTTGGTTGCCTGAAAATTATCCTACACGCAAACCTTCGAGTTAAGAAAGGGTGATAGGCAGTAAAAAAACATTAATATTAATAAATATAAGAATAACATTTATTGATATAATTAATACAATACTTATTTTTTTGGCCTAACTGAGTTAGAGATTTTTTATTTGCACAATATAAATAAATACATTCATTAGTTTAAGATTCTTTAAAGGTGAGAAAAGCCATATACGTCTTTAGATAAACAGCACGTCTTTTTATGACACTGACACAGTGTCATAAAAAGACGTGCGAAAGTCGTTAAGTAAGGAGAAAGTGATTATCGGATTCCTAAGCATCTGCGGATGTTTCTTGGAATATCTCTGATGTGATTAAAGCAAATGCAGAGAGACCCATAGCAAGGTCGTCTAGGAACTATATTGGGTCTACGGTAGTCCATCTCATAAACGTCATCCGACCAATCAATAACTGGTCCGTTCCACCCTCCTGGTGAAACTACAGCAGTGCTTCCGTCGTTGACTCCTCCAACATTGACGCTGCCTCCTGATGCTTGGCTTGCGCCGCCTGGGCCAGCATGGCTGGCACTGGTAGTAGTTGCTGAACCAACCAAGGCCGAGTCTCCTTCGTCAACTAGCACAGTGCCAGATGGGTAGCCATAATAATAGCCTCCTCCTTGTCCCGGTGTACTGATTAGAGTGCTTCCCTCGTTAACTTCGCCAACGTTGACGCTGCCGCCTGATGCTTGGCTTGCGCCGCCTGGGCCAGCGTAGCTGGCACTGGTAGTAGTTGCTGATCCAACTAAGGCCGAGTCTCCTTCGTCAACTAGCACAGTGCCAGATGGGTAGCCATAATAATAGCCTCCTCCTTGTCCCGGTGTACTGATCAGAGTGCTTCCCTCGTTAACTTCGCCAACGTTGACGCTGCCGCCTGATGCTTGGCTTGCGCCGCCTGGGCCAGCGTAGCTGGCACTGGTAGTAGTTGCTGAACCAACCAAGGCCGAGTCTCCTTCGTCAACTAGCACAGTGCCAGATGGGTAGCCATAATAATAGCCTCCTCCTTGTCCCGGTGTACTGATTACAGTGCTTCCCTCGTTAACTTCGCCAACGTTGACGCTGCCGCCTGATGCTTGGCTTGCGCCACCTGGGCCAGCGTAGCTGGCACTGGTAGTAGTTGCTGATCCAACCAAGGCCGAGTCTCCTTCGTCAACTAGCACAGTGCCAGATGGGTAGCCATAATAATAGCCTCCTCCTTGTCCCGGTGTACTGATTACAGTGCTTCCCTCGTTAACTTCGCCAACGTTGACGCTGCCGCCTGATGCTTGGCTTGCGCCGCCTGGGCCAGCGTGGCTGGCACTGGTAGTAGTTGCTGAACCAACCAAGGCCGAGTCTCCTTCGTCAACTAGCACAGTGCCAGATGGGTAGCCATAATAATAGCCTCCTCCTTGTCCCGGTGTACTGATTAGAGTGCTTCCCTCGTTAACTTCGCCAACGTTGACGCTGCCGCCTGATGCTTGGCTTGCGCCGCCTGGGCCAGCGTAGCTGGCACTGGTAGTAGTTGCTGATCCAACTAAGGCCGAGTCTCCTTCGTCAACTAGCACAGTGCCAGATGGGTAGCCATAATAATAGCCTCCTCCTTGTCCCGGTGTACTGATCAGAGTGCTTCCCTCGTTAACTTCGCCAACGTTGACGCTGCCGCCTGATGCTTGGCTTGCGCCGCCTGGGCCAGCGTAGCTGGCACTGGTAGTAGTTGCTGAACCAACCAAGGCCGAGTCTCCTTCGTCAACTAGCACAGTGCCAGATGGGTAGCCATAATAATAGCCTCCTCCTTGTCCCGGTGTACTGATTAGAGTGCTTCCCTCGTTAACTTCGCCAACGTTGACGCTGCCGCCTGATGCTTGGCTTGCGCCGCCTGGGCCAGCGTAGCTGGCACTGGTAGTAGTTGCTGATCCAACTAAGGCCGAGTCTCCTTCGTCAACTAGCACAGTGCCAGATGGGTAGCCATAATAATAGCCTCCTCCTTGTCCCGGTGTACTGATCAGAGTGCTTCCCTCGTTAACTTCGCCAACGTTGACGCTTCCGCCTGATGCTTGGCTTGCGCCGCATGGACCAGCATAGCTGGCACTGGTAGTAGTTGCTGAACCAACCAAGGCCGAGTCTCCTTCGTCAACTAGCACAGTGCCAGATGGGTAGCCATAATAATAGCCTCCTCCTTGTCCCGGTGTGCTGATTAGAGTGCTTCCCTCGTTAACTTCGCCAACGTTGACGCTGCCGCCTGATGCTTGGCTTGCGCCGCCTGGGCCAGCGTAGCTGGCACTGGTAGTAGTTGCTGATCCAACCAAGGCCGAGTCTCCTTCGTCAACTAGCACAGTGCCAGATGGGTAGCCATAATAATAGCCTCCTCCTTGTCCCGGTGTACTGATCAGAGTGCTTCCCTCGTTAACTTCGCCAACGTTGACGCTGCCGCCTGATGCTTGGCTTGCGCCGCCTGGGCCAGCGTGGCTGGCACTGGTAGTAGTTGCTGAACCAACCAAGGCCGAGTCTCCTTCGTCAACTAGCACAGTGCCAGATGGGTATCCATAATAATAGCCTCCTCCTTGTCCTGGTGTACTGATTAGAGTGCTTCCCTCGTTAACTTCGCCAACGTTGACGCTGCCGCCTGATGCTTGGCTTGCGCCGCCTGGGCCAGCGTAGCTGGCACTGGTAGTAGTTGCTGATCCAACCAAGGCCGAGTCTCCTTCGTCAACTAGCACAGTGCCAGATGGGTAGCCATAATAATAGCCTCCTCCTTGTCCCGGTGTACTGATCAGAGTGCTTCCTTCATTAACTTCACCAACGTTGACGCTTCCGCCTGATGCTTGACTTGCGCCGCATGGACCAGCATAGCTGGCACTGGTAGTAGTTGCTGAACCAACCAAGGCCGAGTCTCCTTCGTCAACTAGCACAGTGCCAGATGGGTAGCCATAATAATAGCCTCCTCCTTGTCCCGGTGTACTGATTAGAGTGCTTCCCTCGTTAACTTCGCCAACGTTGACGCTGCCGCCTGATGCTTGGCTTGCGCCGCCTGGGCCAGCGTAGCTGGCACTGGTAGTAGTTGCTGATTCAACCAAGGCCGAGTCTCCTTCGTCAACGAGCAAAGTGTCAGATGGGCTGCCATAATAATAGCCTCCTCCTTGTCCCGGTGTACTGATTAGAGTGCTTCCCTCGTTAACTTCGCCAACGTTGACGCTGCCGCCTGATGCTTGGCTTGCGCCACCTGGGCCAGCGTAGCTGGCACTGGTAGTAGTTGCTGATCCAACCAAGGCCGAGTCTCCTTCGTCAACTAGGACAGTGGCAGATGGGTAGCCATAATAATAGCCTCCTCCTTGTCCCGGTGTACTGATTAGAGTGCTTCCCTCGTTAACTTCGCCAACGTTGACGCTGCCGCCTGATGCTTGGCTTGCGCCGCCTGGGCCAGCGTAGCTGGCACTGGTAGTAGTTGCTGATCCAACCAAGGCCGAGTCTCCTTCGTCAACTAGCACAGTGCCAGATGGGCTGCCATAATAATAGCCTCCTCCTTGTCCCGGTGTACTGATTACAGTGCTTCCCTCGTTAACTTCGCCAACGTTGACGCTGCCGCCTGATGTTTGGCTTGCGCCGCCTGGGCCAGCGTAGCTGGCACTGGTAGTAGTTGCTGAACCAACCAAGGCCGAGTCTCCTTCGTCAACTAGCACAGTGCCAGATGGGTAGCCATAATAATAGCCTCCTCCTTGTCCCGGTGTACTGATTAGAGTGCTTCCCTCGTTAACTTCGCCAACGTTGACGCTGCCGCCTGATGCTTGGCTTGCGCCGCCTGGGCCAGCGTGGCTGGCACTGGTAGTAGTTGCTGAACCAACCAAGGCCGAGTCTCCTTCGTCAACAAGCACAGTACCAGATGGGTAGCCATAATAATAGCCTCCTCCTTGTCCCGGTGTACTGATTAGAGTGCTTCCCTCGTTAACTTCGCCAACGTTGACGCTGCCGCCTGATGCTTGGCTTGCGCCGCCTGGGCCAGCGTAGCTGGCACTGGTAGTAGTTGCTGAACCAACCAAGGCCGAGTCTCCTTCGTCAACTAGCACAGTGCCAGATGGGTAGCCATAATAATAGCCTCCTCCTTGTCCCGGTGTACTGATTAGAGTGCTTCCCTCGTTAACTCCGCCAACGTTGACGCTGCCGCCTGATGCTTGGCTTGCGCCGCCTGGGCCAGCGTAGCTGGCACTGGTAGTAGTTGCGGATCCAACCAAGGCCGAGTCTCCTTCGTCAACTAGCACAGTGCCAGATGGGTAGCCATAATAATAGCCTCCTCCTTGTCCCGGTGTACTGATCAGAGTGCTTCCTTCATTAACTTCACCAACGTTGACGCTTCCGCCTGATGCTTGGCTTGCGCCGCATGGACCAGCATAGCTGGCACTGGTAGTAGTTGCTGAACCAACCAAGGCCGAGTCTCCTTCGTCAACTAGCACAGTGCCAGATGGGTAGCCATAATAATAGCCTCCTCCTTGTCCCGGTGTGCTGATTAGAGTGCTTCCCTCGTTAACTTCGCCAACGTTGACGCTGCCGCCTGATGCTTGGCTTGCGCCGCCTGGGCCAGCGTGGCTGGCACTGGTAGTAGTTGCTGATCCAACCAAGGCCGAGTCTCCTTCGTCAACTAGCACAGTGCCAGATGGGTAGCCATAATAATAGCCTCCTCCTTGTACCGGTGTACTGATTAGAGTGCTTCCCTCGTTAACTTCGCCAACGTTGACGCTGCCGCCTGATGCTTGGCTTGCGCCGCCTGGGCCAGCGTGGCTGGCACTGGTAGTAGTTGCTGAACCAACCAAGGCCGAGTCTCCTTCGTCAACTAGCACAGTGGCAGATGGGTAGCCATAATAATAGCCTCCTCCTTGTCCCGGTGTACTGATTAGAGTGCTTCCCTCGTTAACTTCGCCAACGTTGACGCTGCCGCCTGATGCTTGGCTTGCGCCGCCTGGGCCAGCGTAGCTGGCACTGGTAGTAGTTGCTGAACCAACCAAGGCCGAGTCTCCTTCGTCAACTAGCACAGTGCCAGATGGGTAGCCATAATAATAGCCTCCTCCTTGTCCCGGTGTACTGATTAGAGTGCTTCCCTCGTTAACTTCGCCAACGTTGACGCTGCCGCCTGATGCTTGGCTTGCGCCGCCTGGGCCAGCGTAGCTGGCACTGGTAGTAGTTGCGGATCCAACCAAGGCCGAGTCTCCTTCGTCAACTAGTACAGTGCCAGATGGGTAGCCATAATAATAGCCTCCTCCTTGTCCCGGTGTACTGATCAGAGTGCTTCCTTCATTAACTTCACCAACGTTGACGCTTCCGCCTGATGCTTGGCTTGCGCCGCATGGACCAGCATAGCTGGCACTGGTAGTAGTTGCTGAACCAACCAAGGCCGAGTCTCCTTCGTCAACTAGCACAGTGCCAGATGGGTAGCCATAATAATAGCCTCCTCCTTGTCCCGGTGTACTGATTAGAGTGCTTCCCTCGTTAACTTCGCCAACGTTGACGCTGCCGCCTGATGCTTGGCTTGCGCCGCCTGGGCCAGCGTAGCTGGCACTGGTAGTAGTTGCTGATCCAACCAAGGCCGAGTCTCCTTCGTCAACGAGCAAAGTGTCAGATGGGCTGCCATAATAATAGCCTCCTCCTTGTCCCGGTGTACTGATTAGAGTGCTTCCCTCGTTAACTTCGCCAACGTTGACGCTGCCGCCTGATGCTTGGCTTGCGCCGCCTGGGCCAGCGTAGCTGGCACTGGTAGTAGTTGCTGATCCAACCAAGGCCGAGTCTCCTTCGTCAACTAGCACAGTGCCAGATGGGTAGCCATAATAATAGCCTCCTCCTTGTCCCGGTGTACTGATTAGAGTGCTTCCCTCGTTAACTTCGCCAACGTTGACGCTGCCGCCTGATGCTTGGCTTGCGCCGCCTGGGCCAGCGTAGCTGGCACTGGTAGTAGTTGCTGATCCAACTAAGGCCGAGTCTCCTTCGTCAACTAGCACAGTGCCAGATGGGTATCCATAATAATAGCCTCCTCCTTGTCCCGGTGTACTGATCAGAGTGCTTCCCTCGTTAACTTCGCCAACGTTGACGCTGCCGCCTGATGCTTGACTTGCGCCGCCTGGGCCAGCGTGGCTGGCACTGGTAGTAGTTGCTGAACCAACCAAGGCCGAGTCTCCTTCGTCAACTAGCACAGTGCCAGATGGGTAGCCATAATAATAGCCTCCTCCTTGTCCCGGTGTACTGATCAGAGTGCTTCCTTCATTAACTTCACCAACGTTGACGCTTCCGCCTGATGCTTGGCTTGCGCCGCATGGACCAGCATAGCTGGCACTGGTAGTAGTTGCTGAACCAACCAAGGCCGAGTCTCCTTCGTCAACTAGCACAGTGCCAGATGGGTAACCATAATAATAGCCTCCTCCTTGTCCCGGTGTACTGATTAGAGTGCTTCCCTCGTTAACTTCGCCAACGTTGACGCTGCCGCCTGATGCTTGGCTTGCGCCGCCTGGGCCAGCGTAGCTGGCACTGGTAGTAGTTGCTGATCCAACCAAGGCCGAGTCTCCTTCGTCAACGAGCAAAGTGTCAGATGGGTAGCCATAATAATAGCCTCCTCCTTGTCCCGGTGTACTGATTAGAGTGCTTCCCTCGTTAACTCCGCCAACGTTGACGCTGCCGCCTGATGCTTGGCTTGCGCCGCCTGGGCCAGCGTAGCTGGCACTGGTAGTAGTTGCGGATCCAACCAAGGCCGAGTCTCCTTCGTCAACTAGCACAGTGCCAGATGGGTAGCCATAATAATAGCCTCCTCCTTGTCCCGGTGTACTGATCAGAGTGCTTCCTTCATTAACTTCACCAACGTTGACGCTTCCGCCTGATGCTTGGCTTGCGCCGCATGGACCAGCATAGCTGGCACTGGTAGTAGTTGCTGAACCAACCAAGGCCGAGTCTCCTTCGTCAACTAGCACAGTGCCAGATGGGTAGCCATAATAATAGCCTCCTCCTTGTCCCAGTGTACTGATTAGAGTGCTTCCCTCGTTAACTTCGCCAACGTTGACGCTGCCGCCTGATGCTTGGCTTGCGCCGCCTGGGCCAGCGTAGCTGGCACTGGTAGTAGTTGCTGATCCAACCAAGGCCGAGTCTCCTTCGTCAACTAGCACAGTGCCAGATGGGTAGCCATAATAATAGCCTCCTCCTTGTCCCGGTGTACTGATTAGAGTGCTTCCCTCGTTAACTTCGCCAACGTTGACGCTGCCGCCTGATGCTTGGCTTGCGCCGCCTGGGCCAGCGTGGCTGGCACTGGTAGTAGTTGCTGAACCAACCAAGGCCGAGTCTCCTTCGTCAACTAGCACAGTGGCAGATGGGTAGCCATAATAATAGCCTCCTCCTTGTCCCGGTGTACTGATTAGAGTGCTTCCCTCGTTAACTTCGCCAACGTTGACGCTGCCGCCTGATGCTTGGCTTGCGCCGCCTGGGCCAGCGTAGCTGGCACTGGTAGTAGTTGCTGATCCAACCAAGGCCGAGTCTCCTTCGTCAACTAGCACAGTGCCAGATGGGTAGCCATAATAATAGCCTCCTCCTTGTCCCGGTGTACTGATCAGAGTGCTTCCCTCGTTAACTTCGCCAACGTTGACGCTGCCGCCTGATGCTTGGCTTGCGCCGCCTGGGCCAGCGTGGCTGGCACTGGTAGTAGTTGCTGAACCAACCAAGGCCGAGTCTCCTTCGTCAACTAGCACAGTGCCAGATGGGTAGCCATAATAATAGCCTCCTCCTTGTCCTGGTGTACTGATTAGAGTGCTTCCCTCGTTAACTTCGCCAACGTTGACGCTGCCGCCTGATGCTTGGCTTGCGCCGCCTGGGCCAGCGTAGCTGGCACTGGTAGTAGTTGCTGATCCAACCAAGGCCGAGTCTCCTTCGTCAACTAGCACAGTGCCAGATGGGTAACCATAATAATAGCCTCCTCCTTGTCCCGGTGTACTGATTAGAGTGCTTCCCTCGTTAACTTCGCCAACGTTGACGCTGCCGCCTGATGCTTGGCTTGCGCCGCCTGGGCCAGCGTGGCTGGCACTGGTAGTAGTTGCTGAACCAACCAAGGCCGAGTCTCCTTCGTCAACTAGCACAGTGCCAGATGGGTAGCCATAATAATAGCCTCCTCCTTGTCCCGGTGTACTGATCAGAGTGCTTCCTTCATTAACTTCGCCAACGTTGACGCTGCCGCCTGATGCTTGGCTTGCGCCGCCTGGGCCAGCGTGGCTGGCACTGGTAGTAGTTGCTGAACCAACCAAGGCCGAGTCTCCTTCGTCAACTAGCACAGTGCCAGATGGGTAGCCATGATAATAGCCTCCTCCTTGTCCCGGTAAATAAAAATAAATTAAAACTTTTTCATATAAGCAAATGCTACTGTAGTCTAGTACTTAAATGATTAATTATAAATAACTATGTCAAAAGTTTTAAGTGTTAAATGTTTTTATAATACTAAAGGCCTACCTAATATTAAAGGCCTACCACACCTAGTCTAATTTACTAACTCTTAATACGGAAGTATAATAAAGATACATGACAAATATACCTACATATTATTAAATCAACATAATATACAATAAAATAAAATAAATAGGTAAGTAAATACACAAATTACAAGCTAAAATATAGTCTGTAAATGTAAGTAAATTAAAAAAAATATTTATTCTATTTTTATGACGATAAGTGTCTTACTCCTCTCTCCTACTTGATCTATGCTGTGCCCGTCATAGGCAGTCAGCACTTAGGTCGACAATCGCGTAAACATGTATTAAAAATGTCACACGTCTAGTCTTATTATTTTGACAGCTTCAAACGATTTGTCGTCGAAATGGGTCATGATTCAATTTTGTCGATAGTACATCAATCACGCCGACAAAGTGGTAAAATAAAAATTGGAAAAAATGTTTTATTAGGGTAGCTCCCCTATATGTAAAGTGTTTTTAATTTCAACCTTAACGTGTGATATATTGTTGGATAGGTATTCAAAAATGGATAGGGGTTTACTAAAATCATTTAGTGATAACTAGCTTTTGCCTGCGACTTCGTCCGCGTGTATTGATAGCTCCCGTTCCCGGGGCATTTCCGGAATGAAAATTATCCTATGTCCTTTCTCGGGTCCCAGACTAGGTATATCTGTACCAAATTTCATTCAAATCGGTTCAGAGGCTTAGGCGTGAAGAAAAGACAGACAGACGGAGTTACTTTCACATTTATAATATTAGTACGGAATTCGGAAATAATCGCCCCAAAAGTAAAAAACAATGTGTTCCCCCCACTAACTTTTGAACCATATGTTTAGAAAATATGAAAAAAATCTGAAACGTAGAACTTTATAAGGACTTTCTAGCAAAAATATTATCAACTTGATGGAAAGAACAGTTTTTGTACAAATAAGACATAAAGGTTGTACAAAATAATTTCCGGACACTTTATTGTGACGGACGGGAAACTACGGAACCCTACACTGAGCGTGGCCCTACACGCTCTATCTTTTTGAAGATGGAATGTCGTATATGTAACCGGTTTACACCTTTTTACTTATAATATCATTGTTGGTACGCAATAAAGAATTAAAAATTGAGAATATGGTTTTGTGTTTACCTGGTGATTTGACGGGCGGTCTAAGAATCACTGGTGGTTTTGGCGTGACAGGCGGGCTGGGAACTGAAAATAAAACGATAAAATACCTTACTTTACCATTCTCATAACCGATTAAATAGTACAGAAATTATAAAGTCGGCATGGCGGGAACGAATGTATGGTGATACAAAAAAGTCGGCAAACAGAGAAGACCGCCAATTTGAAGTAAGTACATAGTGATGTCCGGCACATCGTCGTCAAAAATGTATATCCGCGGACACGGCTACGGATATTTAGTGTCAAGTTCCGCGGATACGGTTACGGATACGGATCTTTATTTTCTTAGTCAATCGTTGTCTGAAAGGATAGTTGAAGTGTGCGTCCACACTGAAGGCGCGGTGACTAGAGCCTAGGCGGGCGCGGTGAGCAGGGGCGTGCGGTGGCCACAGTGAGGCGCGGGCACTTGTAGCGGCTCGACGTAAATCAGGTGTTACAAACCATGGACGAGGATTTGCTATTTTTATTAGACAGTCCGATCCTGAGATGGGAGGTGTTGAAGAATAGAGATCGTGTGCACAAAATAAATAAAAACAGAGGAATAACTGGAGAATTTTTTAACTTAGGTATAAGAATTGAGATTATACCCTACAAAATTATTTGAGTATACTCGAATGCCCGTGTTAACTTACTTAATGTGGTTTAGATTGAATTGCACTTATAAACAATTCAGTATTTACTGCCATTTTACGACAAACAAATACAGAATATGCACATCCGCCGAGCGACAAGACCGAACTGGTTCGCTACCCCAGCCGCCCGCGCATTGGGTCGCTTACTGACTAGGCCCGTAGTGTCAGTGTGGCCAGAACGCGCAGACAGAAGCATTTGAAAACTACGCGCGCTGTCTCGTCGCGCTAGGCTTCCGCCTTAGACGCAAAGGCGCGTTTCATATGTTTGATACTTCGCGCCCGGCGTCGCAACCGCGCTAGGCTCACAGTGTGGATGCACACGAAGACACGCTCGCGCAGCGACGGGCGGGACGAGTTACGACTTGCCAAATATTTGATTTTAAGAAGTAAAAAATACTCTGAGGGGATTATTTTTTAATAATAATCACAAATTCACAATAACTAAGATTAATCTCATAATCTAAGTAATTATGCGGCATTTTATCCTGTCAATTGAATATTAAAGATCCGTGACTAAAGTGACGGATACGGATCTCCGGAACATCACTCATACTAACATTTATAGATAGGTACTCACTTACAAAAATTTATAATAAGTACTCGTGACGTTAGGTATACTTGCTAAAGGTTCTGATTGCCTATTTCATGAAAAAATCATTCAATCGAGTATGCACTTTGAGGGCTGTTTTGATGATTTAAAATTCTGTAACTAATGGCCTATTACAGTCGCAAATCATTCTATATCAACACACACACAGACACTGAGCGGCAAATTGCTAAAATACGTAAGAAAATATGAATTTCGCGGCTACCTTGAACATCCACCTTAATTGCTTAATAAAAAACGCCATTTGACTTACCAATTGTAGATGATTTCTTGGACGACTTGGATTTGTGATGCGAATTGCTACTTGATGATGAAGTAAGAATTGTGGATTTCGGATTATCTGTTAGAAGAAATATAGACTTTAAAGTAGTTTTTGCTTGATTATATTGATAAAAAAATACAAGTAAAGATAAAAAGCAACAAAGTTCCGGAGTGGGGGCTTTTGACGTCACCGTCCTGCAAAATATGTATCTGATCGTGACGTCATGCGCAACTTTAACGCACTGTACCGTCGTCATTCTTCGTTTATGAGAAAAAAGAAAAAATACGTATCCAAAATTTTTTGTTAATCTTTCTGACGGACTAATTACTTTTTTTGTCGTCTCGCCTATTGTCTATGGATTATCTTTATTTGACAGGACTAAACTAATATTTGTTAATGAAATGGAAAGAAAAAGATGCACTTAAATTTAGTTTAGTTTAGTTAAATTATGTTTAGTTTGTGACAAAGGGAATTGGCGCCACTAAAACAGTAGCGTTTGAACTCACCTACGGGCACTATTTTCATAGTAATGCAAGGGCGTCCATTTTCAATAGTCTCGGATTTTATTACTGTCCAATCAGATTCCTCCGAACCTGGCAAAATATAAAATTAATATTATATTTGTCATTTTTTTTTTGTAAACGTCATAAGTGACTCTTATTCCAATGTGTTTAGGTTTATAATGTAGAAAAAAATCAGCACGATTTCTTTTTTGGTGAGTGGGAAATCATCAAATGACTGCTCCCGTCCTGGGTGCGGCGGGAGGGCGTGTCAGACTTTTACTGACTAAAACCCACTCATGTTCCTTTTTTTTTGTTTTTTTTTTTGTTGAGTGGGAAATCATCCAATGACTGCTCCCGTCCTGGGTGCGACGGGAGGGCGTGTCAGACTCTTACTGACTAAAACCCACTCATGTTCCTTCGATTGCCCTTTATGTTCCAGGGTCACGGTAACTATTATAAACATTCCGCAACCCCAGCAGGCGTTGGCCCTGTTGGGCCCCTTCCTGTGCTGACTCCTTCTCTTTGAGGCGCGCGTGGAACAAAACGCGCCCTAGCCGGGCGGCGAGCTACCCATAGCTCGCCATCCGCAGAACCGCGCCTACGGTGGCCGGTAGTCGTCCTGCGACTCTCGACGTCTTCGCCTGGGTCTTAGTCCGGGGCGAGAGGCTCGTCGTTGCCTCTCGCGCGCCGCCGCTTCCTTCACTAGCATAACTGCTTCGCAGAAGGAGGCGACGGCATCCCATTCCGTCTCGCCCCGAAGCATGGCCTGAACCAGCGCTGGGCGCGAGAGGTCACCGCCGCCGATCGCCTCTACGAGGACACGTCGATGGTCCGCCCATGCGCGGCACACCTCCACCGTGTGCTCGACCGTGTCCTCCAGGCGACCGTACCCACTCATGTTCCTTCGATTGCCCTTTATGTTCCAGGGTCACGGTAACTATTATAAACATTCCGCAACCAACGGGGCCGAACGGACGTTCGAATTCGAAGTTTGAATAAAGAAATCTAGGCGCCTTTTTTACTTAAAACTGTTTCTCTCATGTTTAACAGATGGCGTTATTTTGAATAACGAATTTTAATACTTTTTTGTATTTCTTGAATTTTTATACTTTGTAAATATTATTTTTACCTGGCAACTCGACGTCAACCCTCTTGTAGGCATCTGCAAAACATAGGAAACAATCAATTAATTACAAGACGTAGGTGTACAAAAGCTTGACGAAACCCCACATACACCCTATATAGTGTTTAGGGACATACTATTACACTGGAAAATTTAAATCTTTTTTATATTCTCCACTTTTACTAAAAGGGAAACCTGCTTCAAAGACATAACTTCAACCACAAACAAACTAAAGAATTTCAAAATTTTTAGCTTTAAAAAAAATTTCAAAAAGTCAATGTCGATGATCTAGGACCAACCGAACCAAAGAACCGAACCGTAGATTTGTAGTACAAATCCACGGTTCGGTTCTTTGGTTCGCAGTACTAAAAAGTAAAAATAAACCAAAACAAAACTAAAAATATAACTTTAATTTTTCTCTTTTCATTTTACAAGCCTGGGTATTTTTTTAACAACTTTATAAAGGACGATCTTACTTTGTCCGCGTGTATAGGTACTTTATGTTTGGCCGCTGAGGCTGAACCGCATTAGAAGCGTTTTTAGAAAAGTAAGTATTTAATATATACATTAACATCTCTCATGTTCGGTAAGTAGGTCCTTATTACTCCCAATGGGGCTTGTAGGTAACCAATTAGCGCTCTAGGCTATTAATGTAGCTAGAAAAGCCCTTGGGCGGTAAGTAATTTAAATCTTGTAATGCCGGTTTTTACTACTTACCTCACAATCGAGATGTAAAGCAGAGTAGTTAGCTCGGGTGTAAGCATCAAATGCACCCTTGAACTTAGGCGCCCTGGGCTGCAATTGATGCCTTACAGCAACAGCCCTTGGCTACTAATCTACTATTAGACGAACGTTTTGATATTGCTTTGGGACGTTCCCAATAAACCACGCACTAAATATTAAAAAAAAAAACTACTCACGCTTATGACACTCGTGCGGCGGTACCTCTTCCTCGATAACCGTAGTTTCAGCAGTACTGGACGAACTGTCTTCGCTTTGATTCGTTTCTTCAGTCTGAACTACAGTACCATCGGCCCCTACAAACTCATATTTCTTATCATCGTACTTATCACTTTCAGCGTTCGCACTCTCATATTTGCTTTTTCTACGTCCATCTGCACTGACGGAAAAACTTTCAAACTCATTTTCCGCGTCAGAATAGCCCTGGGCATGAGAACTTTTTGACGTTCCTTTTTCGTTAGCAATGAGTTCAGTGTTTAACTGGTCGTAATTCTCTCTTTCGCTTTCAGCTCTGTACCCTCGGACGCCATATTTGTCTTTGACTAAAGCTGAGCTGGAATCGCTGTCTCTGCTTGCGTCAATGTCTTCGGTTGTTATATGGATGTTGTTACAAGGTGGCGGCAGGTCTGCGGAAATACGGACGATAACAATTTTTTTGTAAGAAATTTTTTATGTTGTGTTTTTTCGGTTTTTGCTCCTGTTTTAGGTTCTCTAAACGGTATATTATTATTATTATTAGGACATTTGTAGAAGTTTTTTTTTTTTGGTGAGTGGGAAGTCATCCAATGTCTGCTCCCGTCCTGGGTGCGGCGGGAGGGCGTGTCAGACTCTTATTGACTAAAACCCACACATGTTCCATCGATGCCCTTTTATGTTCCAGGGTCACGGTAACTATTATAAACATTCCGCATCCCCGGCAGGCGTTGGCCCTGTTGGGCCCCTTCCTGTGTTTATAGAAGTTATGAATTTTGCCTATTCATATTCCACTGATACTGATAATGCCAAGAAAGCACCCGCTTATTTCAATTCAACCCCTGCTTGCATGAGTTTGAGGTTCGTTAGCATGAACTTACAATAATTATGTGACTTTACCAATTCATATCTATTATTTACGAATATCTCAATCATTGATGCCCTTACTAATAATCACTGTGTAAAGTTATGCAATGAATAAAGCCTGTGTAACCATACATTTTTTGACATATAAACCTGTCATAACTTTATGCAGTAAGGCGCTGAGTGACCCGGGCAAGTACCAATGTGACTTTTTCAATTCATATCTACTTTCTATAGATTATCTTAGACATCACAGACATCGGTGAAGGAAAACATCGTGAGGAAACCTGGACTTGTAGTGAATATAAGTCCGTGGTGATCAATGCTCGTGCCTTCTCTGTATGAGAAGAGGTCTTAGCCCTGCAGTGGGACAGTTATAGGCTGGTATTATTATCTTAAACATCATTGACATCGGTAAAGGAAGACATAATGAAAATTAACATATCGCCAATCCGCCTTGAGCAAGCGTGATTGCTCGTGCCTTCTCTGTGTGAGAAGTGGACTTTTTTATCATTTTTTTATCATATTGAACAATATTAAAAAAATATTAAGATTACTTACGCCCTGCGTTTACATTGAGGATCTGTAAATAAAAACATTTGTTTAGTAACGAGTTTTCGTAGCCCTTCCTAGCCCTTTTTCAGATGAATGCTGGTTCTAGGTAGGTATACTTGGTAATAATATACAAGTTGGAATCTGTATAACACCCTTATATCTATACTAATACAAGCTGCCTCCCGCGGTTTCACCCGCGTCAAAAATGGGGTCACTTAGGGGTATGAAAAATAGATAGTAGCCGATTCTCAGACCTACTGAATATGCATATAAAAATTGGTGGAAATCGGAAAAGCCGTTTCGGAGGAGTAAGGTAACTAACATTGTGACACGAGAATTTTATATATAAGATGATGATTATAAAGAGGAAAGATTTGTATGTTTGTATGTAACGAATTTAAACCTAAAAACTACTGGACCGATTTTAAAATTATTTTTTCAGCAGAAAACTACTTAATCGCTGAGTATCATAGGCTATAATATCACGCTATATCCCACGGAAGCGAAGCAGTAACCAAAAACCTAACGTAACGCGGGTGAAACCGCGGGGAACAGCTAGTTTTTTATATAGATTTAAGTATTAAAGTTAGAGTACGGTTTTTATAGAGAGAAAAGTGGTAAAGCTGCCCGGAAAATGCTACATTTTGGGAATGTGAAATGTACATTTTTTGGCGATAGGACTAAAGTGTGTGAACATATCCATACTAATATTATAAATGGGAAAGTGTGTCTGTCTGTCTATCTGTCTGTCTGTCTGTATGTATGTTTGTCTTTCTCACGGCAAAACGGAGCAACGAATTGACGTGATTTTTTAAGTGGAGATAGTTGAAGGGATGGAGAGTAACATAGGCTACTTTTTGTCTCTTTCTAACGCGAGCGAAGCCGCGGGCAAAAGCTAGTTTTTTTTATAAGACTACGTCGGGTGAGAAAGCTAGTTCGTTAATATAGTAAAAGATAAAAAAATCATTAATGAATAAAAAATTAAGAAAAAATCTCAAAAAAAACCCAAATTGTTCAGTGTTTTTTTAATTTTTTTTTGCATTGTCTTAAAATGTTGAACGTGGCTAAGTCTGTAGACTCAGCTACTATTAATAAAATACAAAAAAAAAATAACAAAAGTAATCCATACTAATATTTGTGTCTGTCTGTATGTTTGTCTTTCTTTCACGGCAAAACGGAGCGACTGATTGACGTGATTTTTTAAGTGGAGATAGTTGAAGGGATGGAGAGTAACATAGGCTACTTTTTGTCTCTTTCTAACGCGAGCGAAGCCGCGGGCAAAAGCTAGTTTTTTTATAAGACTACGTCGGGTGAGAAAGGTAGTTCGTTAATATAGTTACGTAAAAGATAAAAAAAAACATTAAAGAATAAAAAATGAAGAAAAAATCTCAAAAAATTACCCAAATTTTTCAGTGTTTTTAAATTTTTTTTTTGCAATGTCTTAAAATGTTGAACGTGGCTAAGTCTGTAGACTCAGCTACTATTAAAAAAAAAACAAAAAAAAAGTAATCCATACTAATATTTGTGTCTGTCTGTATGTTTGTCTTTCTTTCACGTCAAAACGGAGCGACGAATTGACGTGATTTTTTAAGTGGAGATAGTTGAAGGGATGGAGAGTAACATAGGCTACTTTTTGTCTCTTTTTAACGCGAGCGAAGCCGCGGGCAAAAGCTAGTTTTCTTATAAGACTACGTCGGGTGAGAAAGCTAGTTCGTTAATATAGTTAGGTAAAAGATAAAAAAAATCATTAATGAATAAAAAATGAAGAAAAAATCTCAAAAAAATACCCAAATCTTTCAAAGTGTTTTTTATATATATTTTTTTGCAATGTCTTAAAATGTTGAACGTGGCTAAGTCTGTAGATTCAGCTACTATTAAAAAAAACAAAAAAAAAAGTAATCCATACTAATATTTGTGTCTGTCTGTATGTTTGTCTTTCTTTCACGGCAAAACGGAGCGACGAATTGACGCGATTTTTTAAGTTGAGATAGTTGAAGGGATGGAGAGTAACATAGGCTACTTTTTGTCTTTCTAACGCGAGCGAAGCCGCGGGCAGAAGCTAGTAGAATATAAAAATAAAACACTATCATTAAAAACAAAAGAAAAATCAAGAGAAGAGATACTCACGCAAACTGCAATCACCAAAAATGAAATCTTTGCTGCACCCATTTCAGCAGAAGACTTGAGTCAACGCCGATGGAATGATGCTCAACAATCGCTTCGAACACTATATATACTGCACCAATTCTATAGCGCATAGAAATCAGAAACACATGAACAAATATAATAATAAATGCACTATAAATGATTTATAGAAAACTTAAAGGGCAGGTGTTAAGGATCTAAAAAGGTAATCTGTCGGGTATATTTTTCTCTGGATTACATCTGGGGGCGTACCACCAGCCCTTATTAGCAGTATTACTTTGATATTACTTTCAATGGGAAAGAGACGGCGCTAGACAACGTGTCTAACGCTGTCACTTGCACACTCCTGAACAGGAATAAAACAATCTTACTACGTCATGGTACGGGGGCTGTAGCCCGATTCACGTAAAATCAAACGATAGAACGACAATTCGATCGTAATTCAACGATCTGTCAACCACATAATTATTATCAACTAGCTTCTGCCCGCGGCTTCGCTCGCGTTAGAAAGAGACAAAAAGTAACCTATATTACTCTCCATCCCTTCAACTATCTCCACCTTAAAAATCACGTCAATCCGTCGCTCCGTTTTGCCGTGAAAGAAAGACAAACAGACAGACAGACAGACAGACACACTTTCCCATTTATAATATTAGTATGGATAATTAATGTAATTGACAATAAGTGGTTGACAGATCGTTGAATTACGATCGAATTGTCGTTCTATCGTTTGATTTTACGTGAATCGGGCTGTTGGGCATTTTCTAGACGAAATTGGTTTCGTTACTACACGAACTGTGTTACAGACTAACTTCGCCCATGTGGATGTCGAACTTCGATTAACTACTATATCCCTTAAGGGGCCGAATATCCAAAAATCCTTTTTTATTTGATAGTTATTTTTCACAAACAACACACCCTGCAAGTTTCATGTCTCTAGGACCAGCGGTTTGGGCTGTGCGTTGATATATCAACAGTCAGGCAGTTAGTTTATGATTTTACTAGCTTTTGCCCGCGGCTTCGCTCGCGTTAGACAGAGACAAAAAGTAGCCTATGTTACTCTCCATCCCTTCAACTATATCCACTTAAAAAATCACGTCAATCCGTCGCTCCGTTTTGCCGTGAAAGAAAGACAAACAGACAGACAGACACACTTTCCCATTTATAATATTAGTATAGGTTATTTAGATAAGACTAACTTCTAGCGACTAACGTCCCTAGCTGTTTCATCCGCGTTAGGTTAGCTCTTTGATTACTGCTCTGCTCCCTTGGGCTTAAGTGTGATGTTATGAATATGTCACTCATTAATAATGTAGCTTTCGATCGATCATTGAGACACGATTGTAATAGCAGACTAGGGCCCCAGTTTTCATAATCGTTGTTTTATGTATATGAACCGAGCTAATTTATGAGCATAGTCTCTAAGGAAGGTTGTTGGAAAAGGGTTTATGCGAGAAGCCCAAGCCGGCGGGGTTATTACCTATGAAACAGCAATCAGCAATATTTGCGCAGTGATCGCGCGATCACCGCGCGAATAATCGCTTAACGTCAAAAAAAAATCGTATTATGTATGAACCGATTGCTAATCGCTCGCTGATTGTTCTAATGCACTTATTGCTACGATGACGATAAAGTAGCAATCGCTGAAACTAATTAAATATCACATTTAACAAAAAAAACTTAACTTTGCTCTTAAAAACCATATTAAATACGAAACCACCGAACGAAAAATGCATATTTTAGTTAACTGATTGCTCCACAGAGGCAGCACTATCGCTAGATTGCTATTTGACGTGACGTATTTTGAATTGACGTTTGAGAAGCAAATATTGCTAAATTATCGTGATCGCTCGGCTATTGCAAGATACGTAATCCTGGTGCCGGCTAGTTGGCGCTCTTTGAGAGAGGTCTACCTTCAGTGGATGGCAACAGGCTGTCATACAAACATTTTTATTTAACTAATTTCATGTTCTTTTGAACTCACATAATGATGATATTAAACCTTTCAACGACCAACCGACAGTGGCTGTTGGGCTGCTATTGGGTAGTTTACACCATTAACCAATAAATGTTAGACAGTAGACACAATTTCTATAAAACCTCTTTTAATTTCAGCCCAAAAAATTCGGTTCATTTTCAATTTGCTACAAAATTTGATTTTTAGTTACTTTGAAATCAATAAATAGATAGTCAACTGAGTTGTTATTTTAGTGACGTCATAAGTTGCCATTGCCGTACAAAATCTAATGGAGAATTGCGTTTTGACAGCTCATTAAAAGTACGTCAATTGATAATGGTGGCAACTACCGTATTGTCTTTCTGGTTCTCAAATCACGTGTGTTCGAAGGATTTAAAAGTCGAATATGAATTCGAATCCACAACCACTTACATGAGAAGTGGGATATTTATTAAGCACACAGAAGTAGAGAAATGCATTTATTTTCGACGTATTTGCCGAATGTTTAACAAAATTCGGCGTTTTTATTCAAATAACGGTCTTAGTACGGAACCTTCTACTGCGAATGCTACTTGACCTTCACCGATATAATTTACGACTACAAACTACCTTTTAGCAAATAAACAAAAAACTAATAAATTAAATGAAAATAAATCCTTTTAACAATAAAACAAAGGATAAATTATTTGTTAAGTAATTGATGCGCGCGCATTATTAATTGTTAAACTATTTGCGATTAATATTATTTGCTCAGTTGCAGTAATAACTGTCTTTAAGTAAATAAAAATGCATTTATAAAAGTTTTATTATTTTATGATATTCTAGCTTTCACCCGCGACTTCGTCCGCGTGGAATAATAGTTCCCGTTCCCGGGGGATTTCCGGAATGAAAACTATCCTATGTCCTTTCTCGGGTCCCAGACTTTATCTGTACCAAATTTCATTCAAATCGGTTCCGTCCGATCAATGATGTTATCTGTTAACAAGTGTAGATAGGTTATATGCAGTCAAAAAGTGGCACATTAAAAGTTTGCCAATTGACAAACATGATACTGAGTATCGCGTTGACATTTGACGTTTATCTCTTTTTCACTCGCATTACTTCAAACATGTCATCCTACTTTGACGTATAATGTATGTGTGCGTTAGTGTGCCGTTTTTGAAGATAGAATTTCGTTTGGGTAACCTATCTACACTTTTTTACTTGTAACATCATTGCGTCCGATTCTAAAATCTCGGGTTCGTGATCGGGTGCCAGTAATGCAATAGAGATGATAATTAGGTACGTTAAAAAATGCATTCTGTTTAGTCCGTACGCTGCTGGACCGTCCAAAAATAGTCCGCACGTCTGTCCGTTAGACAGTCCAAAAAGGTCTGGACTCTGGCCTACGAAAAAACTGGACCCCGGCGAGATGCCCCCTTTTTAAAATGTACATGGGTATATTCGCCCGGAAAATTATGTGCTATGTAAAATAAATGATACTGGGACGTCTCCTATTAAAAAGTAAAGAGATATTTCGGCTAAATCGTATTTTTTTTACTAAATATCAGAAGAATCTGCAAATCATAAAGTCAAAATTGACCATATCTGAACAGTACATTATTTTTCGGGCGAAGCTACCCATGCACATTTTAAAAAGTGGACATCTCGCCCGTGGGCCATATTATTTTGTCCCATAACCTCCAAAAATACATATACATATTTATTGGTTGATCAAATTAATAAAAAAATACAAAGAAAGACAGCATCCGGTGTGAGCTTGTGACGTCACTTCGTCATGTGTTTAAGTAAGTATATTTATTTTACAAAATTATTACTTTGATTAATTTCGTTGCAAGTTGCAACGTCGATTCTTCGAGACCCGTTGAGCTTCATTTCTCGACGCTTTTCTGGTGAACTCCACTGTTGATTCTGACTTTTAGCAGTGCGTGACTGTGTGGCGGGATTGTTCAAAAAATGACTGACTTTGGTAATGGGAAAAGATAGGGAGGAAACCTGTACTCATAATGCTATCGAGAGGGTAATGTTATTGGGGTAAGAATAGATATGTCTCTGTATGTTCATTTATTTCTGAAACATATGGTTTATACTTTGTTTTATTCTCGAATGTCGTGATGGGCCAGTGGATAAGGCGCTGACAGTCGTTACTCGTTAGCCAGAAACTCTGACCAGTCTAACCAAGAGGTATCGTGTCGCCCAGTTACTGGGTTGTGGAGGTCTGATAGGCAGTCGCTCTACGTAAAACACTGGTATCCAGCTGAATTCGGTTAGACTGGAAGCCGACCCCAACATAGTTGGGAAAAGGCTAGGGAGATGATGATACTTACTTTATTTTTTTTCTCACTTCACAACAAGTTCTTAGCTTCGCAATATTACTGTACCCGTCACGCAACTGTCAAACTACGTTGGTTAGATAGAGTCAGAGAATAGCTAAGCCAAAGTAATTGCTAAGTAAATAATATTTCTTAAGTATTTCTCGACTAACTAGAGAAACAAATAAAAAGATAAACAAAATCATAGCTTAAATTCTTTATTCCCACATTAAATACTAATTAATGTTATTTAATTGTAAAACAGTACATTATTTCGTCCAAAATAACATAGATTATAAAAAAAACATTAAGTTTGATGTTAGACTAGCGTTTAGTTGTTTCAAATTATGTCGATTCCGTTTTGTTTGTGCTCCGTACCACCCTGATTTTGTTGGGGAACATTTCTGTAACAAGGAAACAAGACATTAAGTTTAAAATAAATAATATTTAAATGAATGTCTTGGGATTATGGTGCTGATTCTCTTGTTCACAAACTGTTAAATTCATTTTTCTCTTTCCATTTCCTCTTTCCATTTCTTAAAGAAAAGGACAGAAGATACATTTTAGTTAAATCCTGTCAAATTAGACAGCGCCTGAAGAAAATTGACGATTGATATTTAGACGCCATGTTTTTAAATCGCGTCTAAATTAACTATGGAGTGTCTAAATTTGACAGGACTTAACTAATGTTTTATCTTCTGTCCCCAACATAGTTGGGACAAAGGCTAGGGAGATGATGATGAAACTTATGTTGCTTACCATAAGACAATTCCCTGCCGAGTCTTGGTGAAAAGTTCATGGTTCTGCCGAGTCGTGGAGAGAAGTACTTCGTTCTGCTGTCAATCTGTTCAGGGTCGGATCGGTACCTTCGGGAGATGAGAAATTACGATTAGATTAGTGAAACCAACTTTTGTTGTAACCTCGTCGCGAAAATCGGTAGTATAGGATCTTTATTTAAATATATGATTCTGCCATAAAATGGCATTCAAGCAAATGTATAAATACATACATATAAATTACACTCAGACACAGAATAAACATCAATTTATTGCACAAACACTTTTTCTGGGTGGGAATCGAACCTCCGGCTTAGCAATCAGGGTATCTCTCACCACCAGACCAGTAACATCTATACTTATAATAAATCTGTAGAAAGTTGAATTCTGTACATTGAATATATTTTCAAAATTAATGGTGCTGATTGTCTTCTGGTAATGGTGCTGAAATGCATCTTTCTCTTTCCATTTCTTAAAGAAAAGGACAGAAGATACATTTTAGTTTAATCCTGTCAAATTAGACGGCGCCTGATGAAAATTGACGTATATTTAGACGCCATGTTTTTAAATTGCGTCTAAATTGTCTATGTAGTGTCTAAATTTGTCAGGACTTAACTAATATTTTATCTTCGGTCCTTTTCTTTAAGAAATGGAAAGAGAAAGATGCATTTAACTTAAATTTAGTTTAGTTTGTGAATAACAGAATCGGCACCAATGTATTTTATTTACGTACTTTAAACATTTTAATACCAATGATGTAAAGCTTCTATTTTTTTACGACCCCCATAGATTATTTAGACGCGATTAAAAACATGGCGACTAAAAATACGTCGATTTACTTCAGGCGCTATCTAATTAGACAGGATTAAACTAAAATGTACCTTCTGTCCTTTTCTTTAAGAAATGGAAAGAGAAAGATGCATTTAACTTAAATTTAGTCACGTTTGTGAACAAGAGAATCAGCACCGCTTCACTTACATTTCCTGATCAGCTGGTGTAGCAGGCATGTCGTCAGCAAGTCGTCTGCCAAGTCTTGGCGTAAACTCGACGTTTTCAAAGACTTTTTCGTCGTCGGCCATTCTTCGGCCAAGCTTGGGTGTGAAGATCACCTTCTTTGTTACTGTGGACAAGACTTGACAGTGAGCAATTGGATATTTTACACGATTACTCATAAATGTAAGACAATTTTTTTATAAAACCTCTTTTAATTCGAGCTCTGAAAATTCGGTTCATTTATAATTAACTGTAAAATTTGATTTTTAGTTGCCTAAAAACAATGATGCTATAAGTAAAAAAGTGTAGATAGGTTACCCAAACGAAATTCTATCTTCAAAAACGGCATACTAACGCACACATACATTACACGTCAAACTTCAACTTCAACTTTTACAATTATGGCAATCCACCGAATTTTCGGTGATTTCTGCCAATGTCCAGTTTGAAAATAATATTTTTTATTAGTGACAATTGTACGGTTATTAAATTATAGTGTGGAGATCATACACGTGTTCTTATAACCAAGAACACGAGATGACTCCTTACACGTTAAAGTAGGATGACATGATTGAAGTAGTGCGAGTGAAAAAGAGATAAACGTCAAATGTCAACGCGATACTCAGTATCATGTTTGTCAAACTTTTAATGTGCCACTTTTTGACTGCATATAACCTACCTACACTTTTTTACTTATAACATCATTGCTTAAAAATAAATAAATTGTTATTCAAATGGGCTGGTAACTTTTTGGCGTCATAAGATGACATTGAGGTACAAATCTATGAAAGAATCGCGTTTTGACAGCTCATAAAAAGAACGTCAATAAAATTGATGATAGTGTAAAATACCGATCGAATGAGAGTGTTTGCTAAAATTTACGCCACAGTGCCACTTTGACGATAAAGAGGCGCCACTCTTTATCGTCAAAGTGGCACTTTCTGTCAAAACTGATAGAGTGCATTTTTTTTTGTATTGTTGTTGGTCCCCTAACGCCTCGGTGCTGCCTTCTAATAGACATGTTAAGATCTTAATATCGCACTTCAATGACCCTCATTGTAAAGGCATGTAATTTTTTTTAAATTACCTAACCCATTAGGTACATACACAATTAGAAATGCATTGTGTTTCGCGTGGATCCACGTCCTAGACACACGAAAAGTTAAATGAAAATAACTGAGAACCTCTTCCTTTTTGAAGTCGGTTAAAAAATTACAACGCCCCGCCATCGCCACTGCGCTGCCCTTCTATAGTACGTACAACCAAGTGAAATTAACCTCTGTTTAAACAGTTGTATGTGCGAGAAACCAAAAGACTATGTTTCCCTTGAGAATAATAGGCAAGACGATAAAAAAAAGTAATTAGTTCGTCAGTTGGATAGATTAGATAATCTTATCTTTATATATATAATTCTTCTGTGAGTGTGTATGTCACTGAACTTCTCTCAAACGACTGGACCGATTTTGATGAAATTTTTTGTGTGTGTTCAAGGGGATCTGGGAATGGTTTAGATTCACAAATCAACCCGGCAGATGGCGCTGATTGCTTGAAAAAGCATGTGATCTCGAAAACGGCCCTAACGATTTCGCTGATATTTGTTATGTGGGGGTTTTCGGGGACGAGAAATCGATCTACATATGCAAGACAACGTCTGTTGGGTCCGCTAGTACATATATAAAATTCTCGTGTCAATTGTGACACGAGAAACACGAAAAAGCGGTAAAGCCGTTTCGGAGGAGTAAGGTAACTAACATTGGTTAGTTACCTTACTCCTCCGAAACATCTTTACCGCTTTTTACCAAATTTCATATGCATATTCAGTAGGTCTGAGAATCGGCTACTATCTATTTTTCATACCCCTAAGTGATAAGGGTTATTCACACTTAACTTTTTTAACGCGGGTGAAACCGCTGGAGGCAGGTAGTATAGAAAAATATTGGATTATTGGGTATTTTTCTTTCGTAAACGACAAATGACGACGACACAGTGCTTTGAAGTTTTGCGTGACGTCACGCCCTAGAACAATTTTTACTGAACAATTTTTGTGATATCACAAGCCCCCAGAACTTTGGTGCTCTTTATAACTGTTTGTTTTTTTTAAATAAGATCAAGCAAAAAATACGTGTCCAGTATTTTTGAACCGTCTAAAGGACAGACTAAAGAGAATACCATTTTTTAACCGACTTCTAAAAAAAGGAGGAGGTTCTCAATTCGGATGTTTGTATTTTTTTTTAGTTTGCTCGCGCATATCTGCGTCGTTTACCAACCGATTTGAACAATTTTTTTTTTGTTTAAAAGGGAAGACTTCCCAAATGGTCCCATTGTCATCAGGTCCAGGATTGATGATGGTATCATGCCGAAATCGAGGGAAGTCAACAAGATAATTTATAGGTTAACAAGAAATTATAGTGAATATTTTCATCATCCCTATTACGTATCACACCAGTCAACTTATATTCTTCGGTGAATACCAACCTCTACCTTCCGGCTCATCAGCTTGCATCTCATAAGGTAACTGATCGTAGTAATATTTCAACGCATCGGCAGCTTCCAGTAACTTGAAAAATGCTTGTCTGCAAACAACAACACGTTCATTTAAACTACACACATCAAAAGTGTCTAGGGATATTTTAATTAAACCTAAATTACTAAAATTCTATTAACTTTTTGTTAAGACACCTACACTTTAAAATAAACCTTGTTTAATTGCCTATCTAATCTGATAATAAACTTTTAGATAAAGTTAAATTAAAAAAAAAAACTTAGAAGAAGAGGAAAAACTCAACAAAATTTCAATTTAACTTTATTTTTGAAATTTCAAAACCTAAACAACAAAACAATTTTTTTTTTATAAAAATTGTTGAAAACTTAAAATTAATAATTCGTGGATCCACCTAAGACTCTCCTGACACATCTGGAGCGGTTCTGCATACTCAAAACAAGGGTGTCAATATCCTGTTGTGGAGTACTGTCCCAAATCCTGCTAAGATGCAAGAAAAGCTGGTTTTGATGCACAATATCAACAGGGAAATTCCTACGAGCTCTTCTCTGAAGCATATTCCAGCATGCTCAATAGGATTTAAGTCAGGGATTGTGCAGGCCGGTCTAAAGCTTGGATAACATGCTGTTGTAACCAACTTGTAACGATACGCGCCGTATGTGGACGGGCATTGTCGTGCATTAGCTGGAAATTTTGTCCCATTTGCTGTCTGTGGGGCAAGATTACAGGCTCTAGCACCTCATCTCGGTATTTTCGAGCAGTCATATTGCCTTGTATCCAAACGAGGTCCGTTCTACCGCCGAGACGAATTCCTGCCCAAACCATAATCGTGCCACCTTAATATGCATGAACTTGTTGTGGGTGCTGCAGTCGATTCCAACGTCCAGGTTTTCTCCAAACGCGTACTCTTCGCGAATCAGGATGAAATCCAAACCTAGATTCATCAGTGAAAAGCACAAGTGACCATTGAGAATGGTTCCAGTTTTCGTGTGCAATAGCCCATTGTAATCTTCTTCCTCGATTACCTCTCCTTAGTGCTGATACCCAAAATGGCCTACGAGCACGTAGATTGACTTCATGCAGTCGCCTTCTCAAAGTTTGACCGCTTACCAGTAAACCATACTCTCTCTGTAGCTTTTGAACCAATCGCATCGCCGCTGCATTTAGTTGACTTCGTGCAGCATTTACTATGAATCGGTCCTGTACATGTGGTGTAATGCGTTGAGGTCCTCGGTGCCGTTCCACCACTTCCTCCGTGACACGATAACATGACCAAAGCCTGGATATAACGCTCTGACTGGTCTTCATAGCTTCAGAAACGGCAATTATGGGACAGTATTTCACAACAGGATATTGACACCCTTGTTTTGAGTATGCAGAACCGCTGCAGTTGTGTCAGGAGAGTCTTAGGTGGATCCACGGAATATTAATTTTAAGTTTTCAAGAATTTTTATAAAAAAAATTGTTGTTTTGTTTAAGTTTTGATGTTTCAAAAATAAAGTTAAGATTGAAATTTTGTTTGAGTTTTTCCTCTTCTTGTAAGTTTTTTTTAAATTTAACTTTATCTAAAAGTTTATTATCAGATTAAATAGTCTATTAAACAAGGTTTATTTTAATGTGTACATGTTTTAACAAAAAGTTAATAGAATTTTAGTAATTTAGGTTTAATTGAAATATCGCTAGACACTTTTGATGTGTGTATGTCTGATGTCAAACTAAGGGATTATCGTCTGTTTTATACAAAAAAAAAATGTCCTGGGACATCTTACACACGGCCATCTGATCCCAAGCTAAGCAGAGCTTGTGTTATGGTAATCAGGCAACTGATATACATACTTATATAATTTTTAAATACTTACATAAATAAATAACACCCAGACACGGAACAAATAATTATGTTATGCTCATCACACAAAGTTTGTCCTGGGTGGGAATCGAACTCACGACCTCTGGCTTAGCAGTTAGGGTCACTGAACACTAGACCAACAGGCCCGTCAAATATAACAATCCTTTAGGCAGTTGGGTAATAATAGTTAAAACTAAAACCCGACTTCTACAAAAAGTGTTCTAAAAAGTACTAAATAACGAAAATATTTCAGATGGAAATCAAGAGGTAGGCATAAACACAGAACATAGATCATTTATAAATTTATAATACACTAGCCACGACACTAGCTTTTGCCCGCGACTTCGGCCGCGTGGAATAATAGTTCCCGTTCCCGGGGGATTTCTGGGATGAAAACTATTCTATGTCCTTTCTCAGGCCCCAGATTATATCTGCCCCAAATTTCATTCAAATCGGTTCAGTGGTTTAGGCGTGAACAAGAGACAGACAGACAGACAGAGTTACTTTCGCATTTATAATATTAAGTACGGATACGGATAACGAAGCATGTCAAAATCATAGTCTTCTACTATATAAAAATAAGTAAGTCGGGTTTTCCTTCCTGACGCTATAACTCCAGAACGCACGAACCGATTTACACGGTTTTGCATTCGTTGGAAAGGTCTTGGGCTCCGTGAGGTTTATAGCAAAGAAAATTCAGGAAAAATCCACGCGGACAAAGTCGCGGGCAGAAGCTAGTCGGGTATAAAAATTAACAGACGCGGAAAGTTGAACGTCATACCGTAGTTTTCTACGGACATAAGCTGCAAAGAACTGAATAAATGTGTTGTAGTCCCTTAGGCTGTATACAGAAAGAAAGCTGGAAACTTATAAGCACTTACCGGCACTTGTCAGCGCTGGTCCGATCTACACAAAGGAAGCAGGTTGAAGCAGACTAAGCAAAATGACGGAATGATTAGCATGCAGTTGTTATGGCAACGCCCAGCGCTGACAAGCGCGTGTTGAAGCTAGTCGGCAGCGTTCAGTGCTTATCGGCGCGTGTTCATTTATTTTCCTGCGCGAATTACCAGCGCTGACAAGCGCTTATAAGTTTCCAGCTTTCTTTCTGTATACGGCCTTAAGCTTGACGGCTTATCTCATTCTTACGACTGAACGCGGCTGATAGAAATACAACTGTATAAGTATGACCATAATCGTCCAGCGAAGCGCAAATGGGGCTACATAAATAAGCGTGCCTATGCATCGCCCTAGCCTTTTGCCTACTATGTTGGGGTCGGCTTCCAGTCTAACCGGAATCAGCTGGATACCAGTGTTTTACGTGAAGCGACTGCCTATCAGACCTACACAACCCGGTAACTGGGCGACACAATACCCCTTGGTTAGACTGGTCAGACTTTCTGGCTTCGGGCTACCGGTAACGAACGTCAAAGTTCTACGGATGACAACCGGGACCAGCGGATTTACGTGCTTTCGTACACGGGATGTCAGTGATGTCCAAGATAAACTTTAGAAAGTAACAAAATCACAGTGAGAGGGGCGGGCGCCTTATCCACTGGGCCATCACGACATTGTAATATCTCAAACTCAAATCATTTATTTCTAATAGACCATTTAAAAGGCACTTTAGAACGTCAAAAACAAAGAAAAATTAATTTAGTTGCCCATTCCAAAAAGTTGATTCGTATGGAGAAGAACGGGCAAGAAACTCCAATAAGCATATGGGTATTCCCTAAAAGTAGCAGTATCCTTTCCAAAGTTAGCAAGCGAAGTCGTATCAGCTAGTCCATACTAATATTATAAATGGGAAAGTGTGTCTGTCTGTCTGTATGTTTGTCTTTCTTTCACGGCAAAACGGAGCGACGAATTGACGTGATTTTTTAAGTGGAGATAGTTGAAGGGATGGAGAGTCACATAGGCTACTTTTTGACTCTTTCTAACGCGAGCAAAAGCTAGTTTAATATAAAAGAGGTACCTGTTATCTTCCGTAGCTATTCTGAGAGATCGTTTGCCTATCCTAGGACCGAACCACATGCCTCCTCGGTCGCTGTGCGCCCCTCTGTCGGCTCCGCCATCCTGCAACAAAGATAGTTAAAGAATTGCAAATAATTTAATAAAATAATTGGATTTCTTATTAATTTATAGCTAAAACTAACTTTCTCCCGCTGTTTCACTTTTTTCGTTGCTCTACCTATAGCTGAAATAAAATAAAAAAATAGCGTCCCTCGATTTATGGGCTGTCCAACTAAAAGATTTTTCAATTCTAAACTTTCTAAGATTTGCGCTGTCAGCCAAACAAACTCCGGCTTTATGTAACATAATGGTGCTGATTCTCTTGTTCACAAACTTAACTAAATTTAAGTTAAATGCATCTTTCTCTTTCTATTTCTTAAAGAAAAGGACAGAAGATACATTTTAGTTTAATCCTGCCCAATTAGATAGCGCCTGATGAAAATAGACGTATATATTTAGATGCCATGTTTTTAAATCGCGTCTAAATTATCTATGGAGTCTCTAAATTTGACAGGACCGTAATACTTTATCTTCTGTCCTTTTCTTAATTAAATTGAAAGAAAAAGATGCACTTAACTTAAATTTACGTTAGTTTGTGAATAAGGGAATCGGCACCAATATAAAATACCAGCCTATTACCACCCCTCTGCAGGGCAAAGGCTTCTTCTCATATAAAGAAGGCGAGCTTTGATACTTTATTAATGCCAAACGGGATCAATTCAAAAGATTAAAAGAAGTATAATTCAGTGGCCTTTATGGGCATGTACCAATCTGACTTTTTATTTATTTATTTATTAAACTTTATGCACATAATGTATAAAAACACAGTGCAAAAGCAGATTTAATACCTGGGACATTTTGTACCAGTCTACCTTTTTTTTGGTGAAAGTGGGAAATCATCAAATGACGTCTCCCGTCCTGGGCGCGGCGTGAGGGCGCGCCAGACTTTTACTGACTAAAACCCACTCATGTTCCTTCATTGCCCTTTATGTTCCGGGGTCACGGTAACTATTATAAACATTCCGCAACCTACCAGTCTACCTAATGGTGATGAAGAGAACAAACATGGTAGATTTTTCAATTCATTTTATGTACTTTCTACAGTTTTTCTCGTGTTTAACTAAACAAACAAACGAGCACAATCTTTAGCTTTATAATATTAGTAAAGATTTAAAATAGATTTGTACTAAAAGGCTATCTATTATAAGAGGAAAGATTTGTTAGTTTGTAATGTACAAATTCTGAATCTGAATCTGAATTGTGTAGTTTACACCATTAACCAATAAATGTTAGACACAATTTCTATAAAACCTCTTATAATTTCAGCCCAATAAATTCGGTTCATTTTCAACTTGCTATAAAATTTGATTTTTAGTTGCTTTAAAATCAATAAATATATAGTCAACTGAGTTGATATTTTAGTGACGTTAAGTTGCCTGTCATAGAAAATTTATTGGAGAATTGCGTTTTGGCAGCTCATAAAAAGTACGTCAATTGATAATGGTGTAAAATACCGTATATCAAGCTACATTATTTACCGTGATAGGAATATAGGTGTTATTACTATCGAAAATATTGATATGACCTCAAATTTCCTTATAAACTTTGATCAAAATCATCTTTTTAAAATGATACGTTGTTTTTTTCATGAAATTGATATTTTACGCAATTGAAATATGTATATACGTAAATTAAATAAATTAATTATTATATAATAAATTGATCACTGATTATCAGTGAGTTTCAAAGGCTGCACATAATAACATCACGGTAAGTCCCACGGAAGCTGACCAGTTACCAAAAATGTGGTCAAAAGGTCAGATCTAGTATAATCTAGGATTAATTCATGAACTTTTATATATTTAGTTTGGTATACAGATTGTATATTTTAATTTTAAGATAAAAATGTATTATCATTGCACATAGGCATTTATCCTCTAATGCAAATGCAATCCCCTTTTATAGACAAAGGTTTGCTGGAAGATAACTCAATTTTCCATTCACCATTATACGTAATTCATATTTTTATTTTTTTTTGTGCAATAAAGCACAAAAAATATATATTATTTATTGTTTTTTTTTTATGTAACCTAATCCGACAGTGTATCTAAACATTTATATTTCTAAACTTAACTAAAAAAAATCTTTTTAACTTACCTTCACATCATTATTACTAGCGACCACAGAACTAACAAAAAAGATAAAAAGCCCAGTTACCGTTGTCGAAAACATGTTGGGACAACTGTCAGTTACCGACTGTAGTCCAGAATACCACGGGACGATATATATACCCTACTAAATGGAAAACTTATGCTAATGGATGGGGAGACTGGGGAATTACGACACGTGGAGGTTCGTAGTTAAAGAGGCGCGTTTTTTTTTTGGAATTTACGTAGTTGAAATCCGGCTGAGGTTAAACTAGATGCGAATGTTGGTTGTAGGATTATTCCAAAGGGTTTGTTCTGACCTGGATTTTCATATCTCGTAATGCGGCAGGAATGAAAAGAGAGGCCCTTCAGCGAATCTAAGATGAATTTCTGCAACTATCAAATACACTATTATGAAAAAAAAAACAATTTTTATATGGTTTCATATGAATAAAGAATCATTTAGTAGTATCAATTATGATTTTGTAAGCAATGCAGCCGCCGAAGCAAATATCATACATTTATAATTCATACATTAGGGTCGGGGGGGCATTGAACTTTTATTAGAAACAGCTGATATTTTTTCGCGATTTCAAAGATGATTCCATAATAAAAGTTGTTTGTTTTCATGGGTAGAATCATCTCCTAGCGGGTTGAGCAAGACCAAAAATACACCTTGTATTTTACCTTGTTATGAGGTAATTAAAAATCGTCTAACTTCATTAGTTTCGGTAATCCCTATCTCTTTAAATATAAAAATATTTAAAGCAAACTTGTATTAAATAGCTAGTTTTGCTAAAGATCTCATTTAGTGGAAAGGCACTACAGTTATCCTTTGGGAATCAATCAATATTAATTGCAATCCATCTATTTCAGATTAAGACTATCTTTAAATGGACCATTTTAGTATTCGAACGCATATTTTACTATTATTATTTATTTAAAGTACTATTAGTGGGGGCGTTATAAGCCAAAAGCAATATTTTTTGCATTAAAGCATGAGACTTGGTACACTTGTTAGTTAGGTCGGTTAAAGTGAAAATCGCCCGGGAGGCAATCGGAGGCACCCCTCTGGGGGGGAGGGGGAGGGGTTGAAGTTCTCTTCTACCGCGTGCTCTGTTTGTCGTCATAACTCCTAATTTATCGTTACTATGGCAAGTGGGGTATCATTTTCGGATAAATCAAAGATGGCCAATCGTTTTCTGAAATAGAAAATACATGTCTACATACAAAAAAAGTGAATTATGCCCTAAAATGTGAAAATTTCAACCGTAACAAAAATCATTAAATGGCCATAATTTTTCAAATCGTGACTATATCGACTTTAAAAAAATATGATTAAAAAGCTATATGCGTATAGATTCTGAAAATATAATATATGTCTATAGTGTTTAAAGAAAAATCGTTAGAAAAAATATGAAAACAGCTTGGCGGAGCAGCCAAAATTCATTGTAAAATAAGGACAACAAAATCGATTTTTACAAATTGACCAATCTTTTTACTATTAAATATAGAGATTTGATCAAAATAAATAGATAATGAATTTAAATGTCTTTTTTTTGTTAAAAATCTATCGTTTGTCATTTTTTTATACTTGTACTAAGGGTTAGTACAAGTATAAAAAAATGACATTAGTCATATTTGATCTTATAGCTGAACGGGCTCTGTTGACTAGTTTAAGTGAATTAAACGTCTGTAATTAAAGTAACAACATATAACTATGCTAAAAGTACTTACTTATAAAATAATATGAAAGGTGACTGCACCAATGATAAACACTTTAAGGGTTAGCACCAATAGCAGGACGCAAAGAGTTGTTCGACATTTCAGACCGCCGCACTTCTTATTACATCTGCACTGGACCATTTCTATATAGGTTGAAAACCACTGGCAAGTCTATCCATGTAGGCTGACAGTTGTCACTGACCTTACTCCGTCCCCAATCAGACAAATCAGATGGATTTCCAGACATCTGATCAAATACAGGAACAGTTTTGGAATACTGCTCAAGAAATGTTGGTGCAGGGCAGCTTTTGTAAGACACCATTTTCTAGTTAACGAATATCTTTAATAAACAGATATTTTAGGTTTCATTTACTTAGCAAAATGAGCAAGAACAGAAATAAACACTTCTAACTATCTTATAAACTTTTCAATAATATCCTGTGACAACATATGCCATCTGATCTCAAACTTAGCAGAGCTATACTATGACAGACTAGAAGTAACTGGTCTTCATACATATATAATTATAAACACGTACATATTATAGATAAATTGCAATCAGATACAGGATAAACAATACTCATCACGCAAAGTTTGTTCTGGTTGACATCGTAGCCACGACCTCCGACTTAGCAGTCAGGGTCACTAGCCACTAGACTAACTGGCCCGCGAATAATAGTGAAAGCCTCGCTAATCCGTCGCTCATATGCTGCCAGAAACCCTTTTCCCCTTCACAGTTAAAAAACAAGATACATTGTGACACCCTGGGAAAGCGTAAAACAGAGGCAAGACTAGCTTTAAGTGGTTCTGTAAAAAGATTTTTTTATAACGGCGGATACCAAGTGGCGAACAACAGGATGATAGGACTAACGCAGTAGTCAGAGTTGTGCCAAAGTAATGATACGTACACGTACTGTCGATACTGACGTCTCATTAGCAGTCGTTTTGGTATAGACGAGTGCCTGAGCTAGAGGAGCTGTGGGTAATGTAGACACTGGAAAACCCCACCTGTACCTTCCTTGCCGCAAGGTATCAAGTACTCTCCATTAAAAATACTTAGAATTATTTTCTTTCATCCGCTATATACTTCGTAGGACTAAAATAGAATGAGGATTATTTACAGAACCACCAGTGTGATGGTCCTGTAAAAAAGCTGTGACACTGTGACTTATTTGAACGGTGGAGAAAAAAAGCGCAATGGAGACATGGAATGCTTTTCCAACTGTCGCAAAAGAGTTTCTGGCAGCACATGAGAAAAGGATTTGCGAGGCTTTCGCTATTATTGAAAAGCTGCCCTGCATCTCTTTTTGAGAACATTTTTCACCGAATCCACCTGATCCATCTAATAAGGGATAGAGTAAGGTCGGTTATTTTACTGTTAACATACATGGAGAGACTTGCCAGTACAGTGGTTTTCGACGTCTGTGTGGAAATGATCCGGTGCAGGTGTAAAAAGAAGTGCGGCGGTCTGAGGTGTCTATTCTATCTCAGACACCTTTCTCTATTTAAGATTGTACTTTACCCAAGGTAAACAATGTACCCATGATGTTAAGATAAATAAATAAAGATAAAGATGCTCTCAGCGGGAACTTAAGTGATTGGAATTGTGCGACTGCGGACGGCAAAGTATTTAATAAACAATATAGGGGCAGCGGTTGTCATTCGTGGAACTTTAACAGTCGTTACGGGTAGCCAAACTAGAAAGTCTGACCAGCCTAACCAAGAGGCATCGTATCGGCCTGTTGCTAAGTTGTGAAGGTCTGATAGGCAGTCGCTTAACATAAAACACTGGTATCCAGCTGAATCCGGTTAGGTTGAGAGCCGACCCCAATATAATCCAGAAAAGGCTAGGGAGATGATGAGATAGGGGCAGTGACTCGAATGCTAGCACTGCACCAAATTATTAGCACTCTGAACAAACAGATATAAGCTATTATTTTGGCCTAAAACTCATAAAACTTACAATTAAGATATTTTGGAACTCTATTTCTGGCAAAACCATACTATCCGACGTAAAAAATGGCAACATTTAAGAAAACAATTCTTTGCGTCCTGCTATTAGGGCTAACTCTTAAAGTGTTAATCAATGGTGCAGTCACCTTTTACATTATTTTATAAATACTTTTAGCTAAGCTTTTAGCATAGTTATATGTTGTCACTTTAAATTCAGACGTTTGATTCACTTAAAATAGTCAGCAGAGCCCGCTCAGCTACAAGATCAAATATGACTAATGTCATTTTTTTATACTTGTACTAAGGGTAAAAACGATAGATTTTTAACAAAAAAAAACATTTATAAAATCATTATTTATTTAATTTGATCAAATCTCTATATTTACTAGTAAAAAGATTGGTCAATTTGTAAAAATCGATTTTGTTGTCCTTATTTTACAATGAATTTTGGCTGCTCCGCCAAGCTGTTTTCATATTTTTTCTAACGATTTTTCTTTAAACACTATAGACATATATTATATTTTCAGAATCTATACGCATATAGCTTTTTAATCATATTTTTTTAAAGTCGATATAGTCACGATTTGAAAAATTATGGCCATTTAATGATTTTTGTTACGGTTGAAATTTTCACATTTTAGGGCATAATTCACTTTTTTTGTATGTAGACATGTATTTTCTATTTCAGAAAACGATTGGCCATCTTTGATTTATCCGAAAATGATACCCCACTTGCCATAGTAACGATAAATTAGGAGTTATGACGACAAACAGAGCGCGCGGCAGAAGAGAACTTCAACCCCTCCCCCTCCCCCCCAGAGGGGTGCCTCCGATTGCCTCCCGGGCGATTTTCGCTCTAACCCACCTAACTAACAAGTGTACCAAGTCTCATGCTTTAATGCAAAAAATATTGCTCCCCATACATTAATGGCTTATAACGCCCCCACTATATTTGTCCCACGCGATTTCACGCGCATCCCATGATATTTAATTCATAATATTATTTCAAGTTTTTCAAAATTAGGCAATTAGTATTAAAGGTAAGTAAGCTGTAAGGAATCTATAGTCATAATAACTATGAGTAACATGATGCTGGTAAATTTAAACAAAAAAATTTAGAAATGCCATTTTTATTATTTTCATGTTTTTATTCGTCTGCACTAATTATGGTTGTGACTTGATTTTTGAAAAGAAAAACCATGTAAGCTTCATATCTCGACCAGTTTGTGCAGTGTTGATATCAACATTCAGTCAGTCGGTCTACTAATTTAAATATTATATAGATTACTTTAGATTTCTTTACGACGTTTTTCTGTACCGGTGTCCGGTGATGTTCAAGATAAACTTTAGAAAGTACATAATGAATTTTAAAAGTGACTTACGGCTTTAGACAAAAACAACACATGTAAATTAAAAATTTAACAACCCCCGCCCTTGACGTTATTTAAGATCATGACTGCAGCTAACAAAAGAGTTGATAACTCGACTCCCAAACGTCTAGACCGATTCTGATAAAACTTGCTTAAGAACCATTGCTAAACAACCAGCGATGGTCACTATAATAAAAATGTTAATCATATTGGTTCACCCTTTTACGAGCCACAGGCACACATAGCAGTCAAAATTATGACACCCTTCATTTCGGTTAAAACACAAAACAATCAATCACTGTCGAATATTTTCGGAGTACCCACATTATTTTTTTTTATAAGATTTGTAACGTAATACGGTATTTGACACTATTAACCAATAAATCGAAGACATATTTTTTATAAAACCTATCTTTTTATTAGTCCTAAGCATCGGATTTGTTTTTAATTTACTGTAAAATTGGATTTTTAATTGCTTTAAAATCAATAAATAGTTAGTCAATAGGATCGCTAGCTTGTGACGTCACAAGGCTGGTATTGGCATACAAAGTCTTTTTTTTTTTTTTCTTCTTTTGGCACCGTTTTTAACATTGCCAGTGTCAAAGTAAATTTATATAATTTGGTAGCATTTCAAAGGTAGGGAAACAGGGATACAATAAAGAAAAGGAACCGGAATTTGGAAAAATCAGGAGAGTTAAATATCTTACATATAAGTATATACATCAATACTAGTTTAAACGGAATAAAAAATAAAAATTTATATTTACAACTTAATATTATTTATAAAAATATAAGAAGCTATACACTTATAAATTAATAGATTATTAGAACACAGTAAGGAAAGGGTCGAACAAGGAAAAGGAACATTTAAAGAAATAAGGTCAGAAATGAAAGGAGAACGATCATAGAGAGGGCAGGAAAAAAGAATGTGGTTGATGTCAGAGAAGTCGGATCCACATTCGCAAGCTGGGTTGCTCACAATGCCAAGTTTGGCAAGGTGGGCTGGAGAACATACATGGCCTAATCTGCATCTTATTAAAATAGACGTTTCTTTTTTGTTAAATTTAACTTTTGAAAACCACGGTTTGGCTGGGATATCGGGTTGAATCTTTGAATAATAAAGACCTTTAGAAAGAATAGATTCCTTCCACTCTTCTCTCCAAGACTCCCGTAGAATGATTTTAGATAAAGAAGGAAGGTCATGTGGAAAATGTTTAAATGGGAAAATGTCACCACACTCCACTGCTTCGTTGGCAAGCCTGTCAGCAACTTCATTTCCGTGAATACCGGAGTGGCTAGGGACCCAGGCAAATTTAATGGAACCCCCTGCCAATGTAACTCTATAAACTAATTCTCTAATTTCTAAAATAACGGGAAATAATGTTTTCAATTTAAAAGGAAATTTACTTAAGGCTTGAAGAGCACTCAAAGAATCTGTAAAAATGATAGAGTTTTTCAGTTTATACATACAAACATATTCCACTGCCTTAAACAAACCAAAACATTCCCCAGAAAATACAGAAGACTCCTGAGGAAGTTTAATTTTCTGTACTATTTTATATTCGGAATGAAAGACTCCTACTCCAACACAACCCGTTGGAGATCTTTTGGAAGCGTCGGTGTACAGATGGTGATAGTCTTCGCTTTGTTCGTCTAAGAATATGTTAAATAAAGATCCACAATTTGGGTCAGACTTATCAACGCAGTTATATATAACTAAAGGGGAGAAAATTAAACTATCATAACTATGGCTGAATAACGGCAATTTGTTAGAACGGTGAGAGGGAGAAGAAAGAGAAGTCCATTTTTGATAGCTCTGAACTAAGCATGGAATAGATTTATGAGACCAGTAGGAAGAAGTATTGATGAGAGAAGCAAGACATGCAAGTTTAGGGATAAGGGGATGGTCTGAAAACTGGATAATACGGAATAAAAAATTATCAGATAGGAACTGTCTTCTAATGTGTAAAGGAGCATCGCCACATTCTACTTGAAGAGCATTAATGGGACTTGATTTCATAGCTCCAGATATGATGCGCAAACACTTAGACTGAATTCGATCCAGTTTTTGTTTGGCTGATACATTTATTGGCTCTAAAATAAACAGACCATAATCAAAAATACTTCTGATTATAGCATTGTACATTAGTTTCAGAGATGTAGGGTGAGCACCCCACCATACACCTGAGAGACATCTAAGGATGTTAATATTACGTTCACATTTAATAGAAATAGAGTCGCAATGGGCGACACCGTTAAGTTTAGAATCAAAAATAACCCCCAAGTACCTGAACTTGTCAAGAAAAGGGATAGGAATATCATTGTACAAGACGAGAGCTGGAGGAAGATTACGTTTTCTGGAAAAAATTATAGAAGCACTCTTAGACGTAGAAAGATCTAATCCATTATTGTGAAGCCAGGAAGATAAGGATTTCAAAGCCGAGGTCAAGAAAAGGCAGCTTTGATCAATAGATTGACAGGCATGATATAAAAGCAAATCATCAGCGTATTGCAAAACTTGAATATCTTCGGTAAAGCATTGATCTAGATCATAAGTATATATATTATACAATAAAGGACTCAGAACTGAGCCTTGTGGAAGACCTCGCCACACAAGACGAGTTAACTCCCTATCAGAAAGTGACAAGCTAACGGAGCGTTCGGACAATATTGTTAAAATGAAATTAATAAGATTTATTGGGATATTTAAAGAGATTAATTTACTTTGTAATATAGATAATACAACATTATCATATGCAGCATTTATATCTAAAAATGCTGCCACCACCGACTGATTGTTAGAGAGAGCTAGACGGATATCTGTGGTAAAAATGGCTAAACAATCCGATGTACTTTTTCCTTTTCTAAAACCAAACTGAGAAGTCGCCAACAAGTTTTTGCTTTCGACATACCACTCAAGTCGATTTTTTATTAGATGTTCGGCCAATTTCATCAGGACCGACGACAAAACAATGGGACGAAAAGAGGACGCGTCAGATGGTAGTCTGTTGGGTTTAGGGATTGGCAACACCACTTGATGTCTCCATTCCTGAGGTACATTTCCGGACGTAATAATTGAATTAATTAAATCTAAATAATAACAGAGAATACTATCACTAACATTTGTAAAAAAGGAATATGGGATGCCGTCTTTACCTGGTGTTGAATCTACTGTGTGATGGACTATATTTTTCAACTCATTTAATGAAAACGGGAGAGCTAGGGTGCAATCGGAATCATTGGAGTTTATTATGAGATTAGTGTTGGGGGACGAAATTGTCTGAATAACCTCAGGCACCCAAGGTGGAGCCAATTTATCTAGGAAATCATTAGCAACTGAGTTGGATATTTGCGAACGATTTGATTGATTAAATGCAGATCGAAATCTTCGAATATTTTGCCAAACTAAAGTAGGGTGAGTATTGGGGGAAATTGAATGACAAAAATTTCGCCACCCAGCTAACTTCTTTTTTTTAAACAATTCTCGAGTGTCAGCCAATATTTTCAAGAGGGACTCGTAATTGGTCGGCGACATATTCTCGTTGTAGGCAATCTCTGCTTCTTTTCTTTTAAGAACTGCCTCTGAACACTCTGAGTCCCACCAGGGAGGAGATGGAATTTTGTTGTAATGGTTACCGTTTTTCACAGGAAAGACTTCATTTGCTGCAGAAATCATAGCATTGGATAATCCCTCTGCACACAAAAGTTCATTACCTTCAGATAGAGGAGGAAGAGAAGAGAATTTTGATTGAACTAAGGATTTAAATTTTTTCCAAGAACTATCAGTTTTGTTAGGAACTCTATATTTGAAATGAGATTTTCTAACTGAAGATTTTGCTTTAAAAGAAGGAAGGGTTATGAGTATAGGAAAGTGATCACTACCATAGGAAGAAGAAAGAGTAGACCAAGATAAAGAAGATGAGAAGTTAGGAGTACAAATGGACAGGTCTACTGCACTCTGATTTTGGTGAGGCTCAGATCTGCGAGTAGGAGATCCAGTATTTAATGAACATAAGTTGTGAAGGTCTAAGATCTGTAATAAGTCTTCACCATCGGCATTAGAAAAGGAACTGCCCCATGACTGATGATGACAGTTGAAATCACCAAGAACTAAAAATGGTTTAGGAAGAAAGGAAAAAAGATTATTAATTTCTTGAAGGATAGAAACAGAAGGATGAGATATATACACAGAAACTAGACACATACTATTTACAGTTATAGCTACAATAGAAATCTCCTCACTATGAGGAGGTAAAGAAATAACAGTAAAAGGGATAGAATCTTTAATGAGAATGGCTACTCCACCATACCCATCAGATCTATCTGATCTCACTGTTATGTAAGAGTGAATTTTAAATATGTTGTTAGCTTTAAGCCATGTCTCTGCTAAAGCAAAGGCAAATGGCTTGTATTTGTTGATTAAATGAATAATATCACTTTTTTTATTTATTAGGCTTCGGCAGTTCCATTGTAGGAGATGGGATTCTTTGTCCATCACAGGAGGAGGAGGGAATATGACTATTAGTAAAGGAAGCAGCGTTGGACGGTGAAAAATTAAATTGGGAAAGAAGTTCTAAAAGTGCTTTGGTAAAATCTTCAATAGAGGGGACTGATTTAGGCTCTGTATTTGCATTTAGGGCACAACCATTAGAAGGTTGTGGTATCTGGTAATCCTTTAATAAAGCATTGTGAGCTTCTTTATTATAACCACCCTGGACAGGTTTGCGTAGAGGAGAGCGTGGTTTAAGGAACACAGTTTTTTTGTAAGAGTGAGAAGTACTCTTAGAAGAAGAAGAATTATTAATGGCTATGGGGGAGCGATCACTGGTATTTCGAGAAGGAGAGGACAAGAGAGCATCAACAAAAGACTTCTCTACTGGAGGGTGCACTTTTAGGGCTTCTGCATATGACACACAATTGTGAGCCATATAAGTTTTAATTTGTTTTTGTCTTGAATATTCAGGACATATATTGTTTATTGCAAAATGAAAACCTGAACACAAACAACAAGAGGCTTTGTCCTCTTCAATGTTGCAACTGTCACCAGTATGGTTTTGTCCACATTTATAACACCTAGCTTTTGAGCGACACTGAATCTTGGTATGACCATACCGGCAGCAATTGTAACACTGAACAGTTGGGTACACGTATAAATCAACAGGTAGTGAGTTATAAAACATGAACACTCTTTTAGGTAGGATCTGTCCATCGAAAGTTAAAACTACTGTTTGTGATGGTTTCCACACCACTGTACCATCAATAAAAGTTTTGAAATTTATGCGTCTTGTTTTAATTATTGACCCACAACCTATTGGGACATTTATGTTGTCCTGGACTTCTTCAGGAGACCATTCTGCAGGAACTCCGCGAACTAACCCCATATTTTTGCCCCGTTGCTCTAAAGCACTGCGTTCTATGAAACTATTGGCACTTAAATAACTACTGAATGACAAGGATACTTTATTACGCCCTATTCTTTTGACGCTGCCATCAATTATATTCTGAAAGTTATTAATTTTTAAAAATTTGCCAACCACTACTGGGTGAAGCGTGGTACCATCATTGGCTTCCTTTTGAAGTTTTTGAAGATGAATAACATAGGGAGCACTGTCGTGCTTTTCATAGGTTTTACGTCCAATGGGACTTGGAAGGGAAGTAGGGGTAGGAGGTGTGGATACAGTAGCCAGAGTAACATCTTTTATCTCGCGTATTGAATCGGAACAGTCGCAACCGGAAGGCTCCGAACCGCGCCTATGTTTCTTGCGTCTCTTATTGCAAGTTTTGCAAACATGGACCCGACTTCTTTTTAAGTTTCTGCCCGATATGGACCCATCAGTATCCATACCGGACTCGCCAGAGATTGTAACAAAGCTGCCTGCCGGGGGCACCACGGCCCCCGGGTCTGGCGGATCGTTCATCGCCGCCCTATCTACAATAAAAATATAAAAGACTTACCACTACGAAGAAATATACTATCTACACTTATGGAATATATACATAAAACTAAAAAAAACTAAACTCAACTGATATTTTATATACAAAAAAATCTGAATAAAAAATCACGTTCGACCTAGTTGAAGTTTCCCGCGCTTTTTTCCATACAAAGTCTATTGGAGAATTGCGTTTTGACAAGTCATAAAAAGTACGTCAATTGATGATGGTGTCAAATACCGGATGTTTAAGTAATAATATTGTTGTGTAAAACGAATAGAATTGTAAAGTATCACACACAAAGTGATGCTGAATTAGTTTAAAGAATGTAAACATTTTTTTTTTTTTATAAATAAAAAAGAAAATGTAGTTGTTGTTACAACTGTTTCCCAATTCTCCCCAATCTCCCCCCGTATTAAAGTATTAGGTGCAAATTGAAATAAATCTCATTCGCGAAGTCGATTAGAATCGAATGTGATCTGTCAATCTGCTACCCCCGCAATTGTATAGCGATATAGTACCTCTACCTACTACAATGGAAATAGGGAAAAACAGGGTTTTTTTTCTGTTTGGCCTATTTTTGGACTTTTTTTTTTTTTTTTTTTGCGTCTCTATGGGTAAAGGCTTCTACGGTCATTGGTGGGGCCCCGAGGTCATTGCTGGGCATGTCGTGATGGCCCAGTGGATAAGGCGCCCGCCTCTCGTGTAAGAGGTTGTGGGTTCGAATCCGGGCAAGTACCAATGTGACTTATTCAATTCATATGTACGTTCTAAAGTTTATCTTGGACATCACTGACATCCCGTGCCTCGGAAAGCACGTAAGCCGTTGGTCCCGGTTGTCATTCGTAAAACTTTGACAATCGTTACTGGTTACCCAGAAACTCTGACCAGTCTAACCAAGAGGTATGGTGTCGCCGAGTTATTGGGTTGTGGAGGTCAGATAGGCAGTCGCTCTACGTAAAACACAGGTATCCAGCGAAATCCGGTTAGGCTGGAAGCCGACCTCAACACGGTTGGGAAAAGGCTAGGGAGATGATGAGGGTTTTTTTGTTTGGCCTATTTTTGGACTTTTTGTTTGCGTCTCTATGGGTAAAGGTTTCTACGGTCATTGGTGGGGCCCCGAGGTCATTGCTGGGCCAAAGAATGGACCCCCCCTGGATCAAAGGTTAGTCCTGGCGTCTAGATTTGGGTTCTGATTTCAAGGGTCGGATCTTGGGGTGATTATTGGGGTCTTGGAGTCAAAAGTGGGGTCGTGAGGTTAAGGATGGGGTCGTGAGGTTAAGGATGGGGTCCTGTAGTCAAAGGTGTGGGTCTTGGGGTCTCGAAAAAGTGTTATTGTTATTAAATGCCTTGTATAAATTCTCATTTGCGAAGTCGATTAGAGTCCAATGTGAGCTGTAATGTGCTACCCCCGCAGTATAACATTTTAGGAGCCATTAATTTCAACAGATTCTAATCCGTGGTGCTAGGCAATCTGGGCTTCTCCCAGTTTTAATAACTTATTGCCTATCGGCCTAATTCTGTTCTGTCTCCTGCTTGTTATGTTATGGAGGGAAGTGGAAAATATATTTTTCTTACTCCTCCGCTGTTCTTTTCTGATTGATTTCGTTGCGGGATCCAAGACAGTTGAATCGTTATCGTAATCGCTACATTGTCAACAAGTAACCTATAGGCTATATAATATCACGCTAGGTCCCACGGGAGCGAAGCAGTAACCAAAAACCTAACGTAATGCGGATGAAACCGCGAGGAACAGCTAGTACAATAATAATATAACATTTTTAACCAATTTTCAAAATCAATATTATTTTCTTATTTTTTTTTATAATTTTTAAATAAGTGGTCTTGATTGATGAAAACACTTTTGGCTGTGCTTTTAAAATGTTTGTCTCGCACGATCCAAGAATTTCACCTCTAACGACGCAATACGAATGCCCCTTAAATGGGGTGTCAGTGATCACCATAAACTTTTAAAAAGTATGTACATAATAATATGAATTAAAACAGTCACATTGGTATTTGCCCGGATTCGAACCCACACCACATGAGAGGCGGGCGCTTTATCCACTGGGGCATTGGGACATTTTTTTTTTGGGAGTGGGAAATCATCAAATGACTTCTCCCGTCCTGGGTGTGTCAGACTTTTACTGACTAAAATCCACTCATGTTCCTTCGGTTGCCCTTTATGTTCCGGGGTCACGGTAACTACTATAAGCATTCCGCAACCGATTTTTTTTATTTTTTTTTAATTTAATATAATTATTAATTTAATTAAATAATAATTAATGCGTCTCGACTTCATTACAATTTTATTTATACTTAGATTTAATTAATTATCGCAGCCTAAATTAAAATTAAGAATCTTAGTCGTTGGATAGAAACAAAATAAAATAAAGTTTAATTAAAGTATTTTAGGGACTGCTAATTAAATGTTATTTGGCAAGGAATCGTTTCTCCTAATCAACACAGATTGATATTAATGACTTGAATCGAAGACGAAATTAAGGATAAAGTTGTATTTTTCTATTAGTAGTGAGTGATGGACCCGTAGTTTTATACTAGGTGTATATTTGGTGTTGCACAACCCGCTAGGAGATGATTCTACTCATAAAAACAAACAACTTTTATTATGGAACCAACTCTGAAATCTCGAAAAAAATATCAGCTGTTTCATAAATTATGGTCGAAGGACATTGTACTTTTGTTAGAAACAGCTGATATCTTTTTCGTGATTTCAGAGTTGGTTCCATAATAAAAGTTGATTGTTTTCATGTAGAATGTTCTCCTAGTGGGTTGTGCAAGACCAAAAGTACACGTAGTAGTGCCCCTCATACTAAATGTGGTTTCGAATCCTTGCTATCCATTATTTTATTATTATTATTTAAACTTTAAGCTTCTCGGGACCCTGGGGTCCCGGTCCTTTGAAAGGCATACGAGGGGCCGAAGCCAACTCGCAGAGGCCCCTTAGATAAAGCTTTATAACATGAAGTGAGGCACCAACCGGCGATTATCCCTATATGCACCACTCAAGTGCACCCAAGGTCAACCCCCGGTTGGTGGTGGTCTATTGCAAGTCATGGAATAAAGAAAATATTGGACTATGGGTTTGGGTTGCATTTTTATTATTATTATTATTTTTTTTTTTTGTGTTCATTTCATGTAATTAAAAACTATTTATTAATAATATTATTTTATATGTTGTTTATTTTTTATAAAATAAAAATATTTAAGTTAGATTTTTAAGTATTATGTAATCTGTAATCTATTGGCGTTTTAAATATTCATTTTATTTTATTATTATAAATATATATTTTTTTTCTTTTCAGCGCGTTTTTTTTTCCTGAGAACCTACTTTTTGAAGTCGGTTGAAATATTGAAATCTATTATGAAAATCGCATCGAAATATTTAGCCTAACACGAGATAATCGCGAACAAGTCAAACTAAAAACCTTCTTTTTTTAAGTCAGTTAAAAACCGATTGATACGGCCAGTTAATATCAATAAAATATTTTATATTGCATACTAAAATATATCACGTTCCTTTCAGTATATGAACTGAGTCGTAAAATGCATTTCTTATATTTCCTAGTATTATGTGAGTATTGGAATATATTTTTTTTTATCATAATTTTCTCCTATATTTTTTCCGTTCTATATTTTGAAACTTTTTCTACATTTAGACCATAGCCTAGCCTTTTTCCAACTGTTAGGGTTGGCTTCCAGTCTAACCGTTTTCAGCTTAATACCAGTAATTTACGTGCAGCAACTGCCTATCAGACCCGTACTCGTAGGTTCTACTTTTTTAAATCGACCCTAATAACAAAATCAAGATTTGATTCTCACCAGTCGACTATGAGAATAATTAACATCTGTTTTTTACTTTATATTTGCACCTGCCATCATATCTCTGCACTACCGATGGTTGACTGGTAGAGAATGCCTAAGGCATTAAGTCCGCCTCTGTACATGAATTTTGTGCATAAAGTGTAAATAAATAAATAAATGAGACCCACGATTGCCCCATTTATCCATCTAAGGAAGTTTTTTACAGAATAACTACAGTTTTAACCCTTAATTTGGCATCGTACTACACATAGTACATTAACTTAAAAAAAAAAATATTGTCACGAATATCCAAAAAAAATGCATTTTTTATTTTTAATGAGTTGCAATGATTATCAATTAAAGCAGGAATTTATTTTCTATTTTGGTTACGTCAATAATGTTTTGTTAAATTCAAAATCTTTCAAAACGGTCTGATATGTCTGAGACATGGGTAAGTTTTTTATTTTTTTTCTATAATTTTTTGTTTGGGAGTTGTTAATTTTTTGCTTTGAAGTGCTTGAGAAATCAACAAATAATATAAATCATTTGCGATTTTCGGTATAATTTACGTAATTACAGTATTATGAGTTAGAAACCATGTGTGTACTCCAGGAATACCGTTGCCAGGTCAGTAGTAAAAAACACAAAATAGACTTTGGTATACACGGAGTACATTGCCAAAAGCATAGTGTTATTAAATGCGGTATTCATTTGTTTGTTTTATAAATTATAACAATGTTTGAGGTGTGAAAAGCATGTACGATAGTATGTCCTATTATCTTTTTCTGCTGTGCTTGAAACTGACACGATCGCATAAAATTTTAGCTTTGATACCCAAACAAAAAGGACGTTTTGATGATAGTTCAGTAAATATATACAATACTGGACGCTGATTTTAGGAGTTTCGGAGGTAAGAAGGGGAACGGGGGTTCCCTCAGTCTCCTAAAACACCTTTAACCCCTAAATCCTACCTCAAATCTAGCAAACGCATACTTTTAGTGATCAATTTTAGCGCGTCATTAGGGGATTTGGGATAGAGAAGAGACCTTCTATGGTAAAAAATTTACAATCTAAAGGCTGCTAAACGTTTCCATCGCTTCGAGAAGTGCAGTCTCTATGCCCTTGTGTATCAAACTGCCAGCACTACATGTTCCCCTTTCCCTAAGTAGCTCCAGCTCTTTATTCTTTCAGCCTGTTCAACACGGCGCGCGGAGGCTACTTTTTCGGTGCGATTTAAAGATTTTTTATACTCTCTAGAGCAGACTAGTGCCACGTGGGGTTGGGGTTGACTAATTCAGTTTGTCACTAAGGTTTTATTTACACTATTTTCAGAGGTTTCTTCTGAAAACTTCGCCTTCAGGGCAACTAACAGTCAGTTTGTCTGTCCCAAATATACTAGAGACAAGTGCAACATGAAACCGCTAAAATATAGTCCAATAACAATTTTTTTTACTATCATTTTTGATTATCTTTCTTGTGTTAGCATAATTACTTCATAATAACAAATCTTTTCAACAAAAAATTGGGAACTACTTATTCTGCGTCCAGTATTGTACAAATTAGCTGAATGTTTTGATGATAATGACAAGCCACTCTTTCTATTTCCATCTCCAAAGAGCTTCACCTTTGTCTACTGCTAAACGACCGGATGACAGCATCAGGCTCGAGGCAATATTGGAAATTTTTCAGAAAAGGGAAATAAAATAATTACGCTGTAGGTTTTGCGAAGAGGGAAGCACCCAAGTTTTTTACGTGAAGAGCTACATGTATCTGTTTGTGGTAGGAAAAAACTACAAGAGCATTTTCTGTTGTCAATTTAACACTAAATTATTGTTGTTTGTAACGTTTTTTTCGTAAATAAAGTAATAAAATGACAAAATGAATATTATCAATATCTTGGCATTGTACTACACATAGTACAAACATACTGAGACGTAGTTTACGCGATAGCTGGCAATGTACTCCCTGGAGTACACAGATTTTCGCGAAAACTGTAACGTTTAGTATTTTTTTATTATTTTTTTCTCTCCTCTGGGATCATAATAAACAAGAAAATAACAGTAAAATATAAAATTCGAGAAAAAATAGTCCTTGCCAAATTAAGGGTTAATCACCGCACCTCCGATCATTTCAGGTTATGCATCAGTACCAACCCCGATTCACACATACGTTATAATAACTGGAAACATAAACGATATTAAAACGTTAGCTAAGAAATTATCAATAAACGTTCCTGAAAAAATCAAAAAGATTGGTCAAGAAAACGAATACAAATACAACGGAGACACGCATGATAAACAGACTGACAAAACCAATAAATATCAGGAAGAAAGTAAACAAAATCATCGAGAGGATGTCATAGAAGAGCTTAAAGAATTTATAACTGATTTGGGCCAAAAATCAGCCACTGTACATGATTTAAATGTACCAGATGATTCACATACTGAACCATTGGTTGAAAAAGCATCTACTGATACACTTCTAGACGATATTCTTGGTAAAATCAAACAAAAGCTTCTACAAGAAATACTAGCCAAAAGTGAATCACGAAAACAAAACAAAGAGAGTTATCCTCTAGAAGGACACACGCAGTTCAAAAGTTCAATAGTCTTCAAAGATGTTTCAAATGAATCTTTAGAAAACGCTGAAGTAAATAGACGAATACAGAATTCAGTTCATAACTCCGTTCCAGTTAAAGTAGTCAACGAAGAAATTCAATTCGAAACTACTTATGAAGCAACTCAAGATAAAGACTTACATTCTAAAGCTCATAGTAGAGGACAAGTAGCACAGAGTTCAGAATCAATGGAAAGAGACAGAAGAGGAACGAAGAACGTTTTACCGGTCAACAATAAAACTGGCAAGAAAGTAACATTCGTAAAACAAGTGATTCAACCAGTGAATTTAAATCAGGAACAGTTAAATACCTTCCAACAATTAAAAACCCAGTCAAGTTTAAATTCACAAACCGGTCTGGTACAACAGCATAGCTTGGCGCAACAATTAAACATGGTGCAAGAACAACTGAACCAAATAAATATGACACTGCAGCAGACATTACTAAACCAACCAACTGCTGTGGAAGGCCAGCAATCAAAACTTGAAGCGAAAGAAATTACATCTGAAGTACCAAAAGCACTTGAAGAAGAAATAGTAGACGACGAGGACAAATCAACGAATATTTACGATGAGTACGTGTTTGAAGAAGAACCAACTCCAGTGGATAACACTAAAGAGTTGACAAAGGTAACGGCTGCATCCAAAGAAGTACAATTGACTGGAGACGAACTTGCACCAACAAATCCACAAGTTGATAATATTGAAGAATTGACAAGAGTGACAGCTGCAGTTAAGGAAACACAGTCGGGTGATGAAAACGACGAAGACCAAGATGTTACTGGAACTGTAGGAGACAATGATGATGAAACTCTTAGAGTAAAAACAGAAAATGATACACTTAAAGTTAAACCTAAGGCCAATGTAAAGATTCCAACTATAAACTTTGGTGCACCAGTAAAACCTGTTCTTGAAAAAACAAACAATTTCAATGAGGAAAAAAACAAAGAGGTTGGTAAACCTACTGAGGGAATATTAAGATTGGTCCGCCCTTCGGGTGCTAGGAAAGTTATGTTGCTTTAAACTGGCTTACAATAAAAAAGTTTAGTATGTTGTGTGTTTTCTATTATAATTTTGTGATGTTCATGGAATCCACGTGGTATACAGGCATGCAACCACGGCCTTACCTTGACCATTTTTGTACTTATGTCCTGGGGCTCAAGTCTGCTATTGCAATCGTGTCTAAGGCCCGTATTAATAGACGTCACTCAATTCTGAGACGCTCTCAAATTTCTTGCTGTTCTTGTCATTCTAAAGGGAAAAAAAAGGACAGCAATAGATTTGACAACGTCTCAGAATTGAGTGACGTCTATTAATACTGGCCTTAATGACTTAACTTTTACTGTTTCTGTATGAAAAATATGTCTAAAAGTTTGACGTTACACGTCAAAAATCGATCATTGAGCCACTACTAGGGCTTGCAATATCCGTTCATTTTAACTATCCGGATAATACGGTTATTAGAATTATACTATCCGGATTATCCGGATAATGCGGATAATACGGATATTTTTTAGTTTTCATTAGAAATCCAACTAAATAGCTTTTGTATCACTTTTAATCAGTCTCTTAAGCTAAATGACAAATATATAATAAGCTATACCAATATTTCAAGTAACAAAAATCTAGTTTACTTTCTAATAGTTCAATCTTTCAAATAATTTGTTTCTATTTCCTCATACTATAAACAATTCTAATTGAAAATGAGATCTTACATTTATCACAAATTACAACATGTCAATCAAATCACCGTATTTAAGGACGTAATAATTAAATAAAAATATCACTATCCCTGGCAACTCAGCTCAATTATTAAACAACAATAGTATAAATCAAATATAATATTAAACCGAAATGAACAAAATAATATTATATTATATCATAATAATTAATAACTTTTTTTTTATATGATTTTAGGTGATTCTTATATTATTTTTAATTCAATTTCTGGTAACATGACCTCAAAAAGCTTAACCGGTTGTATGTACATCACTTGCAGCTACTATAACATGTGGTCAATATCCAAAATGATTTCTGTCACTAAATTAACTGATTGTGATTTGTAAAGAGTTAATAACTACATACATTAAAATAATAAATAACATAATAACTGTTATGTACTTTACAGATGACAGCTTTTTTTTCATATTTAATAGAGAAATACAACTATCCGTAATATCCGAAAACTCCGGATGGTGATGCAAGTAAAATCCGGATTTGAAAACTGGCGGATATCCGGATTATACGGATATCCGGATATCCGGATTGCAAGCCCTAGCCACTACTGCAATAGCAAACTCGAGTCCCTGATCTCAGTATGAAATAGTGCGTGTTCTGTACTTTTTAGATTTTTTTTTTTGTTGTATTCGGGTTTTTTGGTTACTGGTTCTGAATTTCTGATATTATATAGCCTATGCTACTCGCTGATAAACTGGCTTTATATTGGTGAAGGAATTTTTAAAATCGGTTCAGCGGTTTAAGACTTTATCCATTACAAAGTACAGACGCTGGCCTAGATTATCATTTATAATATATTTTTGACAATTTATGTCAAAAGCCAGAAAATATTAGTCTAGTCTAGCCTAACCAATGAGGGTTTTTTGGCAACACGTTAGGCGTGAGGTCCAACTGCAGCATGATTGGTGAATTTTTGACATATCTGTCAATGTCATGTCGTTTTATCGACAGATATGTCAAAATTCACCAATCATGCTGCAGTTGGACCTGACGCCTACGTATTGCCATCTAGCGGATTTCTCATACGCAAAAACCTTCATTGATATCGTGTTACTAAAGTAGAGAAGGTCTGATAGGCAGTCGCTCCTCAAGTTGGGTTATCTTTATGACATAGAGACGCGATAAGAAGTGATTTTTGTAATACTAGCTTCTGCTTGCGACTTCGTCCGCGTGGATTTTTCCTGAATTTTCTTTGCTATAAACCTCACGGAGCCCGAGACTTTCCAACAAATGCAAAACCGTGGAAATCGGTTCGTGCGTTCTGGAGTTATAGCGTCAGGAAGGAAAAACCGGCTTATTTTTATATAGTAGATATACCCTTATCGGATTAAAATAGGGAATTGAAAGTTTAATATGACAAGTGTAAATTAATAATATAAAAAACTTTCGTCCCCTAAGTTGTTAAGTTCACGACTGGAGATAAGAAAAGACTAGATAACTGAGAAACAGCTGATCAGATTTTGATGAAAGTTAGAACCACAGATAGACAGACAAACAAACAGACACACTTTTTGCGCTGCACTGGTTTAAAATGGACGAGCCAAGCAGGAAGTGGTATTAAAAAAGTAAAACAAAACGTTTAATACGAAGTAGGTATTAAAAAAAGTAAAATACAAACAAATGAATACGAATAAGTTTCACCTAAAAACTGAACCCTTACATTACCCTAAAAATTTATATTCAAAGAAAACGTATTGTCACTAGGCATTCTCTCCATCTGTCTAAATATTCTCTCAATTCTTTCACTAGACCGCAACCTCTTTGTAGTTATTTTTCTTTGTCTTTTATTTCTTTTATCAGTTTCTGCAGCTACTTCTTCAGTAGTTAAAACTTTTTCACGAAGTTTCTTAGCGATGCTGGCTGCAACTGGATTTGGTTCAGTTGCATCGGAATTATTTGCATCAACTGGATCAGGTTTACTATCTGCATCAAAATAAAAATAAGTTTGTTAAATAAGACTTTTGCTCGTAAATATTTTTTTTTTCCTAACTTGGAACTTTAATTTTTTCAAAGCTTTAAGGGACCGCAGGTCTGATTATACAGGTAGTTTTAATTTAAACTCGATACCTCTTCTTCTCTCGGGATAAAGGATCTAGACAAACTGACAGACAGACAGGCGGATTGCGAAGAGATCCTATAAGGGATCCGTTTTTACTTTTGAAGTACAGAACTCTAAAAAAATATTAAGTGGGCATACCATCAGCTGGATCTGGTCTACTATCTGTATCAGATGAATCGGGTGTTTCTGCATCAATTAAATCAGGCGTTTCTGCATCAACTGATTCAGGTCTTTCTGCATCAGACTTTGCGTTCTCAATGTAATCGTATATGGCCTTGTAATCGTCATTTAGAGCATTATTCCACAAACCAGGCATGTCTTTTGGTATTAATTTTCGTCTTTTTGGATTTTCTTTCGATGCCTTTGTGTGAGTTAGGATCACTGAAACGTTGTTATGAGTTAATGTTTTTTAGACAGTTAGTAAGTACTTCTTCTTATCAAATATTAAAATTCATGATCTTCCTTTTATTGTTGACTTTTGACACTATGTTATTTAGCAAAAAATAATCCTTATAATGAAGACTTTCGATCGGTATGATAAAGCTACAAGATACCTAATTATTTATCTCGAGTAACAGTAACAGGTTCGATTCCAGGTTCAACCATGTAACTATTTAAATATCTATGAATGCAGTTTAAATTGTTTTTGAAATTTAATTAATGATTTAATAAAATAATTTTAATAAAATATAAGAACCTACTCACTTGTTATTGATAAGAGAATAATAAAACTTTTCATTCTGCTAAAAATATCTCTCAAATTATTTAAAAAATATACTTCAGTTAAAAAAAACATACATTTACACTTAATTACCAGATATTAGTTTAAAAGGCCCCATGTTTTTAATTAAATATGTATTCCAACAAATGTTCTATTGAAATCACATTTTCGATTTAGTTTTAAAAAACACATTTCCTAAAACAATGATTAAATTCCTTCAAGCAATTTGTAAACAAAATTTCATTTCATTTGAATTAAGTTTTTTGCACACTCTATTATCGGACTTATTAATATAATATTAGGTTATTTATTTCAAGTTTCACACAAGTACACACGGCTACACATCAAACTATACAAAACCAGTTTTAACTAACCTCGCATTGTGTATGTTTTTCGTACACTCAGAAGTCAGCTTATACTGGTTATGCATAGCTTGATGTGTAGCCGACCGTACATAGATAAATATTTTATAATTTTATAATATAAAAAGCTGAAACTTTCAGATAGGCGGTAAGGTGTACCTACTTTAACCGTTGCAGCTTTACGGAAATAGTTTCAAAAAACTATCCACAGTTATTCTTAAAATTTTGATGCCTATTCACATGTAGTTTATAGTTTTGTATTTTGATAGAAGACTTTATTGTGACGAAAATGATTAAAAGTTACCTGAGAATATTAACGGCCTTGGGTAAGAATATTTTTATTTCTATAACGTAGATATATTTAAACCCTCGAACACACGCGATTCTAGACACAAAAGAAAGACAATAGCAGCCCGACAGCCAGCTGTCGCTTGATCGTTGAAAGGTTAATACAGTTTTCTTAATAGAAACAATAGTTGTTAAAGTTATGGGATTTAAACTTTTTTTTTTTTTGGTGAGTGTGAAATAATCAAATGACTGCTCCCGTCCTGGGTGCGGCGGGAGGGCGTGTCAGACTTTTACTGACTAAAACCCACTCATGTTCCTTCGGTTGCCCTTTATGTTCCGGGGTCACGGTAACTATTATAAACATTCCGCAACGCCCTTCTGTGTTTGGCCAATACACATTTACTATAGACTCACTGACCATAAGCGTAGCTGCATAGATCTATGTGTTTTCCTCTTAATACGCTAAGTGTACGCTTGCTTGCAGCTTACATACAAAACTAAGAAGCTCTGTCGACCGTGCCGGGGTTGCGGAATAGTTGTAATAGTTACCGCGGCCCCGGAACGTAAAGGGCAACCGAAGGATCATGGGTGGGTTTTGGTCAGTAAAAGTCTGACACTAAGGGGGCGGGAGAAGCAATTTGATAATTTCATTTCCCATCCTCAAAAAAAAGCACTCTCGCTAGTTCATCCCCATTCGCATTTCGCTGAACCATTTTGGTCATACTTATACAATTCTACTTCTATCAGCTGCGTTCAGCGTCGTAAGAATGAGAAAAGCTGCATTTATTCTGACTTTTACAGACTTAAATGGGTGGGTTTTAGTCCGTAAAAGTCTGACACTAAAAAAAAAACTCTGTCGACGAAGCGTACGCGTAGACGGTGCTGCTGCACCAGGAGTATAATGTTTTCGCAGTTACGCATCCGTGGACCGTATGCAAAACTTAGCATGTAGCTATTCTCCGTCTCTGTTACTATCGCAGTTTACTATTGCTTGGCTGAAACACTTGCTAAATAAGGTTTATTTACATCGGCCTTAGCGTAAAATCTCTTAACATTGAATATGCGGGGCGATCTTGTTTCGTTGACTCGTGCTTTCTCTTTCCTTTGATGGCGACCTGGGGGCCTACCACAAGCCCTTATAGCAGTATTACTTCGATATTACTTTCAGTGGGAAAGAGACGGCGCTAGACAACGTGTCTAACGCTGTCACTTGCACACTCTGGAACAGGAATAAAACAATCTTACTTTAAACGTCATGGTACAGGGGCAGGCTAATAGTTCAACGAGCAAGCGGTCTTGCTGCCCAAGACATGTAAATTTTTGGTCGAAGGCTAACGTTCAGAAGTGGTCAGCAATAATATTTTATTGTAATGGTGATATTTGTCATCTTTCAGCCGTTCAACACCAAGTATTTTCAGCAGAGGGAACTGTGGCTGCAAAACATGATTTACTTAGCCTCAGTCGACGCAGCACAAATGCGGTAACATATTTACTACTTAATATTTAACTCGATTTTGTTATTCAAACTTGGTATCTTTAGCATTTCTGTCCAGCACTAGTTCAGGCTTCACCCGCGCCTTTTAGTTGCTGCTCCGCTAACTAAGTTAAAATAAATAAATAATACCAGCCTATTACTGTCCCACCGCAGGGCTCTTCTCATACAGAGAAGGCACGAGCATTGATCACCACGCTTGCTTAAGGCGGATTGGCGATTTCGGCCTTGTATTTACTACAAGTTCAGATTTCCTCACGATGTTTTTGTTCACCGATGTCTGTGATGTCCAAGATAAACATAAGAATGGGCACGCCGTTATAGCGGCGGTAAGACCCCTCTTTGAGGAGTGGCTGGAGAGGCGTCATGGCACTCTCACGTTTCGCTTGACACAGGTCCTCACCGGACATGGTCAGTTCGGGAGGTTCCTGTGTCGGATTCGGGCGGAAGCGACGCCTGGGTGTCACCACTGCAGTAACGGTCGCCTGGAGGACACGGTCGAGCACACAGTTGAGGTGTGCCGCGCATGGGCGGAGCATCAACGTGTCCTCGTAGAGGCGATCGGCGGCGGTGACCTCTCGCGCCCGGCGCTGGTTCAGGCCATGCTTCGGGGCGAGACGGAATGGGATGCCGTCGCCTCCTTCTGCGAAGGAGTTATGCTAGTGAAGGAAGCAGCGGCGCGCGAGAGGCAACGACGAGCCTCTCGCCCCGGACTAAGACCCAGGCGAAGACGTCGAGAGTCGCAAGACGACTACCGGCCACCGTAGGCGTGGTTCTGCGGATGGCGAGCGATGGGTAGCTCGCCGCCCGGCTAGGACCAGGACCGCGTAGACGGCGCGTTTTGTTCCACGCGCGCCTCAAAGAGAAGGAGTCAGCACAGGAAGGGGCCCAACAGGGCCAACGCCTGCCGGGGTTGCGGAATGTTTATAATAGTTACCGTGACCTCGGAACATAAAGGGCAATCGAAGGAACATGAGTGGGTTTTAGTCAGTAAGAGTCTGACACGCCCTCCCGTCGCACCCAGGACGGGAGCAGTCATTGGATGATTTCCCACTCACCAAAAAAAAAAAAAAAACATAAGAAAGTACATATGAATTGAAAAAGTCACATTGGTACTTACCCGGATTCGTACACAACCTCTTGCATGAGAGGCGGGCGCTCTAGCCAATAGGCCATCACGACATTGTAAAAGTAGTCTAAGTTATAAATCGTATAAATATCCATACTAATATTATAAATGAAACAGTGTGTGTGTGTGTGTGTGTCTGTCTGTCTGTCTATTTATCCGTCTTTCACGGCAAAACAGAGCGATGGATTGACGTAATTTTTGAAGTGGAGATAGTGGAAGGGACGGAGAGTGACATAGGCTACTTGTTGTCTCTTTCTAACGCGCGCGAATTCGCGGGTAAAAGCTAGTTCTTCATAAATTCGGTGTCACATGCAGAAGATATTTTTTCAAAGATTGTCCGGCCCTTACGCGGCCACTGATCGATTCCGCCTTCCGTCGTTTTTGAAATATTGTTTGTGTGTAGATCCTCAGATCGGATGTTCTAAATGGACCCCATGATGCTCTTGGCTTAGATAAACAAGACAAAGTCACAGAACCAGCTTTAGCAAAACCAATAGTGACGAAGAAACGGAGACACCTGACTGGTAAGTATACAGGGCGTTCCACATGCCACATGGAGGGAAAGTACCTTAAATATTTTAAATAGAACATTTTAATTAAAGAAGACAATGGTGCCGATTCCCTTATTCACAAACTAAGAAGTCCTTTTCTTTAAGAAATGGAAAGAGAAGGATGCATTTAACTTAAAATTAATTAAGTTAGTGAACAAGAGAATCAGCTCCATTATTTAAATTTAAAAAACAATTTGAACTGCATTCATAGATATTTTAATAATAACATGTTTGAACCGGGAATCGAATCTGTTATTCGAGAAAAATAATTATCTTGTACCTAGCTTTACCATACCGATCTAAAGTCTTCATCATAAGGATTTGCTAAACAGCTTAGTGTCAAAAATAAAAGAAAGACCATGAATTTAACATTTTTAATACAAAATTTTATTTCTTGAGATATCAATTGCATAATTTTATTGCATGCAGAATTCTAATCCAGGGAAATTTTTATCCAGTTTGCGAGTCTCAGGATTAGGTCATAATATTTTTAATAGTACTTAATAGTACCCAATTTCGACCACTTAACATAAATGTAACTGCAGAAACAATTGTGTAGTTTACACCATTTACCAATAAATGTTAGACACAATTTCTATAAAACCTCTTTTAATTTCAGCCCAATAAATCCGGTTCATTTTCAATTCGCTATAAAATTTGATTTTTAGTTGCTTTGAAATCAATAAATAAATAGTCAACTGAGTTGTTATTTTAGTGACTTCATAAGTTGCATTCCATACAAAATCTATTGGAGAAAACGGTATTTGACACTATTAACCGATAAATCCAAGACTTAATTTTTAAAAAAACCTATCTTTTTATTAGTCCTAAGCATCGAATTTGTTTTAATTTACTGTAAAATTGGATTTTTAATTGCTTTGAAATCAATAAATAGTTAGTCAATAGGGTTGCTAGCTTGTGACGTCACAAGGTGATAATGCCATTCAAAATCTATAGGAGAATCACGTTTTGACAGTTCATAAAAAGTACGTCAATTGATGATGGTGTCAAATACCGTATTGCGTTTTGACAGCTCATAAAAAGTACATCAATTGATAATGGTGTACAACACCGTATTAGACTCAATCACTGGAAAACAAAACACAACCGCCTGTTGCAGACTTGAAAGATACCCGACCAGCGAAAGAAAATATTCAACTAACAACACACGAACCATATATTCTTCAAAATGGACAGACGCCAGCCATTTCAATATTTAGAAGGGTCAGCTACTTGGATGAAGAAGAAAGGAATAAGCCTCAGAAATGGACTCACTGTTTTGATTTGATCACGCCACGGTTGAAGGGGTATAAAGATAATTGGAGGGCAAAGGAACATAACCATACGCATATTGATGTTATGAGGTAAGTGAAATCGAAGAACCTCATAACCTTTTAACGACCAAGCGTCAGCCGGCTGTCGGGCTGCTATTGGTGCTGAATTGCTGATTCTCTTGTTCACAAACTTAACTAAATTTAAGTTAAATGCATCTTTATCTTTCCATTCCTTAAAGAAAAGGACAGAAGATACATTTAAGTTTAATCCTGTCAAATTAGACAGCGCCTAAAGAAAATTAAAGTATATTTAGACGCCATGTTTTTAAATCGCGTCTAAATTATCTATGGAGTGTCTAAATTTGACAGGACTTAACTAATATTTTATCTTCTGTCCTTTTCTTAATGAAATGGTACATTTCATCAAAATGGTACATTTCACATGGTGGTACCCTTTTACTATTATTTAATAAAAATGTAAATAATAGTAAGAGTGCGTGAAAAACCCGCACGGTGATAAAGATCTGCAATTCCGCAATACACCTCATGGTATTCGCCTTAAATTAAACATCTTTAATATTAAAGCTTATTGTAAATAAAAGAACCCTAATCTCATCAACCTCACTTTATTTTACCTCTTCTCAATGCAACTCACGTTACCTCACCTCTACTCGACTCTGTTCACCACAACTCGACCTAACTCCTCTCAATAAGGGGTTTTGCGCATGAGAAATCCGCTAGATGGCAATACGTAGGCGTCAGGTCCAACTGCAGCATGATTGGTGAATTTTTGACATATCTGTCAATGTCATGCCGTTTTATAGACCTGACGCCTACGTGCTGCCAAAAAACCCTCATTCAACTCAACCCAACTCATTTCACCTCATTTATTAAACACTAGCTTTTGCCGGTTTGTCCGCGGCTTCGCTCGCGTTAGAAAGAGACAAAAAGTAGCCTTTGTTACTCTCCATCCCTTCAACTATCTCCACTTAAAAAATCACGTCAATTCGTCGCTCCGTTTTGCCGTGAAAGAAAGACAAACATATAGACAGATAGACACACTTTCCCATTTATAATATTAGCACAGATATTAGTATGGATGCCGTGGCCGATGCCTGATGATGCTCTCGCAAACATAACGATTAATTGATTTTTCATTTAAATTTCAGAATAATACAACTTATAAAAGTGGATGTAACCAATTATACGAAAGAGGAAATAGAATCAGTATTCTTTCAAATAAGTAATATTCCGCTGAGATTATTCCGATGGGATTATACGGCGATAAGCGCTCTGCTAAACAGTTTTATAGATGGCAAGTAGTACCTAGATATATCTATTTGTCTATAATGATAACTAATTTATTTACGTATATAATATAATATGTACTAAAGTCTGACCAGTTTAACCAAGGGGTGTCCTGTGGCCCAGTTGGTTCTAGAGGTCTGATAGGCAGTCGCTTCACGTAGAACACTGGTATCCAGCTGAATCAGGTTTGGCTGGAAGCTGATGAATTTTTGCTTAAGGACTATGCTTTATTCAGCTCTATTCAGGGGGCGTACCACCAGCCCTTATTAGCAGTACTACTTTGATATTACTTTCAGTGGGAAAGAGACAGCGCTAGACAACGTGTCTAACGCTGTCACTTGCACACTCCTGAACAGGAATAAAACAATCTTACTTTAAACGTCATGGTAAGAGGGCAGCTCATGACAATAGAAAACAGCGATTTTGTATGAAGACACGTACACCGTTCAGCTATGCGCGTCTGATCAGGGGTCCTAGTCTGCTATTACAATAGTGTCTCAATGACCAGTCATCGGCCGGATATTTGACAACTTTGACAGTTTTTGTATGGGAAATGTGCCAAAAGTTTGACGTTACACGTCATAAATCGATCATTAAGACACGATTGTAATAGCAGACTAGCTTTGGTATGAAATTGACGTTTTTTTTAAACAGAAGCTGAATAGAACTGAATAAGTGTGCAGAGTTCCTATACAAGGTGACGAATAATTAATGAAAGGTGCAAAACACTTGATTGTACTAATTTTAACTTAATAATGGTGCTGATTCTGTTGTTCACAACTTAAACTAAAAAGTTAAGTGCATTTTCTCATTCCATTCCATTAAGGAAATGACAGAAGATACATATTTGTTTAGTCCTGTCAATTAAGACACTCCATATAATTTAGACGCGTAAAAAACATGACCACTAAAAATATATCGATTTACTTCAGACGCTGCCCAAATTGACGGGAAAGTATGCATGTACTTAAATTTAGTTTATGAACAAGGGAGTCAGCACTGATATTGGTGCTAATTCTTTTGTACACAAACTTAACAAAATTTAAGTTAATTGCATCTTTCTCTTTCCATTTAAGACATCGCCTGAAGAAAATTGACGTATACTTAGTCGCCATGTTTTTAATCGCGACTAAATTATCTATGAAATGTCTAAATTTGACAGGACTTAACAAATATTTATCTTCTGTCCTTTTCTTAATGAAATGGAAAGAGAAAGATGCACTTACCTTAAATTTACGTTACTTTGTGAATAAAAGAATTGGCTCCATTTTTAAAGAAAACAGTGTTTTTATTTAAAGTCTAGTTTTTACAGATTTGGATTAGCAACCTTTGTAATAATTTAATAACGTTTTTTTTTACTTAGAACGAAAACATACGTTTAGAACTTTGAAGCATGGCATCAAGAAATTATTCGCCCGATGGCATCTTGACACTTCAATGATGACCACATTTCTAAAGCAAACAAGAATTTTTAGACCTCCATGTATCGACACTTCTCCTGGTGTAATAGGTATGTGCCTTGGTTATCTACTATACTAGGTGAATTTTTAGTCCTGTACCACCCGCTAGGAGATGATTCTACCCATGAAAACAAACAACTTTTATTATGGAACCAACTCTGAAATCTCGAAAAAAATATCAGCTGTTTCATATATTACGGTCGGAGGGCATTGAACTTTTGTTAGGAACAGCTGATATTTTTTTCGCGATTTCAGAGTTGGTCCCATAATAAAAGTTGTTTGTTTTCATGGGTAGAATCATCTCCTAGCGGGTGGTACAGCAGGACTAAAAATTCACCTAGTATACCTAGGATATTGATATTAAATTAATCTTTCTGCGACCGAGCGACAGCCGGCTGTCTCGCTGTTTTGTCTTTCATCAAATGACTTCTCCCACCCTGGGCGGGGCGGGAGGGAGCGTCAGACATTTACTGACTAAAACTCGTCATTGTTCCTTCGGTTGCCCTTTATGTTCCGGTGCCGCGGTAACTATTGGAACTATTCCGCAACCCCGGCAAGCAAGAGTGCGTGCTTATAATAAATACCCCTTCGAAAACCAAGCGTCAGCCGCCTGTCGCGCTGCTATTGTCTTTCTACTGGGTGTATTTTTGGTCGAGGCTACAGCAAACAGCTGATAATATCATCTGTTTCATACATCATGGTCGGGAGGGCATTGAACTTTTGTTAGAATCAGCTGATATATTTTTCGAGATTTCAGAGTTGGTTCCATAATAAAAGTTGTTTGTTTTCATGGGTAGAATCATCTCCTAGCGGGTGAAGCAAGACCAAAAATACACCAAGTATTGTGTCTCAAATCACGTGAATTCGAAGATTTAATTAGATTACCTTTGTATGTTTATCTTTATATGTATTTAAAACTAGCTTATGCCCGCGGCTTCGCTCGCGTTAGAAAGAGACAAAAAGTAGCCTATGTTACTCTCATCCCTTCAACTATCTCCACTTAAAAAATCACGTCAATTCGTCGCTCCGTTTTGCCGTGAAAGAAAGACAAACATACAGACAGACAGACACACTTTCCCATTTATAATATTAGTATGGATGTTCCAGGTTCAACTAAAAAATCACCAGGCTCACAGTTCACTGGGCCGGATGACAAAGGAAAGAAAACCACTTATCCACATCAACATGGTGGATCTTGCGAGAGCGAAGACAGGGTTTAAATTTAATATAAAATTAAGTTTAATCAGTTTTAAATAAAAATAAGCAGCTACAATACACATATTTTACAAACATAAGTGACGATTCAACGGCCATTCTCCGATGAGCAAATTTTACGTGTCCGGGCTTGAATAATCCCTACTTTTATCATATTCAATCATCCAATATTTTTTATATGTTAGATAGAATCCCTATCTAGCCATAAACAAAAACACAGACGTCTGTTTTAAGTAGTTAAGACTAAATTAATTTAACCTAAGTTCAAAAACCTCTGTTCTCTAATTACCGTAACGTGTCCGCACACCGACTTAATGTTAAAACTTACTTGTAATTTTTATGACTTACAGATTTACTCTGATCCATTTAACATTTTAAATAGTGTTAAACAACGTGTATCGCATAGTAAAATACGACTCACTAGAACCAGTCTATAAATAATTATCATTAAATTATCGGATGTCCGATCGAAAGTTATAATTACCGTGACACATTCTGTTCTCGAGTGCACACCCCTTAAAAACAGTATTTGGCACACCACTACCGCGCAGGTCTCGTCTCCTCAATGTGTACCGCAGCAAAACAGCAGCTGCACGTCTCTAACGTTAGTGTACCGCCAATAAAGCACGCTAGTATATAATTACCGTAACCTTGGTTAAAAACTTTTCTAATTACCATTTTACATAAATATATATTTGATTTTTTAAGTTAGACCCAAGTTGATCAAATACTTCGAGACAGTACTTTGGCCTCCGTACGTTGTAATAAGCTAGTATTTGCATATTTTGTTAGTTTTCGAAATTTTTAAGAAAATCTATCGTTTTCTAATTACCGTATACTAATTACCATATGTTTATAATTACCGTTGTATGAAAAATTAGTTCTTATTTACTAACTGTAGCCTCAAAATAGATGGGTACAGAAGTCAATCTACATATAAAGCGCGCTCGAGCATCACCCGCGATCATCAGTGATGAGTTGATGAGGCTGTATGTATCCCACGGAAATGTGGAGGACAAGGCTTTCTTAATGCTAAGTCTCTCCACAACTAAAGAGAACTGGCGCAAACCTGTAGTGCTTGAGACGAAGGATCGTGAGGAAGTATGGCAGAGTAGGGAGTTACACTGACGGTTTTTCCGGGCCCTGCATGGGCCTGATGTAGACTTTTTAGCGTCCGTTTAGTGGCTACAATTTGGTGACCTTTTTGGGGAGACTGAAGGTTTTGTCTGTGCCATTATGTATGAGGTTATCATGACGAAGAATTATCGGAGATTTGTTGTGAAAGTTGGTACGGTTGACATATGTCGGGCGTGTCACCTGCCGGGAGAACGATTCGACACATATCTCTTGTTGTTCTCGTCTTTCTAACAAAGAGTACTTGAATGGGCACAACCTAGTAGCCAGGATTATTAATCAGCAACTTGCTCTGTGATACGGCCTCGTAGAATCTGAAGATGGCAATGTCACATTGTACTGGGGTCGATACATCATCACTGACATGACTGTTGGAGCAAACAAGCCTGATATAGTGGTGGTCGCTCAATTGGAGCGGCGCGCAGTGCCCGTTGACGTAAAGGTCCCGCATGACGGGAGTATCGTTAGTAAATAACATTTCACATGTCAACAATCTCGCGAGCCAAGTTCGCGAGATTGTTGACATGTGAAATGTGGACTCAGCGGCCATGTGCCGATAGTTGATTCTGCCAATGGTTTAATAGCCAAGAGTCTTGACCAACGCTAAGAAGGCTCTCGTTAGATAGCTGGATCAAGGGCTTCATTCAGAAGCTTTTGAACACGGCTCGCATCGTTAGGAAGTTCGTCTCTCTGGAGCCCTGATCACCGGTAGCTGGGACCCAGTCCCCGATGCCGTTGGGCTACTGTTTTTTATATTCTTACATGTTTTTGTATTTTTATATCAATATTTAAAAATGTAAATAATGTGTATGAAAAAAACGCGAAAATGAACCCGCGGCTTCACTCCTACTATACCCTACTCTAGCCTACCCTACTATATTCCACTTTAGCCTACTCTGGCCTACCCTACTATATCCCACTCTACCCTTCTCTATCCTACTCTAACATACACTACCCTAAAGTACCCTAATTTTATTTTTTTTCCATAAGAACCTTCTCCAAACAATAACAAACTCAACAAAGAATTAGTGAAATCGGCCCAAAGATGACAAAGGGAAATAAGGATTCATTTTATATAAATAGATGTATACAAATTGTTAATGTGTGTTATTTTTATTATATTATATCACATTTTACTTAAAATTGACAGTGTTTTCTAATTACCGTGGCATTAGATATTAAACTTTTCTAATTACCGTGCTCATAATTTTTTTAAGTCTCAATAACTAGAAAACTACCAGTAATTAAAACATGCCTCATTAATTATTGAATTCGTATTTTTTATTAGTTTCATATTTTAATAAATTTAAGTTAAATCAGTAAAAATTAAAAAAGGTTACGGTAATTAGGCAAATAACGCCGAATCGGAGAATGACCGTCAAAACTTACAATATTACAGCCCACTGCATTATCCACAAATTAATAAATAAGATTATTTACCTATTGGCTACAATGGTGCCGATTCTCTTGTGCATAACCTAACGTAAATTTAAGTTAAGTGCATCTTTCTCTTTCCGTTTAATTAAGAAAAGGACAGAAGATCAAATACTAGTTAAGTCCTGTCAAATTTAGACGCTCCGTAGATAATTTAGACGCATTTTAAAAACATGGCGTCTAAATATACGTCAATTTTCATCAGGCGCTGTCTAATTTGACAGGATTAAACTGAAATGTATCTTCTGTCCTTTTCTTTAAGAAATGGAAAGAGAAAGAGGCACTTAACTTAAATTTACGTTAGTTTGTGCACTAGAGAATCGGCACCAATATTGGCCTATATTTATTTGCTACATGTGTTTTATACATTATTCATGAATTTAGGAGTATATAATAAATAATACCAGCCTATAACTGTCGAACTGCAGGGCAAAGGCCTCTTCTCATAGTGAGAAGCGCGCTCAAGGCGGATTAGCGATTTCTAAATTATTTATATTAACTACAAGTCCAAGTTTCTTCACGATGTTTTCCCAGGTTTCTTCACCGACGTCTGTGATGTCCAAGATACATTTTAGAAAGTACATAATAATATGAATTTAAAAAGTCACATTGGTACTTGCCTTCTCTGTATGAGAAGAGGCCTTTGCCCTGCAGTGGGACAGTTATAGGCTGGTATTATTATAGTTCTTTAAAAAAACAAGATTTTATTTCTTTTATTATTTAGTGCGAGCAAAACCTCCTTTTTTGAAGATGGTTAAAAATGTTTATATAGTTTATAATTGGTAACAATTTCTCAAAACAACACTATTTTAACTAAGTAAGGAAAAGGTATTATATAATAGTAGATTGTATTACAAGGGCGCTAAGTAATATTTTTACGACCGACGAGGGCGTTTTTAAAATCCAGAGCGAAGTGAGGGATTCTAGAGTAGAATAGCAGCTACAATAATAATTTTACAATAAAGTATTAAGCGCCTTTTATTTTCTCATAGGGGGTGATGAAAAGTAGAGTGTATCACTCGGGCACAAAATATATTTTTGGCTCGGGCGACGTACTTTGAATCCCTCGCTACGTTCGGGATTCTATTTAAGAATATTCATATTCATATTCTTTATTGCACATAAAAAAAAATAAAGTACAAACATCAGCAAAACTAAAATAAAAACTTATGTACAATGGCGAATGGATGTGAGGGATTCTATTTAAGAATCCCTCACTTCACTCTGGATTCAAAAAACGCCCTCGCCGTAAAAATATCACTTTGCGCCCTTGTAATACAATCTACTATTATTGCTTTATTGCCACTGATAGTGGCGAGTGAGAAAAGAATAAAACACCGTTCAAAATTTTCAGTCGTCATCGATCTGTCTTGATTTATTTTTATATTTATCATGGGTCTCAATTGTCATATTTAAACCTCTTTCACAAAAAGACATGTAAATTTCATCGTACTCTGAAAAATAATAATAAAATGTACCATTAATTTCCAAGATTTAATGAAGACAGCGTCTTTTCTTCTCAATCATGCTTATTCTCTTGTTTACAAAGTGAACTAAATTGAAGTTAAGTGCATCTTTCTCTTTCCATTTCATTAAGAAAAGGACAGAAGATACGTAGGTATAACCTGGTTCATTAAAGAAAGGAATCTAAAATGGCAGCGCTTATCATGTTCTCTCGCTCGCACACTAGTGCCGTCTATACTCACTCGCGCGCGTACCATCAACATAAAAAAAATGTCTTGATTTGCTTCCACGCTGCCTTGACGCGCTCAGTGCTCCTTTTTACGAATATCTTGTTATAGTTTTCTGTTATTTTTCCGTTGTTACCTGTTTGTTATTGTGGTAAAAGTAGGCACTGTTTCCGATGAAAACCATGAAAATTCTTAATAATATTTTCGATTTGAAAAAAAAAACCTTTACCTTTAAATTTTATATGCCGATTGTACTATCTGTCAACGCAAGTACATGCCGCCATTTAAGATTCCTTTCTTTAATGAACCGGCTTATATTACTTTAACCTGTGCACTATCACAGCGCCTAAAGTAAATCGTCATATTTTTAGTCGTCATATTTTTAGCCGCCATGTTTTTAAAACGCGTCTAAATTATCTAGGAATTTCTTAATTTGACAGGACTAAACTTATTTCTGTTATCTTTTGTCCCTTTCTTTAAGAAATGGACAGAGAAAGATGCATTTAACTTAAATTCAGTTTAGTTTGTGAACAAAACAATCGGCACCACTGTCTTTATTGTTAAATTCTTACCAGCTACATCAGAATTATTGCAGTTGGCAATTTCCATAAAGCATTGGTTCTGGAAGAGTACAATACGACCATCCTTAGAGTTAAGAGCACATATTGGCTCTCGTCCAATGTCAGCACATTGTTCTACATCAGGACAACCACTGCGCATCGAGATTTTATAATAACGACAGAATTTTATATGCACTAGGTCGTACTCTGAAAATAAATTATAATATGTACTTAATTAACTTTTAGGCATAAGCTCCACGGGACGGAAACTTTTTATTTACATATTAGGCTTTTTTTGGTAAGTGGGAATTCATCAAATGACTTCTCCCGTCCTTGGCGGGGCGGGAGGGCGTGTCAGACTTTTACTGAATAAAACCCACCCATGTTCCTTCGGTTGTTCTTCATGTTCCGGGGTCATGGTAACTATTATAACTATTCCGCAACCTTACATATTAGGCTTGATATCCTCCTATGTAGGTCGACATGAGTCGCGTCCGTCGGTCGTTTTTTTGGTGGGTGGGAAATCATCAAATGACTTCTCCCGCCCTGGGCGGGTCAGACTTTTACTGACTAAAACCTTAAGTTATAAAATCAGGCGTTACTTTGCGGAATTCCAAGACAATGGGCAACTAGATTCACTTCTATTTTATAAATGATGTTTCAAAGTGCCTTTTTTGGTCTAATGAAAATAAATGATTTGACTATTGACTTTAAATTTTAAAATGCATATCTTACCTATCATATTTAGTTTTAATTCCGCAATTTTAGAAAAATATTATGATTTAAGTAAAAGTTGACTGGACTAAACCAGTAATAAATAGTTTATCTTGGGTCCTTTTCTTAATGCAGAAAAAAGAAAAAGATGCTTAAAACTTAAATTTTGATTAGTTTGTATGCAAGGGAATTGGCACCAATGTTGATATTATTTAGTGATGAAATCGGTCCTGAGAAAAACTCTAAAAAAATTGGTTGCCTGTAAAGTCGGTATACGGGCGAAAGTTTTACGTGACAACGACTTAGAGTGGTAAAATAATTTTAATGTGAATATTCATTCGTATAGTAGGCTCGCTCTGTCTCTCTCGCTCTTAGGCGGGCTAACTGTGCTCGAGTGGAAGGGACGCGTGCCTTTCACTTTTTATGTCTGTCTCTCTCGCTCTTAGGCGGGCTAACCATGCCCGAGTGGAAGGGACGCGTGCCTCTCACTCGCTTTCATTGTGAGCGCATAACGTGAGCGGAGCGTAACGCAGTTTCTTGAAGTGTCACCCGGCAAACCAATTTATAAGACGTTGTCACGTCAAAATAGGATGAACTCAAAACTTCATACATACTTAAAAATCCTCTAAAAACCGAACACTTATTATTTATTATCAAGTGACATTTGCTCAGAAACATTTTGAACCGCATCCGCCTTCTGTTGAGACCGCAGACGTTCCTCTCATTATATTTACAGTGGTAAGGATCACAATAATCCATCCATTGAGGGTTGAATCCTGGCGTGTAACGGTCAGCCCAGGACGGCGGCATATCTGGCTTTTCGATTAAATCTGAAAGTAATAGCCATTAGTGATTAATGGTACCTAATAGCACAATAAATAAAATACAAAAATAATTGTTAATGTGACGTTTAATCTAAAGTTTATCTTGGACGGCACAGACATCGGTGAAGAAAAACATCGTGAGGAATCCCGGACTTTAGTAATACAAGTCCGAAATCGCTAATCCGCCTTGAGCGCACATGGTGATCAATGCTCGTGCCTTCTCTGTGTGAGAAGAGACCTTTGCCCTGCAGTGGGACAGTTATAGGGACTACGCACACTTATTCAGCTCTATTCAGCTTATTTCCGTAGAAAACAACGACTTTGTATGAAGACGCGTACGCGTCCGTTTAGCTTTCCGCGTCCGTTCAGCTTCCGTACAAAATCGTTACTTTCTATGGGCATAAGCTGAATGGAGCTAAATAAATGTGCGTAGTCCCATAGACTGGTATTATTATTTATAATAAAAAAAAATGACCAAAAAACCCAATTGCAATTAAGTACGCGTCAAAATTATGGAGTGTCTTATTAATTTGATAGGACTAAACTAATATTTTATCTTCGTTCATTTTTTTAATGAAGTTTTTTGAATTAAGTTTTTAAGTTGCGAACTTATGGCCACCCTAAACAAACATTACAAAGTCGACTATATCCCATAAACGACAATGCTAAATGACGTTATGTCAAGTCGTTGAACGTTACATTAAACAACTTGACGAGTTGTCGTTTAGTCATTCAATTAAATGTTGTCATTCAATGAACGCGCTAGTAATACAATCAAATAGCTGATTTAACCAGATGACTGCGACATAGCCATTCCATGTTTATCTAGTTTCGCTCTTCCATTCGCATCGCAAATCGCTGCCCACTGTAGCCTCAGCCTAAGGATTGACTTACAATTTGAGCGGTCTCTTATAAAATTTGGATTGTCACGAGATCCCCGTGGTCTGCGAAAATAAGAATTGTAATACTATTAGATTTTAGCTCTATATTTACAAGACGCTACCTGGTACGCACAGAATCAGAAGCAGTTTTTTGTTTGAAACATACGTATTTGTAATATTGTAAATATGAATGTGTGTGCGCGTGTGTAGGTGTGTGTGTGTGTGACTCTTTACAAAAAAACTACTGAATTAATTTTGATGACTTTGATAAAACATTACAGTAATACTAGGTATAGGTACTTAAACAAATACTAACGGTGTTACACCTCTCCGTGATCCAATTATCTGTTGCGTATCTATAATAAACAAAAATATAGTGCTTGTTAATGGTCTAAGTGAAAAAAATGCTTTAGAGTTTATTGTATTTTTTATTATTTTAAAGATTATTGTAAAACGTTTACTTACAAAACATAATCAATTGAACATAGATTAAAATGTTCATTTTGTATCAATTTTAACCGAGAAATAGACGCGCTAAAATCGATTGACATACTGCAAGAAATTAATTCAACAGATGTTATCTATAAAGTGTGTAATTTCATTGGTTTTAGGGTACTGTACCATTCTGATATTGCAAAATTGGTTCGATGATTAAACTTTTGACACACTGGTGCCGATTCTCTTGTGCACAAACTAACGTAAATTTAAGTTAAATGCATCTTTCTCTTTCAGTTTAATTAAGAAAAGGACAGAAAATCAAATATTAGTCAAGTCCTGTCAAATTTAGACACTCCATAGATAATTTAGACGCAATTTAAAAACGTGGCCAATTGCCAAAGAAGAAATAAAAAAAAAACATGGCGTCTAAATATACGTCAATTGTCATCAGGCGCTGTCTAATTTGACAGGATTAAACTTAAATGTATCTTCTGTCCTTTTCTTTAAGAAATGGAAAGAGAAAGATGCACTTAACTTAAATTTACGTTAGTTTGTGCACAAGAGAATCGGCACCAATGCTGCTGATTCTCTTGTTCAATAGCTAAACTAAATGAATGTGGGTTGCGGAATGGTCATAATCAATGATAAACGAAATTCTATCTTTAAAAACGGCACACTAACGCGCACATACTACACGTCAAAGTAGGATGACATGATTGTTTTCATGAGTAGAATCATCTCCTAGCGGGTGGTGCAAGACCAAAAATTCACCTTGTATAGGGTGACTCTGACTGGTAATTAGTGTACGACACTTTAACACGTGATTGTGTCCATGAAAACCAACAAGTTTTACTATGGGAACAAACATGAAATCACTGAAAAATTCAGCGGTTCTGTATAGTAACCTATGTTTGAATAATGTACTGAGCAGCTGATATTTTTTTCGCGATTTCGGCTTTGCCCCCGTAGTAAAAGTTTGGGTTTTCATGAGCACAATCACGAGTTTAAGTATCGTACACTAATTGTCAATCACCCTATATATTAGACTGCTTATGTAGTGAACAATCACTACATAAGCAGTCTAATACTCCCAAATTCGTGTAAAAACTCCCAAATTGGCAAGAATATATTGAAAGCACAAGATTTCAATATATTCTTGCCAATTTGGGAGTTTTTCGTTTGATATTATTATTGTACAGAACCCTTTCCAGTTAGTGTTTTGTTTCTTATTTTTTAATCAACTATTTGATTGCCTCAGACGATAATTGTATATGATAGCAATAAAAACGGTGCGAAGAGACTCGGCTTTTATATGAAACTAACTTTCGCCCGCGGCTTTGCCCGCGTGTCGAACTTCCATTCACTCTTTTACCCCTTTCGGTTCCTGTGTCGGATTCGGGCGGAAGCGACGCTAGGGAGTCACCACTGCACTACAGCAACGGTCGCCTGGAGGACACGGTCGAGCACACAGTGGAGGCGTGCCCCGCATGAACGAGCTATCGCCATTTCCTCGCTGAAGCGATCGGCGGCTGTGACCTCTCGCGCCCGGCGCTAGTTCAGGCCATGTTCCGGGGCGAGACTGAATGGAAAGCCGTCGCCTCCTTCTGCGAAGCAGTTATGCTAGTGTAGGAAGCGGCGGCGCGCGAGAGACAACGACGAGCCTCTCGCCCGGACAGGGACCCAGGCGTAGACGTCGAGAGTCGCAAGACGACTACCGGTCACTGTAGGCGCGGGTCTGCGGACGGCGAGCGATGGGTAGCTCGCCGCCCGGCTAGGATGGCGCGTTAGTGTTCCACGCGCGCCTCAAAGAGAAGTTAGCATGATAAGGGGCCCCCCGCTCGCGGCTAGTCGAGCGGCCCCGGCGGCGCCGGCGGCAGGGCCAGCGGCGACCTTTGCCGCGGTGGCCGCGGCTCCAGTGGCGGGGACGACAAAGCGTGCCGCTGCGCCGGAGCCGGCGAAGGAGAAGGCCGCGCCAACCAAAAAGGGCAAGGCGGCAAAGCCCAAAGTGGTGGGGGCACCCGCAGCGAGTGCGGCTGCACAGTGTCCCACGTCGCCTCCTCCTCCTCCCCCGATTGCCGAAGCTCCGGCTGAGCCCGGTTGGCAAGTCGCCGGGGAGGGGAAAAAGGCGGCTAAGGTGGCCAGGGCCGCCAAACAGCGGCAGCGGCGGCAAGAGCGCCGCAAGGCCAAGAGCCTCGCGGCCAGGCTCCGCGCCCCTAAGTCTGCAGCGGTGGTATTAACCCTGCAGCCGGACGCGGAGAAAAAGGGCGTCACATACGCGGCAGTCCTTTCGAAGGCTAAGGCAGCGGTCAACCTCGCTGAGGTCGGCGTGACCGAAGGTCTGCGGCTCCGAGTCACGGCGACCGGAGCCCGCATGCTGGAGGTCCCGGGGGCGACCAGCGGCCCCGTCGCCGATTCCTTGGCCGAAAGGCTGCGGGAGTCCCTCCAGGCGGAAGAGGTACGAGTGTCCAGGCCCACCATGCGCATGACATGCGCGTCACCGGCCTGGACGACTCCGTCACAGAGGAGGAACTGGTGGCCGCCGTCGCCAAAGTGGGGGGCTGTCCCGCTAGCGATGTGCGGGTGGGCGCCATCCGCTTTGACCGCTCCGGGCTGGGAGCGGTCATCGTGAGTAGCCCCGTACCGGCGGCAAAGGCGATCGCGGGAAAAGGCAACCGACTACTGGTCGGAGACTGGACCTCGGCGCAGGTCAAGCTGCTGGAGCCCAGGCCTCTGAGGTGTTTCAGGTGCCAGGTGGGACACCATGTCGGTGTCCGTTGCACCTCGGAGGTAGACCGCAGCGGCGACTGCTTCCGCTGCGGTCAGCCCGGTCACAAGGCCGGCTCGTGCACCGCCGCGCCGCACTGCTTCGTATGTGCGGCAGCCGACAAGCCGGCCGATCACCGGGCTGGGGGCAAGGCTTGCGCCCCACCCACCAGGACCAGAGGAAAGGGCAGGAAGCCCTCTGCCGCCGCCCCCGCCGCTCCCGCTGCTGCCGCCGATCGTTCCGCCGATCCCGCTGCCGCCACGGCTCCCGACGTCCCCGCTGCTGCCGCGTCCGCCGCTGCCGCCGCGACTACCGAGGCCGCAATGGAATGCCAGTAATGGCACCATTGCGGCGGCGCGTTAGTGTTCGCGCCCCTCAGGGAGAGTCAGCGTAGGAAGGGGCCCAACAGGGCCAATGCCTGCCGGGGTTGCAGAATGTTTATAATAGTTACTGTGACCCCGGAACATAAAGAGCAACCGAAGGAACATGAGTGGGTTTTAGTCAGTAAAAGTCTGACACGCCCTCCCGCCCCATGGCGGGAGAAGTCATTTGATGATTTCCCACTCCCCAAAAAAAAAAAAAAAAAAAAATGATAAGGGGCCCAACAGGGCCAACGCCTGCCGGGGTTGCGGAATGTTAATAATAGTTACCGTGACCCCGGAACATAAAGGGCAACAGAAGGAACATGAGTGGGTTTTAGTCAGTAAAAGTCTGACACGTCCTCCCACCGCACCCAGGACGGGAGACGTCATTTGATGATTTCCTGCTCCTCTAAAAAGACTGCTAGCTAGACAATTGGCATTGTAGAATACTTAGATGGTGGAATAGAATATATTGCCAAATGTTGTATAGGGTTGACATATTAAGCTTTCGCCAATTAATTTGACATCTTCATACATTTAACAACCTATTCTATTCTACAATGCGACTTGTCTTCCTCTAATTCGTGCAATGACGTCCACTTATCGATTCAAAGGCGATGACATCACGAAGCGATTATCCCAAACTGAATCGCAAGTTACAAGTTTTGTTTTCATTCACTCAATTTGCTACCATGACGTCCACCAGTACACATCTGAATTGCTTCGCTCAATCGCTCAACTGTCAAATTCAGCGATACAAAACTCTGACCCAGCTAAGGTCTTTGATACAAAATTACAAATGATACAATTGCCGTAAACAACATTATTTACTGCTATTTTACCGGATTTATACAAAAACTGATGTAAGTATACTTTAAATTAACCTTTGCTTTTGTCCAATATACTTGTTACAAACATTTTTCAACCATATTTGTTTTTCTTTTTCAGATGTCTGATGAACTACTTTTATTTGAGTTTTTTGAGCAAGAGTCTGCCTCACGCAACGCCAGGAAACGAAAGAGGCTTCAGTTACGCAGCCAGTTTGACCCCTTCAATAGTTTTAAGGATGCCGAATTTATAAGCCGGTACAGGCTATCGAAGGAATTAGTGCGCAATTTGTGTTCAGAATTGAGACCAATGTTTAGAGATCCTGTTAAATCAACTGATATATCTCTCGAAAATAAGGTAAATATTTTAATAACTTATTATAATATACTCCCGGACTCGTAAATGAAAAAAAAAAAGTTGTGTAATCAGTTTAATCGTCCATAACTTCAAAATAAAAATTATATGAATGACACACTAGTGACTAGTCAATTAGTGCATTTAAAAGACACACTACTGACTAGTCAATTAGTGAAAAAATTCAAATGTTAAACACTTGAATTTTTTTTATGCCTCTTTCAACGACCAAGCGACAGCCGGCTGTCGGGCTGCTATTGTCTTTCTATTGTGTCTCAAATCACGTGTGTTCGAAGGTTTAATTTAAAAGGCTACAAAACTGCATTGATAATTTAGTTTTTTTTTTAAAGTTATGGATAATACTAACTCATTAAGCTAGGTGGCTCGATTTAAGAGTCCCATAGTGTAGATGTTTTTTTAGCTGACTGTGCCAAGTGCAGCGGTAACTATCTCTTATTTGTGGTAGGGTTGCCAGCTCGTCAGGTCAAACCTAATAGCCTGACAGACCAGTCAGTTTGGCCAGACACCCTACTTACCTACTTATTGAAGAATTTGTGTCACAATATGATCGGTGCAACAAAAAAAAGTTTCTTTTTATTTCACCATAAATCCTGTTAAAATTGTAACGTGTAAGCCTAATAAAAGCTGGACAAACTGGACACCGTTTATTTTGTCCGGAGTCCGGACATACATTCAAAATCCCAACTATGTCCGACTTTTTCTGGAATCCTAGAAACGCTATTTGTAACTATCCATTTTTTTTTCAAATTTGGCTAACGAAACTTTTACTTACTTAAAAGGACATTTAGTTTAAATAGCTATAAAATTATTGTATTATTTGTTTCAGGTTTTGACTGCCTTATCATTTTATGCTACAGGGTCTAATCAAAGACCAATTGGAGATTTAGGAGGTCACTCCATGGCCCAACAAACAGTGTCATCAGTATTGATGCAAATAACAAATGCTTTGAATTCTCCTAAAATGAGAAAAAAGTATATTGTTTTCCCAAACACATTAGAGGAAAGGAATTGCATAAGAAAAGAGTAAGAAAAAAGTCACTTTGCAATAGAATTAGACTTTATGCGTCTTACTAATAATTGCTGCATAAAGTTATGACAGGTTTATACGTCAAAAAATGTATGCTTATACAAGCTTTATTCATGACATAACTTTACACAGTGATTATTAGTAAGGGCATATATGTGTATACCTCCAGTGCAAGAACGTCACTTATGCATTTTTTGTTAAAATTGATCTGAGTAAGTGTACTTATTTTTTTTATTACAACATTGTGGGATGTTTGTTTTCACCTTTATAAGCAACTAGCTTTTGCCCGCGACTTCGTCCGCGTGGAATAATAGCTCCCGTTCCCGAGGGATTTCCGGGATGAAAACTATCCTATGTCCTTTCTCGGTCCCAGATTATATCTGTACCAAATTTCATTCAAATTGGTTCAGTGGTTTAGGCGTGAAGAAGAGACAGACAGAGTTACTTTCGCATTTATAATGTTAGTACGGATTCATAGCTGTAGTTGTGTACTACTAGTAATTTTTTTAAACTAAACACCATTACAAGATACCAAATTTTCAAAATCTCCTGAAATATTACATCATGTGTATAAATGACGGTTTTGCTCTGGAGGTGAGATATGCACCCCAATACAGGACAAGGCCCCCAATCTACATGAATCACATGCAATGTAATCTTATATATAAAAATGAAACCCGTTTTCCGTTGTCACGACTTGGCATGAAAACGGCTTGACCGATTTGGCTGCTTTTTTTTTTAAATGTTCGTTGTAGTTCAAGGATGGTTTATACGGCAAAAAAAAAACGAATAATTGTCGGGAAAGCCCTAAAAACAGCCCTTTTCTTTTTCCCATACAAACGTTTTCTAACTAAAACGTAGAGTCAATTTGAGCTTTAACACCATACCATAAAGTTCAAGTGTTAGTCGAGAGGTTTCGGGAAGCCAAAACAATTGAGTGACGTTAGTATCGTATCGTCGTCAAACACGAATTATCTTACGTAAAATGTCACTTGAAATGTAAAGGAACGTCTCTTTGATGTGGTAGTAGGTAGGTAGTAGGTAGGTAGTAGATAGGTAGTGGGTAGGTAGTGGGTAGGTAGTGGGTAGGTAGTGGGTAGGTAGTGGGTAGGTAGTGGGTAGGTAGTGGGTAGGTAGTGGGTAGGTAGTGGGTAGGTAGTGGGTAGATAGTGGGTAGGTAGTGGGTAGGTAGTGGGTAGGTAGTGGGTAGGTAGTGGGTAGGTAGTGGGTAGGTAGTAGGTAGGTAGTGGGTAGGTAGTAGATAGGTAGTGGGTAGGTAGTGGGTAGGTTGTAGGTATTCAGTGGTAGGTAGTCAATTCGAATTCAATATTCATAGTTGACAGGACAACGTCTGTCGGGTCAGCTAGTTTTGGAAATAATTTTTAAAGAAATTGAATTACTTACTTCTTACTTCTGGGTGTTATTTATCTATAATATGTATCTATTGAATTAAAAATTGTATAAGTATGTTTATCAGTTGTCTGGTCACCATAGTACAAGCTCTGCTTAGTTTGGGATCAGATGGCCGTGTGTGAGTTGTCCCAAGATATTTATTAACTTTCTTTGTCTTTTATCCCTATTGTCTTTCTATTGTGTCTCAAATCATGGGTGTTCAAAGGATTAAATTACATTATTTTAATCAAATAAAAAAATAAAGTTTAGAAGCACAATTAAATACTATAAACAGTTTTTTTAAAGGCGCCTCCTCGTGTAAGAGGTTGTGGGTTAAAATACGGGCAAGTACCGATGCGATGACTTTTTCAATTCATATTTGCACTTTCTAAAGTTTATCTTGGACATCACTGACATCCCGTGCCTCGGAGAGCACGTAAAGCCGTTGGTTCCGGTTGTCATTCGTAGAACTTTGATAGTCGTTAGGGGTAGTCAGAAGCCAGAACGTCTGACCAGTCTAACTAAGGGGTATCGTGTCGCCCAGTTACTGGGTTGTGGAGGTCTGATAGGCAGTCGCTTCACGTAAAACACCGGTATCCAGCTGAATCCGGTTAAGGTCATAGCTCATTAGAGCCACCTACCCCGCACCGCCTAGTCGCACGCGTTGTCGACGGGTAATCTACCGCGGACCGCGGTCAACCAGTGGACCCCACGCGGTCAACGAGTGAACGCCGAGTGGTCAACGTGTGGACGCCGCGCGGTCCACGTATTTTACATACAAAATAATTTTAAGCGGTGCATCGCAAAGTACTTATCGTCCTCGCGTGTATCAATCGCGAGCAGCGCGCGGTCCACTCGGGACCCGCGTGTTGTCAACGCAAGGCAAGTTTTCAAGCAGCGAGTTGTCACCGAGTGGTCCGCGCATGATGGGTTTATAAGTTATAACCGAGGCGATCTGGTGACGCTACGGAGATGATATAGTGAGCGCATGCCCATACAAGTCCATATAAAGAATACTAGCCGCAGGAGGCGAGTCGGTGCGGAGTGGCTGCCGGGTGGCTCTAATGAGCTATGACCTTTAGGCTGGAAGCCGACCCCAACGTTGATAGAAAAAAGGCTAGGGAACTGATAAGTGTTACTGATTCATTTTTGATGGATCTATTTTTATAAATTATCAATATTTTGCAGATTTCATGAACAATTTGGAATCCCAGGAGTTTTAGGTTGCATCGACTGCACACAAGTCGCCATTATAAGGCCGAAAGAACACGACGAAAGATATTTTTGTAGGAAACAATATCACTCCTTAAAAGTTCAACTGGTAAATATAACGCAATACATTAATTACATTAAAGTAGACAAAATTTAAGTTAAGTGCATCTTTCTCTTTCCATTTCATTAAGAAAAGGACAGAATATAAAATATTAGTTAAGTCCTGTCAAATTTAGAGACTCCACGCGATTAAAAACATGGCGACTAAAAATACGCCAATTTTCTTCAGGCGCTGTCTTATTTGGCAGGACTAAACGAATATGTATGTTCTGTCCTTTTCTAAACGAAATGAATAAAGAAAGATGCACTTAAATTAACGTTTGTGAACAAGAGAATTAGCACTAGTATCACAAACGTTACTAAGCACTGACTTTGGCTTAGCACTATACCTGTCACTGTTACACAACTGGCAAACGTCAAGTGTACGATAGAGACGAAACATGGCTAAGCCCAAGCCAGTGTAATAACGTCTGTTTATCTCGCCATAAGTGTATTATTACTATTATCATCAATGATATTATAAGTAAAAAAGTATAGGTAGGTTATAAAAAGACAAAAAGTGGAACTTTAAAAGTTTGCCATTTGACCAACATAGTACTAAGTATCGCGTTGACATTTGACGTTTATCTCTTTTTCACTCGCGCTACTTCAATCATACCATCCTACTTTGACGTGTAATGTATGTGTGCGTTAGTGTGCCGTTTTAGAAGATAGAATTTCGTTTAGGTAACTTATCTACACCTTTTTACTTATAATATCATTGGCCATAAGTATATTATTACTATTATCACATATAGCTCTGTGCTTTTTATTTTTAGATTTGTGATGCTAATATGAACATAACAAGCGTGGATGCTAGCTACGGCGGAGCTTCCCGTGATTCAGTTATCTGGGATCAACATCCAATAAAGGCTCATTTAGAGGCACTCAAAGAGACAACTTGGCTTCTTGGTAAGAAATTAGGTACTTCAATTCACACAGCACTTTCATCGAGTCCAAAGTACAGACTGCGGCGAAAAAGCTGGGCATCCTTAACAAGCGATACTTCACGCCGTGACAGCTTCTAACACTTTATAAGGCTCAAGTCCGATCGTGTATGGAGTATCTGTCACCTATGGGATGGCTCAGCCAAATACCAACTGGCCGCGTTGGATTCGGTGGATCGCAGAGCCAGAAGGCTGATTGGTGACAAGAAGCTGGTGGCCAAACTACAACCACTAGCACATCGGCGAAAAGTTGCCTGTCTGGCGGTATTTTACAGATTGCACTTCGGTCAGTGTGCTCATGAGCTACACGAGCTCATTCCCTCATCTCCATTTTACCACCGGACGTCCAGACGTACGGCGGGATATCACCCTTTCTTGGTTGATATTCCTCATATCCGCACGCAGCGCTTCTCAAAATCGTTCATAATGCGCACCGCTAAGGAATGGAATTCCCTGCCCGTCTGTGTTTCCAAATTCATATAACCCTGCTAATATATCCATACTAATATTATAAATCAGAAAGTGTGTCTGTCTGTCTGTTTGTCTTTCTTTCACGGCAACGCACGGAGCGACGGATTGATGTAATTTTTTAAGTGGAGATAGTTGAAGGGATGGAGAGTAACATAGGCTACTTTTTGTCTCTTTCTAACTCGAGCGAAGCCGCGGGCAGAAGCTAGTAATTCATATAATGCACTTGTTTTTTAACACGTTCAATGCCGCCGACACGCGTAGCGTGTTCTTGCGAATTTCTATAACTACGCCTAGAACACGCCAGTCGTGTCCTAAATGTTCCAGTGATATTTCGAAAATTAAGCAAAGTTGCCTTATGGAATTCTCAGTACATAATCCTCTAGCAATAACCTAAGGATTTTTGAGGTGGCCCCCGGAAAAATCTATTAATTTGTAATTTTATTTTTAAAGTGATTATGTAATGCCGAGAACCCGCCAGGCGTGTCCACCTAAACAAGTTAATCATAGATTGTCAACCTTTGTACTAAGACGTCAAATACAGCTAAAATAATGTACATATAAACAAAAATCAATAAAATATGAAGATAATTTATTGAATGTCAAGTAGGTAGAAGCCCAAGAAATAAGAAGGCGAGTAGGACTAAAAGATAACTACTGTGTGAACTCGCGTTGCCTCGGTCAGACCAATAATGTACAAAATAATTTACGGTAGGTACCTACGATCGGTAAACAAACAACTAGTTGAATTGACAACCGTACTGTTAAAACAGTAGGTATTTTACTTTTATTTGCTCGTTAATAATAACTTAACTAAACTAAACTAATACGTACAATATATATATAAATATAATACGCTATCTTCAACTAAAGAAGGTATCGTTCCGTAAACTTGCAATAATTGACTTATCTAAGTTAATATTATAAAATATTTCAAAATAACCACAAAATGTTTATTATCTCTTACAAAATTACGATAATTACTTACCTAAAAATCTATTTTCAGCCATAATTCCAGGTTAAATCTCACTACCGTATTTGAATCACCTTTATTTTTGCTCAGCGAATGGCAAACTAACTAATACTCATCGCTAAACCGAAAAAAAGACAGATTTAGAATTTAAGTCTATCGAGGTGCCACTGGACACGCCTAGCGTGTCCATGTTTAACAAAATGCAGTGCCGCCGACACGCCTGGCGTGTCCGCGTGGCTTTATAGGGCGGCATCGCTATGAACTTCAAAAAAAATATGGTGGCAGTGAACGTGTTAAATACTTCAGTCGTCTCCATCGTAGGCTCCGTCTATGTCCTCGGGCTAGTCTGGGACCAAGAGCAAGCCCATACGAATATAAAAAAAAAATCATCATCACCCTAGCCTTTTCCCAACTTTGTTGAGGTCGGCTTTAAGCCTAACCTGTGGTCTGGCGAAATGTCAATCTGACAGCTGTCATTATTGTCGGGTGTCATATTACTGCCACGCGAAATTCATCCTTACTGTCATTTTGTTGTTTTATCTGTGGTTGTGGTTCACTCAACTGGCCTTGGTCGACAAACCATACCAAATGGCCAGATGCCTAACCAGATTCAGCTGGATACCAGTGTTTTACGTAAAGCGACAAAAATACGTAAAAAATAATAATTTTGCGGGCTACCTTGAACATCCACTATATGCGCCTTACTAATAATCGCTGCATAAAGTTATGACAAGTTTATAAATTATACGTCAAAAAATGTATGGTTACACAGGCTTTATTCATTGCATAACTTTACACAGTGATTATTAGTAAGGGCTTAAGTGTATTTGTTTTACATGGAAATAATTGCATTGTAATAACGAATTTGAGTACTTTACACTTATTTATGACATATTTATTTATTTACAGGTGACTCTGAATATCAACTATCACCATACATGATGACACCAATCTTTGACGCCAAACCTGATACTCCTGAAAGCCATTATACGAACATACATTTTCGGACTACGAACATAGTAAAGAGGACGATTCGGCTTCTGAAATCGCGTTTTCGCTGTCTTTTAGCAAATCGGGTATTACATTATAAGCCCGAATTTGCTGCTTCTATTGTAAATGCTTGTGTAATTTTACACAATATTTGTAATAAGGCGAAACTACCAGTGCCGGAACTGTCAGATGAGGAAATTGAACAAGAAGCTCAAATGGAAGACAATTATATTAATGTTGGTAATGAAAGCCAACAAGATGTGCAGGGCACAGCTACAAGAGCTAAACTTGTTAATTGGCTATGGGCCGCGCGAGAAGACTGAAAAATATATTTTTATTATGTATTTTAATTTGTTTCATTTTTAATTTCCACGGTAGAAGTTTCATTAAATAAATAAATAATAAGTATCCTGGGACAACTCACACACGGTCATCTGATCCCAAACTAAGCAGAGCTTGTACTAATGGTAACCAGACAACTGATAAACATACTTATGTATTTTTAAAATACATACTTATTATAGATAAATCACACAGAACAAACTTTTGTGCTCATCACACAAAGTTTGTCCTGGGTGGGAATCGAACCCACGACCTCCGGCTTAGCAGTCAGGGTCACTAACCACTAATGCATCGAGGTGTCGCGATTGCCCACTGGTTCGAATCCGGGCAAGTACCAATGTGACTTTAAGTTATGTACTTTCTAAAGTTTATCTTAGACATCACTGACATCCCGTGCCTCGGAAAGCACGTAAAGCCGTTGGTCCCGGTTGTCATTCGTAGAACTTTGACAGTCGTTACGGGTAGTCAGAAGCCAGACAGTCTGACCAGTCGTGTTTATTCAATGAGCAGTGTTATGGTCCCTGTTACCAGGCGCCGACTATCGTAATATCACTTTAATAAAGAATTATCCAATGAGAAACTGTTTTTATTTATTAAATTTTATTAATTATAAACATAATATGTATACACAATTTTATGTAATTTCATAAAATACAAACATCCTATAATATTATAAGTAATAAGGTGTAGATAGGTAGGTACGACATTCTATCTTCAAAAAAGGCACACTAACGCACACATACAATTAGATGCCAAAGTAGGATGACATAATTATTGTAGTATTAAGAGTGAAAAAGAGACAAATATAATTTTTGACAATAGGGATGACGACAGCATAAAAAAATGGCATTCTGTTTAGTCCGTCTTGTAGATCGACCAAAAATACGGGACACGTATTTTTTGCTTCATCAAATTAATAAAAAAATACAAGGATAAAGAGCAACAAAGTTCCGGAGTCTTTTGACGTCACCGCCCTGCAAAAATTGTATCTAATCGTGACGTCACGCGCAACTTCAACGCACTGTATCGTCGTCATTTTTCGTTTACGAGAAAAAAGAAAAAATACGTGTCCAAAATTCTTTAATAATCTAACTGACGGACTAATTAAGTACTTTTTTTTCGTCGTCTCGCCTATTATAATTTGATCAAATAGCTACAGGGAGACAAACAAATTTATATGTGAAATGGCTAAAATTGGTTAAAACTACGGCTGACATGACATTCAGTCTTGCATTTGACTTCATTTGAGTGTTCTCTGTCTCTTTCTCTTTGCAACGCTGAATCAACGGAGTCCTTCTTCAGTTCACAGATAACTCTGTCTGTCTGTACATCTTAAAGTGACTGCCTATAACCTATTACACCTTTCTACTTATAATATCATTGCAAACATCAGTCAATTTTGAGCGACAGTTTATTTGGCATACTTTTGCAATATGTAGTTATTTTTCAGAATTAGTTCATAATAAAGAACATATCTTATTCCAATTTGAATAAAGTTCATTTTGAGTTAACGAAATAATTTCAATATTTCATCGTATACCTTAGCAGTGCCTTTTAGCCTAATATCACATGTATTACGGAAGCGTATTATAACCAGGAAGTATCTTGCAACTTAAAGATACTTAAATAAATATCTTAGGACAACTCACACGCGGCCATCTGATCCCAAACAAACCAGAGCTTGTACTATGGTAACCAGACAACTGATACACATACTTATATTGTTTACTAGCTTTCGCCCGCGGCTTCGCCTGCGTGGATGTCGAACTTCTATCCAATATTTTAACCCTTTAGGGGTTGAATTAAAAAAAAACCTTAGTGGCTATTTACTTTTTATAAAGAACTAGCGACCCGCCCCAGCTTCGCACGGGTGTTACAAATCTTTAAAAATCCCGGCTTTTGTCTAATATATTATGCATGTATTATACATATAAACCTTCCTTAAGAATCACTCTATCTATTAAAAAAAACCGCATCAAAATCCGTTGCGTAGTTTTAAAGATCTAAGCATACATAGGGACAGACAGACGCGAGCGCCTTTGTTTTATACTATGTAGTGATAAAACACAGATATCATAGATAAATTATTACACTAGAACAAACAATCATGCTCATCATACAAAGTTTGTCCTGGGTAGGAATCGCACCCACGTCCTTCGGCTTAGCAGTCAGGGTCACTAACCACAAGACCAGCCCGACGTTTTGTGTTTGGGTGTAAAGAAAACCTTCGAACACAATAGAAAGACAATAGCAGCGCGACAGTCGGCTGTCGCTTGGTCGTTGAAAGGTTAAATTGTAATATGTATGTATTTATAAATTATATTTATCTATACTAATATTATAAAGAGGAAAACTTTGTATATTTGACTGTAATGAATAGGCTCAACAACTACTGGACCGATTTTATAAATTCTTTCACCATTCGAAAGCTACATTATTTCTGAGTAACACAGGCTATATAATATCACGCTATGTCCCACGGGAGCGAGGCAGTAACCAAAAACCTAACGTAACGCGGGTGAAACCGCGAGGAACAGATAGTAAATTATATAAGTATGTATATCAGTTGTCTCTGCTAAGTAACCATAGGCTCTGCTTAGTATGGCTGTATGAGTTGTCCTAACATATTTTTTATTACTATTAAAATATATTTTTTATTGTCACCAATCTAAAGCCTCCTTCAATTCATTTTTCTTCTTCCTACAGACCTCTTTCTTCTCTACTTTTCTCTTTTTCGGAGAGATCTTAAAATCCTCATTGTCTATGTCACCGCCATCTTGGATAGTGAACTGACACTCGCTGTCAAATTCGTTCGGAAATCCAACGGTTTTTTTCGGTTTGAAATAATTTATAAAATGTATAAGCTCGTCTCTCCCACAATGGGTGGAAAAACACACGTCTATTCTATTTCCTTTGAAAGATAAAAAATCTTCTTCTACGTTGATTTTGTCGCCCCATTTTAAAGCTGAAAAATATATGTGAAGATCTGATGGTTTCGGGTTGTCTTTGTAGCGATATTTCGTTGTGAGACGAATTCGAGAAGGTCCATTTGTCATTCCGTAAATGTATTTGGGGAATTGGCTAAAAAATAAAGGAATTCATTAGTAATTTTTATCATCTGGATTCGACTGAATACAATGATAAGTTAGTTAAGCGGGCGCCCGCGACGGACGCCCGCTTAACGCAGCGCACGGCCTATATCATTAAAACAGCCCTCAGAGTGCATACAACTCGCTTAAATGATTTTTTCATGAAATAGGCAATCAATTGAGTTGTATGTGTCACCGGAAAATAACAAGATCCGTAAGTTTATCAATCTACTAGGAAGTTTATAAACTTTCGTAAGATTCTAAACGGGAGATAAATTGTAATATTTTACGTCCACATTTTCGTAAATTGATAAACTTACTGAACTCACTCGTAAAATAATAAGTAAGCAGTAACCAAACGCTACGCGCGATCTGATTGGTTGACTGTCACGTGTCACTTCTCCTTCCTCGCGGCCGCCATTGTTCGCCACGGAACATAAATAAACCAGTTTGCTTGTGCGTTTTTATTAGTTTTAAATGTTGAACTGTGTTGCAACTCAAAGAAAACTCAACTCACTACATCCGTGCCAGAGAGGAACCAGGCATTGTTGCTTCCAATTTATAGTTTGTCAAGTCTGATTATACCAAAGTCTTTGGACACAAGCATTGCCACTATGAACATTGACCAATCAGAGAGCAGTGTGTTATTTTACGTATTTCAAAGATGCGTATATTTAAAAGAGTTTCTGTGATTGTTCGAACCATTTAAAATCTTACGAATAGATATCCGTTAGTTTATAAATTTACCGTATGACGTCGGAAATTGACAAATTTACGAAAATGTAGACGTAAAATATTACAATTTATCTCCCGTTTAGAATCCTACGAAAGTTTATAAACTTCCTAGTAGATTGATAAACTTACGGATCTTGTTATTTTCCGGTGACATACACATATTACTGCCGTGCGAAATTTACCCTTATGATCACTGTTATTTTGTTGTTTTATCTGTGGTGTGGTTTCACTCAACTGTACTGGTGGACAAACCATACCAATAGGGTATTACACTGTCTAAGAGAAAAAATATAAAAATATATTATTGAGGTAGCTTAAGCAAAAAGCAGCCGAACAGTGATAATTTTAGTTCATAAAACTAGAAAATATTTTTTTAAATTCAATTCAAAGTTTTCAGTTATTTTTACCTGTTCTTGAACACACCGAAATACAGACCATAGACAGTGACAGCTGTCGACTGTCAACAGTGTCAACTAGACGTCCCTATTTGTTTTATTTATAACCTCTTAATACGATCTTTATTATAAAAATATACCTTTTCATGGAAGTTATTGTGAAAGATATTTTAGATGGCTAATGCACATGTGTACTTACATCAAAGTGATATTTACAACAACAGTACAAACGGTGTAATAGTTGGAATACTCTTCCCACAACTTTTAACTAAGTTTTTCTTAAATTTGAACCAGTTAACACTAGAATTCACAATTATTCCGATGTTTTCACACTTGTGTTCTTGCATTCCGAAACGCACACCAACGGTAAGTCGAACAGTAACTAATTTTTGAGATAAAAACAATAAAAATTATGTAAAGTGTCACAGCGCGTTTGTTTATTTACATGACGTAAGGACGTCATATCGCCAAAGCAAAACCACGCCCACGGCGTTTTCCGTTTTTGGAAATTTCCGCGCGAAATTTGAAAATACAATTTTTAAAAGCGTTTTTAGGGTACTTAGCGCTTAATTAAAAATTTAGGATTTTTTTTAGTGGTTTCTTAGTACTGTAGGAGTTATTTGAAATACTTAAAAAAAAAGAGTGTAATACCCTATTGCCAGATGATGGCCTACATGGAATAACAGCCGGCCTCTTAAACCCTGTGTCATTGTTTAGACTGATTGACACACTTTATGGCTTCTGATTACCAACAATGGTGCTGATTCCCTTGTTTACAAACTTAACTAAAAAGTCAAGGGGATAAGATACGGTAGTTCGCGAAATTCAAATTTTTTAACGGTTTTTGCAATTTGCCGCTCAGTGTCTGGGTGTGTGTTGCTATAGAACGATTTGCGACTGTAATAGGCCATTAGTTACAGAATTATAATCATTTAAATCATCAAAACAGCCCTCAGAGTGCATACGACTCGATTGAATGACTTTTTCATGAAATAGGCAATCAATCGAGTTATATGCACTTTTCGCGGACCGTAAGCGCAATTTTCTCTTTCCATTTTATTTAGAAAAAAAAGGACAGAAGATACATTTTAGTTTATTCACTCTGTTCTCGAATTACGTGTGTTCTAAGGATTAAAATAGATTTGTATTTAATATATTCATATTAAAACTCTTCCAACTCACCTGTAAATATTCCAATAAGATTCTCCAACGCAGGTCTTAATTCCAATCTTATCAAAAATTTCATTACACACAAATTCATATCCAAAGCCAGCTGACGTCAACAATATCACTTGATGTTCCTTACTTAGATTCAACCAATTCTTGATATGGAGTATCACATTACGCACCACTTCCGATCTTTTAGGAAACGATGGGACGTACTGGAAGGTCGTATCCACGTATAACACATCTAAGTGTATCGGTTCACCTTTGGAGTAGAATAAAAAAATAGTAATTATTATTTATTTGTTCATTCCAATAGGGATGACGCAACATCCATACTAATATTATAAATGGGAAAGTGTGTCTGTCTGTCTGTTTGTCTTTCTTTCACGGCAAAACGGAGCGACGGATTGACGTGATTTTTAAGTGGAGATAGATGAAGGGATGGAGTGTAACATAGGCTACTTTTTGTCTCTTTCTAACGCGAGCGAAGCCGCGGGCAAAAGCTAGTTGTTTTATAATGTAATATTATTTTTAATCTATACTTCTTCACTAATATTATAAAGAGAAAAGATTTGTATGTATTTATGTTTGTTATTCTTTCACACAAAAACTACTGAATGGATATTGATAAAACTTTACAGAAATATAGCTTACTAGCTTTTGCCCGCGGCTTCGCTAGCGTTAAAAAGAGACAAAAAGTAGCCTATGTTACTCTCCATCCCTTCAACTATCTCCACTTAAAAAATCACGTCAATTCGTCGCTCTGTTTTGCCGTAAAAAAAAGACAAACATCCAGACAGACAGACACACTTTCCCATTTATAATATTAGTATGGATATAATTTAGTAATATGTACTAATGTTACCTTTGCAATGTAAGTGTTGGTATTTTGCAACACTGTTCCGTGAGATTCTAAAGTCTCCGGTGTACAAAATTGTCTTCTTCTCGTACTCAAAGAGGTACATAACTGACCCAAGAGAGTGGCCCGCTGGCAGTGTGGTCACGTTGAGGAACACTTCCTCGTCATCTACTTGTATTGATACTGTGTTACTGCCTGTAGAGGAATAAGATAAACGGTAACAATAAAATAAATAAATATCCTCGGACAACTCACATACCAGACCAGTAGTAACCAGACAACTGATAAACTACTTATATAATCTATAAATACAAAAATACATACATATTATAGATAAATTACACCCAGACACAGAACAAACAGTCATGCTCATACAAAGTTCATAAATAATAATAATGTCAATAAAATTATTACTATTAGTAAATGGTCTGCACCACGACAGAAAACGGTATTCTAAACTGAAAGAGGACAGTTAGAGAGGTATTGCTAAAGATGGAAGGAGTAGAGAGAGGCCTTTGCCTACGGGAGGGACGGAACTAACAAAAAACAAAGTAAATGACTTAAAATGACCATTTTAAGTCATGTTTTATGAAAAGATAGAGGATAATTTGGAAAACAGTTAAACCAATAGTTGTTATTTATAGGGAAAAATAAACATGCTTGTATAGAAATATCAACTAACGAATGAAATAAAGGAACACCTTTAACACCTTGTCGAAAATTCAACTAAAAAGTAGAAAACAAAATTGAATAAATTTGGATTAAGAATAGTGTAAACAAGAAATCAATGTATATTTTAGTTAAAAAGCATTTTGACAGTTGTGCCAAGTTTGATTGAAAATTAAATCTGATTATTAAAAGTAGGACAAAACCAAGCTGAAAAGAGTTGGTTTTGGTTACATACATACAAACTTACAAATACACAGATGAAACTAATAAAATAGTGGTAAAAATAATAAATGTAAGTAATGGACTCAACCGCTCCATACATTTGTATAAAGCAACTATTTGTTTTGTTAAGATAACAAGCCTTTTTTTTAGTATTTACTGTATTAAGATACTAAAACATCTTGGGACAAGACACACACAGCTGATGTAGCTTATTTAATCATCATATTTTGTGCTTTATAAAGTTTAACTTTGATCACAAACATTGGTAAAGGAAAACAATATAGTGGAAACAATGCTCGTGCCTTCTAGAACAGTCACAGGCTGGTATTATTATTAGGTATATAGTTTAAATTCACGAAAACTTACCTAACTCTAAATTTTTAAGATATGGCGCCAATCTAGGGCATTCTTCCCTAATAATAGCAATAGTAACTTTAGAGGCATAGATAAAGACCTTGTTTCTTTTAAGTTTCCTACGAAAGAGGTCCTCTGCCAGTCCAAATACATGATCTCCGTGGTAATGGCTTAAAAAGTAAGCACTTTTGTTTAAGTCATTTTCGAAGTTATCAACTAGTATGAAAGGTATTTCGTCGATATGTCCGTCGAAAGCGCTTCGCATTTTTTATTTTTATATATTTGTTCGCCACTTGTAAGTATATTTCATTAGATTTTCTGTTTATAAACAACTCATTTCACTGTTTCAATTCGTCACAGACTGTCAAAGTGTCAATCAAGTGTCCTGTGTCAGTGTCAAATCCAGATGATAAACATTGAAGTATACGTTTCAAGATCACTAACTCAACGAACCGCAGTCCCTGCAATCGCGAGTGAATACGATTTCTATCTTATTCCCGATTTCATTTCATAACTCTTCTGAAGTGAAAAGTATTTGGTATTCAATGTCAAATTAAACTACTTTTCACTAAAAGTCCACCTACATTCTCATTGAGTACTTACCTGGTGCTAAGCGTAGTTTACCGCAGACAGAAGTAAGCTCTGAAGTGATCTTACAGAATAGTATTGCTGTCGCGACTTGTCCGTAATGTTATCGTTAAGTAATTGAATTAAGATTGAAATTCATCCGACTGAAATGCGTACGATAGACGTCAGGTCAATTTGTGTTAGCGGCCATTTTGTAGCGGTTTCTCTTTACCTGACTGCGTGATGCGACGCAAAGTGGCTAAATATTATCTATTTTATTATGTATGTGTATTTTTATTTATTCGTAAACTTCTATCCTGTTAATACGTAATTTCTTCCCCTGCACCAGCCATCAAATCTCAGCACCACCGCCGATGGTTGACAGGTAGAAATTGCCTGGCATTTAACCCACTGCTGGTCTATAAGTTTGTACTTATCGTGTAAACGGTATAAATAATTAATTAAGTAAGTAATGGTTTATCAGCCTATCTAAGTATACTTTTTGGAGCTTCAGAATCCATATCCAAACGCGAAAGCCGATTTCGATTATAAAAACTTTTGACAGTTAGACAGTTTTCTTTTTTGTAAATATGTTTCGTCCATGGGTATACACCAGTGCAGATGACTGACAGCAAAATTGACGACTTGACATCACGATCTTGACATTCCAATTACAAATAGGCGGCAAAATTAAAATCTCTTCCTACACTACTACTAACTATTCAAAGAGTACTACAGTATATACCTACTATGAAACTACTATTCAGGTTTTTGAATTTGGATGTGTTTCGTATCACATGTGTATAACTCATTAAATTCATACAAAATCTGTTACATTTTTAATTCATTTTGTGAAATAAACCCTTTTTTACACTAACTACCGAATCAACAAATTTTATCAAGTATCGATATTTCCCAATTCCCTCATGATTCCCTCCCAAGTATTACCAAACTTCATTATAATAAGTCGATGAACGCCTGCAAGATTTGAACAAGACGCTCGCTGTGGTAAAAAGACATTTTGCATTTTAAAATTATAAGGCGTTTCTTCCATTGAGTTATAATGCGTTTCTTCGTTCGTACAATTGAACTAAATTTCGTAATGTCGTAAATGAAGCAAGTAGTAAGCAATTATTGATACCTACAACAAACTTTTCGAAATTCTGCGTACTTCATGATAAACATGGAGGCCACCATCCATCCTGAATTTCTGAGTGTCAGAATGGCTAGTCAAAAAAATATTCATATATCTCTGAATGTATCATTATGTAGCAAATATTTATCTCTATTATGAATTTATTTATAAATCAGATGTCTGGTTACCATCTCTGCTTAGTATGGGATCATAGCAACAAGTACCTACAAAACGCAAAAATACATAAATAAATGAAACAAAATATTCTTTGTTTAAAAATACTCTTTATTTTTTTATACAAATGTTTATTCACATTTACTTTTTAAAATCTTTTGTAGATTTCTTTACAATATAATAATAATTATCTTAATTTATTTGCAGTAAAATGGTAAAATAATAAACGTTTTGGCCTAATAACAATGTCAGATAATTTTATACATTTGAGACTTTTTTACATTTTTATTAATATTTATTATCTTCAGCTCATAATCACTTTTGTTGCCATTAAAATAAAATACATGTCAAAAATGGGAGAAATTTTTTTTTACACTGTTTGAAATTTTTTGACATGTTCAAATTTAAGATCTTGTCCATACAATACAATGCTAATATTACACAAGCTTATTCGAGAAATATACTTCTCAGATCAATAAAGGATATTTAATTTTATTATTAACACAAAATAAATATAATTTTACTTAAAAAAATAGGAATGAGAACTAATATTTTTAAAGCACCAAATCACTTAAGTACTATATTTACAGAAGCAGATCCACAGAACATTTCGGTAGAAAAACTACCTATTTTAGTTTTACAATTGGTTGATTCAACCAATTTCTGAGAGGTCATGTATTAAATAAACGAAGTTTTAAGTAAGTAATCTAAACTGTTGACTTTTCTTTTGCAGTAGGTTAACTCAACCAATTCAATAGTGAAACGAATTTTGTATAAATCTTGGAATTTGATTTGATGTAAACTTTGTAATTTTAAGTTAGTAATCAAAATCGTTTTCTTAATATATTTTACAATTGGTTGACTCAACCAAATTCGGTGACGTAATATATTATACTGATTTGGTTGACCCATATAACATTGCTGTTATTATTGACAATAACTATTTCTACGTGTATCAAAACTATTGAGAAAAGTTAAATTTTGGAATTCGAGATAATTTTTGTAATTTATAAATTAACTACAAGTTCTAGTTTACTCCGAATGTCTGCCTTTATTTAAGTATTTAAAAATAAATAAATCTAAGCTCTTATTATACTGGTCAAATAATAAAAATACGAAAAGATTTTATATTTGCGCTAATCTTTGTAAATACCAGTCGAATTGGTTGATTCACCCAAATTAAATAATAATTTATTCACGCATCACGCAAACTTAACGCAGGTGAAACCGCGGGTTTTAGTTATAGGATCGCCATTTTCTTTTTCAATAGGTACGTTCTCTCTATTAGCTGACCAGCATTTAAGACATTTTTGACTCTTTAAGTGGTAAAGATAAATTTAAAAAAGAATATAATTTAATATATGGCATTTAAATTCATGATAGTAGTAGCAGTTTTTTTAAGATTTTTTAAGTAAGTATCTAGGTAGCTAGGTTCGACTTTTAGATGTATTCAGTAATTTGACAGTAGAAGAATTGATGAATGAACAAAATTGAATGATTTTATTTAATAGGTTCTAAAACTAAAAACACTGTGTGTTGATTAAAATTTTTCAAAATATGTTTCTGTTTTTTTTTACAAAACCAAAACCAATGATTACCCATGATTGTTTACCATAATTTTTGTTTATAACATTTTTTCATTCGTTCTTTCGTTTCAACTGCCAATTTACTAAATTCAATCAAAAGTCGAACTTAATTTAATCTTAAATGACTATTTACAATTCTTGGTCCAGAATTATCAATCATTTTCCGTGACGCCAATATAACAAAAAGCTTTCTATAGTTAAACTCCTTCTATCAACATAAATGTTCATATAATTCGAATGCGGAGACAAAAACCAATTCTACTATATAATTAAAAACGTTCAAATACTCGTCCTAAATAGCGTCGTACAAAAACAGGCGTAATGTTGAACAAAATCGTGTGATTTATTGTTTTTAACTGTTTTTGACTGTTTTTAACAGACTTCTAAAAAAAGGAGGAGGTTACAATTCGGATGTTTGTATTTTTTTTATGTTTGTTCGCGCTTATCTCCGTCGTCTACCAACCGATTTGAACAATTCTTTTTTTGTTTGAAAGTGTAGACTTCCTAAATGGTCCCATTGTCATCAGGTCCAGGATCTGATGATGGTATCATGCCGAAATCGAGGGAAGTCGGTTTTTTTTTGCTTGTTGACAGTTCGGAACAGTTCGGAAGCGGTTGCGTCCTCTCTGTCGCAAGGCGCTTGAGGTGTTTACGCTTTCGTACAAACGTTGTTCGTAAGGCCCTTAAGAGTTTAAAAAGCGAACGTATTTTTAATTAGCAGAATAAGAATCCATGTTTTTCCACGTCAATACAACGATAAAAATATTAGAGTAAAAACTAAAATGTGATTTACATAAGATTCAAGCGCACATTCACATCTATCACAATATGGTAAATATACAGATTACTGAAATATCAGAATTATACTACAAATAATAATTTAGTTTGTGAAGAAATGTCAAATCAGATAACGTATAGATTTTTTTTTGGGCAGTGGGAAATCATCATAATTATATTATGACTTCTCCCGTCCAGGTACGGCCGGCGGCAGGGCGTGTAAGACTTTTACTGACTAAAACCCACTCATGTTCCTTCGGTTGCCCTTTATGTTCCGGGGTCAAGGTTACTATTATAAACATTTCGCAACCATAAGGCTGAGGCTACACTAGTCTGCGACGCGAGCTGCGACACATTAGCGATTGAAACAAATACATGGATGCTCACGTTTATGACTACACCGTTCATCAAATACTACTAGCGATCTTTGATTTCTTTCTGCGACAGGAACTCCAACTCTGTAATCGCGGCACCGGCTACATCGACGTATCAGCGAAATTAAATCGAATATACGACAAACTTTCGCTTATAATGTAGCCATATCATGTTTATCTAGTTTCGCGCTTCCATTCGCATCGCAAATCGCTGCCCACTGTAGCCTCAGCCTAACGTATAGATTCAGGTGTTGTTTTGCGGAATTCTATGGCAATTCATTGTTAAGTAACTATCATAATTATGCAACTTTATTCTTACTTTATGTGAAACATGTGTCTAATATTTTTATGTTTAAAATCCATGTGCAAAATTTCAAAGCTGTATCATGAAAAATCACGAAGTTAACCTTTCAACGAACAAGCGACAGCCGGCTGCCGCGCTGCTATTGTCTTTTGTGTCTCGAATCGCGTGTGTTCGAAGGTTTTACATTTTGACGAAATTAAAGCTGTATATTTACTAAGAGAATTTGTATACAATAGGCGAGACGACGAAAAAAAAGTAATTAGTCCGTCAGTGAGATTATTAAAAAATTTGGACACGTATTTTTTCTTTTTTCTCGTAAACGAAAAATGACAACGATACAGTGCGTTGTAGTTGCGCGTGACGTCACGATCAGATACAATTTTTGCAGCACGGTGACGTCAAAAGCCCCCACTCTGGAACTTTGTTGCTCTTTATCTTTTTATTTTTTTATTATTTTGATCAAGCAAAAAATACGTGCCCCGTATTTTTGGCCGATCTACAAGACGCACTAAACAGACTGCCATTTTTTTTATGCTGTCGTCATCCCTATTGAGTTTCTTTACAACCAATATTATTATTTGTAAGAGTAGTTCATATACATAAAATGACAAAAAGCCATTATGTAAAAATACTTCGTATTCGAATACAAAATTCGATCAAGTAACTGTGTGTTATTTTGGCTTATTTCAGTGTCTTTTTACACTCCTTGCATAAATGATATGTAAATAAAGTCTTAGGGCCTAATTTTATTAGCACAACAGGTTGCGCAAAGCGGGTTGCGCAAAACTTTTATCAACAGTTTCGCAATTTAGCCCCACCAACAAATATATAGCCGGTGTCACACTTGATACAAACGCAAAACTTGATACAAAGCACAAAGCAACAAAAAGAAAATGTAACCAAGATTTTGTAAAACATGATTTTTTTTAAAAGAGTGTCCGTGGAGTTTCTTTCCTGTTCTTCTCCATAGAGATCTACGTTTTGGAACAGGCAATTAGCGTCACTTTTCTTTTCTGACTAACCGACCGACTCTTTTGACAATTCATAAGTACCTGTAAATGGTCTAAGTGAAAATGCTTTGAATTTTGAATTTTGATAGCGCCACCAGGTGCGACACCCAGAGATACCCATATATTTTATAGTTTGCGCAATCCGATTTGCGAAACCGATGTCCTAATGACATATGGCCCATAAACCTCTATTTCATTAAAACACTACAGTGGCGCAACTAGTAGTACCACCGTGGTGGCGCAATAAAATATAGGCGTAAATTCTTAAATTTCTTAAAAATATAGGTTTAAAGTAACACCATTCTCTTAAGCCATATTGCATTAGAACACCAGGGTTGCGCAACCTAGTAGCGTCACTAAGGTGTCTAGAGCGAGCGAGAAACGTCAAAACAAACACTATGGTTGTCAGTTTCAAAATGGACGTCGAAGAGTTGACAGTTCCTTTTGTTTAAATACGTATTTCGTAAAAGAAAGGAAGGGGCATATCTTGCGCAACTGATGTCTAATTAAATATGGCCCATAAACCCATAAACAACAACGTTCAAATTCTATCAATATCTACGACTATTGTTAGAAACTTGTCAAGTATTTTGAGGTTTTTTAACACAGATTGAGGCAGAAAGTTAAAGAAATAAAAATGTATTATTTCTGCATGACGTTAAATATTAAAACCAAAATGGTGGTTACCAAAACCGCGGGAGCTGTCAAACTGACAGCTGAGCATGTCAAGACGTCGTTGGGGTATAAATTCGGAGGTAGCGGCTCTTCGCCGCCTTTGCAGTATTCGTTTCTCGACTGTGGGTATAAAAAACAGTAAAATATTGATAAGGTAAGAAATAAATAAATACAACGTTTATTTCAAAACCAATCCACAAAGTATAAAAAAAAAACAATTATTATTAGCTTTACAACAAGAAATGAGGCGTTTTGACGACTTTTTGACCCATTCTTAGTAAGCTGTATTGTCAGGAAATATTTTTAACCCCCCTGGCTGAAATCTGTTTGCCCGACATTAATTCTAAGCCTTAACTGTTTTTTATTGATTATATTATGTAATTTTATAGAGAGCAGGAGAATCGAATCAGTACCTATCTTCGCTTAATAGGGGCCTACAAGATTGAAAAAAGGAACAGTTGTGTCCAAAAGTTTTTAGAAAAAAAAAATACTTACAGCAAATTCTTCTCCACAGAGTTCTCTGCAAGGAGGACAGACGACCCCTCCTTTGTGGAGCCAACCTCGTTTGATAATCCTTATTTGTAATACTTGACTTGCGTGGAAGCAAGTGTAAGAATAATTGCCGACCTGTAACAGAATATAATAATATAGTATGTGGCGGCATCTATCACCTAACATCTGAATTACAACTGATATCCTACATCGCGATATAAGAGTTTGACGCGGCGTTAGCATATAAAATACACAAAATCCCGACTAGAACTGTCTGGTCGGAGGATCCTTTCTTTTCAATGGAGGATGTGGAACTTTACACAATTTTCTCATAACTCTTCATGATCATCATCATCGTCATCTAGTCATCTCCCTAGCATTTTCCCAATTATGTTAAGGTCGGCTTCCTTCCAGTCTAACCGGAATATGCTAAATATCAGAGTTTTACGTGTAGCTACTGCCTATCAGACCTCCACAAGACTTACTGAGTATCACGATACCATCGACAACACACGTACGCCCATTTACAGGCCGACTAAGTTATATGTGAAATGGCTAAAATTGGAACTACGGTTGACATGACATTTCAGTCATACATTTGACTTCATTTGAGTGTACTCTGTCTCTTTCTCTTTGCAACGCTGAATCTACGGAATCGCCCTCCTTCAGTTCACAGATAACTTGGTCTGTCTGTAAACCTGAACTAATATTTAAACAAATAGTTTGTACTACTCTTCACAAAGAACACACCCGCCTCCAAGTTTCATGTCTCTAGGACCAGCGTATCAACAGTCAATTGATTATTAATGATGATATAAACATGTTTCCCCTTTTTATAAACTCACTGAAGAGTTTCACATCTTATTAGTGGAACTGACATGAAAAAAAAAAGAAATCTTGCCAAGGATCAAGGTTATTAACACACTCATGGTTATTAAAGGTGCTCCTAAACGGGCAATTTTTTACTGCAATTGTGTTGCTGCAATACCCGGTTCGGACACATTGCCGGCATTGCCCGGCAATGTTTCCGAACTCTCTGCAATATTGCCGGTATTGCCGGGCAACACTTTTTGTATGACAAAAATATTGCCGAGCAACGCCGGCAATATTGCTGGAGTTGCCGGGCCATGCTCAAAAAATTGCTGCAATAAAATTGCAGCAATTATGTTGCCCGTTTAGGAGCGCCTTTAGACTTCTTACAGAAAAACCTCTACCGCTTCGGCCATTATTTTGTAAATGTTCTAAATCTATTAATAATTCGAATACAATCTTATTGGATCTTTGATATAATATTTAACAAGGGTTGCTGGCCTTCTTTCGTCTAAAAAACTTAAAAACGCCATTTGTGTTTCTTTTTAATTTCTTATTTTTCACAACGAATAATGGCCGTCACCGGTTTTTTTTGGATATAACGACCAGTTGGGAAAGAAATTTTGAAGAATGAAAACTCTTTGGCGAGTTTAATTATATTTTTAAAAACCTATTTGATTTTATCCTTCTAATATTTTAAGCGCCTGTTTTACATTAAACTGTTAAGATCTGATTAAAATCTTTGGCAAATAAATTCATCCGAAATCTGTTTCATTTTTGAATTTATTTTGAAGATAAGGACTATTTTGAGGTTGTAAACAGACCATAAATGACAAAGTTTGTGACGATCGATGGATGATTGTTACTTTTTAACAAAAAGTATCGAACTAATTTTGATATAACTTAACAGAAATATTACCTATGCATCATAATAACGAATAAGCATAACATTAAGTGCGGATCAGTAACCGAAGATCTGATATAAACCGCGTTGGACAGTTAGTAATTTATAATAGGTAGTTACATATAGATAGTTACATATACTAGGAGTGTTTTTGGTCTTGCACAACCCGCTAGAAGATGATTCTACTCATAAAAACAAACAACTTTTACTACTGAACCAACTCTGAAATCGCGAAAAGAATATCAACTATTTCTAATAAAAGTTTCATTTACCTACTTATATCAAGTATAAGTAAATGAAATGGCCCGGGGTTGCGGAATGTTTTTATTAGTTACCGTGACCCTGGAACATAAAGGGCAATCGAAGGAACATGAGTGGGTTTTAGTTTTAGTCAGTAAGAGTCTGACACGCCCTCCCGCCGCACCCAGGACGGGAGCAGTCATTTGATGATTTCCCACTCACCAAAAAAAAAAAAAATTAAATGGTAAACTGACTGACCGATTGTTGATATATCAACACACAGCACAAACCGCTGCTCCTAGAGACATGAAACTTGCAGGGTGTGTTCTTTGTGAAGAGTAGGTAGCCATTAGAAAGGATTATTGAAAACTATATTTTGCCCGCGGCTTCGCTTGCGTTTGAAAGAGACAAAAAGTAGCCTATATTACTCTTCAGCCCTTCAACTATCTCCACTAAAAAATCACATCTATCCATCGCTCTGTCTTGTCTCGAAAGACGGACAAACAGACAGACAGACAAACACACACACACTTTCCCATTTATAAAATTTTTCTTTTTTGGGGAGTGGGAAATTTTAATCACCAAATGACTTCTCCCGTCCTGGGCGGGCGGGAGGGCGTGTCTGACTTTTACTGACTAAAACCCACTCATGTTCCTTCGGTTGCCCTTTATGTTCCGGGGTCGCGGTAACTATTATAAACATTCCGCAACCCCGGCAGACCCATTTATAATATAAGTATGGATTCCAACCCTAGAGGGGGAAAGTAGGAGATGGAGATACCGACATTCACGCAGGCGAAAGCAAGTTATAAATAAATCACACCTAAACACAAAACAATCATACTCATCACACATACATTTATCCTAAGTGGGAATTAACACGACCTCCGGATTAGCAGTCAGGGCACAGATTAATAAATTAAATTAGTTACTACGTAACCGATACTTCACTCCAATACAAAAATGAAAATACCTACGCTATAATAGCCTACAAAATCATAATAATAATACCAGCTGTTAGTTGCGAAGAGAAATGTACCATAAGCACGCATGAAGAGAGTTGAGATTCTTTTGCCCGCCGCGCGACTAACGTGTGTGCGTGTCGTCCAGCAAACGTGCTAGGGTTATACGTATGATGATAATGGTTATAAAACGAATGTTTTAGAAAAACAATTATTTTTTTAATTGGTAATCAAATATTTTTTCTTTTAATAAAATGGCTGATGCATATTTTTCGTTCCTTGAATACGGTATTTAACACTATTAACCGATAAATCAAAGACATATTTTTTATAAAACCTATCTTTTTATTAGTCCTAAGCATCGGATTTGTTTTTAATTTACTGTAAAATTGGATTTTTAATTAAAATCAATAAATAGTTAGTCAATAGGGTTGTTAGCTTGTGACGTCACAAGCAGGTATTGGCATACAAAGTCTATTGGAGAATTGCATTTTGACAGCTCATAAAAAGTACGTCAATTGATGATGGTGTCAAATACCGGATTCCCGATTATTATATTTTAGTGTCAAAAATATCCAAAACCGCGTGAATAATTTTAATAAATAATCAAAAGGGAAACAAGAGAATTGGGAAACAGGGGAATTGCACAATAATCACGCAATAATTACGTGGTTTCGGCATTTTGATAGTCAGCGCTGTACCCGTGACGCGCGAGCACTCAGCCGGGCGCGCGACAGCCCGGTGTTCGTTGTATCGTCGACGATACGCGAAGCGGTAGGCATAAAACGCGTGGCCTTGAGCGAGTGACGGACGCCTGGTCAGGGTCACTAACTATTAGACGGTCCAATCTGCTATTGCGATTGTTTCTCAACTTCAACTTTATTCTGTTTATGGCAATCCACCGAGTTACTAGTGATTTTTGCCAATATCCAGGTGGGTAATAATATTTTTCAGTATAATGACAATTGTTCGGTTATTAATTATAGTATCGAGATCATACACGTGTTCTTATGTCAAAGAACACGAGATGACCCGCAATCGTTTCTCAATGACCAGTCATTGGCCGTATAATTTGACAACTTTGACAGTTTTTGTTTGGGAAATGTGTCAAAAGTTTGACGTTACACGTCAAAAATCGGTCATTGAAACTCTATTGAAATCGATTGAAATAGCAGACTTGAGCTCCTGGCTAGTAAAATATTAGCATACTTACCACTATGTGGAGCCGACCGGCTTCACATTTATATTTATAACAACCCGAACCCCAGTGTTGCCATTCTCTAATCTGTAACAGAATAAAAAATGGCGTGAGCATGTAACGCGTGAATAAGTACAAAATAGTTTAAAATCTTGCACAAGAACAAGAATACACAATTACACATACAAATTACAAACAAGATATTTTTTTGCAAAAAAAACCGACTTCTCTCGATTTCGGCATGATACCATCATCAGATCCTGGACCTAGTGACAATGGGACCATTTGGGAAGTCTACCCTTTCAAACAAAAAAAGAATTGTTCAAATCGTTTGGTAAACGACGGAGATATGCGCGAACAAACATAAATAAAAAAAAATACAAACATCCGAATTGAGAACATCCTCCTTTTTTTTGAAGTCGGTTAAAAAAACATGAGTAATATACAATGTAATTGTAGCTTTAAGTTTCTAAATAAATAAATAAACAATGGCAAGCTTATACGAAAGAATAAATTATATCTTATCCCTTCTCGCCATGGGCGTAGCCAGCCTTGGGCTCAGGATGGGGCAGAAGTCAACCTACCCCCCCCCCCCTCTCGCAGTAATTTTTTTAGAAAAATGTAATATTTAGTTTCTACAAATCCTTATAAAAGTATTGGCCAAGAGTGTAAGTGAGTGTGTGAGCGGTGCTAGAGAAAGAGCAGAGCGGACGCGCCAGAACGCTCTGGACCCGAGATATAGAATAATAAAATCCTCTCTAAATATCTAAGTAAAGTAGGTACAAATTTCACATAACGAGAGAGACATACAGAGAGTGTTATGGTTTGCTGGTTAGCGGTCAAACTTTAAGAAGACTGCATGAAGTCAACCTACGTGCTCGTAGGCTACTTTGGGTACCAGCGCTAAGGAGAGGCAATCGAGGAAGAAGATTACAATGGGCTATTGCACACGAAAACTGGAACGACTGCAGCATCCACAACAAGTTCATGCATATCAAGGTGGCACGATTATGGTTTGAATTGATATAACTGCTAGAAATACCGAGATGAGGTGCTAGAGCCTTTTTTTTTTGGGCAGTGGGAAGTCATCCAATGACTGCTCCCGTCCTGGGTGCGACGGGAGGGCGTGTCAGACTCTTACTGACTAAAACCCATTCATGTTCCTTCGATTGCCCTTTATGTTCCAGGGTCACGGTAACTATTATAAACATTCCGCAACCCCGGCAGGCGTTGGCCCTGTTGGGCCCCTTTCGAACACTAACGCGCCGTCGACGCGGTCCTGGTCCTAGCCGGGCGGCGAGCTACCCATCGCTCGCCAACCGCAGAACCGCGCCTACGGTGGCCGGTAGTCGTCTTGCGACTCTCGACGTCTTCGCCTGGGTCTTAGTCCGGGGCAGGAGGCTCGTCGTTGCCTCTCGCGCGCCGCCGCTTCCTTCACCAGCATAACTGCTTCGCAGAAGGAGGCGACGGCATCCCATTCCGTCTCGCCCCGCAGCATGGCCTGAACCAGCGCCGGGCGCGAGAGGTCACCGCCGCCGATCGCCTCTGCGAGGATACGTCGATGGTGCGCCCATGCGCGGCACACCTCCACCGTGTGCTCGACCGTGTCCTCCAGGCGACCGTTGCTGCAGTGGTGACACCCAGGCGTCGCTTCCGCGCGAATCCGACACAGGAACCTCCCCAACTGACCATGTCCGGTAAGGACCTGTGTCAAGCGAAACGTGAGAGCGCCGTGGCGCCACTCCAGCCACTCCTTAAAGAGGGGTCTTACCGCCGCTATTACGGCGTGCCCAGCACTAGGTTGCGACAGTCGCTATCTCCACTCCGCCATGAGATCTCGCCGGAGCTCCGTGAGCCGCGCCGCGATAACCCGCGGCAGCGGGACTTCGCCCCGGCGTTGCACTTCCACGCGCCACTCGTACGTGTGTGCAAGGACTGTTGCCTCCAGATCCCACGGCGGAGTGCCGGCAAGGAGGCACGCCGCCTCGCAGGAGACCGTGCGGTATCCGCGCACCATGCGAATCGCCATAACCCTCTGGGACGCCCTCAGAAGCCGGGCCGGAGCCGTGGCTAGGTTGGGTGCCCACACCGGAGCCCGTAGAGGGCCATGGACCGCACGATCCCCGCGTAGAGCCTCCGGCAGGAGGCGTTTGGGCCACCGAGATTGGGCAGGAGCCGTTTGAGGGCAGCTCCAGCCCTCGCCAGTTTGGGGCACAAACGTCGGAAATGCTCCGTGAAGTTCCACCGGTTGTCGAGGACAAGTCCCAGGTACTTTATCGTCGACTCGACACCGATGTGAACCCCTCCTACCGCTTTCTGAGACCCCGGAGGTGGCCGGTGCCGAGAGCCATGAAAGCACATGGCCTCGGACTTGTGCAGGGCCACCTCAAGTCCCAGTTGCCGGATCCTCTCCACGACTGTCGCAACACCTCTCGATATTAAGTCGGCCGCCGCCTGGAACGACCCTCCCTGCGCTAGGACTAGCGTGTCGTCAGCGGAGCACACTACACTGACACCTTCGGGAAGGTCGGCGCGCAGTACCCAGTCGTACCCGATGTCCCACAGGAGCGGTCCCAGGACCGATCCCTGTGGAACACCGCACGACATCCCTCGTCGACTCGACACTCCCTCGTGACCGGGGTAGATAACGGCTCTGTCCGTCAGATAGGCCTCGACCACACGACAGAGGTAGGCCGGCATCCGGTGATACCGTAATGCGGCCCCTATGCACCCCCAAGGCAGGGTATTGAAGGCGTTGGCGATGTCAAGAGACACCGCCAAGACGACCCTGCCCTGTGCCACCGAATCCTCTGTCGTGAGGGCCCGCACGCGCATGATGGCGTCCACCGTGGAGCGTCCTCTGCGAAAGCCGAACTGGCCGTCCGCCAGATCGCCCGCATCAGTCGCTCGACGAGACGGCTCTCTCCAAGAGCTTGCCCGCCACGTCGAGCAAAACGATGGGCCGGTATGCGGACGGAGAGTCCGCAGGACGCCCCGGCTTTGGTATAAGGACCAGGTTCCCGGTCTTCCAACGAAGTGGGAACTGGCCCTCCTCCAAACATGCGCTAAAGAGCCCCCTTAGTCGAGGCCCGAGAGCCCCTAAGGCCAAGACCCAGGCCTTCCCTGGTAGGCCGTCGGGTCCTGGGGCGGTGTTCTTGGCCCTAAGCCTTAGCACCGCCACTCCCAGTTCTACCTCGGTCACCTCTGGAACGTCGTCGTCGTCACCGTCGCGGTCCGCATCGGACACCTTCGGTGGCGGAGCCATGAGCCCCAGTGAACTCCTTCGGCGAAGGGAACAGAGCGCTCACCACGCCCTCCACGATCTGGGGCCGGAGACTCTGCGTCAGGGGGGGGGCCGCGGTGCGGAGCTTGCTTGAATTTTTATAAACAAAATTGCTGTGTCGTTTTATTGATGTTTCAAAAATAAAGTCAAGATTTAAATTTTGTCTGAGTTTTTCCTCTTCTTCTAAGTTTCTTTTAAATTTTATACTTTATCTAAAAGTTTATTATCAGATTAGATAGGCTATTAAACAAGGTATCTTTTAATGTATAGGTGTCTTAACAAAAAGTTAATAGAATTATAGTTATTTAGGTTTAATTGAAATATCCCTAGACCATGTTGATGTGTGTATTTATCTACAGTAATACGGCTCTGTTTCAAAAGGCTGCTGCGATGCGCGCGTTCGGTCAATCGTGCGCGCTTTTTGTTTTGATCGCACTTTTTTTTTTGTCGACTATTTTTTTTTATTGTGTAACTTCTTACGGATATTATAATTTTTGTTATAAGATTTTTTTTTTTAGTTAGGCACCTAATAGGTTATAGCCAGGGTGGGGCAAGTGCCCCAGCTTGCCCCAGTGTGGCTACGCCCATGCTTCTCGCAAACTTTATTTCTATAAAAAGAATTTAAAAAAATGTTTCTACATGTAGAAAAAACAATTTTTACCAGGCATCGGAAATTTGGGTGCCATCAAAAATGTGGATAGGTACTTATGACCAAAATTTCCCGAGAATCGCTACTTGCATCAAATTTTACCCGGGACTAGAATTCTAAATGATTCTTGGGAAATCCCAATACGTTTTTTTTTTAATGTATATATATTTATGTATTAAAAATAAAATTTTATTTACAAATAGTTAAAAAATTACAAACCAAAAAAAAATACAATTTGTTGTTAGTACCTGTCTACACGATTTCTGTTCCCAAACTTTGTCGCTGTGATCAAAACATTTGGAATGAGCACCATAATTCTCCAGAGCGAAGTTCACATCGGTTTCTGTAACAAAAAATAATAATTGTACCAGGTTTTTCTTGAAAATTTAAAATACGATGAAAAATATAATATTCTGTGTTTTATTAACTCCCGACGCAAAAATAGGGGCGATATAAGTTTTACCGCTACATGTCTGTCTGTCTTTTGTTAGCCGCTGTCGCGATATAAATTAATTAGGTAGGGGTGGGGGTTTAATTTCTTCTATACTACGTGTATTTTTGGTCTTGTAAATCCTGCTATCTACCCATGAAAACAAACAACTTTTATTATGGAACCAACTCCGAAATCGCGAAGAAAATATCAGCTGTTTCTAACAAAAGTTCAATGCCCTCCGGACCATAATGTATGAAAAAGACGTCTTTAAATTTCTTCTTCTATAATATCGATACATACTCGGCGTATTCTCGTCATAGGAACAGCGGCTGCCCCGGACGAGCAGACTGGTGTCGCCACGTGAACTCCTGTCCTGCAGGTAGGTGCCATAGTGCAACACCTGCTTCACTACCCCACACGTTGGGGAATACAAGTTTAACCCTTAAGAGGTTTCGGGGTAAGGGGTCTGTGAGACTCTTACTGATTAAAAACTGTCCTTGTGTTCGTTCTTTACCTACTCTGAGCTTTATTTTGTGTTGTTTTTATTATATTTATTTATTTATTTAATATTATAAATGCGAAAGTAACTCTGTCTGTCTGTCTCTTCTTCACCAGTGAACCGATTTGAATGAAATTTGGTACAGATGTAGTCTGGGACCCGAGAAAGGACATAGGATAGTTTTCATCCCGAAAATCCCCCGGGAACGGAAACTATTACACGCGGACGAAGTCGCAGGCAAAAGCTAGTTTACCATATTTCAAAGGGTTTGTGAGTAATTTAAAAGTTCCATCGGAGCCTGAAGACAGGTGGGTCTTTTAAACATATAATATAGATACATACTCGGCGTATTCTCGTCATAGGAACAGCGGCTGCCCCGGACGAGCACAGACTTGTGTCTCCACGTGAACTCCTGCAGGTAGGGACAGTAGTCCGCCAGCGACACGGAGCCCCCGTAGTGGCCGACCTCGCCGCCTGGTACATTGGGGAGGCTGTCGAAATGCTGGAAGAAAAAAATAAAATACTTTTAACCCTGGAGGATCACTTTGTTGTCAGTCTGTCTGATTATTAATTATTAAAAACCTTTTTCACCGCATCAGCTTGACAGCTTCAGGTGAAATTAATATTAATTAATCAAGTATACAATCCCTAGAAGTTGAGAAAAATTTAAGTTGACGCGATAAAAAGATACATACGGTCATTTATGACGCATATTTTGACATTGTGAATCAAGAAAAAGATAAATTCTGTATTAGCTTTTGCCCGCGACTTCGTCCGCGTTTATTAGTTCCCGTTCCTTTGGTATTTTCGGGATGAAAACTATCCTATGTCCTTTCTCGGGTCCCAGACTATATCTGTACCAAATTTCAGTCAAATCGGTTCAGTGGTTTAGGCGTGAAGAAGAGACAGAAAGACAGACAGAGTTACTTTTGCATTTATAATATTAGCACGGATTATTATAAATATTCGTTGAAATCTGAATAAGGTATAAGGGAATTTTGTGGGAAATTAAAACTACACTCATTTTAGGCTTAACACATACACAAGCGACGTAAGGCAGCAGGCGTGGAACAGGCGTGGCGCAGGCGTGCGCCGCTTTAGAACGATTTCATACAAAATGTATGCAGACGACGTTTTTGAATTATACTGAAGCGACGAACGGCAACGAAACGGGCGTGTCTGCGCCGCGTCGCTTCAGAATAATTTAAAAACGTCGCCTGCATACATTTTGTATGAAATTGTTTTGAAGCGACGCACGCCTGCGCCACGCCTGTTCCACGCCTGCTGCCTTACGTCGCTTGTGTATGTTTTAGGCCTTACAAGACAGGGTCAGCTAGTACTTCTCATATAATACGAGCATGACAGAAATCTCTAATCAGTCTTCTATTATTGTGGCGAATAAAAGATAATGCCCTTTATTAACTATAGCTAAAACAGTTTTGGGGAAGAATAATAGTAAATTTTTTTTGGATATTCCATCGCTAAAGGTGTAAATTTGAAAATTGAAATTGAGGATAGTAGTATCGACATTAATGCGAGCGAAAGCTAATCCATACTTCCATACTAATATTATAAATTCAAAAGTAACTCTGACTGTCTGTATCTTCTTCACGGCTAAACCACTGAACCGATTTTTTTTTTAAATATCTTGGGCAATTAACACACGGCCATCTGATCCCAAGCTAAGCAGGGCTTGTGTTATGGTAACCAGATAACTGATATACATACTTATATAAGTTATAAATACATACATATTATAGATAAACAACACCCAGACCCAGAACAAACAATAATGCTCATCACACAAAGTTTGTCCTGGGTGGGAATCGAACTTACGACCTCTGGCTTAGCAGTCAGGGTCACTGACCACTAGACCAACAGGCCCGTTAAATTGACTGAAATTTGGTACAGATATAGTCTGGGACCCGAGAAAGGACATTGGATAGTTTTCATCCACGCGGACGAAGTCGCGGGCAAAAGCTAGCATAGGAAGAGAAGGGAAAAATTATTGGTTTTCCAGAGAATATTGACAATTGACTTACCTGGTAAGCACTGGGCAGTACATTCTCATGTCGAACTAGATTGCAAAGCACGACAGCGTTTCGTCGCGGAGAACATTGCGTCCTTAACGGGTTGCCTTTGATTCTCTCGCAAAATGGGGCGGGGTTCTTTCGCCTGTAAAAAAACACATAATTGAGGAGATTGTATTGAATTATATGCAAACAAAGATTGCACTGAGAAAAATCTCTCTGTACATTATCTGAAATTTTCAAATTATAAAAAGTGAATACTTTTAGCGGGGCAGTAACGCGAAGCACCTTAACTGTTGCACGAAAATAAAACGATAAGTTTTTTGAAAAATTGTAAACAAAATTTTACAAATAATAAGGTTAGTCTCCTAAAATCATTTTCGTATAGTTGCAACGATTTAGGCGAAATAAATAGACGTTACTAAGCACTGACTTTGGCTTAGCCATGTTCCGTCTCTATCGTGCACTTGACGTTTGTCAGTTGTGTAACAGTGACAGGTATAGTGCTTAGCCAAAGTACCTGCTATCTATTTATCTCGCCCTAAGTTAAATAAGTTTAGAAACACTTACTCTTTTGAAGCTGTCCCGTTAGTAATGCTTGTAAAATATAAACAATATGTTAGACAAAAACCAATTCCATAATTTAACAACCATTTGAGAATGTGAAATACACTACACTGGTTCTGCTGTGTCAAGTATTTACAGTCTGAGGAGGGGCCCAACAGGGTCAACGCCTGCCGGGGTTGCGGAATGTTTATAATAGTTACCGTGACCCCGGAACGTAAAGGGCAACTTTTAGTCAGTAAAAGTCTGACACGCCCTCCCGCCTCATGGCGGGAGAAGTCATTTGATGATATCCCACTCACCAAAAAAAAAAGTATTTACAGTCATAATATATTATACATGACTGGTGACTAGGTGACTGGTAACTAGTGTGCGATAATAACGAAACCAGAAATCACGAAATAAAATCAGCTGCTCAGTACATTTATGTTTGCCTAATGTACTGAACAACTGATATTTTTTTTGCGATTTCGGCTTTGCTCCCATAATAAAAATTGATTGTTGACACGAAGACAATTAGGTGTTTAAGTATCGTACACTAATTACCAGTCACCCTATATACTGTTAAAACATACAGTAAAAAATGTCTTGATAAAGCTACAAGAAACCTTTATACAAAATTCGTCCGTTCGAAAGACTTTTTTCTGAGATAAAACACTAATAAGCACACTTACTCTACAGTAGAATTATCCGTGGTTAAGCTTGCAAGAAAATACAACAATTAAGTATGTACATATTTACAAAGGTTAAAAAGGCAGACTCAGAAACGGAAAAGATCCTCCCTTTTCGAAGGAGTATGAGGAACTTCACACTTTGCCAAAGCACTTACTAAGAAACCCCTTCAAAACTCTCAAACCCTTCAAGCACCTCAACCCACTCGATACCTCTAAACCCCTTCAAACTCTTAATGACCCTTTTTAACCTCCCAAGAAAACAAAAATTACCTAAACCCTATAAACTCAGCCAAACCCGTCAAACACCTAAAACCACCATAACCGCTATACATATACCTTCTCTTATCTCCTCCAAACTCCTTTTCACCCCAACCAGTCATACAAATCCCTACGACCACCTTAAACCCCTCAAAACCCCTAAAAGCACATCCCAACCCCACAAACTCTTAAAATCCCCGCAATCTATACAGACCCCTTGGAACCCCTAATCCCCTCCAAGCCCCAAATAAACAAAAATTACCTAACCCTTTGCGTATTGAGCAACTCCTTGCAGGAAGACATGCAGAACTTGCAGCCGAGCCCCTTGCCCCAGTCGAGAGGTGTTGCATGAGAGTAGTCGGCGCGATACCAGCCCGTGTTTTCCATGAGGGCTAAGGTTTTTCCGCTGAACCCTTTCCAAACCCCTTTAACTCCTTCTACACACTCAACGCTTAAAATCCTTTCAACTTATTCAAACCCTCTTCCACCCCTCATGTTATTCAAACCCCTACGAACCCCTTTAAACGCCTTAAGACCCCTAACCGGCACCAAACGTTTACTAACGCCTAAAAACGCACTCGAACCCCTCAAACGCAGAAAACCCCAACCCCTGCAAATCCCTTCCGACCCCTTCGAACCCCTCAACCCCCACAAGCGCCAAATAAACAAAAATTACCTAAACCTTTGCGTATTGAGCCACTCCTTGCAGGAAGACATGCAGAATTTGCAGCCGAGTCCCTTGCCCCAGTCGAGAGGTGTTGCGTGTGAGTAGTCGGCGCGATACCAGCCCGTGTCTTCCATTAGAGCGAAAGTTATTCTGCTGAAGACCGAGTTTTGAGTGTGCGTGCCGGTCATTGCTTCGTTCTGGAAGAGAATAATAAATAAATATCCTAGGTAATGTCTGATTCAAATAAGGGTGTGTGTGTGTATGATAATTACGTGGAACATTAAAGCTTACTTCAAAACCCTTGCCTCCGCCTCCCTGGTTTTCTAGTATAGCTGTATGCGTGTATAGTCACTGTGTTTGTCAGAGAGCGTGGGTGAATGAGTGCGGGTGTGGGTTGTGTGAGAGTGTGCTTGTGTGTGTGTCTGTTATCTGATTCAAATAAGGGTGTGTGTGTGTGTGTGTGTGATAAATGACAGGCCTGTGGTCTTAGTGGTAAGTGACCCTGACTGCTAAGCCGGATGTCGTGGGTTCGATTCCCACCCAGGACAAACTTTGTGTGATGAGCATGATTGTTTGTTCTGTGTTTGGGTGTAATTTATCTGTAACTAGCTTCTGCCCACGGCTTCGCTCGCGTTAGAAGGAGACAAAAAGTAGCCTATGTTACTCTCCATCCCTTCAACTATCTCCACTTAAAAAATCACGTCAATCCGTCGCTCCGTTTTGCCGTGAAAGAAAGACAAACAGACAGACAGACATACAGACACACTTTCCCATTTATAAAACTCCATTTATAATATTAGTATGGATATTAGTATGGATATGTATGTATTTATAAAGTATATAAGTATGTATATCAGTTGTCTGGTTACCATAACACAAGCTCTGCTTAGCTTGGGATCAGATGACCGTGTGTGACTTGTCCCAAGATATTTATTTTATTATTATTATTAATTACGTGGAACAATATAGCTTACTTCAAAACCCCTCTTCTTCTAGTGCGTTAGGACTGTGCCTTCGCCTCCCTGGTTTTCTAGTATAGCTGTATGCGTGTATAGTCACTGTGTTTGTCAGAGAGCGGGGATGTATGTGTGGTGTGTGTGTAAGAATGTTTGGTTGTGTGTGTGTGTGTCTGTTATCTGATTCAAATAAGGGTGTGTGTGTGATGATTACGCGGAATAACACGGCTTACTTCAAAGACCCTTTTCTCCCAGTGCGTGAGAGCTGTGCCGTCGCCGCCCTGGTCTTCCAGCTCTGCACCTTCTAGTAGAGAGCAGTTGAAATGGTCTCGAACCTGCAACGTAATAAATATTAAATGTTTAGAAATTAAATTATTCTTTTGAAAAGTATTTACTTAACTTGCACTGTGCGATGTGTATGAATGTAAGTTATTTGCCTCAATATTTGTAATAGATACATTTTTTTACCACTTGTTGGTCTAATACTGATCAGGGGCCCTAGACAAGTGGCATTGTAGAATATATTGTAGATTAGAATATCTATGTTAATATAAGCTTTCGCTAAATAATTTGACATCTCCATACATTTGACAATCTATTCTATATTATACTTCAAACTTTCGCGTTGCATATTTAAAATGTTACTGTTCACCGGGATTTAACGCTTTTAAGCAGAGTCTGCTTGTGACCATGGCAGGTGTAACCCTGCCAAAACGTCAAGCTACAAATAAACAAAAGGTACGTGCGCGTTAAATCCCGGTTAACAGTAACATTTTAAATCTATTCTATATCGCTATCTATTCTACAATGCCTATTGTCTAAAGGGGCTGATTTTGATCTTGAAATTGAAATGGGCCCTAACTTTTCCTCCTCCTATTAAAGTTATGCAAAATTTAACTGTATTCCCGTTGTGTTTTAGTACTCTATCTATCATACATTGAAAACTCATACTTCTTAGTAAATACTAGCTTTTTAGTTTTTTACCCCATTAGGTTTTAAAGTTCCGAAAATTGCTAATTAATTTTTTCTAAGTCTAGTAGTTTCTGAGCGTTAATTACCACTTAAAAACCCGTATGTTTATAAATAAATATAAAAACGCTACCACGCAAATTTCAATTCTATTTCCATATCTTGTAGTTCATTTTAAATTAAAACTAATTCTTCTAAGCTTACCTCTCTGACGACCCGAATGGAAAGTCCTTTCCTTACTCATTATTTCTTAAACGCAACCACAGAAATTTGAACTCTATTTGCACCAAGTTACAGTTCATTATCAGTATTTTAGACGTACCTCTCTGACAGCCCGAGCCTACTTTAATAAGTACCCCACTCACTTATTCATTTCTTGAACGTAACCAAACGAATTCCAGTTCTATTTCCATCATATTTCAGGTTATTTTGAATTAAAAACGAATTTTTTTAATCTTACCTCTCTAACGACCCGAGGAGTGACGATCATATGAAAGGTCCTCTCCATGGTGCCGCTGCGTATCATCCAGTTCTTCCTCGTTATGTTCTTCACCACGCGGTCTGACCATTTGTGGATCTGTAGCCTGAAATATTATTTAAACAATTAACAGACTTTAAAAAGGAGGAGGTTGTTTTTGTATGTTCACCGATTATAGCAAAATGCCTGAACCGAAGAAGAAAATTCTTGTTGTGTTTGAAAGTGTTTTATTTTACAGGTTATCCCATAGTCACGCGGGTCTGGGGACGGCTCACGATGGGTAGCTCGCTGCCCGGCTAGGACCAGGCCCGTGTCGACCAGCGTTTTGTTCCACGCGCGCCTCAAAGAGGAGTCAGCAAGGGAAGGGGCCCAACAGGGTCAACGCCTGCCGGGGTTGCGGAATGTTTATAATAGTTACCGTGACCCCGGAACATAAAGGGCAACCGAAGGTACATGAGTGGGTTTTAGCCAGTAAAAGTCTGACAAGCCCTCCCGCCGCACCCAGGACGGGAGCAGTCATTTGATAATTTCCCACAATCCCAAAAAAAAATAGAGCTGAATAAGTATGCGTAGTCTCTTATATGTAAATTATTGTATTTATTACTTACTCTTCATCCATGGGTGGATTCCCGGTGTCTGGTCGCCTCTCAGTCAAAGGATCACCGTTTTCATCTCTGAAAATTTTAAGCATTATGTAGAAAATGTATATTTAACTATTACAAATAGTTGTCAAATTAATGCGCTTTAAAGTTGAATATTTCGCAAACGGATCCCTAAATTGAATGGGTTGGGAATGGTTCTAATAACTAGTTGCCACGGCCACGGAACGTAAAGGGACAACCGAAGGAACATGTGTGGGTTTTATTTACTCAGTAAAAGTCTGCACTTTCCACCCCGCTGAAGACGGACGAAAAAATCCCACAAAAAAAAATTTGAATTTAAACCCCGCAATGTTTTATTTTATTTGTTTTATTTTATTAGGAAAACTTACAGCTAATAACAGAAAATAAAAAAAACAGATTACTAAAACTAAGGCCAATTAAGATAGGTACTTATCTAATGAGACCTCAATATGGAGCAGACGCGAGGAAAAACACTATAAAGGATCCTTTTGTACGGAAACCTAAAAATGCGTCTTAATAAAATTAACTATTTACAACCAATGATATTATAAGTGAAAAGTGTAGGTAGGTCATTTTTAGACATTCTATCTTCAAAAACGGCGCACTAACGCACACTTAAGTAACTGAATATTGCAATGGCACACTAAAGTACGAATTTACGTCGACCAGACCCAACACACGTCTGGTCAGCGAATTCCCCCTTTTCAATGGAGGATGAGGGACTTAAGACTCTGTTCCTCATACCTCCAAACTCATATGGCGAGATAAATAGCCTTTACTAAGCACTGACTTTGGCTTAGCCATGTTCCGTCTCTGTCGTGCAGTTGACGTTTGACGGTTGTGTGACAGTGACAGGTATAGTGCTAAGCCAAAGTCAGTGCTTAGCCGTAACATCTATTTTTCTCGCCAATAATGTTTATGCAAATCAAAACCTTAAGGCCAGGCGCGCACTAGGCAGCCAGGCTCCGGCAGCCAGTAAAACATATGACGTTGTATAGGAGCCCGCGCACTAGGCAGCCACGAAATCCGATACAACTACTGGCTGCCGCAGCCTGGCTGCCTAGTGCACGTCTGGCCTTATACTATATCCGTACTAATATTATAAATGCGAAAGTAACTCTGTCTGTCTGTCTCTTCTTCACGCCTAAACCACTGAACCGATTAGAATGAAATTTGGTACAGATATAGTCTGGGACCCGACAAAGGACATAGGATAGTTTTCATTCCGGAAATCCCAAGGAAACGGGAACTATAATATTATAAATGGGAAAGTGAATGTGTCTGTTCGTCTTTAACTGCAAAACGAAGCGACGAATTGACGTGATTTTTTAAGTGGAGATAGTTGAATTGGCGGAGAGTGGCAAAGGCTACTTTTTGTCTCTTTCTAACGCGAGCGAAGCCGCACGCAAATGCTAGTAAATAAATAAAATGTCATACTAACCTATAAAAAGCAAACAGCGACACGCTAAAACCAAGCGCATGCAACATCTCATGTTTGACAGTTGACAGAACTGACGGCAAATCTCTGTATTTAGTTGACAACTCCCCCGGACAGAAGTTGGCGTGACCAGCTACCGGCCTGGAAAAGAAATAAATAAAATAAATAAATAAATATACATAAAGAGCAACTGAAGGTCTGACACTCCCTCCCGCCTCGCCCAGGGCGGAGGAAGTCATTTGATGATTTACTATGCACAAAAAAATCATTTGTCATGTGTAAAATATATAATAAAAAATCATATATCTATACTAAGATAATAAATAAAGAGGAAAACTTTGTTTGTTTGATTATAATGAATAGGCTCAAAAACTACTGGACCGATTTTAAAAATTCTTTCACCATTCGAAAGCTACATTATCCCTAAGTAACATAGGCTACATGATATAACGCTATGCACGGGAGCGAAGCAGTAACCAAAAACCTAACGTAACGCGGGTGACACCGCGAGGTAGCACACACTGCTAGTCTATAATATAATTCGTCCTGTGTGGGAATCGAACCCACGGCCTTCGCTTAGCAATCAGGGTCACTAACCACTAGACAACCGATTACCTAATTCGAATAAATAAAATAAAATAAAAAGCCTTTTATTTCTTGTATTACAAATTTTAGTTTTTTTTTAAAGTAGGAAAAAGTAAATAAATTAGTTTATGTATTTCTAGTTTAACACTATTATTGTTTTTTTTTGTTTTTTTTTTAATTAAGAAACAAGAACCCCTCCTCAGATGAAGGTGAAGGCCTCCTCCAAAGTATTCCATTTCTCTCTATCCTGGGCTGCTTTCGTCCAGCGGGGCCCAGCAATCTTTAATACCTAATTCGAATAAAGTAGTACAAACTCTCCATCCAAGTAGTACAAAAAATATTTGATAAGACGACAAATATCACGATAATCCTTGGTTGTTTTTCCTCATTTTTCTTTTTAGGTCGTTGCATTCAGTGTATTGCACAGTTGCCTAATTTTTTTATTGATATTGTCAGATTACCTCCTAGATTGTCATCCATACTAATATTATCTTTTGATGAATGGTAAAGTGGGTGTGTGTTTGTCTGTCTGTTTGTCCGTCTTTCACGACAAAACGGAGCGACGGATTGACATGTTTTTTTAAGTAGATATAGTTGCAGGGAGGAGAGTGAGAGTGACATAGGCGAGTTTTTGTCTCTTTCTAACGTGAGCGAAGCCGCGAGCAAAAGCTAGTATTATATATATTTAGTGTAAGTGTCATGATAGATATGTGTTTTCTATGGAAATGATGTGGTTGCTAAGTAAGCCTGTCATAAAATAATTCTCATGCTTACTTTGCACTTTAGGAAGAATAAAACTTTATGTATTTAATTTACTCAAGTAAACACATCATTCAAATACGAATACAAGTACCACTTTCACAAAAGTCAAGCAACACATGCCAAGGTATAGAAATGGATGGGTAACCTGTCTAACGCCGATTCTTGCTGACAATGCGAGGCGTACGCCACAGTCTGGCCTCGTCGACACCTCTCCGTCTCCACCGCGCTCACATATAATACGAAGTCGGTGTCTTCTACTCCTTGGAAGTCTTCTTCAGACGCTGGAAAAGAATTTAATATACATTTAAAATTTATAGCACAGGTGTTAACAATAAGGCCCGACGTGTCCGCGCGCGTTTTGTTCCAAGCGCGCCTTGAAGAGCATTCAGCACGTGACGGGGCCCTCTAAGGTCAATGTCTGCCGGGGTTGCGGATAGTTCTAATAGTTACCGCGGCCCCGGAACATAAAGGGCAACCAAAGGAACTTGGGTGGGTTTTAGTCATTAGAAGATTGACACGCTCTCCCGTCCCGCCCAGGTCGGGAGAAGTCATTTGATGATTTCCCACTCACCAAAAAAAAAGGCATACACTGCTCTCGCGCAGTTACCACCTTCGCTCTTTATTCCACGTCGTACACGCTTCCCGCCAAAAAACAAATGCCAACTGCCTGAGCAGTTAAACTAAAGGCGAAAAAAATAGACGTTGTTAGCACTGACTTTGGCTTAGCCATGTTCCCGTCTCTATCGTGCACTTGAAGTTTGGGCAGTTGTAAAGCCCACTCATGTTCCTTCGGTTGCCCTTTAAATCTCCCTAGTATTGTGGGTAATTTCATGTCAAAAAAACTGCAACACTGATTTTCCGTTCTACCAACATTAGGGGCGAAGGGAATTCTTTCGCATTGCAGTGGGCAAATTAGATAAGTATCCAGTGCCGTCATATACAATTGAGGTTTTCTTGAATACCAATGAATGTATTCAAATGAAATTTAACCTAATTCCTAAACTAGCCATTTTCTAATATAGTTTAAATTTTTATTAGAAAATATCCGTGGGTTTTTGAGAAAACTTAAACTGTATCTGACGGCGGATACTTACCTGCGTTGCCTACCGTACGTAGAAGTCTGTAGTTCACTATGCTGTCGCAGCTTGGAGCAGTATTATAAATATTTTAACTTCCGAAAGCGGGAGACACCTAGTAATATTAATTCAATTAACTCACCTGTCGAATCAGCACCATCATTGATAGAGTTGCCATCGATCTCCGAAGGCACCTCGTCATCCAGCCTGACCTGCCGCGGCAGTGCTCTGCAGTTGTGTCCGGTGCTGTTACACACGTAACACAGCTGGAAGAAACAAAAAAAGAATATAAATAAGTTATTGTTATATTACAGGTGGTAACACTAGGTGTAGGGTTCAAAAACTTTATAAAAAATATATGCACTCTGTCATTTTTCAAAGGAGGGGTCAACGCGTATATTATTTTCGTGTCTTAAGTCTCCCGCCAAAGTGTGCCAACTGTGGTGCCAATTCATTTGTATTTTACACCATCATCAATTGACGTACTTTTTATGAGCTGTCAAAACTCAAATCTCACATAGAATTTGTATGGCAATGTCACTATATGACGCCATTAAGTTAGCAACCCATTGCACTGTTATTGTTATTGCTTTCAAAACAACAAAAAATATAACTTTGCAGTAAATAGTGTTGGCCAAATTCAGTCTTGGTCTTGCAGTCTTGGTCTTGTTCTTGCGTTTTTGCAAGACCAAGACCAAGAACAAGACCGCGTATTTTTAGCAAGACCAAGACCAAGACTGACCGCGCAAGACTTGAGCAAGAACAAGACATAGCCTGCAAGACTCTTGCGTCTTGCAGCTAGGACTTAGCGCTATTTCACTGAGTAGTTAGGTGTAACAGTTCGGTGTATAGGTAGGTACCTGCTGAGAGGTTATTTTCTAAAGCATCATTAGTAATTAGAAAACATAGAAATAGGTTAAGTGATGAGTCAGCCAGATGGTTACTTTGTATTAATTCTTGGTCAAAAAAATTGATATAAAGTATCATAACCTAATGATAAAGCTGTTGATTTGTGTTGTATTTTATTTTTTATTCAAATAAATGATAAATCGTAAAACTCTTTTATTAAATTTCTTATAAGTTGAGGGTTCAATCTCTTTCTAGACAGATAAGTATTGTTCTTTAAAATACAGTCAAGTTATTGTAATTAATTTGTTTTTTTTACATGTTTTAGCAAATGTAAGCTTATAAATCATAAATGTTTATTAAGAAACAGTTACTTCCATGGAAAACGACATATTATAGGTCAGTTGATTTTTCGAATTTCTTATCAAATCTTCAGTTATATATTAATCTGCTTGATCTTTACTATGGCTATGTTAATTCAAGCTTACAATGTTCCAATTCTAATACGTTTTTCTAAGATTTAAAGTAAATTTTAATAAATAGTTATAGACTAATAGTTAATTGCAAGACTTGCAAGACTCTTGCTGCAAGACCAAGACCAAGACCAAGACTGGGAGCGCAAGACCAAGACCAAGACCAAGACCAGGTGTATTGGCGCAAGACCAAGACCAAGACTGGCTAAGTCTCGTCTTGTTCTTGCATTTGGGCAACACTAGCAGTAAATTAAATATGCCAGATTTTTAGGGCAAAAACTAAGAGAGATTTTTATAGAAGTTGTGTCTTATATTATTTTATTTTATTTAACGGGCTTGTTGGTCTAGTGGTTAGTGACCCTGACTGCTAAGCCAGAGGTCGTGGCCATGGGTTCGATTCCCACCCAGGACAAACTTTGTGGGATGAGCATGATAGTTTGTTCTGTATCTGGGTGTAATTTATCTATAATATGTATGTATTTATAAATTATTTAAGTATGTATATCAGTTATCTGGTTACCATAGTACAAGCTCTGCTTAGTTTGGGATCAGATGACCGTGTGTGAGTTGTCTCCAAGATATTTATTTATTGGTTAATGGTGAAAAATACTTAATTGCTAAGGAAATATGATCATCCCTATTACATAAGTATCCCATCCATCAAATTATGTACTTTCTGAGTATATAAGACTTCACTGACACGCCACGGAAAGCACGTAAGACGTTGGTCCCGATTGTCATTTGTAGAACTTTGACAGTCGTTACGGGTAGTCAGAAGCTAGAAAGTCTGACCAGTCTAACCAAGAGGTATCGTGTCACCCATTTACTGGGTTGTGGAGATCTGATAGGCAGTCGCTTCACGTAAAACACTGGTATCCATCGGAATCCGAAAAGTCTGAAAGGAAACTTCGACATAATTGAGAAAAAAGCTAGGGAGAACAAAATTGAAACTTTGTTTGAAAAAATTGGAACAGTGATCCAATTAGATGAACAATATTTTTACCCTAATTACGAAAGTCTGGCATCAACTTTACCAATGTTTTTCCTCAAGCAAACCGGGGCCAATTTGCTTGTTAAAATTCATAAAAAAAAAACATATAAAGTTAGCAATAAAGTTTATAACGACCGAAATCAGTTTTGAAATAACTCAAGTTATTTCTATATTTAAATCGAGTATTGGGTTTTCCTTAAAATGTTGATATCATGTACATTTTATATATTTGGTAAGTCCAGTCAGATTATAAATAAGAAGGAAAATAATTTAAAAAATTAAAAAACACGACTGCCATGACCAAAAAGAACTAAAAGACAAAAAACCAATAACTTACTTCAATTAATAACGACAGATTTTCGTTCAAACTTTCATCCCCTATTTTACACACAGGGGTTGAAGTTCCAAATTTTTACTAGCCTATGTTACTCTGACCTATGTACGGATTGTAACGATACATCATACACCTAAATCGGTTCAGGCATTAAGAAGTTATGGTGGAATAAAGAAACTCACATACATACATACATACATACATGAATCTTGAAAACATAACACTCCTTTTTTTGTGCAGTCGTGTAAATATCGTGTGACAACTCACACACGGTTATCTGATCCCAAACTATATAGAGTGTGGACTATGGTAACCAGAAAACTAATCTATGAATCTGTATAGTTTGTATTCATGTCGAACTATTTGTCCCTTTAGGAGATAAAGTCCCAAAAATCTTTCTTAGTGACTACTTAGTTACTTACTCTTCACAAAGAACTCCCTCAAAGTTTCATGTCTCTAGGACCAGCGGTTTGGACTGTGCGTTGATATCAACAATCAGTCAGTGTACCAATTTATTTTTAAACAAATACATGTTTTAAATAAATTACACCCAAACACAGAAAAAATAATTATGCTCATCATACGCAGATTTGTTCTAAGAAATCCAACTCGCGGTCTCAGGGTCGCTAACCATTAGATCAACAGGTCAGCCCAACTAGCAGTTAGGGTCGCTAACCATTAGATCAACAGGTTAGTCAATTACAATACAATATTATGTATCTCACTTTATTTCAGGGCTTCATCTCCTTGTCTTAAGCCACATCGCACACTCATTCGTTCTAACAGTAGATGTAGAGGATTTAAAAAAACTAGCACAAAAATTCGTCTCCGAATCAGTAGCAGATAGACTCACAAACTTCGTTTACAGAGCTACAAAGAACATGATAGACAAACATGCAAAAAACTCTGAAGAAAAAGATACAATAGACGCTGAGAACAATTCTCATAGAATATCAGAAGAGAATATAATGGATGATTCATATCTACGATCAGGTCAGTCAAAAGAACGGACTCAGGAAAGCAATTCGAAGATCGAATCAGCTGAAGATAAACCGAGAGAAAAACATACAGTATTTAAATCAAATGACGATGATGTTAAACGAAATAAAGATGAGAAAGTAAAAAGCAGATATCTAAAAGATGAAAACACAAGCGCTGCTGATAATGCAAAGAAAATGCACAAGAAAGCAACAAAATCAGCACATTATAAGCGACATTCAGTTTCTAACAAAACCGATGAAGGTAATGAAAAACACGATACTGTAGAGAAAAAAGACGAGTCTAAACCATCGAAAGATGTAAATACAGATATCAAAGTACCAAAAAACGAATTCAGACAATTCACTGGTCTTCAAAGGTCTCAAGATTTTGATGGAGAAACTACTGAACCACCTAAGCCGGAACTAGATATGTTTGATATTAAAGTCTATAAAAAAACTGATGAAGATGCTTCTCAAGTGGGGAATGAAGGAGACGTGAAATGGTGGGAGAAGGAACTGCCGCGTAGGCAATATTTTGAGAATTTTCCCAATGGAAGAAATGTTGGTCCTGAATAAATTGTTATGTGATAGTATTATGATGTTTATTTGGCCACTATCCATGACAGACGATTTGTCAAAAAAAATTTTGTAACTGTTAACTGACAGGCTAATAATGTTACTAGCTTTTGTCCACGGCTTCGCTCGCGTGAATGGTGAACTTCCATCCACTATTTTACTTCTTTAGGAGTCAAACCAAAAATCCTTTCTTAGTGGATATGTCGCAGTCATCTGGTTGAATCAGCTATATGATTGTATGACTAGCGCGTTCTTTGAATGACGATATTTAATTGAATGACTAAAGGACAACTCGTCAAGTTGTTTAATGTAACGTTCAACGACTTGACTGAACGTCATTTAGCATTGTCGTTAAATGAGATATAGCCGACTTTGTAATGTTTGTTTAGGGTGACCATAAGTCGCAACTTAAAAACTTAACTTACTTTACATAACAAAAATGAAGACATGGCATGACACACTTTATTATAATTTTAATTAAAAAAAATATATAAGTAGCAAGCGGCGGCGTATTAATAGGTAAATCCATTCTGTCACACTATTTTTATACGAACAAAAGTTTAAAGTAAGTTTAGTCAATAAAGCATCAAAACAGTGCTATCTGCGCGAGCTATTTTACGCCAAATTTGTTTTGGTGACTACTAACGCCGCAGTGGGAAAAAAATTTAACTAAATTACAATCACCTGACTGATTTTACGTCCGCTCTATTCAAAGGGCTATGTTACAATCAGCTATCTAGTTGGACGTTGAATGTCGCTTGTTTAATCAACGTTCGGCCTAGCCATTCAATTAAATGTCGCCATTCAATGAACGCGCTAGTCATACAATCAAATAGCTGATTCAGCCAAAAGACTGCGACAGATATATGCTTTTTACAAAGACCGCGATGACTGGCGTCTTTGGTGGTTTTCGTTCAGCAGAGGACATTAATAGGCTGATATGATGATGCTGATTTCAAAGGAATCTGGACTTCTCCTAGTAATAATCGTCGCTTTGTGGGTATTGACTCGTTCCTACTCTTTAGTAGCCTCCTGCCAGATACGGAGGGAAGCAAAAATGTCTTTTTATTAATTTCGTTGCAGTTAGTCAGACAGTAGAATCGTTTCTCCGGGATTCGTCGTGTTTCATTGTCTCTACTCTTTTCTGGTGGACGCATCTCTTGATTCTGGCTTACCTACTTATCCTAGTGATTGGAAATAGTATTATGTAGGTTGTACTTAGACGACTTTTTACTTACATTTAAATGCTCCTCAGGCACTCTAACTTCGCCGCACATAGTTTCAACGTTACATTGGTCTATACAATGAGTTCTTCCATCTCTTACGAATACTTGACGGGTGGGGCATTTTCTGAAACAAAATAAATTGGAATTAATTTAAACTTAATACCACTTTTTTGTGCATGGGAAACCATTAAATGACTCCACTCACTCTAGGCGGAGCGGAAGGGAGTGGTGCTGATTCTCTTGTTCATAAACTTAACTAAATTTAAGTTAAATGCATCTTTCTCTTTCCATTTCTTAAAGAAAAGGACAGAAGATACATTTTAGTTTAATCCTGTCAAATTAGACAGCGCCTGAAGAAAATTGACGTATATTTAGACGCCATGTTTTTAAATCGCGTCAAAATTATCTATGGACTGTCTAAATTTGACAGGACTTGACTAATATTTTAGCTTCTGTCCTTTTCTTAATTAAATGGTAAGAGAAAGATGCACTTAACTTAAATTTACGTTAGTTTGTGAATAAGAGAATCGGCACCAATTGTTAGACTTCTACTGACTAAAACCCATGTGCCTTTTGAGCCCTTTGTGTCCGGGGCCGCGGTGTCTTTATCGAATAACCCGCATCTTGCTGACATCTCTTGATATCCCTTGAAGAATTGATTTGACCAGATTGAATTGTCCCAGGGGGGAACTCGCTTCTACTAGGTGTATTTTTGGTCTTGCTCAACCTGCTAGGAGATGATTCTACCAATGAAAAAAAAACAGCTGTGTCATACATTATGGTCGGGAGAGCATTGAACTTTGTTAGAAACAGCTGATATTTTTTTTGTGATTTCAGAGTTGGTTCCATAATAAAAGTTGTTTGTTTCCATGGGTAGAATCATCTCCTAGCGGGTTGTGCAGGACCAAAAATACACCTAGTATGCGTAAGATTTCCGGTTCGAAACCTGGCAAGTACTACCGGCCTCTTCAATACATATGTATTTTCTTTGGTCGTATAACCCGGTTGTCAATCTTAAATATTGACAGTCGTCACGTGTAGTCAGAAGCCAGAAAGTCTGATCATTCTAACCTGAGCATACCTTGTTTAGATACCTGTCACTGGGTTATAGAGGGCTGATAAGCAGTCACTAAATGAAAATCGAGTTTAAAAATTATTAATGTACTATTTAACTTAGAATTTGTACTACGAGTAGGCCAATACTATAAAGTACATAAGGCATAATATTGTCCCCACGCAAATTCTGACGTTTAATGAATGATACGATAAGATATACCTTATCATAATTATCGGAATTCAAAATATCTATTATCAATGAAGAATGAAAGCATAGGTATGTATCGTTGAGTATATCTTTACAATAGGTAGGATTTGAATACGGAGACTCAACCGGAAACTATCAAATTCCTTTATTACATTAAGTAACCGCCTTCCAACACATGTAATGGGAATAAAAACCAATTTCCAAAAATAAAGTAACCGCTTTTTCAATTTTCATCTCCCACCGCGAGCGGGGCGGGAGGGAGCGTCAGACTTTTACTGGCTAAAACCCACGCTTGTTCCTTCGGTTGCCCTTTATGTTCCGGGGCCGCGGTAACTATTAAAAATAAAATAAAATAAAATAAAAATTCTTTATTGTCGCCAGTTAATACATTCGTTATGGAATATTACATATGCGTCGTATTAATGTATTGCACAAAAGGTACTGCTACTGATACCCAAACTAAGCTTAAGCTTGTATTTTGGGTAACAGTGTTCAGCCGCAGGAAGTATCACGTCATAAAATACGAAACATACATTAGTGTGTCGCTGCAGTAGGCTTAAATGTTCTTACTACTTTTCTTAATCTACTTACTTACATAAACAATTTAACATAATATGTGTCTTTTGGTGTGTGTGTGTATGTGTAATGTGAGAGTATGTGTATAATGTGAGTGAGTGAGTGTAAGAGTTTGAATTTGAAAGATAATTGTGTTTAGTTATGCAATGTATGCCAGTAGGTGTTCCGTCTTCTAAAAGTCTAACAGTTGAAGCCATTCAGAAACTTTACTTTTGAGTTCATGTCTGCTAAGAGAAGCAATGTTAAATTGCTTGTTGATTGTGTTGTATAACTTGCAACTTATAGCCTTAAACTGTCTCCTTGCAAAGGCAATAGAATTATTAGAACTATTCCGCAACCCCGAGCCTTCCAACACTGCGGAGCGAAGAGAATCGGTGGTTCCTATTATCTTTTTAGTTAAATCATAAATCATAATCGTTTATTTGCTAATATGGGTAATTACATAAAGTTATTAAAAATATAGCACAGTCCAACCATATTACACCTTAAGGCATGCAAAATTATGTTTAATAAAATTAAGATACATTGTGAATAAATGTCAAAGATATAAAGAAGTAAGAATTAAATTCGTGCATTATTTAGTAAATTTACAATGAAAAAAAAAAATAGTAATGTCAATAATTTAATCAAAATATGAAATGTCATACATTAAATGAGAGAATGTCAAGATATATATATATATAAATGTCAAAGTATTGCTATAAAATAATTAAATTTGTGCACTAGTTACTTCAATAACAAATGTCCTTACATCCTCTATCAAATAATCATGAACACTATAGTAACACTTACATAGCAAGAACCTTTTTAATTTCTTTTTGAATGCATCGATTGATGAAGTGTCTAGTATGGACTTTGGCAAGTGATTGTATATACGCGTTTTGACGCAGTTTTTATGTTTTGGAAAAAATAACTCTTATTTTTTACTATTTATGGCTCAATTTTCTTTGCCTGACTTTGTAGTGCAAATCTAGTCCAGTAGAACTAAAATAAAATTTAAAGAGTTCCCATAACATCTCGACTTCAGAAGGGTTTCGAATAAACGACGAAAAACATAAAAAGATTTCCGACGAATGGACAACCTCCTCATTATAAACATCAGTAAAGGAAAAAAAAATTGAATATAAGTCCGAAATCGCCAATCCGCCTTGAGCACGCATAGTGATCAATGCTCGTGCGTTCTCTGTATGAGAAGAGGCCTTTGCCCTGCAGTGGGACAGTAGGTAATAAGCTCGTATTATTTCCAAACAAACGAACTAGGGATAATGAGTTTTTTTTTGGGAGTGGGAAATCAAATGACTGCTCCCGTCCTGGGTCGGCGGGAGGGCGTGTCAGACTTTTACTGACTAAAACCCACTCATGTTCCCTTTATGTTCCGGGGTCACGGTAACTATTATAAACATTCCTCAACCCCGGCAGGAACTGGGATAATGAGCTAAAGTTTTAATTGCAAGCAGACAAACTCGCGGCAGCAAACATAGCAAGCTACATTATTTGTGGATAATGGACTCTATGTAATACTGAAAATGTTTTTCATAGGTAAATTTTATTTCTATTTATCTTATCTGTGTCTCAGATAAACTGTTCGATAACAGTTAGTACATTACAATATGGCGACCGCTAACAAATAAAAAATCGTATGTGTCGTGAATTTTTCGTATTTTTAAGGAAAATAACAGTTTTTGAGCTGTGAAAAGTGCTTTTTTGTGGATTGTTCCTTATATAAAACTAAAAGGTGAGTTTTTTTTTTAATATATTTGGTATTTCGTTTTTTTTTATAGAATTGCGTCTCAGTTTGTTTTATTGGGGCATACGTCAAAATAATGTAAGTGTTAAAATGATTATTATTTGTCAATTGTTCTGTCAAAGCATAGGATTTCTATTCATCTAGTTTTTATAATGAACTAGCTTTTGCCCGCGGCTTCGCTCGCGTTAGAAAGAGACAAAAAGTAGCCTATGTTACTCTCCATCCCTTCAACTATCTCCACTCAAAAAATAACGTCAATTGATCGCTCCGTTTTGCCGTGAAAGAAAGAAAAACAGACAGACAGACAGACAGACAGACAGACACACTTTCCCATTTATAATATTAGTATGGATGGGCAAGAATTTTCGAGAACAATGGAGTCATCGCTGTTTTGTTTTTTATTATTGTATAGTTCTAGAATATTTTAAATACTTTTAAAAATAAACCAGTATTTATACTGACTCAACTACGCAGATGTAGAAATAAAAATGAAAAGGCACGAATCAATTAATAAAATGATTAAAATTGATAACATTCCTGCCCAACATAAACAAAATATTACAACTTCATTTATCGATATACATACGTACTTTGTTATATTAATCAAAGTGTATGTACATAATATTTTTGACTGATACAAAAGAGCTCTTTTTGAAAGAGTCAGCACACATCAGCATTTATTTTAGAGTAAAAGGGCTCTTGCTTTGTAAAGGACTGTATAGGTGCCGATTAGAGTTGCCAGATAGAACCCCATCATGTAGAATTGTCCCGAATTCAATTTTTCTCTCTAATTTTAGCCTTGAAATCCCAAAACAATTAGGCTATGTTATTACACCACGCTAATAAGGGAACGGAAAAACCAATACGTTACCGTACGTTTTTTTTTAATCCAGGGCAATAAGGTCTATATACTGAACACGCAACATAAAATTCCAGAACAATCCCGGATTTCCCGGACATTAGACAAGCTTAGTGCCGATGTAGTTAGTGGCAAACATTCGACAACAATATTGTGTGTCAGGAAAATAAATCGATTTAGTTAAAACAAGCTGCCCGCTCACATCATCCCCGTAGATTTTATTTATCAAATATAAATAAATTAATAAATATCCTGGGACATCTTACACACGGCCATCTGATCCCAAGCTAAGCAGAGCTGTGTTATGGTAATCAGACAACTGATATACTTACATACTTATATAATTTTTTAAATACATAAATATTATAGATAAATAACACCCAGACACAGAACAAACATTTATGGCTCATCACACAAAGTTTTGTCCTGGGTGGGAATCGAACCCACGACCTCTGGCTTAGCAGTCAGGGTCACTGAACTCTCTAGACCAACAGGCCCGTCAAAAAAAGATATGCTGTTACGGTTAGGTAAATAGATATAAAAGTTAATTGTTCATCGCACAAAGGTGATACAGTAATAATAAATAGTTAATGTGTTGACCCGACCTCCTAGCATGCAAATTGAACTCTATGCCCCGTACGCCACTCCACTCTCGTCGTCGTAGCGTAATTTACATAGCCTAACCTTTCTCGATGATTTGGATTATTCCGATCTGTCACCTCGTTTTGTCCCCACGGGTGACAGATAGGTAGGTAAAAAAAAGTTCGATTTGTCCCCCTGTTAGCAATGTGTGGAACACATTTTCTATTAACCTCTTCACGCTACTGCGCGCCTAGTACTTTTGATTGATTTAAATACTAAGTATCTCAGTATTTTATCAACCCATGGGGACAAAACGGGGTGACAGATCGGAATAACCCGATGATTTCAGCACATAAAATATTTTTCAATTCGTACCAGTAGGTAAAGAGACATCTTTTCGTCTTTATATTAGTATAGTATACATAAACTATGTAATTAGTTTTCTAGAGTCATGCTATGACTAGTTTAAGATCAGATGGCCACGTGGGCAAAGTCGTAAACGGCAGTCATTCTCCTTTCGACGACCAAGCGACAGCCGGCTGTCGAGCTGCTATTGTCTTTTTATTGTGTCTCAAATTACGTGTGTTTGAAGGTTTAAAGAAAAGGACACAAGATACATTTTAGTTTAATCCTGTCAAATTAGACAGCGCCTATGGGAAATTGGCTTATATTTAGACGCCATGTACCTAATAATCGCGTCTAATTTATCAATGGATTGTCTAAAGTTGACAGGACTTAACTAATATTTGGTCTTCTGTCCTTTTCTTGATGAAATGGAAAGAGAAAGATGCATTTAACTTATATTTAGTTAAGTTTGTGAACAAGAGAATCAGCACCAATACCAACCTCTCGACGACCAAGCCTTGCCTTTCCTTTGACCAAGTCTTTCTTTTGTGTCTTGAATCACGTGTGTTCGATGGTTTAATTAACAAACTGACTGACTGACTGCTGACATTTCAACGCACAGCCCAAACCGCTGGTCCTAGAGACATGAAACTTACAGGGTGTGTTCTTTGTGAAGAGTAGGTAACCACTAAGAAAGGATTTAGAAATACCAACCATCATCTCCCTAGCCTTCTCCCAACTATGTTGGGGTCAGCTCTCAGTCTAACTGGATTCAGCTGGATACCAGTGTTTTACGTGGAGCGACTGCCTATCAGACCTCCACAACCCAGTAACTGGGCGACTCGATACCTCTTGGTTAAACTGGTCAGACTTTCCGGCTTACTCGTAACGACGACTGTCAAAGTTCTACGAATAACAACCGGGACCGGGCCATCACGATACTCAAATTTAAAAATACCAACCATAGGAGTAAATTAAATAGGCGATGGTCATTTCGACATCCACGCAGGCGAAGTTGCGGGCGAAAGCTAGTATAAATAAAAGCTTTCATATCGATACCTTAAAATAGAGTTAATTCCACATTAGCGTCAATATCTCAAGTGTTTTCAGCCATTGTTTGCCAAATATTACGTAAGTAGATTATACCAATAAGCATTTGATACTAATATGATGAACGCTGAAGAGATTATTTTGTTTTGAAAACCAAAATTCCATGTAAGGCAAAAAATAGAGGACTTATCGGTGTCCCACTGAATTTTTCATCTATACAAGGTGTATTTTTGGTCTTGCTCAACCCGCTAGGAGATGATTCTACCCAAGAAAACAAACAACTTTTATTATGGAACCAACTCGAAAATCGAGAAAAAAATATCAGCTGTTTGTAACTAAAGTTCAATGCCCTCCCGACCATAATGTATGAAACAGCTGTTTTTTTTTCTAGATTTCAGTGTTGGTTCCATAATAAAAGTTGTTTGTTTTCATGAGTAGAATCATCCCCAAGCGGGTCGTGCAAGACCAAAAATACACTTAGTATTTATAAAATGCTAAACTGACGGACTGCCGGACTAACTGTTGATAAATCAACGCACAACCCAAACTGCTGGTTTAGAGACTTGAAACTAAAAGTGTGTGTTCTTTGTGAGAAGTAGGTATCCATTAAGAAAGGATTTTTGGAATTCCGATCCCTTAAGGTCATAGCTCATTAGAGCCACCCGGCACCCGACCCACACCGCCTCGACGCACGGCGTCAACTCGTTGTCGACGGGTTGTCGATGGGTGGACCACCCGCGGTCAACCAGTGGGCCACCCGCGGTCAACGAGTGAACGCCGAGGCGTCAACGAGTTGACGCCGCTTGGTCCACGAATTTTCAAGTAGGCTGTTAATAACCAATCGCAGGCAGCGCGCGGGCCACTCGTGGCCCGCGCGCTTAAAGAGCTTATAACCGAGGCGATCCGGTGACGCTACGCAGTTGATATAGTAAGCGCATGCCCATACAAATCCGTATAAAGAATACTAGCCGCAGGAGGCGAGTCGGTGCGGAGTGGGTGCCGGGTGGCTCTAATGAGCTATGACCATTAAAGGGTAAAATAGGGTGGTTGCGGAATAGTTCTAATAGTGACCGCGGCCCCGGAACATAAAGGGCAACCGAAGGAACATGAGTGGGTTTTAGTCAGTAAAAGTCGGACACGCGTCCGCCCAGCCCATGGTGGAAGAAGTCAGTTGATGATTTCCCATCCAAAAAAGGGGTAGGGGATGAAAGTTCGACATCCACGCGAATAAAATTACGGGCGAAAACTAGCAGCTTACTAAATCTATGTTCATCGGTGTCAAAAACAAACCTCAAGTTAAAAATTCATACTAATATTACAAATGCGAAAGTTACTCTGTCTATCTGTCTCTTCTTCACGCCTAAACCACTGAACCGATTTGAATGAAATTTGGTACAGATATAGTCTGGGACCCGAGAAAGGACATAGGATAGTCTTCATCCCGGAAATCCCCCGGAAACGCAAACTATAAACTACGCAGACGAAGTCGCTGGCAAAAGCTAGTAACCTCTAAACCTACGAAACCGATTTAAAAAATACACAATGGAAAGTCACATTATTTGTGAGTGTTATAGACTGTCAAATATCACGCCATAACCTACGGGAGCGAAAAAGTAACCAAATAACCTAGTGAAACCGCGGAGAACGTCATCATCACGATTAGTCTAAAGACGTCCACTGCTAAACAAAGACCTCCCCGAAAATTTCCACATACATCAGTCCTGCGCCACGTGCATCTAACGGGACTAGGCGACCTTGACGAGTTAGTTCGGGAGACAGCTGCTACATAATAAAAGTCAATAAGTTAATTTTCTGTTCTGAGAGTAAGATCTGTTCTGACTCCTGCTTGATATGGAGGGAAGTAGAAATCATGTATGTTTTACTCCTCCGCAGTTCTTTTCTGATTAATTTCATTGCGGGATCCAAGACAGTTTCATGGTTTTTCCGGGACTCGTCAAGCTTCATTCAGCGCTTTACTGGTGGACTCCACTGTTGATTCTGGCTTTCAGTTGCAGTAGTTGGGAATAGTGTGGCGGGATATTCCCAAAAAAAAATGTTAATTGCTCAATTATTCCTTTTCAGACAATGCAATCCTCAAGCCAAGGACGCCACGCCTACCCAAGATATCAAGGGTATCCCTACGTCAATCCAGTGGTACACGATGTACCCAGTATAGATGCACAGACAGCATCGAGGTGGACCAACCTACCACGGCGGCCGTTGCAGGATGGGCCGAGCATGGCCAGCGCTGGGTCCAGCTCAGGGGCAAGCAGTTCACAGGTAATTTAGAGTGGAAGGTATTGTGTAATACGTATCATTGTCATCTGATCCTAAACTAAGCAGAGCTTTTTCATGGTAACCAGAAAACTGATAAAAATACTGATACAATTTATAAATTATAGACACTCCATAGATAATTTAGACGCGATTAAAAACAGGGCGACTAAAAATACGTCGATTTACTTCAGGCGCTGTATAATTTGACAGGATTAAACTCAAATGTATCTTCTGTCCTTTTCTTTAAGAAATGGAAAGAGAAAGATGCATTTAACTTAATTTTAGTTAAGTTTGTGAACAAGAGAATCAGCACCATAGTAAACTTTAAGTTCATTGACCATCAAGTTATATCTACCGTATCGTATGCTAGCAAATCACCATTTTTTATTTGCTGTTTAACTTAACCTTTCAAATCGACAGCTGGTCTTTCTATCTTGAATCACGTGTGTTCGAACAATGATGTTATAAGTAAAAAAGTGTAGATAGGTTATATGCAGTCAAAAAGTGGCACATTTAAAGTTTGCCAATTGACAAACATGATACTGAGTATCGCGTTGACTGACATTAATTGACGTTTATCTCTTTTTCACTCGCACTACTTCAATCATGTCATCATACTTTGACGTGTAATGTATGTGTGCGTTAGTGTGCCGTTTTTGAAGATAGAATTTCGTTTGGGTAACCTATCTACACCTTTTTTACATTTCAATCGTCTTTTATTCCAGACAGCGGTCAGAGTTGTAGAATCCTCAAGCCAACAGCACGCTTACACAAGGTATCAAGGGTACCCGTATGTGAACCCTGTTTACAATGACGTGTCAGGCAGCGCCGGGCCCAGTCATGGGGTCAGTGGTAGTACCAGTTCTCTGGCCAGTGGGGCCAGTTCACAGGTAATCCATCATTGTTATTACACTTTTTTGTGATGGGAAATCATCAAATGACTTCTCCAACCCTGGGCGCGGGAGGGAGTGTCGGGCTTTTATTGACTAAAACCTACCCTTGTTCCTTCGGTTGCCCTTTATGTTCCCGGGCCACGGTAACTATTAGAACTATTCCGCAAGGCGCAACCCCGGTAGGATTATGATGACAGTTTGGAGTTACTTTGGAAGTGGTGAAAAAGTAGAAAGAGTCACATGCACAGGAATCGAAATTAGAACTTACAAGCGAAACAGTTTTTTTTTTCTAACAAAGTAAAGAAAGAACGCTTTTTAGTGGCCATTAAAAAGCGCTCATCTGTATAGTCTCTAAAAGCGATAGCAAGTTATCCATACTAATATTATAAATGGGAAAGTGTGTCTGTCTGTCTGTCTGTCTGTTTGTCTTTCTTTCACGGCAAAACAGAGCGACCGATTGACGTGATTTTTTAAGTGGAGATAGTTGAAGGGATGGAGAGTAACATAGGCTACTTTTTGTCTCTTTCTAACGCGAGCGAAGCCGCGGGCATAAGCTAGTATGTGTATAAAACCTATGGCTTTTAGAGACTATACACAGATCAAAGTTTTTGGATGGCCACTAAAAGGTACTGTGCTTTACATTTTGTATCGTATCGAGACTTTATTTTTGTACTATTTTTGGTAATTAGAGAAAATCAACCTTAAATTCCTTTTCTTTTTTTTTATTTGCGAGTATTTCCTTAATATGTCACCTTTATGTGTACAAACTAATCACAAGGCGGTTTTGAAAGAAAAAACGTCTTGTGATTAGTTTGAGAGAAAAAGCGCCATATGAAAAAGAAAGCGTTTATTTGTGTAAAAAACATCTAACAATATGTAATTCTGTTAATCATTATTTGTCATGGGTACATTCTTCACAAAATCAGGCACACTACAACATCTTTCTAGCGTTAAAATAGGCAAGACGACAAAAAAAAAAGGAATTAGTCCGTCAGTAAGATAATCTAAAAATCTTTTTTTTCGTAAACAGAAAATGACGACAGTACAGAGCGTTGAAGTTTCGTGAAACGTCACGCCTTTGTATAATTTTTACTGAGAAGTGACGTCACAAGCCCCCTCTCCGGAACTTTGATGCTCTTTATCTTGGTATTTTGTTCTTAATTTGATTAAGCAAAAAATGTGTCCAGTGTTTTTGGACTGTCTAACAGACGGACTAAACAGAATGTCATTCTTTTGATGTAGTCAACATCCCTATTGTGAATTAAAAGTACATCTTGACCAGTCCTAGTAATAAATATCCACAGGCCGCCGCGCGACCACAGACGCCTGGTGACAATGACAGTGTACCACCGAAGAAGGACATAGACGAGAACCCAGTAGTCTACATTGACCTGCCTGAAGCTGGAAGTGAAGTATCTAGGAGTATCGTGACACCTGAGGATGAAGAACCGGAGTTTGTTCAGGTAATCTAACTTCTTTTATCTTTTACTAGCTGTGTCCCGCGGTTTCTGGTTATAAATAGTATTAACTGTGAGTTTTAAGTTCTAGTCAAAAATTACGATTTTTGTATACATTTCGAACCCCCATTTTGTGCTCTTAAGGTGGCCATTGGTGCCGATTCTCTTGTTCACAAACTAACGTAAATTTAAATTAGGTGCATCTTTCTCTTTCCATTTAATTAAGAAAAGGACAGAAGATAAAATATTAGTTAAGTCCTGTCAAATTTAGACACTCCATAGATAATTTAGACGCGTTTTAAAAACATGGCGTCTAAATGTACGTCAATTTTCTTCCGGCGCTGTCTAATTTGACAGGATTAAACTAAATTGTGTCTTCTGTCCTTTTCTTTAAGAAATGGAAAGAGAAAGATGCATTTAACTTAAAATTAGTCTAGTTTGTGACCAAGGGAATCGGCACCATTGACGATTATTTTGGCGCGACAGTTGAATTGAGCTGACGTACGTCCAAAATTTGTTCGTGAGCGTCGAATCGCCATGCTTAACTCTAGCATGGCGGTTTGACACTCACGATTAAATTGGTTGGCCGCTTAAACCATTTAGAGTGACGCCACAGTTTTACGATTAGACTGACGCGAAAAATGACCGTCTATGGCCATCTTTAGGGGTGCTTTTTTAAAACCTTTCTAGCAGTGTCAAAAATTCTTATGCAAAATTTCATGCTTTTAAAAACAGCGGTTTCAGTAGTACGTTATCGATTAGTCAGTAAATCTGACTGTAAGTTTTTTCTTTTATAAATATAGATTACGCTCCTACTTTTGACAACTTTGTAAAGGCTCTTTTCTTGAAAGTCCCTAGTCTTAAGTGGCCGGAAATATCACTCCTGGAATTTATTAGCACAAAACACGACCGGCTTTGCAACGATTATAGAAATAAAAGTCATAAAAAGCATTGCTTTTTACATTTCAGAACACAATAATGTACGACCCTTTTGAGAACAGAAGGATTGATATGCCCAAGGAAGAAGAACGGGCTGTAGCATCATCATCAGAAGCAGGGTCTTCCTCTTACACTCCGCAGTACCAAAACGCAAGACCCGTCCCTATTAGACCGAATACTTTGGACATAGCCAGTGGGAGTGGATCTGGTAAGTTAATACTTATTTCTAAGCTTCTATTCACGACTTTTCTGCATCATCATTAGTCGAAAGACACCTACTGGAAGGCCAAGGCCTTCCCAAAGTTTACCACAAATACCGATCTTGTGATACCCGCATACAATAGGATCCGGCAACCTGTAAAAGATTGTATGACCATCTTCGAACACCATCTCGACTATAATGCCATCTAAAAAACAACTGCTATGAAAGACCTGGGAGTCACATACGACCGAAAGCTCACATTTCACGACCATATGGTTATGGTAGCTAGGTTGCGGATGAATGGAAGACAATTTTATTTGGCATATCAGAAGTATTGTGAGAGATATTGATGTACTTGAAAATGTCGTTTATAATTTTAATTTTGGTTTAATTTTAATAGTTTTGTTTAATTACTGTAATTGGTTGTATAACCGTTGATTAAAATAAAATAAATAAATCTTATGGAAGGTCTGCGCACGTTGTCTCTTGACTATTTAGGCTGAATAAATCGAACTCTTCTAAGTAATTGCGTAAAATAATAGCAAATATAAAACTTCACATAATTTCGGTCTTTAAGGTGTGATATTATAAAGCCGAAATTATATAAGCTGTACTTTGACTTTAAGTTATTCTCCAACTCTATCTTGCCACCGCAGTTAAGCATTCAAATAGTGACAGTAACATTGTTCAATCAAGGCACACGCCAATCATCTTTAAAATATTTTCACTTTTTCAGGTACACAATCCCCAGCATCTTCATCCCGACAAACGCCAATCGTACCAAACTTCATGTCAAAAGAGAGCCAAGTGTACGGCACCGACGGAGCTGACGGGTTTCCCTTATCTCCCATCCCTATATCAGAGTTTCCTGAACCGCCTCCAGCGTACACTGAAGTGGATGAGACCCCAAGACCCAGAGAAGTGGTCAGAGAACCGCCAAGAGTTGTGGAACCGCCTCCACCCCCGAGAACTCAAGTTATTGTGAATGGTAAGTATTTATTCGTGTTGTTTATGCACTTGCTGACAGAGGAATAACTAACATAAAAAGAAAAAGACTATAGTCAAGAAATTTTTATTGTGTGAGTTAAAAAGTTCTGATCCGAAATGCCAGAAGAAAACTAAAGAATCTTTGATTTTTTTTTTTTGAGGATGGGAAATAATCGAATGACTTCTTCAGTCCTTAATGTTAGACATTTACTGACTAAAACTTACGTAGTAACTATTTATTAATCTGTGCTAAAACCCACCCTTGTTCCTTCAAATGCCCTTTATGCTCCGGGGACGCGGTAACTATTAGAACTATTCCGCAACCCATAAGCAGTTTTAGAACCGTTACTCCGGAAGAATCTTTGCTTTGGTTTTTGGTTGTACATTTGGCATTCCTCAGCCTATATTTGTGAAAGCAGTGTGCCACCAGCCTCTTAAAGCACGTAAAGTAACGTCAGAAGCCAGAAAATCTGACAACTAATCTTAACAAGAGATATCGTGTGTGCGTTACCGAGTTAAAAATAAGTTGTGGGTGTCAGATAGGCAGTCACTCCATGTTTAAGGTTTCTAAATCCGATCAGATTGGAAGCCATGGTTATTAAAAGCAATCCTACATTTTTGCCCCTTTTCTTGATTCAGCCAAGAATATCAACGAACAGATGAAAGAAAGAAGAAACTTATTTGGCACACATATAGACAAATACAGATCAGAAAACCACATGTTACAAAAAAAACAATGATAAAGGAAAAAAAAACTGCGTGTCTCGCGGTTGCGCCAAATATAGGTCCAGTTCAGCAAAATGCCAGTGGTCTAGTTTTGATCTAGTTGCAGTATTACTCATCCAATAGTTTCTTTAGACAGTTCATCAGAGCATTCCTGTTAGTTATTCCTCTGAGAAATCCCCAACGGCTTTTTACACAAAAGGTTTTTTTTTAATTTGATAGACGCACCTATGACCCCTGCTGATGATGATAAAGGAGGCTGTCCACGATGGTGCACGATTATCTAGAACCTCATCAGAAGAAAGAAGCACAAAGAATCAGCGCTTAAATGACAAAGAAACAGCTCTTTATTTATTTACCAAAGCATTCATGCAAATACTCTAAAATAAAATGATATTTTAATACTAAAGATTTAAACTTTTTTGTAAAAACACTTGTTACTAGCAACCCCACAAATGCGACGCTTTAATTACACTAGCAACACAACGCGTTTGTTTTAAACAATTAGTTACTGCAATGCAAACCGAAAAAAGAGAGTCTATAGTACTTACAGCTTTTTAACAGTATTGCCCTGCGGTATTTTTACAACACAAAATATCATACAATATAGTTATCATTATCTCCCTAGCCTTTTCCCAATCCGGTATTTGACACCATCATCAATTGACGTACTTTTTAAGAGCTGTCAAAACGCAATTCTCCAATAGACTTTGTATGCCAATACCTGCTTGTGACGTCACAAGCTAGCAACCCTATTGACTAACTATTTATTGATTTTAAAGCAATTAAAAATTCAATTTTACAGTTAATTAAAAACAAATCCGATGCTTAGGACTAATAAAAAGATAGGCTTTATAAAAAATATGTCTTAGATTTATCGGTTAATAGTGTCAAATACCGTATTATATTGGGGTCGGCTTCCAGACTAGTCGGGTGCAGCTGGACACTAATGTTTAAGTGAAGCGACTGCCTATCAGACCTCCATAATCCAGTAACTGAGCGACACCATACCCCTTGGTTAGACTGGTCAGACTTTCTGGCTTCAACGCAGATTCCATACTAATATTATAAATGGGAAAGTGTGTCTGGCTGTCTGTCTGTCTGTCTGTTTGTCTTTCTTTCACGGCAAAACGGAGCGACGGATTGACGTGATTTTTTAAGTAGAGATAGTTGAAGGGATGGAGAGTAACATAGGCTACCTTTTGTCTCTTTCTAACGCGAGCGAAGCCGCGGGCAGAAGCTAGTTAGACAATAATTTTAATTAATTTGAGTATAAAATGACACAAAAATAGGCAGAGCCATTACAAATAAAAGGCCTCTTCTCACACAGAGAAGACACGAGGATTGATTGCTTCAAGGCCGATTAGCGATAGCCTAAAATGAACTTAGAAAATAGTAGAATAGTGATGACGACAGCATAAAAAAAATGGCATTCTGTTTAGTCCGTCTTGTAGATCGGCCAAAAATACGGGATACGTATTTTTTGCTTGATTAAATTAATAAAAAAATACAAAGATAAAGAGCAACAAAGTTCCGGAGTGGGGGCTTTTGACGTCACCGTCCCGCAAAAATTGTATCAGTTGGTGATGTCACGCGCAACTTCAACGGACTGTATCGTCGTCATTTTTTGTTTAAGAGAAAACAGAAAAAATACGCGTCCAAAATTTTTTAATAATCTAACTGACGGACTAATTACTTTTTTTTCGTCGTCTCGCCTATTCACTTATAAAGAGGGACTCAAAAACGCCCTTTTTCAAGAGGTTTTAAAAGGTTTCCCTCACAAATTCACATATCTTTTCGTGACCTCCAAGGCAATAACCTCCTCCTTCCTTATTGCATCTTGTTATTTTTAAAACTTAAAAGAAAGAAGGCAGTTCAACCAAATCGAATGTTTCTTTTTTTAAATTTTTTTTTCCAGTTTGTTCCTCCGACATTTTTCAAGCGTTCTTTTTTTTAATTGAAAGGATTCATGTGTATGTTTTTTTCTTAACAGTGTGCCTTTTCAATCAGACTTTTTATATCTTTTACCATTATCATTCCTATACTGCTGAACTAACATGGCAACTATAAATGATAACTAAATTACAATTTTTGGTTTTTGAATCTATGCTTTAATAACTAGTTTTCTCCTGCGTTTTCGCATCTTTGGCTACAAGTCCACTCCTGTAAGACTTAGCGTGATGTTTTATACCCTATAGCCTTCCTCGATAACAGAACTACCCCACACAAATAGAATATTTCAAAGCGGACCAGAAGTTGATTACGTATATTAGTGTATATTTTAGCTACTTTTCCAATCGGTGGGTAAAGTAGGCCCTTTTATTTTACATTCTTAGGCCCGAGTAAAAAGCCACGTTTAAAACTTATCTAACGTTGGTATTGTTCGTCAAGTCAATGGGCTTACGGGTTTTTTAGTTGATCTGAACGATTCCTTACAAGCATTGTCTTGGTAATCTTGGTATGCCCTCTCAAATCTCTCTGCTTTTCTGCAAGAACGCACATTGGTCATTAATCTATGACGATGATGATGATCTGACCAATAAAATTGCATAGACTTTGAGCTCTTAGTTTGTTTCGAAATTTTTTACCAGCAGATAGCTAGAAAATATCAGCCTCAAACAAATAGCATTTTTTTTTTGGTGAGTGGGAAATCATCCAATGACTGCTCCCGTCCTGGGTGCGGCGGGAGGGCGTGTCAGACTTACTGACTAAAACCCACTCATGTTCCTTCGATTGCCCTTTATGTTCCAGGGTCACGGTAACTATTATAAACATTCCGCAACAAACAAATAGCATTAACAACAGTGTCAGTCTTATACTTAACCAACTTATAAGACAATCGCTTTATCGTTTTTGATAATTAAATAGTCCAACTGGGCTTCGTAATAAACCTTCATTGTCACACAAAAAGCAACACACTCACACAACGCGAAAGAGTAACCTATAAAGTCCCATAACATAATAGGCGAGTCGACAAAAAAAAAGTAATTAGTCCGTCTGAAAGATTATCAAAAAATTTTGGACACGTACTTTTTCTTTTTTCTCGTAAACGAAGAATGACGACGATACAGTGAGTTGAAGTTTTGCGTGACGTCACAATAAGATTCAATTTTTGCATTACGGTGACGTCAAACTCCGGAACTTTGTTGCTCTTTATCTTAGTATTTTTTTATTAATTTAATCAAGCAAAAAATACGTGTCCCGTATTTTCGGCTGATCTATCAGACGGACTAAACAGAATGCCATTTTTTTAATGCTGTCGTCATCCCTATTATCTGGTGCCAAATAATACTACTATCGTAAATAATTTTAATTTCAGATCAAGCCAGCCCAGTAACCCCCATGCCTATCATAGGTCTTCAGCGCTTTGAACAGAAGAATCTGCTCTGCCATCATTGTGGACACAGAGTGCACACCATAGTGCAGAAGGAGTGTGGAGCCATGACGCATTTCATAGCTTGCATGGTCTTCTTTATATTGTAAGTACTAATATTGTTGTTATTATGATAAAAGCAGTCAAAAAACCAAAAAAAAATTGTTAGTATTACGCACTTCTATACACCCATAGACACCACTCTCACACAAACAACATTCACACCCCTCATAAGACACATTTACACACACCCATAACCACCATAAACTTCTTTACACCACATCACAAACATACACATAAACCACACGCTTACAAGTTACAGGCAGACAAGTTATATGTGAAATCAATGATGTTATAACATTGAGTTATAATGTACTACGTACTAGAGGAGCTATCTCAAACAAAATATGGCGCGTAATTTGGTGACAGCGGAGCATGCGCAGTGCAAGCGGGTGCCATAGATAACACCAATGCACGCAGATGCGACATATTTTTGAAGTCGACTTCTATAGACTTCTTTAATATTATGTGCATTATGGGTATCGTTATAGAAATAGTTATATTTATAATAATATGAATTTGTATGTATGTAATTGTATGATATTATATAAATAAAACGAATTTAAACTGTAAAAAATTTAATTCCAATGAGATAATATAAGTACTCTTCTTAACTTTGTGGTGTATTTCTCGTTTTTCTTGAAATGAACGGAGCATATTCGTGAATATTCTATTGGCAATCACGTGACTTTGCTGCGATTCTTCTGAATAAATTTAATCCATAATTCTCTAGTACTAGGACACGGCCGACGAAACCTTAAAAAATATATATATATTTAATAAATAAAAAATATTAATATTATTTACTACATTTTTTCTCATGATTATTAATAACATTTTCTTGTTCGTAATTGTTTAACGTTACCCGATGATAGTGTCCATTCTGCGCATGCAACAAATATTTTACTCTTTGATATTAACATCAACATGGCCGCCGTCGAGGTGACTCGTCATACTTTCCAAATTACAAATAATAAAATTAAATTAGGCATGTTTTAAAGATAATATTTTGTACTTACTGGTAAAAAATCATCCTTGAATTTTATTTATATTTCTCAAGCTGTTTGAACAGTATCTCAATGCACACGAAGGCATATTTTTGAACAAAACTTTGCACTCGAAATCGTCTAGCTGCTGCAAGCGCTCGACATAGACTAAGTGAGTTAGGGTGCATGCACTCTAACTCGTGTTACAAAAAATTTAGTTGAGGTGACTCCTCTAGTACGAAGTACATTATAACTCAATGCGCGTAATTTGGTGACAGCGGAGCATGCGCAGTGCAAGCGGGTGCCATAGATAACACCAATGCGCGCAGATGCGACATATTTTTGAAGTTGACTTCTATATGCTTCTTTAATATTATGTGCATTATGGGTATCGTTATAAAAATAGTTATAATTAAAATAAGAAATGTATAACATAAAATTATGTGGCAAATAATAACTTAACAAAATAAAAAAAATATTGAAAGAGTAATGAGGAAGTGTAGTGTCGATTGTGTGAGATAGAGTATCAGTGTCAGTCAGTGTATACGTGGAACTTAGCAGAGGCAAAATTAGTCGGGAAGTCGTGATTTTAGAAGATACATAGTATTTTCAGTTGCCTCACAATAATTATCTTGTATGATAGTATATAAATGAAACGAATTTAAACTGTAAAAAATTTAATTCCCATGAAATAATATAAGTACTCTTCTTGACTTTGTGGTGTATTTCTCGTTTTCCTTGAAATGAACGGAACATATTCGTGAATATTCTATTGGCAATCACGCGACTTTGCTGCGATTCTTCTGAATAAATTTAATCCAAAATAATTCTCTAGTACTAGGACACGGCCGACGAAACCTTAAAAAATATATATAATTAATAAATAAAAAATATTAATATTACTTAATAATTTTTTTCTCATGATTATTAATAACATTTTTTTGTTCGTAATTGTTTAACGTTACCCGACGTTAGTGTCCATTCTGCGCATGCAACAAATATTTTACTCTTTGATATTAACATCAACATGGCCGCCGTCGAGGTGACTAGTCATACATAATTACAAATAATAAAATTAGGCATGTTTTAAAGATAATATTTTGAACTTACTGGTAAAAAATCACTCCTTGAATTTTATTTATATTTCTCAAGCTGTTTGAACAGTATCTCAATGCACACGAAGGCATATTTTTTGAATAAAACTTTGCACTCGAAATAGTCTAGCTGCTGCAAGCGCTCGACATAGACTAAGCGAGTTAGGGTGCATGCACCCTAACTCGTGTTACAAAAAATTTAGTTGAGGTGACTCCTCTAGTACGTAGTACATTATAACTCAATGTGTTATAAGTAAAAAAGTGTAGATAGGTTACCCAAACGAAATTCTATCTTCAAAAACGGTACACTAACGCACACATATCATTACACGTCAAAGTAAGATGACATGTTTGAAGTAGTGCGAGTGAAAAAGAGATAAACGTCAAATGTCAACGCGATACTCAGTATCATGTTTGTCAATTGGCAAACTTTTAATGTGCCACTTTTTGACTGCATATAACCTATCTACACTTTTTTACTTTATAACATCATTGTGTGAAATGGCTAAAATTGGAACTACGGCTGACATGCATTTCAGTCATACATTTGACTTCATTTAAGTGTTCTCTGTCTCTTTCTCTTTGCAACGCTGATTTGACGGAGTCGCCATTCTTCAGTTCACAGATAACTTGGTCTGTCTGTACTCACATTCTTGCTGCTATTTAGCATCTTAATATCCACAGTCAAATGTGACAGCTGCCATTTATGTCAAGTGTAATAATGTCGGAATATAAAAATGGCGAAATTGATCCTTTTCATCACTGTCGATTTGTTGTTTAATCTGTGGTATGTTTGTGGTTCACATATCTAGCCTGTGGTCGACAAATCATACCTTGGCCAGATACTTAAAGGGTTATTTAAAAAATAACCCAAACCTACTGATGGTTGGCCCCTATAACAGAGGATTTTCTTAGAATCGGGCCATATTTATGTTTTTCATATTATTGTAACAAGCAAGGTATTCCTTGATTTCGCTTAATAAATTATTATGTTATTATTTGTCGTGAAATGTGGCCCTAGTTACTCATGATAAAATTATAAAAGGAGTAATTGGGCCTCGACCCAGTTTCATAGTAGGCCGAATGAACACTAACGCAATCTCTCAAGGGACAAGTCAGATGTAGAAGTTTAAATCAGAGTAAGCTTAATCAAAAATTAAGCATATTCTACAACAAAAATAAACAAGTAATTCCCTCAAACTCGTGTAAAAGGTTTGACCGCTTTGTGTGTCTGTGTCTGTCAGTCTGTTTGCTTGACTGTCTGTCTGTAGCACCGTAGCTTCTAAACGAGTGAACCAATTTGGATGCATAGAACGATATTTTTGGAAGTGGGTTATTAAATTTAACCTTTCAACGACCAAGCGACAGCCGGCTATCGGGTTGCTATTGGTGCCAATTCTCTTATTCACAAACTAACGTAAATTTAAGTTAAGTGCATCTTTCTCTCTTCACATTTCATTATGAAAAGGACAGAAGATAAAATATTAGTTAACTCCTGTCAGACACTCCATAGATAATTTAGATGCGATTAAAAACGTGGCGACTAAATATACGCCGATTTTCTTTAGGCGCTGTCTAATTTGACAGGATTAAACTAAAAAGTATCTTCTGTCCTATTCTTTAAGAAATGGAAATAGACAGATGCATCTTAAATTTAGTAAAGTTTGTGAACAAGAGAATCAGCACCAATGTCTTTCTGTTGTGTCTTAAATAACGTGTGTTCGAAGTTTAAAAATAGTTGACTCGATTTAAACTTTTATTTCTTTTTTGTTTCAGTTTACCGTTCGTGCTAATAGTGTACCTCTTAGATAACTTTAAATATAAGAATCATTATTGCCCTAATTGTTTTAAACTCATTGGTTATGAAACCCCGATAGTGGGGCAGAAAGTTAATTATGTTACCTAAACTGATAAGCATTATGATTAATATCATTTTATTGTTTTATCTGTGCTACGGTTGTAGTTCACTCAACTGGCCTGGGGCCCTGGTCTGCTATTACAATCGTGTCTCATTGATCGATTTTTGACGTGTAACGTCAAACTTTTGACACATTTCCCGTACAAAAATTGTCAAAGTTGTCAAATATCCGGCCGATGACGGGTCATTGAGACACGATACATCGATTTTTGACGTGTAACGTCAAACTTTTGACACATTTCATACAAAAACTGTCAAAGTTGTCAAATATCCGGCCGATGACGGGTCATTGAGACACGATTGTAATAGCAGACTAAGGCCCCTGATCGACCAACCATACCAATGGAAAGATGAAGGGTTAGGCGCTGATTCTCACAATGCAGTGACGAGTTACGTACTTATAATAAAACAAAATTCCCGCCGGCGTTCAGAGGGATAAACTCAAAACTACAGAACGAATTTTCATATGGTTTTGATAGTAGACAGAGTAATTCATGAGGAAAATTTTTTAATGCATATTACAGTAGAAAAATACTGAAAATTTCAATGTCGAGCGAATCTGGGGTGAGTCGCTAGTTCTAACTTGTCCACCGTCTTCTATCTGTAATATCGTTATAAACTAAAAAAATATTTTTTCCAAAAGATGAAAGATAAAAACAATACGATGGTATTTTAGAACTGTTTGTTTTTTAATAAGAGAATAATACTAAGAGATCTAAAATCTTAAGATAATTAAAATTTAATTAAAACAAAATTAAAAAAAAAATAGCGATCACTTCATTGTGGAAGTTAGCCTTTATGGTAACTATCATAATTATGTACCTACCTTTATAATATATGTATAAATAAAACTAATAAAAAATTATAATATTAATTAAGCTAGATAGTTAAGAGGAATATGTCTTAATTTGACAATTTTATTTTATTGTGAATTTATTCGAAAAAGCTTCTAATACTATTTAAATAATATTACTATTTAAGAAAAATTTTATGCTACAACATTATAATTATGGACAATATTGTAAGTCTGAAATAAATATAGTGAATTGAATGTCCCGCTACGCTGTACGCCTTTGTAAAGAGCTTATTCTTTGAATTCCTTTTTTGCTAATTCTTTCAAATTATTCAAAGAAAAAACGTAAATGTGTTTATAGTGTAAAACATGTCTTATGAGATTTTCGCCACTCTATAATGTACAAAATTTAAATATTTTCAATAAGAGTTATAATATATAAATATATATTTTAGGATTTGTATTTGTTTTTTTTATATTTTCTTTTCAAAATCTTCCTTTCAAACACAACTTTTTATTTCAATTGAGTAAAAAAACTGAGTTGAGAACCTCCTCCTTTTTGAAATCAGTTAATAATTCTGATAATTGCACATTTGGAGCGTACGGGACATTTTGGGAATGAGGGTCTTTTGGCAGCACGTAGGCGTCGATAAAACGGCATGACATTTTTTTTGAAGTGAAAACTTCTTTAGCGGCGTTGAGCACTTTTTCTGTAATGGGTATAAAATCTTAAACTCGCGTCAGGACACGTGACCCTGATCGAAAAAGCGTAGGACGGATAACAATTGAACGCGCGATAAAAATCTCACACACACTGATACAAGGTACAATTTTCGGGAAAATTGTACCTTGTATGAGTGTGTGTGAGATTTTTATCGTGTCTACGTAGTCGTAGTCGTAGTCGTAGTCGTAGTCGTGGTCGTGGTCGTGGTCGTAGTCGTAGTCGTAGTCGTAGTCGTAGTCGTAGTCGTAGTCGTAGTCGTAGTCGTAGTCGTAGTCGTAGTCGTAGTCGTAGTCGTAGTCGTAGTCGTAGTCATGGTCGTGGTCGTAGTCGTAGTCGTAGTCGTAGTCGTAGTCGTAGTCGTAGTCGTAGTCGTAGTCTTAGTCATAGTCATAGTAGTTTTTTTTTTTATAAAGTACTTTACGACTATTACAATACAATGGACAGGTGTTAATTTCAGAAACATTATAAAAAGTAACTCGATTTCGTTTCAATCTCCGGTGTCAGATATTTTGATTTAATTTGAAGTTAGTAGTAGACTAAGGTATCGTAGCTCATGCAGCCAAGTATTAAAATAAGTATGTATACCGAAATTGAAAAACTCAATATTCTCAGCGCTTGATCTATGAATAAGGTTTTAATACGAATATATAATGCCCATTTCACACGAGGGCAGAACAGTGAGGCAGAACAGTTATAATAATAATAAGTATTTATTTCATAAAAACATGGAACAGTGCACCTATACATAAAGGCTTACACTAAACAGTTTAGAATTATATTGTATAATTATGTAGAACTACATTATTGGACTCTATCCCTTAAACTAGGTCTAGCCTGTATCTTAAGAGACAGGGTTCAGCCATTGGTTTAAACTAAATTGATTATATAATAAGATTTAACAAGTGAGAACAGTGTCGATTTGAATTATTATATTCATATAAACTCTCGAGTCATGAGTGCGTGCATGTGTGTGTATGTGTGTTGTGTGCACGTTTGTGATTGTCAGTGTGTGTATATTAGGTGTTATATATGTAAAAATTGGTAAGTAACAGTAATCCATTGCATGTGTACAGCTTAATAGCCATATATGAGAAGGTTTTCTGTAGAAAGGTAGGAGGATAAAGAGTTGCCTCACGGTTAAAACTTTACATTCGTCATATAGTTTGGTTGTGGGAAACATATAATATTTACGAGTCATCGTTTTAAGAAGCTGGCACAGAACAGTACTGTTTTGTGCGTTCACACAGTAGCAGTACTGTTCTGCCCACTGTTCTGCCCTCGTGTGAAATGGGCATTAAAGCGATTGAAAGCGCTGTGTCAAATGAACAAGCCATTTGTTTAGAAAAAAAGATCAACATATTAGTCTATTGTTTTTCGTCAATTGAATTGACAGATGCCAACTTTTGACCAGGTTCTGTGTAATCTGGTTGTTTGCATTTTATTATTATTCCTTTCCGATTTTATCTACCCACTTCGCTTAAACTACGGACTGTGATTTCCTCTTGAAATAGCGACCTCCGGCTGTGATTGACTGATGTACGGACCTACTAAGAACGACGACCTGGCATGGCGGTGGGTGTCAAGAGATTAAACGGACATTGCAGATTTAACATGGATTCCCAAAATTATCCTATATTTTGTGTAAATTGCGGATCAGCTTCTGGCTCCATGTAAAAGAGAAAGGGAACATCAATAAGTGTCTTGGAAAGACTTCTGCCGCTGCAAATATATTGGTCGAAAATATAGATGATACTTTTGATGTGACATGATGTTGTTATTTAAGTATTTTGATGGCTTTTAGAAGTCTCAAGTGTCCGTAGTTTTAATTTAGTTTCAATCGAAAACATATATTATTTAGAACCAAAAATGAAAAAACACATCCCTATCGGTTCTTAGGCAAACAATGTATGGACGCATGGCAATGTCCTTTGTTTATATTTTAACCCGTGGAGTAATAGTGTTGGAAAATCTTGGCGAATCAGCTTAATATAAGCTTGCTGTAGATAGAGAGAGAGAGAGATATAGTGGTCCTGCTAATGGCTTGGGGCAGGCGAGCCAAAGGCACACTCGTAAATAAATGAGCGAATGTGTTTTTGAAGTGAAAACTTCTTTAGCGGCGTTGAGCACTTTTTCTGTAATGGGTATAAAATCTTAAACTCGCGTCAGGACACGTGACCTGGTCGAAAAAGCGTAGGACGGATGGATAGTAGACAGCTATAATCAAGTTTTCACTTCTGCCGGCACTCCCGGAGTGCAACCCGTCTTTTTTTTTTATTACATATGGGCTTGCTCTTGGTCCCAGACTAGTCCGAGGGCATAGACGGGGCCTACGATGGAGCGAGCTCACCCAAAAGATGCCTATGCACTCGTCTCTTGAATACATCCGGGTTATAATTATGCATTTGGGAACACAGACGCCCAGACGCAGGGAATTCCATTCTTTTGCGGTGCGCATAATAAAGCAATTCGAGAAACGCTGCGTGCGGATACGAGGAATATCGACCAAGAAAGGGTGGTATCCCGCCGTACGTTTAGACATAGTCATATATATAGTCATAGTCATTGACAGATAATATGTCAAAAATTCACCAATCATGCTGCAGTTGGACCTGACGCCTACGTGCTGCCAAAAAAACCCTCAATAATGCGCCCAACCGTCTTCGCGAAGCTTCTCATAGGTAATATTTCACAATAAAAAGTTAATTGAACTCACCTATTTAATCTAATCGGTCCACCAGTTTTTCTTACTTTTAAAGCTTGCTCCCAAAACTTCACAGCTTCAGGTAGTATTGTATTCTGAAAAAAAAATAGATTATGTTACTAATTTATTGTAACATACAAATCATCTTGTAATAATTTATCAGAAAAGTAGTTCATAGAAAAAAGAGTGTTAAAAATGTAGCCTAATCTTTATCTTTACTACTCAATACTGGTTTTTACAAATAACTGCTTAATAGGCGAGAAAACAAAAAAAACTTATTAGTCCGTCAGTTAGGTTATCAAAAATTTTTGGCTTTAAAAACTGTCTCTCTTTCGGTGGAATTTCCCCAGAATATTATACCGTAACGTAGGTAGGATTCTGCTATGCCATAATAAGCGGTAAGAAGTGCATCTATGTATATTATTGGCGATAGTGAATGTAGGGCGTATGCTTTGGACACTTTTTTTCTTTTTTCTCGTAAACGAAAAATGACGACGATACAGTGCGTTGAAGTTTCGCGTGATGTCACGATCTGATACAATTTTTGCTGAACAGTGACGTCACAAACCCGCACTCCGGAACTGTGACGCTCTTTATCTTTGTATTTTTATATTACTACCGAAAGGAGGATTATTTTTATTAATTTGATCAAGCAAAAAAAGTGTCTATAGTCTATTTTTTTTAACAAACGAGTACTGAGTATATTATTATCTCTTTCACAGAGATATATTGCCAGAGAGAGATGGTAAATTAGTCGAGGCGGAGCCAACGCTTTTAACACCAATAATAACACTTATGCTGATTATGTGGACCAATAGAAACGCAGACAAAATTTTAAGTAATCGTTTGTTAAAAAACACAGACTAGTATTTTTGGACGGACTAAACAGAATTTAAATAAAGATTATATTATCTATATTTAAATTCTCTTAAAATAATTAAATAAATTACAAATAACACGCAACTTTTATACTTACATTTATCATGTCAAACTTCTCTGGTTCTAACCTGAAAAACCAAAAGAAATCCAAATTTAAAAAAAGGGTATATCTATATTATGAATCCGGTATTTGACACCATCATCAATTGACGTACTTTTTATGAGCTGTCAAAACGCAATTCTCCAATAGACTTTGTATGCCAATACCAGCTTGTGACGTCACAAGCTAGCAACCCTATTGACTAACTATTTATTGATTTTAAAGCAATTAAAAATCCAATTTGACAGTAAATTAAAAACAAATCCGATGCTTAGGACTAATAAAAAGATAGTTTTTTTTTAAATATGTCTTAGATTTATCGGTTAATAGTGTCAAATACCGTATTGGACTTCCACAACTCAGTTAAAGGCAGACTAAGTTATATGTGAAATGGCTAAAATTGGAACTACGGCTGGCATGACATTTCAGTCATACATTTGACTTCATTTGAGTGTTTTATGTCTCTTTCTCTCCGCAACGCTGAATCGACGGAGTCACCCTTCAGTTCACAGATAACTTGGTCTGTCTGTACTGAGCTATCGCTTTACCCCTGGCTTATGAAAACCCGTAATGACATGATTGTTCGAAAGAGATAGCGCATCCCCGGATACAGAGCTAAGAAGGACCATGGATGGGATTGAGTCAGCAGAAGTCTGTCACTCCATTCCGCCCAGAGCGGCAGGAGAAATTTGATGATTTTCTTAATTGTACAAACTGCACACACATCTGACCAGCCCCTTTACCATGACGTTTACAGTAAGATTGTTTTATTCCTGTTCCAGAGTGTGCAAGTGACAGCGTTAGACACGTTGTCTAGCACCGTCTCTTTCCCACTGAAAGTAATATCGAAGTAATACTGCTGTAAGGGCTTGTGGTAGGGCCCGGTCTTTTAAAAGGTCGGGGATTAAAAAGGAAAAGTGCTTAAATAGGCTCCTTTTCAATTTGACCTAGATACTTCCAGGGGCAACCTAAGTAGACAATTTGACTCACAAAGTCCTTAATCCATCCAATATTTGATGTCTAGACAGAGCTTCTTAATATTCAACGAATAAGGGTTTATTTAATTTGTATTCTTTGTGATACTTGTTTCGCACATAAGCTCAAGGTTGTCATGCTTCTTTATTTATTTCGTACAATCCCGCCACACTATTCCCAACCACTGCAACTCCTGAAAGCCAGAATCAACAGTGGAGTCCGCCAGAAAAGCGCCGAGCAATGAAGCTCGAGGCCCGGAACAGGAATAAAACAATCTTACTTTAAACGTCATGGTAACCCACCTGTTATAAGTTTGATCGCTATGTGTGTCTGTTTGTGGCACCGTACCTTTCGACGGTCAACCGACAGCCGGCTGTCGCGCTGCTATTGTTTTTCTATTGTGTCTCATATCACGTGTGTTCGAAGGTTTACACGGGTTTACCGATTTAAATGCTCATCTTTTATTTAAAAGTAGGTTGTCTAGCGATGGTTCTGGGACATGCTTCATCAAAATCGGTTCAGCCGTTTTAGAGTTATCAACTCTTTTGTTGCCTGGAGACGCAATCTTAATAATTTCGGAGGCGGGACAGACATACATTCTATAAAGAGTATAAACTAAATATTTTTAGCTTTGGCATCGTTGGTACAGTAATCAAGTAATTCATACTATCATACTAATATTATAAATGGGAAAGTGTGTCTGTCTGACTGTATGTTTGTCTTTCTTTTTCGGCAAAACGGAGCGACGAATTGACGTGATTTTTTAAGGCGGTTCCCTGACCAAATGGCCTTGAGCGTTCGTTTCCTCTTTGCCGCACCGAACGGGGCGCAGGAATTACTAAAGAAAATACGCCCATATTTTAGAATAAAATCTGTATAAAATAAAACTTTGGTCTATTGAAAAAAAAAATTGTGTCAAAATGTTCACAATGAAATTGTCTATCCATTAGTGTCAGTAGCAAAATTAAATAATGTTTACTTTACCAGGAGATGCATGTTATTATTCACTATTTCTCATTTCTGGGGTTTCGTTGTAAGGAGATTTATTAAAGATAAACTCTATAAAAATAAAAAATAACTCTGCAATCGTGGAAACAAGATTATGTAGAAAATTACTGTATTTTTTATTTGTTGATATTTCTTTTAAATAACGAGTAGATAGCTCCAAAAATCACTCAAAAACTGCTTGCGCGTAGCGTTTTGGTCGGGGTACCGCCTTAAGTGGAGATAGTTGAAGGGATGGAGAGTAACATAGGCTACTTTTTGTCTCTTTCTAACGCGAGCGAAGCCGCGGGCAAAAGCTAGTATTTTATAAATATATTCAATGTACTTTCAACTTCGTTACGTCTTTATTATATGTGAAGATTCATGTAAATTAAATAACCTGATTTCGTACAACGTAAACCAGCTTATTCTAAAATGGGAGCGCTTTGTAAAATATGCCTGTATTTGAATTTCCATGAAAACCTAATTTATTAAATCCGTATTGAGTTACCAGTAATAAATTCTATCCGCCATGACACTTGAGCTAAATTAGCAAATTGTTTATGCTACAGATATGTCGCAGTCATCTGGTTAAATCAGCTATTTGATTGTATGACTAGCGCATTCATTGAATGACGACATTTAATCAAATGACTAAACGACAATTCGTCAAGTTGTTTAATGTAACGTTCAACGACTCGACTGAACGTCATTTAGCATTGTCGTTAAATGGGATACATATAGTCGACTTTGTAATGTTTCTTTAGGGTGACCATAAGTTCGCAACTAACTGCCTTTACAAAACAAAAATCAGGACATGACATGACACACTTTATTATGATTTTAATTAAAAAAAAAACTTTAAAAGTAGCCGGGGCGGCGGCGTATTAATAGGTAAATCCATGCCGTCGCACTATTGTATTACGAATAAATAAGTCACTTTAAAGTAAATTTAATCAAAAAAAATATCAAGACAGTGCTATCTGCGCGAGCTATTTTACGCCATCTTTGTTTTGGTGACGGAAAATAAATGAACTAAATTGCAATCATCTGACTGATTTTACGTCCGCTCTGTTCAAAGGGCTATGCTACAATCAGCTATCTAGTTGGACGTTGAGTGACGCTTGTTCAATCAGCTTTCGGCCTAGTCATTCAATTAAATGTCGCCATTCAATGAACGCGCTCTAGTCATACAATCAAATAGCTGATTCAACCAGATGACTGCGACAGATATAAGACGGTGAGCGTATATTTAAGCTTCGAACACACGTGATTTGAGACAATAGAAAGACAATAGCAGCGCGACAGCCGGCTGTCGGTTGGTCGTCGAAAGGTAAAACATGGTAAACTGAGTGATTGTTGATATATCAACGCACATCTCAAACCGCTGGTCCTAGAGACAAGAAACTTGCAGGGTGGTGTTCTTTGTGAAGTGTAAGGCTGAGGCTACAGTAGGCAGAGATTTGCGTTGCGACTGGAAGAGCGAAACGAGATAAACTGGAATGGCTACATTATAAGCGAAAATCTGGCGTATATTCGATTCAATTTCGCTGATACAGCGATGTAGCTGGTGCCGCGATTACAGTAATGTAGTTCCTGTCGCAGAAATAATCAAAGATCGCTAGTAATATTTGATAAACGGTGTAGCCATTTAGTGAGAATCCATGTATTTGTTTTTTGCTAAAAAAAGTTCGCGTCGCAGCCTAGTGTAGCCTCAGCCTTAGTATCCACAAAGAAAGGATTTTTTAGAAATTCCAACGCTAAATGGGTCGGCGGCGGCGCGTGAGTCATCGTCAAGCCTCACGCCTCGGACAGGGACCCAGGCGTAGACGTCGAGAGTCGCAAGACGACTACCGGCCACCGTAGCCGCGGGACTGCGGACGGCAAGCGATGGGTAACTCGCCGCCCGGCTAGGACCAGCCCCATGTCGACGGCGCGTTAGTGTTCCACGCGCGCCTCAAAGAGCAGTCAGCACGTGAAGGGGCCTTCTAGGGCCAATGTCTGCTAGGGTTGCGGAATAGTTATAATATGTCCGTGGCCCGAACATAAAGGGCAACCGAAGGAACATGAGTGGGTTTTAGTCGCAAAAGTCTGGCTCGCCCTCCCGCCGCACCCAGGACGGGAGAAGTCATTTGATGATTTCCCACTCACCAAAAAAAAAAACAAAATGGGTCAAATAGGCGATGAAAGTTTCGATGTCCACGCGGGCGAAGCCGCGGGCGAAAACTAGAATAAACGTAAGATTGTTTAAGTAATGCCGTTGGTAAGGTTTATGGATCCCCGCTGCGGGGCTCCTATTTATATGGTATTAAACTCGTTTTTTTTTATAATCGGTCGAGTGTAGAATTTTTGTTCCTTGGCAAGTAAATAAGGGCCATTTAACAAGCTTATATCTTGAATAACAATTTTTTATAAACTTTTTCTTACCTATAGACGGAATGGTCATAAAAAATACTAATTCTTAATGGCTGGTCGATACTCCGTTTTTTGACTATGTGAGCTGGCTCTATGTGAACCCCCCGAACTACCTGGAAACAAGAAAAATGATCATTGTAGTACATATACGTAATTATATATCAAACATCAAACACATTTATTGCGAAAATGTGTATAATGAAAACATCATCATCTCCCTAGCCTTTTCCCAACCGTGTTGGGGTCGGCTGCCAGCCTAACCGGATTCAGCTCGATACCGGTGTTTTTCGTGGAGCGACTACCTATCTGACCTCCACAACCCAGTAACTGGGCGACACGATACCCCGTGGTTAGACTGGTCTGAGTTTCTGACTAACCAGTAACGACTGTCAAAGTTCTACGAATGATAACCGCGACCAACGGCTTTACGTGCTTTCCATGTTTTTATAATGAAAACATGGATACGTTATAGGCAATGTGTATAATCCGGCATTGTATAGAATGCCTAGGCTTTGTATATATTGCCTAAAACGTTCAGGCAATGTATATAATACGATTCATTTCATACATTGCCTAGGTATTGTATAAAATGCCCAAAGCGCATCAGGCAATGTGTATAATGAACGACCACGAGAAGGAGACACGTGTTTCTATTATTTAATTAGGTATGTCATTTCTATTATTACTTTTAATAATTAAATGGTAAATAATATTTCTCACACTTGACTACACATTTTGAATACCTACATATGAAACCTTTTTAGAAGATTTTTAATTTATATTATTTAGAGTAATGTTTGTGTTAAATTAAAGTTTAATAATGTTGATTTTAAATGGTATAAATCAAACTTTACCTAAGTATTTTTTAATAATATGTTATTACTTTGATAACGTAGCGCATAGAATGATTTTGTGTCGATTACTGAACATGTGAAGATATTTAAGAAAATAATTGTTTTTGTTATTAAGTACCTACAAGTAACTAGATTGCAATTTTCATATTACTCTATTTTAGTTTGTTCAAAGATGTTACCTAATATTTTATACTCTGAAATTATAATTATGTTACCTACAGTTTATTGATTTCTGAAGCTTATTTTAAATGCAAGCTGTTGGTTTTTTTTCGTATCATGAACAAATTTCCATAATCAAGTGGTAAGAAATGAACAGGGCGACTTTCTGCAGCAATTTTTTGATACGTTGTAAATGTTTATCCGAAGGCAACTGCTATGTGAGAAACGCAAAAACTCGTATGTACTTAGGCATACAAACCAATAGAACACATGTCTCATCGCTGTCTGCTAATGGAAGTTGAAATTAGGATTAGCTCTCAAAAGATCAGTACCTATCTAACTAAATCATAGAGAAGAAAAATCGATTACATACATTGCCTGTGCTTCAACTGGCATTCTATACAATGCCTAGGTATTTTATACATTTCCTAGGTAAAGTGTAAAATAGTTTAAACATTGAACATCATTTCATACATTGCCTGAACGACCCCGGCATTCTATACATTTCCTAGGTATTGTATAGAATGCCTGCATTGTACACATTGCCTATAACAGATACATTAAATAGGTTTGGTATCTCCATAACCAGCCTGAAGGCATGCAATTTTATTGATATTTATTTTAGTGCTAGTGCAAATTCATTGAGAATTTCGGTCCTATCAAATTAACCCCTGAATATTCAAACGTCACTTTATTTTGAGTTTTTTTTTTTTGGTGAGTGGGAAATCATCAAATGACTGCTCCCGTCCTGGGTGCGGCGGGAGGGCGTGTCAGACTTTTACTAACTAAAACCCACTCATGTTCCTTCGATTGCCCTTTATGTTCCGGGGTCACGGTAACTATTATAAACATTCCTAAAATCTGTTGCTCTTGCTGACTTGGTCACTTTAAAGACCGCCCGGGGTTGCGGAAAGTTTATAATAGTTACCGTGACCCAGGAACATAAAGGGCAACCGAAGGAACATGAGTGGGTTTTAGTCAGTAAAAATCTGACACGCCCTCCCGCCCCGGCAAGGACGGGAGAAGTTATGTGATGATTTCCCACTCCCCAAAAAAAACAGTACAGCAACAGATTTGACTGCGTCTTAAATTTAAATGACGTCTGAGTATTTTTCTAATTGTAATTCACTTGTTGCCGCTATCTGTCGCAAGATTCGGGACAAATAAACAAATATATGAGGTCAAACTAAATGTACCAGTTTAATTAAACCACGACTACAAATAGTGTGGGAGACCTTAAGACGAATGACGCACTTGAAATGGTCTCTTGAGGAAACTGGGGCTTGATGGTGTCCGTAATGACTGTATTAAGACCCTACTGTGACACATTGTTCTTTCTTAAGTCTCTAATTAATCCAAATTAATTGTGTATATATGTGTTAATGATTTTTTTTTTTAGGATGGGCTATCGTCAAGTGACTTCTCCCGCCCTGGGCGGACGGGGAGGGAATGGCGTTGATTCTCTTGTTCACAAACTTAACTAAATTTAAGTTAAACGCATCTTTCTCTTTCCATTTCTTAAAGAAAAGAACAGAAAATACATTATAGTTTAATTAATCCTGTCAAATTTGACAGCACCTGAAGAAAATTGACGTATATTTAGACGCCATGTTTTTAAATCGCGTCTAAATTATCTAGGGAGTGTCTAAATTTGACTTTTTATCTTCTGTCCTTTTTTTAATTAAATGGAAAGAGAAAAAGGGCACTTAACCGAAATTTACGTTAGTTTACGAATAAGAGAATCGGCATCCGATTTTTACTGACTAAAACCCACCCTTGTTCTTTCGGTTGCCCTTTATGTTCTGGGGCCACGGTAACTGTTAGAACTATTCCGCAACCCCGGCAGACTTAATTTCTGTGTGGGTTTTTATTTATTTTACACTTAAAATACGTAGATAAATGTATAGACTACAGACTTGTCCCAATGATGATCAATAAAACTAAACGTCAAGCTAACCAATAAGTGAAGTTTAAAAGTAAAACTAAGATGGCCGATAGTTGAAGCGCGGGAAATCATTGATAGTGAACTTATGCGAGGCAATACGGAAGGAAGGTTTGCATATCTCGGTCAAGGAACCAACCTCACTTACTATTTCATTCTTGTCAAGGTGAAAGCAACCTTATAAACGTTATTTTTAAGTGCCTTAATATAAGGAAATAGTTTAACCTTTCTACGATCAAGGGCTCGCGCTGCTGTTGTATCTCGAATCGCGTGTGTTCGAAAGTTAAATGCAAAATAGAAAATTGTATTTTGAAAAAAAATAATGAGAATTAAAATCATTTTTGGCGAAAATGCCATATTTATATCAGAAGAAAATACTTTTTTCTTTTTTTTACGAGAATGCCGAAAGGAGGTTATGTTTTTCGAGCGTATGTAAGTGTGTGTGTGTGTGTGTGTGTGTGTGTATGCTTGTATGTTTCATTTTCCAAATTCAAATTACATCTAACAAAATAGATTTTTACTTTGAAATGGCTGAAATGAAACATGTATAAAAACCATTGCTGGATAAGCAAATGCGCAAGGCATTAATTCATATTCATATTCTTTATTGCACACAAAAAAACATAACATAATAAACTTATAGCAAACAAAAGACTTATGTACAATGGCGAGCTTAACCTGTTAGGTTTTGTTCTTGGTAATAAATAGTTATACCATATAATGTAAAGATAATTGTTAAAATAATGTACGTTTTTATTAGATTCGTTATCATTAGATTCTTGTTTTTTATAAACATCTATGTTTTAAGTAATATTTAAGGTACATTGTATAAGCGATTCATTTCTATTGTTTGGGAATGTTAACCCTTGATCTAATATCGATCGGTGGAATGAGTGGCGGGATAATAAGTGACTCAACGATTGGACCACGACCCTGGCATCACCTGATATCGTGGGCCAATCGGAGAGTCGAATGCACCGCAGGGACGTCAAGGGTTTTTAAGCGATGAGCGGGTGCGCAGAGGGACACTCGCCCCCAGATCGTCGATTGAGACATTGATTTGAAATATTGGCCCTGAGCAGTATAATAATTATTTTAATGTAGTTGTTTGATCTTAAAGTAATTAATAAATGTAAGTGAACAGTTTGAGTTTTATCTTTATTCAGTCCTCCCAGTTTAAATAGTTTTCCCCTAAGAATTGTGACCGCCAAGGCAACGAGTCCTTATACTTCAGAAGTGACAAGTGCACCCAAAACGTAAGTATGCGCCCAAATTGTATCTCTACTTTGTTTGAAGTGATTGTTATTACGGATTTTGCCTTTGAATTAACCTGAGACCTACCAGGTTTAAGATGTACATTGGAGAAGCACAGAGGTTGTACGTGGTGTTAATTAGGCACCGACACGATACTGTTTTTTTTTTAATTTTGTCATTATTAGTACCTACCATTGTTGAAAATTTTCTTACTAAAATCTGTAATCACATTTTGTTTACTGTTTTTAGTAGGTACTACTGTTTTGTTGATTAATCGTAGTTTTGAGAATAAATACCCGTTACACTATACAGTGTTCTTACTATGGAAAATGTAATAGCTTACAAACAATTGAATTGGCTTGTGATCCAAGTTCGATTGACGTAGTTTAGTAGCCAAATCGTAGGCTTAAAATCGAATGATTGAGGTGGGTGTCAAGAAACTGTTCAAAACGAAGTTAAAAATATTCAACGCTAGAACGGTGTTGCATTTTTTCGTTATAGAACTTTTTAAGTTTTACAATAAGGGTTGTGACTGCGCTTACCTAACAAGAGCGTCACCCGATGACCCGACCCTTCCCACGATAAGCTCGACCGAGGCGAGCGAACCACTTGACGCCGCATGCCACACCTATCGTTATTAAACTTAAGTGTTTACACTTGGAACAAAGGTGCCTATGTTTTATTTTTAGAATAGGATGAATTAGACTTCACTCTTGATTTAAGAAAAACAGGTTTTAATTAAAAATTAAATAAAAGCTACTTGCTCAACACACATGCTCAACTAAAGGGACATATCTGTACCTTATTTCATTTTCCAATGATATTCAAAGAAAGAATAAACAAAGACTTAGAGTTTTAGTACGTCTGCAATCACTAACTTCTCAGTTACAACTTCAAAGTACGGCTCTAAAGTTTCTTTACCGTGAGATTTCAGATAATGTCGTCAACGGGTCAGCGAAGGCTCGTGACTCCGGGTCGCGGAGAGTACAACTCTGCGACGAGGAGCCGAAGTCGGCTGCGCAGTCGAAGCCCCGAGCGAGACATCGAGCTGGGCCGTGAGCGGCTTCGGATGCTGGAGAATGAAGTACGGAGGGAGCGTGACCGTGTTCGCGCCGCCAAAGACCAGCATCGCGCATCGCGTCGCAGCGACGAGCCGCGGGTGATCGACCGTCTCCGTAACACCTCCACGGCGTCGACCCGGCGCCGGGATGCTGAGCCACGCGCCGAGCAACGTGCGGAGCACGGGCTGCAGGATGTAATACAGGAGCGCGACCGTGTACGCGCCGTCGAAGTACTGCGCCACGCATCGCGTCACAGCAACGAGCCACGAACGAGCAACCGTCTGCGCAGCACTTCCATGGAACCGACGCGACATCGGGACGCCGAGCTACGTGCCGAGCTACGTGCCGAGCAACGTGCGGAGCGCGGACCACGGCAGCACAATCGCTCAAAACGGATTGAAAGGTCACGTAGTCACTCTTTTTCAAAAAGAGACTTATTTAATATTGTTAAGGACTTGAGGGATGGTCTCGCATCCCCACCTGTAAACCCATGCGCACCCCAACCACTACAAAAAATTCACTATGAAAATATAATACCAAACTTTGATCCCTCTTATAAAAATCAGCGAATGGACGTGTGGTTAAGAAAGGTGAATGAGTGCGCTTCAGTGTACGGATGGGATGAAAGAACCACCACTCACTTTGCTATGCAAAAGTTGCAAGGTCTGGCCAAGACGTGGTACGAAAGTCTGCATACCATTCTATTTACTTGGCAAGAGTGGCAAGAGAAATTACTAAGTGCTTTTCCATGCGAAAGAAATTACGGTCAGACCTTGGAAAATATGATAAAGAGAAAGAGTAGGTTTAACGAATCTATCGAGGTTTACTATTATGAAAAACTAAGTTTAGTAAACCAATGTGATATAGTAGGTACCCGTGCTGCAGAATGCATAATACATGGCATAACGGATAGGACACTCAAATCAGGAGCTTTAGCACTGCGTTGTACCCAGGGCCGGACTAAGGGTCCCGAGGGCCCCTAGGCACTTCGACATTGGGGCCCCCTATTCTGAAGCCACTTTGGATTTTTTGCTAATAAAATGCCCCCCCCCCCCCCCCGCGTCTCATAAGCGCATGATAAAGATTTTTTTGTTATATTTGATCTATGACAAGTGACTATAAATTATAAACGCTCGAGATATTGAAATTTAGGGATTATAAGAATAGGGATAGTATTAAAAGTATAAAATGGCAAACATTTTGTGATGAGTTAGTGTTCATATACTAAGAAAAGATTTTTTAAAATTCGATCCTGGATCGGAATGGAAATAATCAATCACATGTTTTCTGTGGCTATTGAGGGGCTTTTACAAATAGAAATTCTTGGTAGATCACCACAGTTTTTTTTATACCGCTCAGTCAGACATGCTTGCTGGAGTTGACAGTCAACATACATCATTACAATAGCCACTGCATTATAACTAGGACTAGGTAGTCTGTAACTAGTCGATATAAGTGTCTAACTAGTTAAAAATCCGGTTGAACCAGCCAGAACAAAGTGTCAGCCAAAAAAATAATATTTTTTTCCCGACTCCGGTTGAGATTTAAACAACTCTTAATTTCGACCATGAAGATCTCTTCTTATGTAATTAAAAAAAAAACTGGTCTAAGTAGCCATAAAAAAATTTTGACCTATTTTTTTCCTGACCGATTTATTGATCCGAGAACGAGTATAGATCACAACGTATTTAAATTATCTACGAACAACGCAATTGTGTAAAACGAACCAATCTTTTATTTTTTTCGGGGTGCAAATCCTCATAGATGTCCTTCACCCTGTGGGGACCGGAGCGGTCTGTCAGACTCTTGATAACTCAAAACTAGTGTTCCTCCCGCCGTAAGTGGGACCTACGCCGAGCATCGCAGGAACTGATGCGACTTCCTCAATCCCCAGTCGGTGCCAGCCCGGCTCTGCGGGTTTCCTCAGGTCTGGGAGGGACTGACGTGTTTAACTCCCCCCGCGACACCAAAAAGGGATGCTCGGTACTACTACGCTCCACCAGCTTGGGTCCAGTTGAATGAGTGCGTCGGACTTCCCCAAGTCCGTTGCCCCTGGTCCCATTTAGGGGGGCCGAGAGCAAGTAGAGATCCCTCTCTCCCTTTCCGCTGCTTCCTTTTGCACGATCGTCCCAGGACTGTGCACTGCCAGCTATTGAACTGACTAGGGCCGGCATCGACCGGACGCTACCTACTATAGATACGGCCATCGGCACACTCTGCCAGCGTTTGCCGCGCCGTGTCTTCCCGTCAGTTAACGCAGCGGTGACACCGAGCGTCCGGCTCACTGTTAATTCGGCACAGGTACCTGCCAAAGTAGCCATGCGCCGAGAGCATCTGCGTCGACTAAAACGTCAAGGGGTCGTGCCTTCTTCTGAGTGAAATGTACCTACCTATGAATCCGTTGTATGGATGAGATCACTATCCTGAAGAAAATCTTAACACCGCGATTCAGAAACTGGGTGGACTCTTCGTTATACGCCTTAAATATGTTTATGCCTTAAATAAAAGCCCAAGTACTTATAACTTTTATCAGAGTGAACCGATTTGAATGAAATAGAGACTGAAATAAAGAATGCCCCTTTTTTCGCTAAGTATTAATTAGTAAAATTATTTTCTTTCCTGTCAATGGGCAGGGAATCTAATTGGTCGGGGTGGCTGGGTGGGTGGCCCCTGTACTAGCTGGGCCCCTAGGCTAGTGCCTTGTTTGCCTAGGGGCTAATACGGGCCTGGTTGTACCCAACCCGATCAACTGTTACAGTACTTACTTAGTAATAGGGATTACAATCAATCTGGTCCGGACAGTCTTAACTTTAAAAATAGAAATGTTGACAATCTCCAAGTGCCCAACACAGCGAGCAATATTTCTGGTTCCAGACCAGGCTACCCTAGCGGCTGCTATAATTGCGGGGAAAAGGGACATAGTTTCCTGCATTGTACTAAGCCGTTGACGAGATGCACGCGTTGCAATAAGATTGGTCACGTCGCAGAAAAGTGTCATAGCAAATTAGATAATAAATTGACAAACGCAACTAGTGGTACAGCGCAGGATTGATTTTGTAAACAACAAAGACGTACATACAAACAATTGTCCTGGCTCTAAGTTTATAAAAGAGGTAAAAGTCAATAACTGTATCCTTAGAGCTTTTATAGATTTCGGAAGCGACGTTACTCTGATTAGGGGAACTATTGCCAGCCAACTAGGAGTACTTCACGATAGCGTTCCTACACTATTAAAAGGATTTGGCAATAGCATAGTCCAGTCGTTAGGAAATTTGACACTTGATATATTGTCGATTAGGTGGAGGCTAGAGTTGCTCGCAAAGTAGTGCCCGATAATTTGTTAGAGTTCCCTGCGCTTATAAGACAAACATTCACAGAGCAATCTCACATAGCAGTCTATAAGGATAGAAGCAAATTGCAATTCTACAATATTGGGAACGAATTGCCTTTCGCTGAACTTACTGTTGACAATGATAACTTTTTAAGGTTTACTACCGTTAATGGAATTGATATTTATGTTCCGACGACAATTAGAGTAGAAACCCAACTCGAGTTCGATGGATATGTTCTTTTGAAAAATAGTAATCTAGGTGAAAAAGGTCTACAGTATATTAAACAGAATTATGTCATTGGGGACAATAGGTTATTTCGCTATTTAAATGGTGATGAAGAAATTTACGAAAATGATGTAGATGATAGTTGTAGCAGTGACGACTATAACAATGGGAATAATTCGAATTAGAATACAAGTGTCTTACTTGTTACATTGTGTTGAATTAAAAGACCACTTATTATTTACAGAATTTTATTCTCTGTTACAGATCAAGTACGCGAGAATCGATCGGTTCGTGACTTGATGTAAAAACTTGATGTGAAAACAAGACCTTCCGGCTGCCATCACGAGCATAAATCGATCGGCTCGTGCGGGCGTCGCAAGGCATCCTGATTAATCGATCGTTCAGGATATTAGGGCACCCTGATTAATCGATCGTCAGGGATCTAGTTTGTTCACGACATAAATCGATCGGTCGTGAACTTACTCTTTGATATTTTGTGACCCAATTAATCGATCGTTTGGGATCACTTCGTGTTGGGGTTGTAATGCCCAACGGTGAGTGTTGGCCAACTGCTACACTTTGTATCGATCCAGCAAATCGATTGCTGGTGATTCTCCTAAGTTAAGTGTTATGTAATATCTAGTACTTATAAAATTTGTGTAGTATCACCAAAACATACTTATAAAAAAAATGTGTTTGAAGTTCACTGTGAAATAATATTTTGTCTTCACTATTTTGTTTGATTGTTGTTAGTTCATCAAAACTAGTTAATTTGTATCAATAGTAGTAGTTATTAATTATTATTGTAATAAGTTCAAACAACTAGTAATTATCATTGTAATATATTCAGATAACCGATTAAAAGTCCGATTGTTAGGTTTCCACCTGGAACCGTGTGCAGGGCCGCACACGATGTCAGGACGGACGATTGTTAGGTTTTGTTCTTGGTAATAAATAGTTATACCATATAATGTAAAGATAATTGTTAAAATAATGTACGTTTTTATTAGATTCGTTATCATTAGATTCTTGTTTTTTATAAACATCTATGTTTTAAGTAATATTTAAGGTACATTGTATAAGCGATTCATTTCTATTGTTTGGGAATGTTAACCCTTGATCTAATATCGATCGGTGGAATGAGTGGCGGGATAATAAGTGACTCAACGATTGGACCACGACCCTGGCATCACCTGATATCGTGGGCCAATCGGAGAGTCGAATGCACCGCAGGGACGTCAAGGGTTTTTAAGCGATGAGCGGGTGCGCAGAGGGACACTCGCCCCCAGATCGTCGATTGAGACATTGATTTGAAATATTGGCCCTGAGCAGTATAATAATTATTTTAATGTAGTTGTTTGATCTTAAAGTAATTAATAAATGTAAGTGAACAGTTTGAGTTTTATCTTTATTCAGTCCTCCCAGTTTAAATAGTTTTCCCCTAAGAATTGTGACCGCCAAGGCAACGAGTCCTTATAAACCCAAAATTGAGTTTTCTACCAGCAAACCAAAAATTTTGTAGTGAGATTTGCAACGGAGGATATGCTTATGTGCAAAAAAAATACCTATTACTCTTATTAAATAAATAATTCGTTAAGTCCGCTGTTATACATTGTTTTTTACATGTGCATAGTTTTAATTTAAAAAAAAACTTTTAATTCACAAAAACCGCATCCATATTGGTTCATCCATACTAATATTATAAATGGGAAAGTGTGTCTGTCTGTCTGTCTGTCTGTATGTTTGTCTTTCTTTTACGGCAAAACGGAGCGACGAATTAACGTAATTTTTTAAGTGGAGATAGTTGAAGGGATGGAGAGTAACATAGGCTACTTTTTGTCTCTTTCTAACGCGAGCGAAGCCGCAGGCAAAAGCTAGTCCGTTTATAAGCTACGGTGCCACAGAAAGACACTCATAGCAATCAAGCATATAGGGTGACAGGTAATTAGTGTTTATACTTAACAAACCCGAATTCGCGAAAAAAAATTGACACAGGTGAAATTTTTTTCGCGATTCCGGCTTTGCTCCCATAATAATAATTGTTTGTTATCATGAGCACAATCACGTGTTAAAGTATCGTACACCAATTACCAGTATTATAATAATATATGACTCCCTCTTTTTGCGTTAGGGGCCACCCCTAACCAATGATATTATAAGTAAAAACGTGTAGATAGGTTACCTAAACGAAATTCTAACTTCAAAAACCGCACACTAACGCACACATACATTACACGTCAAAGTAGGATGGCATGATTGAAGTAGTGCGAGTGAAAAAGAGATAAACGTCAAATGTCAACGCGATATTGAGTATAATGTTGGTCAATTAGCAAACTTTTAAAGTGCTACTTTTTGGCTGCATATAACCTATCTACACTTTTTTACTTATTATCATTGCCCCTCACGCAAAAAGAGGGAGTCATAATAGGGATGACGACAACATTAAAAAAATGGCATTCTGCTTAGTCCGGTCTGATAGATCGGCCAAAAATACGGGACACGTATTTTTTGGTTGATCAAATTAATAAAAAAATACAAAGATAAAGAGCAACAAAGTTCCGGAGTGGGGGCTTTTGACGTCACCGTCCTGCAAAATATGTATCTGATCGTGACGTCATGCGCAACTTTAATGCACTGTATATTCGTCATTCTTCGTTTACGAGGAAAAAGAAAAAGTACGTGTCCAAAATTTTTTGATAATCTATCTGACGGACTAATTACTTTTTTTTGTCGTCTCGCCTATTAGCAAACTTTTAAGGTGCTACTTTTTGGCTGCATATAACTTATCTACACTTTTTTACTTATTATCATTGCCCCTAACGCAAAAAGAGGGAGTCACAATTATATAAGGTGGTCAGGAGTTAAAAATACAACAAACGTTACATTACTTTAATCCTTCCTTCATCTGTAACAGCTGAAAGGTCCCAAACAACCTTTACAAATGTTATTTTCCAACAAACACTACACAAATGTATTAAAACCCCTTTTAGCTATTTTAAGCCCGATTTCCATTAGAGCTTTACTCTGTGAAATGTGTTTATACTCGTTATTCAATTTCTATAAAGAGGGTACAGGGCCGGACTTACTGCTGTAACATACGGGCCCTACAGGGACAGGGGTCCGAAGTAATATAAATTGTGTAGGTGAGTGTATTTGTTAATTGTATTATTTTAGCACTCTAATCAGGTGTCATCTATACTAATATTTTAAAGAGAAAAGATTTGTATTTTTGTCTGTAACAAATAAACACAATAAATACTGGACCGATTTCGAAAATTCTTTTTTGATTAGAAAGCTACATTATCCCTGAGTAACATAGGCTATATAATATCACGCTATGTCCAACGGGAGCGAAGCAGAAACCAAAAACCTAACGTAGCGCGGGTGAAACTGCGAGGAACACTAGTATTTAATATGCTACTGTTTTTTGTCCTTAATAAAATAAAATAAAATAGGTAGGGGCTTGTACAACAGGGCCCCAAGGGACTTTGTTCGATCGCTTTTAAGTGTTACAAGTGACGTGCCTTTCATGAAACTTAAAAAGCCGCATTTGCAATATTCGTAACATAAGTCTGTCATCAAACAAACACTGAAGAAATGAGTGGCATTCTAGAATAGATAGCGAAAACCAATAGATTGTCAAATGTATGGAATTGACATAAGCTTTCGCTAAACAATTTGACATCTCCATACATTTGACAATCTATTCGTTTTCGCTAGCTATTCTAAATGCCATTTGTCTAGGGGGGAAGGTCCATCTTGCGGAAGGCTGCCCACACTGCGTTTTCCGGTAAGCAGTCGCCACTCGAGAACCATTTCCATATGCTTATAGCCACTTATGTTCCATAGCCACTTATGTTTGGTAATTCGAGGAAATAGGCCGGTCGCTTTGCTTTGGTTTATGTGGTTTTACTTTTAGTTATAAAATAACTTGTGGGCCCATTCTAAAATTTTCACCGGGGACGGGCCCCTTCCCTAGCTACGTCCCTGTTAGCTTTATATAAATAGAAAACCTTATCAAACCTAAGAAGTTTACAATATCATTATTTACCTAAAAGATTACATATTTATATATAATGGAAAGAGATTATATAAAGGCTTTTGGGAAAGATTTCATCCAGAAATTTCTTAACACAATACGTGTTTTTGAACTGGTTTTAACAAAGGAGATTGGTTCTAAATTTGTCTACAGGGGCGGTTTCAGAGAGGGATTATGAGGGCATGATTCGCTGTTGGCCAGAGAGTAAGTCGATTACTGATAATTTTATACCTAGAACTAGCGGCCCGTCCCAGCTTCGCACGGGTAGATATAAGATTACAATAAATATAGTAATTATTAGTAATTGCGAAAGAGAAAACTCGAAAACATGCGCTTCCCCAAACATAAGACTGAGCTAGATCGATTTCTCGTCCCCGAAAACCCCCACATATCAAATTTCAGCGAAATCGTTAGGGCCGTTTCCGAGATCACATGCTTTTTCAAGCAATCAGCGCCATCTGCCGGGCTGATTTGTGAATCTAAACCATTCCCAGATCCCCTTGAACACACACAAAAAATTTCATCAAAATCGGTCCAGTCGTTTGAGAGAAGTTCAGTGACATACACACTCACAGAAGAATTATATATATAAAGACTAGCATTGAACCGTGTTGAATTTGTAGGTGTTTTTTTGTAATTACTTATGGGCTTGCTCTTGGTCCCAGGCTAGCCCGAGGGCATAGACGGGGCCTACGATGGAGCGAGCTTGAGTTTACCCAAAAGATGTATGCACTCGTCTCTTAAATACATCCGGGTTATATGCATTTGAAAACAGACGCCGGCAGGGCATTCCATTTTTTTGCGGTGCGCATAATAAACGATTTTGAGAAACGCAGCGTGCGGATATGAGGAATATCGACCAAGAAAGGGTGGTATCCCGCCGTACGTCTGGATGTCCGGTGGCTCGGGGGGGGGGGGGGTTGAATTTCCATTCACTATTTTACCACTTTCGGAGTCGAATAAAAAAAATCCTTTCTTTCTTTCGTGCTGTGTTTATAAATCAAAAGCTGTGTGTTGATATATCCACAATACGGCAGTCAATCAGTCAGTTTACCATTTTTTAAACTGACTGCTCTTTGAGGCAAGCTAGTCTATGCTAGGACTAGCTTGACTCAAAGAGCAGTCAGCTTTCGCAGCAGTTGTTTCGAATTCATATCCTATTTATCACCCTTAGGGCCAAAATTTTCAAGAATCCTTCTTAGTGGTCCCCTACATTAGGAATCCCTGTGCTAAATTTCAAATTCCTAACCCTTTATAGTTTACTAGCTTTTGCCCGCGGCTTCGCTCGCGTTAAAAAGAGACAAAAAGTAGCCTATGTTACTCTCCATTCCTTCAACTATCTCCACTTACCACCACAAAAAATCACGTCAATTCGTCGCTCCGTTAGGCGTGAAAGAAAGACAAACATACAGACAGACACACTTTCCCATCTGTGTTGATATGTCAGTCAGTCAGATTTCAAGGCTTCGACTTTAAGGCCCGTATTAATAGACGTCACTCAATCCTGAGACGCTCTCAAGTCTATTGCAGTCATTATTTTTCCCCTATAGAATGACAAGGACAGCAAGAGACTTGAAAGCGTCTCGGAGTTGAGTAACGTCTATTAATTAATACGGGCCTAAATAACTTGAGTGAGCATACCAAGAAATACGACTTATTTTAAAAGCGATTCCTAAGCATGAAGTTCTCGTCCATGTACTCGTAAGTAATAAAGACCAATTTACTCGCACCATATCATGACTGTATTCATTTGTTTTGTAATGAAATAGGTCAAGACATCAATTGTTTCTTATAGCCCTATCATATCATATTGCCATGCATACGGAAGAAACGGAGTATCACATTCAGAGCTAATTAAAGAAATTGTTATAATAGATATAAAATAATAAGTATAATAACAATACCAGCCTATTACTGACCCACTGCAGGGCAAAGGCCTCTCATACACAGAAGGCACGAGCATTGATCACCACGAGCGCTCAAGGCGGATTGACGATTTCGGACTTATATTTACTACAAGTCCAGGTTTCCTCACGATGTTTTCCTTCACAAATGTCTGTGGTGTCTAAGAAAAACTTCAGATAGTACGTACTTATGAATGAGGGTTTTTTGGCAGCACGTAGGCGTCAGGTCCAACTGCAGCATGATTGGTGAATTTTGACATATATGTCGATAAAACGGCATGACATTAACAAATATGGCAAAAATTTTTCAATCATGCTGCTGTTGGACCTGACGCCTTCGTATTGCCATCTAGCGGATTTCTCATACGCAAAAACCCTCATTGAAAAAGCCACATTGGTACTTCCAGAATTTTAAACTACAACCTCTTGCTTGAGAGGCGGGTGCTCTACTAGGCCATCACATTGATGTAATGAACAACATCGTCATCTCCCTAGCCAAACCCAATCGTTGGGGTCGGCTTCCAGCCTATCCGGATTCAGCTGGATACCAGTGTTTTACGTTAAGCGACTGCCTGTCAGACCTCCACAACTCCGTCACTGGGTAACACGATGACCCATGGTTAGACTGGTCAGACTTCCCGCTTTTTTTTTGTAGAGTGGGAAATCATCTAATGACTATTCCCGTCCTGGGTGCGGCGGGAGGACGTTTCAGACTTTTACTGACTAAAACCCACTCATGTTCCTTCGGTTGCCCTTTATGTTCCGGGGACACGGTAACTATTATAAACTTTCCGCAACCCCAGACTTTCCGCTTTCTGACTAAGTGACTACCCGTAACGACTGTCAAAGTTCTGCGAATGACAATTGGATCAAGGGTTTAACAAGCTTTCTGGGGCACGGGATGTCAGTGATGTCGAAGATAAACTTTAAAAGTACATAATATATAAGTATCACTAGCTTTCGACCGCGACTTCGCCCGCGTGGATGTCAAAACCTCCAAACCCTACATGACCTCTTTAGTTTTCAAATTTCCAAAAATCCTTTTTTGGTGACATACTCTTTACAAAGAACACACCCTGCAAGTTTCATGTCTCTAGGACTAACGGTTTGGGCTGTGCGTTGTTATATCAACATTTAGTCAGTCAATTAACCGTTTTCTATATTTTTTAACCGACTTCTAAAAAAAGGAGGAGTTTCTCAATTCGGATGTATACTTATATATTTTTTTTAAGTTTGTTCGCTCGTATCTCCGTCGTTCACCGCCGATTTGAACAATTCTTTTTTTTGTTTTAAAAGACTTCCCAAATGGTCCCTTTGCCATCAGGTCCAGGATCTGATGATGGTATCATGCTGAAATCGAGGGAACTCCTTAATTTTTATAGAAAAACGTAAATTTTTATTTTGAAAGTTACTCTAAAACGTAGTCAGACAATGGTGCCGATTCTGTTGTACACCAAACTAAACTTAACTATCTCTAAAATTTTCTAATTTTAGTTTAGAGAACGTTTAAAGTTATTCTGTAAACCAGACTCTTTAAACTTAGAAACAGTTTTGACGTAACTAAAAATCGACTTTGACATCACTTAATTGAGTAAACCATAGATTACGATTTGTAGGAAATGAAAGTAAAGAGTGAATGAAAGTGAGCAATATGATCTGTAATGCAAAAATCCTGAGTACAATTACATACCGATCTTTGATTGTTTATCAATAATAAAATACAGGGAGCATAATGATGGCATAATACTAAATTGTTGTTAACATTTTACTAATCTAAGATATAACAAAAATTATTTCAATAATCTGTGAGCTGTGAGTGCAATATTACTTTCAGGCTTGCTAGATTAAATATTTTCTCGCAATGCCGGGTAAAGGTATAGCTCTTGGACAATTAAAAACAAAAATACCGTAGATAAGATGTTCAAGAAATGTGATGAATTAAAGCCAGTACAATGCACACTATGTAATTTTCTATAACTGTTCTCCGTTTTTTTCAAACATTAAAATTAACTCGGTAAAGGATAGCAACAAACATTAAATATGGGGAGTAGCGGAATGTCACTATTTCACAGATGTCAGTATAATGACATTTGATTGATGTTTATGACATGTTAATAGGTATATATATATATTTATGTATCTACAAAATAAACAAAGACGATTTTTTAAAATATTGGGCCTTTGCTAGTTTTATAAATAAAATAGGACTACAAGTAGGTACTCTCTTCGATTAGGTACGGCCGTACCTAGATCATATCCTATTAAAACAACTGGATTATGGAGCAGAAAACGAAGACTTCAATAGTATTTTCATACGTTGTGGTGTTATTCTTTGATGCCTATCAATATACCTGGACTTCGATATTTCATAGGAAACAAGTTGTTATTAGTGAAGTTGACCACTCAGCAACAGATAACCAAACAACTACTACCCAATTGTGCAGTATTTAACATTATTTCAAGCAAGTTCTATAATGTTCAGCTATTAGTATAAGAATGTGAATGTGTGAAATCAGATGTGAAAAGTACACAAATAAATAAAACAACCTGTGAAAACTTTGAATTTATTTACTTTCCACAACCTCGCCTCTTATTTATATTTACTCCAGGGACAACAGTATTCCTTCTATACTTTCTTGAAACCGAGTTCATTCCAAATAAAACACAGTGGCATGTTGTGATAACTGCATCTCACTATGGTTTCCTGATGTACAACTATAGTAATATTTCATGGCCACACAATCATTGTGAAGGTAAGACGGTGCTGCAGTTTGCTGTTTATCCACAATCCTTATAGCATGCTTCACACTTCTATGTGATGAACCCAACAAACATTTCAAATCAGTCCTCTTAGCAGAATCTGAATGAAACAAGAGAATACAATATGTATTAGGTATTTGCATAATTATTTTATTTTAAAAGTAGGTAAATATTAGACATGTTATCAATGTTACCTCTCTTAGATATGAAGGTGCAATTTTCAAGCCCCGTTCTGGTTCTTCAGGTTATGAGTGGCTGTGTGTTTTGGGCCGGAGACTGTTGACACATTCACAACATTATATCAACATCTAGAATTCTTAGTTGTATTGTTGAGTATCTAAAACAAAAACAATATTAAAGTAATAATAAGTAGTATAGATAGAATATGGATAACTAATCCTGACTGTTCTTTTTTGTCTTTCTGCAACATTGTTGACTCGTCTAATAATATTTTATTGTCACAATGAACATACGTGTACTTATACACTGGTATACTTGGATAACACAATAATAAATACACAACATCCATAACTTTGTTTACAGACATTTGTGATCTAAGATATATATCTTGAGAGACAATGGTCAGTGGATACTTAGTCTTAGGGTTAGTGGGCTTACACTTAAAATAGGGTTACAGTTAAGAAACATTTGAATTGTTTTTTTGACTGTCGGGCTGCCTTGTTTATGTAAGTAACTGAAAATAGGAGATGTTTTGCTCCCTTATGTTTATTCTTATTGTATTGCATGCATTTCGTATTGTATTAAAATCAATTAAAATGAAATGAACTCGTTTGGTATTCAACTACTTGCATACTAAACAAATTCAGTTCTAATTTCATTACAGACATGTAAAAGTGATATAAATCCTATGATTCATATTACTTTTACTGTTTTACAGGTCGCTTTTGTAAATAGATGGACTCGGTGTGTCTCAATTGACTACTTTGGAGAAGAAATGCCGAAACAAACAACGGGTTCATCGTCTCTTTTCTAATAACAATAACTTTCTTATTTACCTTTTTTGAGTATCCACAACTGCTGCAATCGCATAAGTTTCCATAATAAATGATTCTTCAATTCGTAGTTGCATCAAAACACCTAAAGAACTTTGAGAAAAATGCATTTCAAATTTTAATTCATGACAACTAATTTTATTCTATACCTTTTTAATCGCGATTAAAATTAAATTCACAACCTTAATTTTAGGTGAAAACGTCAAAATCAGAATAGCTTTATTGGCATTTTCACTAAATTGAATAAACTAAACGATATTAGAGCTGTCAAACTATAATAAGTTTAGAAATGTCACTTTAGTCAATTTCAGAATGAGTTTGGTCGTTTGACAGGACTAAACTAAATTTTAGCGATTTTTAATTTAGTTTAGCGATTTTTGTGACAACAGAATCGGCACCATTGAGACTCCAACTAAAAAGTAAAAAACAAAAAGCTGTTTACAAAAAAAAGATAATCCGACTTCAAAAACTAAAAGCACAAAAATAACTATTTCGGAAGTCGGTGGCTTATCTTCTGCCGGTCTATTTGATGTGTTGCCACCGACTTCCAAAATAGTTATTTTTGTGATTTTAGTTTTTGAAGTCGGTTATCTTTTTTTTTTGTAAAAAGCTCTTTTTCTGATGCCATCAATCATTGTTTGACGAGACGAGACGGGACTTCAATTTGACGGGCCTGTTGGTCTAGTGGTTAGTGACCCTGACTGCTAAGCCAGAGGTCGTGGGTTCGATTCCTACCCAGGACAAACTTTGTGTGATGAGCACGATTGTTTGTTCTGGTTTTGGGTGTAAATTATCTATAATGTATGTATTTATAAATTATAAAGGAATGTTTATCAGTTGTCTGGTTACCATTGTACAAGCTCTGCTAAGTTTGGGATCAGATGACCGTGTGTGAGTGTGTGTGTGTCACAAGATATTTATTTATTATTTATTTATTTATTTTCAATAAAAAGTCAAGTTATTTCATACGTAAAAAAGACTGCCCCAGTCCTTTCATACAACTCAAATCCTGACCTTGCCATTGAAAAAATCTTATTGGAAAACGGTATTTTATTTAGTTGAACGAATGCTTTATATTTTTTCCTTTGATAACAAGCTAAAAGGAATTTTATTGGCACGTGTTGAGATGGAATTTTACACGATATTTTGTAATATTTCTTATAAACATTTTATTGAAATGTAACGAATGTCACCGTTGCATAAAGTAATTTACGACTCCCAATGTTTGACTGTGTATAGTATCTTTCAAAGTAATTTATTTTCAAAATAAAACTACTTACAATCTTATAAAACGAAAATAGAAACTTGAAGACAAAGCACACATCGTCTATGAATATTTCGTCATTTTTTTTTGTTCTTGATGAATTTTTCGAGAAGCACTGAACCGATCGCCACAAAATTTATATGGGACCACTCCTGAATCATGACCTATCAAACAAAAACAGAACCATCAAAATCCGTTTACAAATGACGGAGATATCGCGTAACAAACATACAAACCTCCTCCTTTTTTGAAGTCGGTTAAAAACAATACCCTCCTTTTGGCAGTCAGGTAACAAACGGAAAACAAGACTCTTCACGAAGTAAGTCAATAATAAAAGTCGACACAAAATTAATAAAAATGTTTATATTGCTTACTTGAACGTTGACAAGGAAAACAAACAAGGAAAATTCCAACGGGGTTTCTAAGAATAATATGATTATTTTAACAAAAAACAAGCCACGAGGATCATCATCATCTCCCTAGCCTTTTCCCAACAGTATTGGGGTCGGCTGCCAGCCTAACCGGATTTAGCTGGATACCGGTATTTTACGTGGAGCGACTGCCTATCTGACCTCCACAACCCAGTAACTGGGCGACCCGATACCTCTTGGTTAGACTGGTCAGAGTTTCTGGCTAACCAGTAACGACTGTCAAAGTTCTACGAATGACAACCGGGACCAACGGCTTTACGTGCTTTCCGAGGCACGGGCGGCCCTGTTAGGACAAAACGCTGCAATCTAGAAAACGTCATTTTGAGAAAAACGTATTTATAAGTTTCAATCTTCAACTCGCTACCAAATTTAATCCAATATAGATAACACTTTAGTTTTTTTTTTGGCTGATTTGGCATAGTATTTACTTATTTTCACTTTAACACAATTTAATCGTTTTTGCTATAGATACCTCACAATATTAAAAAAACATGTTTTGTTGCAACAACATATTGCTAGTCAACATGTGTTTTTGTTGTGACATAACAATGTAATCCTTGATTACAGCATTTTGAAGAGATAGACTTAATTGTGGCCTTAATACACTTTGCTCAACCAAGGGTAAAACAATTTTAGAGTTTGTATGATTTTGTGTGTGTGTGTGGGCTCATGTGTGTGCGTGGGTGTGTGCGTGGATGTGTGTGTGTGAGTGTGTGTGGGTTCATGTGTGTGCGAGGGTGTTGGTGTGTGCGTGTGTGTGTGTGTGGGTTCATGTGTGTGCGAGGGTGTTGGTGTGTGTGTGTGTGTGTGTGTGTGTGTGTGTGTGTGTGTGTGTGTGTGTGTGTGGGCGTGCGTGCGTGCGGAGCAATAATAAGAAATATAACAATAATGCAGGTGAAACCGTGGGGAACAGCAAGTAGGTACTTTATAGATTAATACTCCTACTTCTTTGAAAATTTTTTTACAGTCAAGAACAATTTATTAATAACGACAAACATAAAAAAATAAAAAGTTACCCAAATGAACCGATGTCAGGATTTTGGCATAAATAATAAGTTTACTAACTCATTCTTCTTTTTTTGTGAAATTCCCACTGGTTCTGTTCTTTTTGCTACATTGTCATACATGTCAACTTCTTTTTCCAACAGCATTCATAATTTCATTCTTTAATGTTTTGGACAGTATATCGAGCTCCTTGAAAATGTTAGCTTCGTAATTATTTTTTACAAACAGTTAAGGTTGGCCTCTTCGGAATTCAACAATTTTAAAACTGGAAATATTATAATTTCTAGGAAAACAGATTACAATTCGCTTTTGAACAGCATAACTTCTTTATGGTCGTGTACACGGCAGTCAATTTTTTTCGAGATTTTTTAATTTTGCGAACACAATAAAGTATTACAAACAATAAAGTAATGCAAACAATACGCGTGACCGCAGTGTTGTTTATTATTATTTTGACAAAACGATGCAACCTAAGCTTGCAATGTTTTACCAAAATACAAACACGTGCGCGGCTCACCCGCACGCCCTCTTACTTGTCACGGCAAAACGCTGCAATCTAGAATGCCGCGTTTTGCCAGAACATTTTATTGGAACTCTGGGTTGCAATGAAGTGTAAAATTGAGTTTTTTTGTCACTGGAAGCCATTATTGAAGTGTAAATCAAACCTGTAGCAAGCTTACACCGCGTAGATTATTTAACGATGTATTACCATAAAACGATGTAACCCGGGTTGCATTGTTTTGTCATAACAGGGTCGCGGAATGTCAATGATGTCTAAGATAAACTTTAGAAAGTTCATATGAATTGAAAAAGTCACATTGGTACTTGCCCGGATTCGAACCCACAACCTCTTACACACGAGGCGGGCGCCTTATCCACTGAGCCATCACGACACTAAACAACGAGGATATCGCAAAGAAATAACAAAACAAACAGTATAGAAATAATTTTAATAACTTAACATTGGTGCCGATTCTCTTATTCACAAACTAACGTAAATTTAAGTTAAGTGCATCTTTCTCTTTCCATTTAATTAAGAAAAGAACAGAAGACAAAATATTAGTTAAGTCTAGTCAAATTAAGACACTCCATAGATAATTTAGACGCGATTAAAAACTTGGCGACTTAAATACGCCAATTTTCTTCATGCGCTGTCTAATTTGACAGGACTAAACGAATATGTACCGTCTGTCCTTTTCTTTAAGAAATGGAAAGAGAAAGATGCATTTAACTTAAATTTAGTTAAGTTTGTGAACAAGAGAATCGGCGACTACATTCAAAAGCCAAGAGAAATACAACACCCTAATTTATATTTTATTAGCGAACAGGCTTTGCAAGGGTGCTATAAATATTTGGTATCCGGCCTTTCTCTACTTTCATAAGCAGGGATTAAATACTTAAAAACCTTCCTCTTGAAAAACTTTTCCTGTTTAAAAAAACCGCATCTAAAACTGTTCCGTAGTTTTAAAGATTTAAGCATTTATAGGTACGGACATCGCCAGCGACAACTATGTAATGATGTAGTGATATAATTTCTAAAGTTTAGCTTGGACATCACAAACGTTGGTGATGGAAAACATCGTGAGGATCACGACAGGGATGCGGTGGCACAGGGCAGGATCGTCTTGGCGGTGTCTCTCGACATCGCCAACGCCTTTAATACCCTGCCTTGGGCCTTGGGGGTGCATAGGGGCGGCACTCCGGTATCACCGGGTGCCTGCCTACCTCTGTCGTGTGGTCGAGGCCTATCTGACGGACAGAGCCGTCATCTACCCCGGTCACGAGGGAGTGTGGAGTCGACGAGGGATGTCATGCGGTGTTCCACAGGGATCGGTCCTGGGGCCGCTCCTGTAGGACATCGGGTACGACTGGGTGCTGCGCGCCGACCTATCCGATGGTGTCAGCGTAGTGTGCTACGCTGACGACACGCTAGTCCTAGCGTGTCGTCAGCGTGCCTAGTGCCTTCTTTATGAAAAGAGCCCTTTGCTCTGTAGTGGGATACTAAAAAAGGTTGGTGTTATCCGTCACAGACATCAGTGAAGGAAAAAACATAGAGAGGAAACCTGGTATTTAAGTGAATATAAGTTCGAAATCGCCATTCCGCCTTGAAGAAGCGCGGTGATCAATGCTCGTGCCTTAACTGTATGAGAAGAGGCCTTTGTCCTGCAGTGGGACAGTAATAGGCTGGTATTACTATTATATATAGGTAATCGTGCCAAAGCTAGCCTAGACTGTTTTAACAGACTAAAAAACAACACTATAATATTTTATCGTTAAAATTGTAATTTGATTTCATTTTTATAACCAAAGAGTTCTTTTTTGTATTTTAATATTGCGTTATGTTTTCGATTCAGTTCTGTTATTGTTTTTATATGATATTATGTAAGTACGAATTCTATATTTGATATTTTATTTAAAAAACCTTTTAAAGGATTGTTTCGGGATGTTTAGGTAGGCTGTCCGATTGTTCGTTGTCCAATGATATAAAAATGTTTTATTTTCAGATATTTGCCACTGCTCTAACTTTACCAGCAAAAATGACAATAACACTAGTAAAATCCTTAAAATTGAAACCACTTTAGATGCAAGGAATGAAATCAAAACCATAACTTCTAAAAATAATGATACAGTACTAAATAATACTGAAGATTTCAGTGAGAACAGCACACGAAAAGCTAAATTTAAAGTGAACACTGATTTAAAAGTAACGAATAGATACCAAGGCAAGAATTCAAAAAATAGCATAGGTAAAAAAGCTACTGAAGATTTATCAAAAATATATGTGGGATATTACAATAGGATAATTAAAAATGATAATACAAATGCGATTATAGGTACAGAAAACTATACATCTAAAGATAAGGAGGAGAGCATCCCTTTGAACAATAGAAGCGAAATCGATAATTTAAAAACGATAAGAGTTATAGAAAACCTAAAGTCAAGGGATAATAAGAAAGAGGAAAACATTTTTTTGGACAACAGCGACGAAATTGATAACCATATTGAAGAAAACCATATATCTTTAAACAAAAGTATACTTTTAGATGATCCAATCACGAATAAAATTTCACAAACGATTATGGTTACAGAAAAACTTGAGTTAAATGATACTACCAAGAATAAAAGTATATTTTTGGACAATCAAATCGAAAATGATAATCTTAATACGACTACAGTAACAGATAAGAATATATTCTTAGACGAATATAAACTTTTGGAGAATCCTGTGAAAAATGACAACTCAAAAACGTTTGCAAGTATAGTGAACAAAACATCCAATAATAATACGGACAGAGGGATTATTTCAGACGATGGATTCAAAAATGATAATCCGAAAAAAATTATAGTAATGGAAAAGCTTAAGCCAAATTATAATAATAGGAATGAAAGTATACTTGTAAACAAAGGAATTAAAAATGACAATACAACAGCGACTATATCTACTACAACGCTTAAGCAATACGATATTAACAAGGACAAAAATATCATTTTAAATCCAGTCAATAAAGAAAATTCAATAACAACTATGATGAAAGAAAGTTTCAAACCGAAAGATAATAATAAAGTTGGAGAAACTTCTTTCAAGAAACATAATGCATTTGAGACTACACAACATGGTATAAGCGTCACAGAAATAGTTCGCGATAAGATTAACAATATTGATTCCGTTTCAAAAAATAATACCATTAATATAAATATAACGGAATTATTATATGAGGATACTAACAAAATTTATTCTATAGAGAAAAGCATTGTGATTAAGATTGATAGTATGGTGAAGGTTATTCAAAAAAACAATTCGCAAACGAATGACCAAAACTTAGTTTTGTTGAAGAATGTCATCGACTACAACAGTAATGACGAAAGCAACGATATATCTAAGAATGTACAAAAACGTGATATAAATAATAATACTTCTAAAGATTTCCAACATCCTGAAGCTAACTTCAGCCAAGTTTGTGATAAAAATATCAACAAATATAATAACTTAACAAACACCCCTAACAATGATACTAAACAGAATAAAGAAAATAATATTAAAAAGGGAATAGTACTTCAAATTAATACAGGTCACAATAATAACACCAATGAAATACAAAAAGCTGAAAAAGAGATTCTAGAGAAACTTCGAGAAACAAAATTGTACGATGTCATCAGTCAATCACAAAGACTAAACAATGACAAGGTTAAAAACAGTTTCGACGAATTCAAAATGATTAGACGAAAAACACATTTCACGCTACCAAATTTCGAAATTAGAAACGACATGTTTAGACAAAACACTAAAGGTTACAACGACGAAACTCATATAAAAGAGGAGACTACGGAATTGGGGAATAAATACAAATATAGCGAACGTTTTATAAACAAAATTCAACCTAATGACGTTGACAAATTTAACACAGCTCAAAATTCGGAAGAATCAGCAACAATGGAAGCTCAGGAAGAATTGAGTGACTCCAAAAGTGACAAAAACAAAAAACTATCAAGTTTTGAAAAGTTCAACATGGGAGCAACATCGGAGGAACGAGCACAGTTACTAAAGCTCTTAGCAAGACAACATGAAATCATTGAAAAATTAACGAAGATAGAGCGACATTCGCAGGCCTTTGACGACATGGTAGCTGGTATTGTTGCTAAACGAAAATGGAGGAATTATACAAAATTTACTTTACCGCCCATGGCGTGTTATACCACTACCAAAAGACCGACAACGATTTTGACTCTATTCGATGAAACGGAAATAAGGCAGGCATTAAAAAGCGATCCGTATGTGAAAAGGATTTTAAAGATGGGAAATTTGAAGAGGGCAAGATATTTGAAAGACGTTGGAGAGTATTTGAGAGTTAATAATTATACAACATCGACTAAACGTACGACAAAAAGACCTGCTGAAATTACGACAAAAAAGCCCGCTAAAATTACGACAAAAAAGGCTACTAAAATCACGACAAAAAAACCAACTATAATTACGACTAAAAAGGCAGCTAAAATTACGACAAAAAAGCCTAAAAAGAAGTAAAGTTATTTGTTTTAAGAGAAATTCTTTCACTTTTAAGGCCATAGCTCATTAGAGCCACCCGGCACCAACTCCGCACCGACTCGCCTCCTGCGGCTAGTATTCTTTGTATGGATTTGTATGGGCATGCGCTCACTATATCAACTCCGTAGCGTCACCGGATCGCCTCGGCTATAAGCCCTTCGCGCGGTCGGCGGGTTGGCCACTCGGTGACAGCTCGCTGCTCGAATGCCTGCCTCGCGCTGCCCGCGATTGATTTTATTAACAAACTACTCGAAAATTCGTGGTAAAAGCGGCGTCAACTCGTTGACGCCTCGGCGTTCACTCGTTGACCGCGGGTGGCCCGCTGGTTGATCGCGGGTGGTCCACCCATAGACAACGAGTTGACGCCGTGCGTCGAGGCGGTGCGGGGTGGCAGCCGGGTGGCTCTAATGAGCTATGACCTTAAAAGTTCAGTAAGTCTACAATAAGTTTGCAAAGTTAAATCCGCTAACGTCTCCGCTAATAATTTATTTTAAATATTAACGACCTCCTGAGTTTCGCTTGGGTGCACAAATGTTAGGAAGTATCGGCTTCTTATCTATATCTAATTATGCATGCATATATTATAGGTATGAAACCATAGATACACGAACATTATGTAAAAATAAATGGGGGTAAAAATTCTAGAAAAAAAAATGTGTAGAACATTTTCAATTTCATTCATTAGAGATTAATTAATATTTATAAGCATTATACAACCTAAAGATTCAACATAATAGATTCGAAATAAATAAATGAAGTTTATTTATACATATATACGTTATTTATTTAAATTTAATACAATCGACCAGTTTCACAAGAAAGTAAAACTTGTAGATTTTGTAATACATTATATGAATTTCGTATAATATGTTATGTATGAATTAGATATTATGGGGCTTTCTTTGTTACGTCAACAATATCTTAAGTGTCTTATCTGATTAGAAACTAGCTTCTGCCTAAAACTTCGCCTGCTCACCTATACTTATTATATACCATTTTTATATTTAAGTAGCACTTGGATGATTATGAGATAAGAGTGACGTTTCAGTATTCCGGCAAGTTTCAGTATTCCGGCAAGTTTCAGTATTCCGGCAAATGTCAATAAAAAAACGTAACTGTAAAAAATATTATAAGTATCTCAGTATTTTAAATTTTCTCACATTATCACTTCACACCATACCACATCAGACTACACCACATCACACCACACCACATCACATCACATCACACTACGCCACATCACACCACACCACGCAACACCACGCTACACTACACCACACCACACTACACCACACCACACTTTACCATACCCTACTTTTTTATATATATATATACTATTACATTATATAATGATTATTATTTTGTAAATCTAGTTTTTTCCGATTGTTCGTTTACTTTGTTCTTCTACTAAAGGTTACAATAATTTGTTATCATTTAGGATTAAATACTAACAAAGTTTTTGGGGGGGGCCTGGTAATCTGTGTGACAGGGTTTTCCTAGTGCAGATACCAGTCTCCCACAAAGGATTTATCTGATGTAGATAGTATATTCATATTTTAAGGCGCCTTTGTGGAAGAGAAATAAACGTTTATTATTATTATTATTATACATTACTGCACGCCTAGTACTTGTGTTCTCTTAAGTTTTCAATCTTTAATTGAATTTAGAATTAATGTATTAAATTCTGTGGGGGACAAACAGGAATAAAAAGTTTTATCTGTCCCCATATCAGTGATAAATCAATTTCCCTACTGATTTCCCTATCAGTGATAGGGGGACAGATGAAACTGTTAAGAAGTGAACAAAGTTCGATCTGTCGCCACATTGCTAACAGGGTGACAGATCAAACTTTTTTTCCTATCTGTCACCCTATGGGGACAAAGCGGGGTGACAGATCGGAATAATCCGAATAGGGAATTAAATAACGTATATTATTATACGTCAATATACCTGTAATATCATTGAAAATCTGTTAATATTCAATCAGAACAAAATCAAATACAATATGACTATGACTGCAGGTTGAACTTTTAGAACAGAAAGGTCAAGCACGAATTGCGAAAACTGAGATACGACAGTTATGGCGCGGCCACATCATAACCTCTATGTAGATGGCGCCACTTGACTTTACTACACCTTTCAACGAACAAGCGACAGCAGGCTTTCGGGCTGCTATCGGTGCTGATTCTCTTCATCACAAACTAACGTTGCATCTTTCTCTTTTCATTCATTTAAGAAAGGGACAGAAGGTACATGTTGGTTTAGTCCTGTCAAATTAGACAGCGCTTGAAGAAAATTGGCGTATTTTTGGTCGCCATGTTTTAATCGCGTCTAAATTGTCTTTGGAGTGTCTAAATTTGACAAGACTTAACTAATATTTTATCTTCTGTCCTTTTCTTAATGAAATGGAAAGAGAAGGATGCACTTAACAAAGTTTAGGTTAGTTTGTGAATTAGAGAATCGGCACCATTGTCTGCAACCCCTGATGCAAAAATAGGGGTGTTATTAGTTTGACCGCTGTGTGTGTGTGTCTGTCAGTGGCACAGTGGCTCTAAAATGGGTGGACTGATTTCAATGCGATTTTTTATAATTTGAAAGTTATCTAGCAATGTTTCTCAAACATGTTTCATCAGAATTAGTTAAGTCTTTTTAAAATTATCTACTCTTTAGTTAGTTGAAGTAGAGATCTTAATAACTACGGGGGCGGTGATTTAAAAAATATCTTAATTAGTAACAGAACCTAAGATTTTCGAAGATAAATAAACTAACACGTATTTTCTGTCCTTTCCTGAATTAAATGGAAAGAGAAATATGCACTTAACTGAAGCTTAGTTAAGTTAAAAAACAAGGGAATCAGCGACATTGGTGTACGTTTGATAGATTCTTCTCTACTTTAGTGTGGCCTTGCCTTTACGGACTCTCTAAGTACCATAAACAATACGATGCATGCAAAAAAGGTTATATTTAAACTCCACAGCTTTACGCCTAAAATTAATGTTTTTATGTCCGTGAAGCGACTATAATAATGCTTTGTTTAATAGTAGTGATAAAATTAAATGATTATATTATATTTTGACGGTTATTAGCAACGGTTGCGAACGCCATTTCAATTTTGCGTTCGCGCCTTTGTTTGGCCGCCATCTTTTATTTATTTACTAGCTTTTTCGCGCGGTTTTGCGTGCATATTTTCGTACAAACTTTCAGTCCCTATTTTAGCCTTTTAGGGGTTGAAAGACATTTGAAATTTTGATTGTTTCGTAGTCGAAGGAGATGAAATTTGGTCCAGGGTTATGTAGTTCAGTGTATCCAACCCTCCGAAATACCTCCCTTTGGACGTCTTTACCACTAGGCCTTCAACTTCAAGAGATTATCTGCCCCCCTAGACAAGTGGCATTGTAGAATAGATAGCGAAAACGAATAGATTGTCAAATGTATGGAGATCAAATTGTTTAGCGAACGCTTATGTCAATTCCATACATTTGACAATCTATTCGTTTTAGTTAACTATTCTACAATGCCACTTCGCTAGGCCCTCTGGTCACAGACCTAGGAACGTAAAGAGAACATCTGGTGGTATCCCGAAAAACGGCTTGACCGATTTAGACGGGACTTTCACAAGCATATTTAACTGTTACTATAATCTTTTCTTAATCTTAAGTAGCCCCTAATGGTTGTCTATTGTTTGCCCGAAGATTATATGCCATAATCATCATTTTCCCGAATTTCATTTACCCGAATTTCATTTGCCCGAATGTTTCATTTGCCCTAAAAGACATATGACATACTTTTAATTGCCCGAATTTTAGATACCATAAGATACGAATGCCATAAGTATTGTTTCCCATATTTTTATGTGCCATAATAATTATTAGACATAATATTTAAATGTCATAATATTTAAATGGCATAACAAGTATTAGACAAATATTTAAGCCCCGTAATGGTTTTTTTTTCTGTGCATGGTTGATGGTGGGCTAGGTCGACGGAGCCCCGCTTCGCGGGGCTCCTACTTCTGTGTGGTTTATAAAAAAATAACCACGAAGGGGATGGCGGGGTCTATTCGCTCGCTTCGCTCGCTCACACGACCCCGCCATCCCCTTCTAACCTAACCTGTCCGAGTCGGGGTGCCCTAAAGTCCCAATTGCATCCAATTTCTCTTGATATAAACAACTGTTATACACCCGATGTCGATGGCAAATTATGTTATGGCATATCATAATTATGGCATGTGATAATTAGGGCATGTGATAATTATGGCTTACAATGATTATGGCAAATGATGTTATGGTAAGTGACTTTATGGGAAACAATGATTCTGGCACGTGACTAATATGGCAAATGAGAGTAGGGCAAATGAGTATTATGTCGTATGATATTATGGCTGTTGACTATTATGGCAAATGAAATTAGGGCAAATAAAATTCGGGTAAACGGCGGTATACCGCCCCTAATACTTAAGATTAAGAAAAATAATTAGAGAAAACGATCAAATCCTAATAAATTACCCTAGACCCTAACGTCTGATGTCTTAAAAACATAGCGCCTTACTAATAAACGCTGCGTAAAGTTATGACAGGTTTATACGTCAAAAAATGGCTTTATTCATTGCATAACTTTACACAGTGATTATTAGTTAGGGCAGTAGTGTAACATTTTTAGATTTTAGCCTGTTTGATTCCCGAGACAGGCACATATTTTCGAAAATTTTAAAATGCAGTTTTTCTTTTTAAACAAAAAGGAATGTTTCCTTCAAGTAAAATAATGTATCTTAAGGATTTAAGGTATCCTTCCAGGGTCCCATTGAAACTTTCCACCCTGTATACATTATATACACATTTAAAAGCATGTTGCAAAATAAAACACACATCTAAAAACAAATATTACCATAATTTTAAAATAACCGTACCTAAACTAACAGAATCGTTTGCTTCGTTACATAATCGATCGATTACAATAATATTCACATCACTAACAGTAATAAATCTCGTTAGTAGTGATATTTTTAAACTATTACAGCAGGCAAAGGTCAAACGCTCATTCAGCCGGCGGCGTTAAAAAATACTTTCACTGTCTTGTCTATGGTATTTGATCGGAGGCGCTATGAAAGTACAAATGGCATTATTTATGTTAATACGAGCGGTCCCCTGCGGTTTCACTCGCGTTGGTAATAATAACAGCATAGTACTGTCCCACAGCGGAGCAAAAGCCTCTTCTCATAGAGAGAAGGTATGAGAATTTTTTTTTTGGTGAGTGGGAAATCATCCAATGACTGCTCCCGTCCTGGGTGCGGCGGTAGGGCGTGTCAGACTCTTACTGACTAAAACCCACTCATGTTCCTTCGATTGCCCTTTATGTTCCAGGGTCACGGTAACTATTATAAACATTCCGCAACAAGGTATGAGTATTGATCACCACGCTTGCTGGAAGTGGATTGGCGTTTTCGGACTTTCAGAAAGATTTTATTTTTGAAGTGAAAACTTCTTTAGCGGCGTTGAGCACTTTTTCGGCAATGGGTATAAAATCATAAACTCGCGTCAGGACACGTGACCTGATCGAAAAAGCGTAGGACGGACGGACGGATGGATAGTAGACAGCTGTCACCATCCATGGATGCGCGTGGCACGCTGTTAATAATCAAGTTTTCACTTCTGCCGGCACTCCCGGAGTGCAACCCGTCTTTTTTTTTAGTTACTTACTTTAAAGTTTAGGTTTCGTTACTATGTTGCCCTTCAACGATGATATAGACTTCCAAGATAAATTTAGAAAGTTCATTTGAAATGAAAATGTCATCTAGGTACAATTCCTAAAGACAATCTCTAATGTAAAGGAAGCGAGCGCCTCAACCATCGCGACATTTTTTGAAGTTTTTTATTAAGTGTTAGTCCTAGTAAACATCACTATTCCGCCATTTTGAACTGTGACATCTGTCAAAAAAGGCGGGAGTGCAACACTGACAGATCATTCGTTCGCCCGCGTACCACACAGATTTTTTAAAACGCATCTTTGTCTTGCGTGACGAAAAACTAAAGCGCGGTATTTTTTAGACAAAAAAAAATTAGGTAGTCATGGCAAGATCTTTCACTAATTGTTTATTTATTCACTACATCAACCACTACTCAGCCGTGTTGATGGCTTAAAGGTCTTTGATACCAGGCCATAAATCCTCAAAAAAAAAAAGCCGTGTTGAACTCTGACATCTGTCAAAAAAAGGCGGCAATGCACCACTGACAGATCGTTCACCCGCGTACCATAAACACAGATTTCCGAGAATGCATACTTCTTGGATTGCGTGTTAAAAAACTACAACTATGTACGAGTTGATGCGAAATTTCCTGGTTATATAAAAGACGTTTGCTGTGATTTTGATCCCGTAACGTGCATTTTTCTTATTGCCATTACGTAGCATGATTCCTTTTGCCATTAGTTGCATAAATCACATGACTTTGCTATTTATCTATCCTTATTAACTGCACGATGGTCGATGATGTCTTGTTGTTAAATATGTCTTTAAGGCAGAGGTTATAAAACTTATTTCGTAGACTACTATTTTTTTAACCCGGGACGCAAATAGTGTTTTATAAGTATTTCCGTCATGTTAGTGAGTCTGTCTGTAGCTCATAATCGAAGGAACCGATTTCGTTGCGGTTTTTTTTTTATTTGAAGGAGCTAATCTAGCTATGGTTCTTAGATATATTTTACCAAACACGGATCTGCCGTTTCGGAGTTATTAACTCTTTTGAAAACTTAAGTCGCAATTTTGATAATTTCGGGGGCAGGTTTTTTTTTGTTTTTAGTTACACTTATATAATAGACTGGATTTATAAAATTTACTTCAAAAATTAAAACTACCACATGTAATGAATTGTGTAACTAATGCCCGAATACTGAAACGCTACTCCAATATTTAAGAGCTGCTTAAACGATTGAGCAGCTCTTAAACTTTGATTTCTACTTCATTTAAACGCAAAGGCATCGTCCTCGTGAAAAACCTTCAGGTTAAGGAAAACCAATTAATTTAAATGAAGAGCTCACGCAATAAAGAAATTAAATGTTTATCTTAGAGGCTAGAAGACGCGTAAACCTTCGAACACGCGTGATTCAAGACAATAGCAGCCGGCAGCCAGCTGTCGGTTGGTCGTCGAAAGGTTCTTAAAGTAATATTATATAAGCCAGGTTCAATAAAGAAAGAAATTAAAAAAAAGCAATAAAAAAAAATTCAAATCGAAAATATTATTAAGAATTTTTATTGTTTTCATCGGAAACAGTGCCTACTTTTACCACAATAACAAACAGGTAACAACGGAAAATAAACAGAAATGTATAACAAGATATTCGTAAAAAGGAGCGAGCACTGAGCGCGTCCAAGGCAGCGTGGAAGCAAATCAAGACAATTTTTTTATGTTGATGGTACGCGCGCGGGTGAGTATAGACGGCACTAGTGTGCGAGCGAGAGAACATGATAAGCGCCACCATTTTAGATTCCTTTCTTTAATGAACCAGGTTATATTTATGTTCTTTTCATTAGTACAGTTTCTAGCATTTACTTACCTTACACGAAACAGCCTTTTTCAAGTAGCAACTAGATTATTTACTTCTAATTGACGTTTAAAATTGCCATTTAATGGTTTAATTGAAGCGAATAATTTGACTTTGACATTTGAGTAGCTTTCTCTAAAGCTGGGGTCTTGAATCCCGAGGGCGAGCTAGAGGGCATTAGGTACTCGACGCGCCAGCCCCCTTACCACGACGGCGACGTTTAAAGTAAGATTGTTTTATTCCTGTTCAGGAGTGTGCAAGTGACCGCGTTAGACACGATGTCTAGCGCCGCGCCGTCTCTTTCCCACTGAAAGTAATATCGAAGTTATACCACAGATTAATAAATAGTTACTACGTAACAGATACTTCACTCCAATACAAAAACGCAAATACCTACGCTATAATAGCCTACAAAATCATAATAATAATACCAGCTGTTTGCAGCGAGGAGAAATGTACCATAAGTACGCACAAAGAGAGTTGAGATTCTTTTGCCCGCCGCGCGACTAACGTGTGTGCGTGTCGTTCAGCAAATGTGCTAGGGTTATACGTATTTTTTTTTTTTAATTATGCATATATCTGCAAGTCTGCAACCAGTCTACTTAGACTATGATCAGATGCGTGGAACTTAAATCTGGGTTTTTATAGTATTAGGGCCAGTGTCCCAATTCTATTTAGTCAGGCAGCACGACATCGGCTTTCTTGAGTCTCTTGGGATGGTTCTGCACCAGTAGTAAGTGTGAAAGAGGATTTGGATGAGAGTTCGCTCTTTCCTTGTATCTCTTTAGGCACTGCTCCGTTTCTTCAAGGATTGTTGGCATTTCGGGGTTATACGTATGATGATAATGTTAATAAAACGAATGTTTTAGAAAAACAATTATTTTTTTATTTGTTGATCAAATATTTTTTAGTTTAATAAAATGACCGATGCATATTTTTCGTTCCTTGAATTCCCGATTATTAAGTATATTTTAGTGTCGAAAATATCCAAAATCACGTGAATAATTATAATAAATAATCAAAAGGGAAACAGGAGAATTGGGAAACAGGGGAATTGCACAATAATCACGCAATAATTACGTGATTTCGGCATTTTGCTAGTCAGCGCTGTACCCGTGACGCGCGAGCACTCAGGCGGGCGCGCGACAGCCCGGTGTTCGTTGTGCCGTCGACGATACGCGAAGCGGTAGGCATAAAACGCGTGGCCTTGAGCGAGTGACGGACGCCTGGTTGTACTGCTATAAGAGCTTGTGGAACGCCCCCTGCCAGGGTTGCGGGTAGTTCGAAAGAGATACCGCGGTCCCGAACAAAAACTGGCAACCGAAGGAACATGAGTGGGTTTTAGTTAGTAAAAGTCTGATACAGGGAGTATCCCTCCCCACCCTCTTAAGTCAATCAATGATTACTACATAAAAAATGTCTTAAACGACAACTAAGTGATCCTATAAGCCCGTTGCGGAATGTTTCCGATAGTTACCGTGGCCCCGGAACATAAAGGGCAACCGAAGGAACATGAGTGGGTTTTAGTCAGTAAAAGTCTGACACGCCCTCCCACCGCGCCCAGGACGGGAGATGTCATTTGATGATTTCCCACTCCCAAAAAAAAAGTCAGTTTATAATTTTATATGTATATGTCGCAGTCATCTGGTTAAATCAGCTATTTGATTGTATGACTAGCGCGTTTATTGAATGACGACATTCAATAAAGTCACAGGTCCAATTAGCTGCTGCCAACGTGAGTTGGTATCACGAACAGTCAATTTACTGCTGTACTGAACATTATTATAGAACATATGGGTATCATATAGACATGACTCATCCTTGACACTACAAGCTAATCATGACGTATTTGGGAAGCAATATTCAATGAAATTTCTTTCAATAGTGGCTAGATTTGTTTTTTATAAATACATACATTTATCTTCTCTAACTACTATATAAAAATAAGTCGGGTTTTTCTTCCTGACGCTACAACTCCAGAACGCACGAACCGATTTCCACAGTTTTGCATTAGTTGGAAAGGTCTCAGGCTCCGTGAGGTTTATAGCAAAGAAAATTCAGGAAAAATCCACGCGGACGAAGTCGCGGGCAGAAGCTAGTCTTCTATATATCGTGTTAGTTACACATTTTATAACTCAAGAACGGCGGAACCGATTTGGCTAAAAATTGGGGGGAGGTAGCTTAGGACCAGTGGACGGACATAGAATACTTTAATCTTTTTTTTAGTAACCAAAAATCGGAAAACCGTTACCGCTAGTAATAAATAAATTACACCCAGACACAGAACAAACATTATGCTCATTCATTACGCGGAATTAAAATTTGATCTTCTGTCCTTTTCTTTGAGAAATGGAAAGATAAAGATGCATTTAACTTACATTTAGTTAAGTTTGTGAACAAGAGACTCAGTACTAATCTTAGTTTTCCTTTTAGAAAACGCACGGAGGTGACTGACCGACCGGTAACAGCGTTGCTAAGCAACCAAGAAAAACTTATTTCACGATATTGGCATTGAATTAACGGAACGTTCGTCACGCCCTCTGCATTTAAAGAAATCAAAGGTTGAACTTTGTTGATAGTGAAAACAGGCCTATCCGTGACGAATAATGTTATTTCAAGTATTTAAATAAAAAACCGGCCATTGCGTGTCGATCGGAACTATGAATTTCTAAATATTCAATTTCAATATTCGCAAATGCAAAGAAATGTTCAAGAGTGTAAAAAAATATTTTTTTGATGTCATAAGCACCGAGCTGCCGCCGTGTATACCACTATTAAATAAAAAAAGTTACAAAAATACCGCTATGTGTTGTGTGTGTTGATATGTTTGTGTAATAAAGTAAATAAATAAAAATAAATAAACGATATAACAAAAATCGTTTCATCGATTATCTCGATAAATTGAACCGATTTGATACTGTTTTCAGAAAAGTGTCTAAACAAAAAAGTATACGGAGAATTTTAAAATATTTTAACCGACTTCAAAAAGTGATCCTTCGTAAAAAATCGCACTCAAAATCCGTAGGTACTATTATTATAAATGCGAAAGTAGCTCTGTCTGTCTATCTAAATCACTTTACCGATTTGAACGAAATTTGGTACAGATGTAGTCTGGGACCCGAGAAAGGACGTTGGATAGTTTCCATCCCGGAAATCTCCCGGGAACAGGAACTATTATTCCACGCAGACGAAGTCGCGGGCAAAAGCTAGTTTAAAATAAACGCCTCTAAAAAAACAAAAAAAAACAGACACAATATGTAAAACTACAAACAGAACGGTGCCCGTCTCCTGAAATTTAAGTTATTTTTCTTGTTGTTAGTTTTTAAAGGCAGTTCTTTTATTTCAAATAGGTTTTTTTAAATTGATCTCCAATTAATATAACATCAGCCCAGTATTACACAAAACCATTTCAAAAAGATCAAACAGAGCTAAACCCATTGAATGGGTATTAGGATATTACCAAACTCCATTAAAATGTTTCGCTAAAATGTCAATCAGGACGTCAAAATTTGATCCAGGCTTAATAATTAATTTTAACCCTATTAATATGGACATTATAATGTTGGATAGCCATTATAATACGGCTTAATTCTACCAACTTTTTGTTTTCTCTATCTATACTAGTGCCCTTACTAATAATCACTGTGTAAAGTTATGCAATGAATAAAGCCTGTGTAACCATACATTTTTGACGTATAAACCTGTCATAACTTTATGCAGCGTTTATTAGTAAGGCGCTACGTGTATTTTTGGTCTTGCACAACCCGCTAGGAGATGTTTCTACTCATAAAAACAAACAACTTTTATTATGGTTCCAACTCCCCCTCCCCCGTCGGCTGCCGAGCCTTCAGCTGACGCCGGCCGCTGGCAAGTGGCCGGGGAGAGGAAGAAGGCGGCCAAGGCGGCCAGGGCCGCGAAGAAGCGGCAACGGCAGAGGGAGCGCCGCAAGGCGAATAGCCTTGCGGCCAGGCTCCGCGCCCCTAAGTCTGCAGCGGTGGTAGTCACCCTGCAGCCGGACGCGGAGAAAAAAGGTGTTACCTACGGGGCGGTACTGACCAAAGCGAAAGCGGCGGTCAACTTGGCCGAGCTCGGCGTGACGGAGGGACTGCGGCTGCGGGTGACGGCTACCGGAGCCCGCATGCTGGAAGTCCCTGGGGCTGCTAGCGGCCCCGTCGCCGATGCTCTGGCCGAAAAGTTGAGGGCGTCGCTTTCCGCCGAGGAGGTACGAGTCTCCAGGCCTACCATGCGCATTGACATGCGCATCACAGGCCTGGACGACTCTGTCACGGGGGAGGAGTTGGTGGCCGCCGTCGCCAAAGCGGGGGGCTGTCCCGCTGGCGACGTGCGCGTAGGCACCATCCGCCCTGACCGCTCCGGGACTGGAGCGGTCACCGTGAGCTGCCCCGTTCCGGCGGCTAAAGCCATTGCGGGGGAGGGCCGCAGCAGCAGTAGGTTACTGGTGGGAGGCTGGGCTTCGGCGCAGGTGAAGCTGCTGGAGCCCAGGCCTCTGAGGTGTTACAGATGCCAAGTCGGACACCACGTCGGTGTCCGCTGCACCTCGGAGGTGGACCGCAGCGCCGATTGCTTCCGCTGCGGTCAGCCCGGTCACAAGGCCGGCTCGTGTACCGCCGCGCCGCACTGTTCTATATGTGCGGCGGCTGGCAAGCCGGCCGATCACCGGGCTGGGGGCAAGGCTTGCGCTCCACCCGCCAAGACCAGGGGCAAGGGCAGGAAGCCCTCTGCCGCCGCTCCCGCTGCTGCCCCCGCTGCTGCCGCCGCTCCCACGGCCGCCGCTGCTCCCGCCGTCCCCGCCGCTGCCGCGTCTGTCGCTGCAGCCGCGACTACTGAGGCCGCAATGGAGTGCCAGTAATGGCTCCATTGCGCCTCGTACAGGCGAATATCAACCACTGCGCCGCCGCTCAGGATCTGTTGCTCCAGAGCATGGCGCAGTGGTCGATCAATATCGCCGTGGTCTCCGAGCCGTACTTTGTCCCGCCCAGGGATTCTTGGGTGGAGGACCTGAGCGGCTCGGTGACCATCATCTCGTCGGCCGCCGCCGGTACCCCAGCCCTCGAAGGCGTCAAGAGGGCACAGGGGTGCGTTGCGGCACGGTTCGGGGAGATCGCCGTTGTAGGCGTCTATCTCTCCCCGAGCCGATCCCTCGTCGAACTCCACAACTCCCTTATGGAGCTGAGCGTCGTCGTCGCCGGGTTCCGAACCCTCCCCGTGCTCGTTCTCGGGGACTTCAATGCCAAGAACTTGGCTTGGGGCTCCCGATACACTGATGCACGGGGCAGAATGGTGGAAAACTGGGCCCTAGAGGCGGGCCTAGTCGTGCTGAACCAGGGTTCCGTCCCCACGTGTGTGCGGATGCGGGGTGAGTCGGTGGTGGACATCTCGTTCGCCAGCCCCGCTCTGTCACCGCGTGTCGTTGACTGGCGCGTAATGGAGGAGGTGGAGACGTTCTCCGACCACCGGTACATCCGGTTTGACGTCTCCGCCCAGACCTCCGCTGCGCCGGTCCGACGGACCCCAAGCGGTCCGCGTTGGGCGCTGAAGCAGCTGGACCGGGAGCTTCTCCTGGAAGCCTCGATAGTGCAGGCCTGGGTGTCATCACCGGACAGGCCTGCCGACATCAATGCCGAGGCTGGGTGGTTCCAGGAGGCCATGTCCGAGATCTGTGACATGGCAATGCCCCGGGTTCAGCCTGGAAGGGGTCAGCGCCAGGTGTACTGGTGGTCGCCGCAAATCACGTCACTACGTGAGGCGTGCGTGGCTGCGCGACGCCCGTACACTAGACACCGCAGGCTCCGTATCCGCCCTGTGGATGCGGATGCCATTGAGGCGGAGCTGTACGAGGGGTACAGAGCGGCGAAGGAAGCCCTCCGACTGGAGATTATGCGGGCCAAAGCTTCGGCCCGCCAAGAGACGCTGGGGACTCTGGACAGAGATCCGTGGGGGCGCCCCTACTTGGCGGTGCGGGGCAAGCTCCGTACCGCGGGCCCCCCGCTGACGCAGAGTCTCCGGCCCCAGGTCGTAGAGGGCGTTGTGAGCGCTCTGTTCCCTTCGCGGGGGGAGTTTTCTCCCCCGCTCATGGCTCCGCCACCGGCGGTGTCCGATGCGGACCGCGACGGCGACGACGACGACGTTCCAGAGGTGACCGAGGTAGAACTGGGAGTGGCGGTGCTAAGGCTTAGGGCCAAGAACACCGCCCCAGGACCCAACGGCCTACCAGGGAAGGCCTGGGTCCTGGCCTTAGGGGCTCTCGGGCCTCGACTAAGGGGGCTCTTTAGCGCATGCTTGGAGGAGGGCCGGTTCCCACTTCGTTGGAAGACAGGGAAGCTGGTCCTCATACCGAAGCCGGGGCGTCCTGCGGACTCTCCGTCCGCGTACCGGCCCATCGTTTTGCTCGACGAGGCGGCAAAGCTCTTGGAGAGAGTGATTGCGAGCCGCCTCGTCGAGCGGCTGATGCGGGTGGGGCCGGATCTGGCGGACGGCCAGTTTGGCTTCCGCAGGGGACGCTCCACGGTGGACGCCATCATGCGCGTACGGGCCCTCACGACAGGGGATGCGGTGGCACAAGGCAGGGTCGTCTTGGCGGTGTCTCTCGACATCGCCAACGCCTTTAATACCCTGCCTTGGGGGTGCATAGGGGCGGCACTCCGGTATCACCGGATGCCTGCCTACCTCTGTCGTGTGGTCGAGGCCTATCTGACGGACAGGGCCGTCATCTACCCCGGTCACGAGGGAGTGTGGAGTCGACGAGGGATGTCGTGCGGTGTTCCACAGGGATCGGTCTTGGGACCGCTCCTGTGGGACATCGGGTACGACTGGGTGCTGCGCGCCGACCTTCCCGATGGTGTCAGCGTAGTGTGCTACGCTGACGACACGCTAGTCCTAGCGCAGGGAGGGTCGTTCCAGGCGGCGGCCGACTTGATGTCAAATGGAGTTGCGACAGTCGTGGACAGGATCCGGCAACTGGGACTTGAGGTGGCCCTGCACAAGTCCGAGGCCATGTGTTTTCATGGCCCTCGGCACCGGCCACCTCTGGGGTCTCAGATAACGGTGGGAGGGGTTCACATCGGTGTCGAGTCGACGATAAAGTACCTGGGACTTGTCCTCGACAACCGATGGAACTTCACGGAGCACTTCCGACGTTTGGGCCCCAAACTGGCGAAAGCCGGAGCTGCCCTCAAGCGGCTCCTGCCTAATCTCGGTGGCCCAAACGCCTCCTGCCGGAGGCTCTACACGGGGATCGTGCGGTCCATGGCCCTCTACGGGGCTCCGGTGTGGGCGCCCAATCTAGCCGCGGCTCCGGCCCGACTTTTGAGGGCGTCCCAGAGGGTCATGGCCATTCGCATGGTGCGGGGATACCGCACGGTCTCCTGTGAGGCGGCATGCCTCCTTGCCGGCGTCCCGCCGTGGGATCTGGAGGCAACAGTCCTTGCACACACGTACGAGTGGCGCGTGGAAGTGCAACGCCGGGGTGAAGTCCCGATGCCGCGGGTTATCGCGGCACGGCTCACGGAGCTCCGGCGAGATCTCATGGCGGAATGGAGACAACGACTGTCGCAACCTAGTGCTGGGCACGCCGTTATAGCGGCGGTAAGACCCCTCTTTGAGGAGTGGCTGGAGAGGCGTCATGGCACTCTCACGTTTCGCTTGACACAGGTCCTCACCGGACATGGTCAGTTCGGGAGGTTCCTGTGTCGGATTCGGGCGGAAGCGACGCCTGGGTGTCACCACTGCAGTAACGGTCGCCTGGAGGACACGGTCGAGCACACAGTAGAGGTGTGCCACGCATGGGCGGAGCATCGACGTGTCCTCGTAGAGGCGATCGGCGGCGGTGACCTCTCGCGCCCGGCGCTGGTTCAGGCCATGCTTCGGGGCGAGACGGAATGGGATGCCGTCGCCTCCTTCTGCGAAGCAGTTATGCTAGTGAAGGAAGCGGCGGCGCGCGAGAGGCAACGACGAGCCTCTCGCCCCGGACTAAGACCCAGGCGAAGACGTCGAGAGTCGCAAGACGACTACCGGCCACCGTAGGCGCGGTTCTGCGGATGGCGAGCGATGGGTAGCTCGCCGCCCGGCTAGGACCAGGACCGCGTAGACGGCGTGTTTTGTTCCACGCGCGCCTCAGAGAGAAGGAGTCAGCACAGGAAGGGGCCCAACAGGGCCAACGCCTGCCGGGGTTGCGAAATGTTTATAATAGTTACCGTGACCCTGGAACATAAAGGGCAATCGAAGGAACATGAGTGGGTTTTAGTCAGTAAGAGTCTGACACGCCCTCCCGTCGCACCCAGGACGGGAGCAGTCATTGGATGATTTCCCACTCACCAAAAAAAAAAAAAAAAAAATGGTTCCAACTCTAAAATCTCGAAAAAAATGCTGTTTCATTATGGTCGGGAGGGCATTGAACTTTTGTTAGAAACAGCTGATATTTATTCGCGATTTCAAAGTCGGTTCCATAATAAAAGTTGTATGTTTTCATGGGTAGAATCATCTCCTAGCGGGTTGTGCAAGACCAAAAATACACCTGTTTAATACGGCTTAATTCTACCAACTTTTTGTTTTCACTATCCATATTAATATTTCTGTAGTTTTGTCTGCTCATTACAAACTTTCATTCCCTATTTAATTCCGTTATTATTTTTATACCATACTAGCTGTTCCGTTCTGTAAAGTTTCATCAAAATCCGTTCAGTAGTTTTTGCGTGAAAGAGTAACAAACATACGTACAAATCTTTCTTTATATTAATAGTATAGATTGGCGTGATCGCACTTCTTGTATGTATATGAATTCGAATCCGGGCAAGAACGAACGCAGCGTGATTTTATAAAGCCTTCCTCAATGAATGGGGTATCCAACACAGAAAGATTCTTCCAAATCGGACCAGCAGTTTCCAAGATTAACGCGACAAACAAACTAGCTCTTCAGCTTTATAATATTAGAATAGATTCAAGACTACCCAAAATCTTTCAACCAAGAAAGGGTAAACGTCAGTCAAAGAAAAAACAGATAATTGCAATAAACTCGAAGTAAGAAAAGGTAAGAGACTAAGGCTGAGGCTACAGTAGGCAGCGATTTGCGATGCGACTGGAAGAGCGAAACGAGATAAACGTGGAATGGCTACATTATAGGGTCAGAGCCTGTACGTCCCCTAAGATTTGTCCCCCAGCATAAAAGTTGTGGATTCGGCCCCTATATAGGTGCCCGTTGGTCTCCTGGTAGGGGACCAATTAATATTTTAATAAAAATATTATTTTTAAGGTACCCATTCGTCTCCTCTAATATATACACAATATAAGTTAAAGATTCGGCACCTATTCAGGTGCCTATTGGTCCCCTGAGATAAAATCACCTATATTTTACCTAAAAACGGTTAACATAGTTAGTACACTTGTGAACAGTTTATTAACGCAATTAATTTAATAAATCATAACAGATCATTGAAAAAAGAGCTACGATGAATGATAATCCGTCATGATAATAATGTAACCTGTCGATAGGCTTACGATGTAATATTGTCTCTTTACGAATGGCTTGTTAAAAAACGGGTATTAATGATTGAAAACTTAAGAGAACAAAAGTACTAGGCGCGCAGTAACGTGAAGTAGTCATGTACGAAAATCTAAAATTCACTGTGTTTTTCATTTTCTCACAAGATCACCTTAATCAATTCAAAGTACTAGGCGCGCAGTAACGTGAAGTAGTCATGTACGAAAATTTAAAATTCACTGTATTCCTTAATTTTCTCACAAGATCACCTTAATCAATGCAAAGTACTAGGCGCGCAGTAACGTGAAGTGGTAAATAGAAAACGATCGATCGACGAATCGATTAATTATTTTGAAGACTGACTTTATGCCTAGAGCCTAGAGGCATTTTATTAAACTTAATCTTATTTGAAATACTTAAACATGATATTTAAGGAATTATTATATTTTTATTTTACCCTTTTCTGCGCGACTGTACCAGGACTATATACATGTACTTATATTAGAAGAATGAATTAAAATAAATATTCTTCAGGGGGCGAATAGGCACCTCAATAGTTCCAGGGGACGAATGGGCACAGGGTGCGAATCTTAGGGGACGTACGGGCTCTGACCCACATTATAAGCGAAAATCTGGCGTATATTCGATTCAATTTCGCTGATACGTCGATGTAGCGGTGCCGTGATTACAGTATTGTAGCTCCTGTCGCATAAAGAAATCAAAGATCGCTAGTAATATTTGATGAACTGTGTAGCCATACACGGTGAGTATCCATGTATTTGTTTCAATTGCTCATGTGTCGCAGCTCGCGTCGCAGGCTAGTGTAGCCTCAGCCTAACGGTTTCCATGCGCCGGTGTTAATGACCTTCCAAATGTCACTTTTACGAGAATACCCGAGCGGTACAGGTGAATTCGGTAATGGTCGGGTCGAGATTTATCTGCGTTCAACCTTTAAAATATAGTTCGAAAATTATTTTAAACTGAATGAACGAATTATATGAATCCCCGATTTTTATTACTCTTTTATAAGAATACTAGCTTTTGCCCGCTGCTTCGCTCGCGTTAGAAAGAGACAAAAAGTAGCCTATTTTACTCTCCATCCCTTCAACTATCTCCACTTAAAATATCACGTCAATTCGTCGCTCCGCTCCGTTTTGCCGTGAAAGAAAGACAAACAGACAGACAGACAGACACACTTTCCCATTTATATAATATTAGTATGGATCACAATGGCGCTGAATCTCTTGTTCACACACTTAACTAAATTTTAGTTAAATGCATCTTTCTCTTTCCATTTCTTAAAGATAAGGACAGAAGATACATTTTAGTTTAATCCTGTCAAATTAGACAGCGCCTGAAGTAAATCGACGTATTTTTAGTCGCCTTGTTTTTAATAGCGTCTAAGTTGTCTATGGAGTGTCTAAATTTGACAGGACTTAACTAATGTTTTATCTTCTGTCCTTTTCTTAATGATATGGAAAGAGAAAGATGTACTTAACTTAAATTTAGGTTAGTTTGTGAATAAGAGAATCGACACCATTGTCTATCTTTCCCTATGTATGTTTAGATCTTTAAAACGATTCAACGGATGTTGATGTCGTTTTTAATCAATAATAGAGCCACTTCACTAGAGTCACTTATGTATAATACGTGCATTATTAATATAGAAGAAAAAAGCTACAATTTTTAAAAACTTGTTACACGTGTGTGAATTATTCTAAGATATATGTTTACTTACATTCAATTAAATCAAAAGGTTAATCACCAGTTATGCATGTTTTAAAGCTAGAAACTAATAAAGATTCAGTAATTACTAACGATAAACAACATTTTGTCCCTGACCGTACATCCTAAGGCAGACAAACCAGTTAGGTATACAACCTTTACGTAATAATAATAATAATACCGCCATATTTGTTTAAAACCTCTAAATGCGCGCACGCTATGACATTTCATGCAGATTAAAAAAAAAGAACATTAAACGATGCATTTTTTGCTGGGTACACACTGTTGGAGTGCTGTTTAGGTTTGCCGTTTGCCAGATTATAGATGCCAAATGTAGGATTTTTTCAAGAGAAATCCATACTAATATTATAAATGGGAAAGTGTGTCTGTCTGTCTGTCTGTCTGTCTGTCTGTCTGTCTGTTTGTCTTTCTTTCACGGCAAAACGGAGCGATGAATTGACGTGATTTTTTGAGTGGAGATAGTTGAAGGGATGGAGAGTAACATAGGCTACTTTTTGTCTCTTTCTAACGCGAGCGAAGCCGCGGGCAAAAGCTAGAGAATTATAAATGGGAAAGTGTGTCTGCCTGTCTGTCTGTCGGTCTGTCTGTCTCTCTGTCTGTTTGTCTTTCTTTCACGGCAAAACGGAGTAACGGATTAACGTGATTTTTCAAGTGGAGATAGTTGAAGTGATGGAGAGTAACATAGGCTACTTTTTGTCTCTTTCTAACGCAAGCGAAGCCGCGGGCAGAAGCTAGTACTATATAATTGCAAAATCAGCACAGATTTTTCAAAGATTTAATTCTAGAAATAGTTTATTCCAAACTACGTAGCATTTAGGCCCGTATTTATAGACGTCACTCAATTCTGAAACGCTCTCAACGCGCTCTCGCGAACAAGGACAGCAAGAGACTTGAGAGCGTCTCGGAGTTGAGTGACGTCTTTTAAAACGGGCCTTAGTTTCAGAATGTCATACATAATGAGATGGACTTTTCCATTTTTCTGTTCTTAGGAACCTTGTTTTTCTGTTCAGATGTCAATGAATATTTGAAAAAACCCCTTGCCTAATTGGTGCAGCCCTCTGTGTGCTTAAAAAAACGTTTGTAAAAAATTAACAAACTCTAAGGGCCGATTTTTCAATCGCCAGATAACTTTTATCTGAAGAGTATGTTTGACGTTTTGACAGCTTGTATAGAAAATATGTCAAACCGTCATATTTAATCCTCAGATAGAAGTTAACTGATGATTGAAAAATCAGCCCTAAGAAGAATCTTCTAAACAGAACAAGATTCCGCCACCATTTTTAGTAGTTCTAGCCGCGAGGCAAAGTTAGTTAAGTTAAGACATTATTTCTTGACATTTGTCTTCGCTAGCACCATTATGAACATGATGCAATATAATAAGTAATGTATGTGATATTTTATGTTATTTACTTTCAAAATAATACCCATATTTCAATTCAAACCTTCGAACACACGTGATTGGAGACACAATATAATGACACAGCGCGACAGCCGGCTGTCGCTTGGTCGTTGAAAGGTTAAAAGACAATCCATACTAACTAAAAGCGAAAGTAACTCTGTCTGTCTCTTTATCACGCCTAAAGCATTGAACCGATTTGAATGGAATTTGGTACAGATATAGTCTGAGACCCGAGAAAGGACATATGATAGTTTTCATCCCGGAAATCTCTCGGGAACGGGAACTATTATTCCACCAAAAGCTAGTTAAAAATAAAGGTCATTAAACTCAAAATTTTATTACGAAGTTAACTTTATAGCTTTTAAAATGTTTTCACTCACCAATTAATTAAACAAACAAAAAAATTTCGAAGTCAAAAGTCAAAACTATTAATTTAAAGTCTGCAAGACAAATATTAACATATCGTTATGAAAGATATGAATAATATTAAAAAACCGGCCAAGTGCAAGTCGGACTCGCTCATGAAGGGTTCCGTAGCAGCAAGTAACATAATTTATATTTGAGTTGATTGAATGAAAGGTAAATTACGATATACGGTTTATGACGTATTAAAAAAAAACTATTTACTAGATCTCGTTCAAACCAATTTCCGGTAGAAGTTTACATGGTAATGTACATCATATTTTTTTTTATTTATCTTACTCTTATTTTGGAAGTTACAGGGGGGGGACCAACATTTTACCACTTTGAAAGTGTCTCTCGCGCAAACTATTCAGTTTAGAGAAAAATGAAATTAGAAACCTCAATATCATTTTTGAAGGCCTATCCATAGATACCCCACACATATGGGTATGATTTTTTTTTTCTTTTTGGTGAGTGGGAAATCATCCAATGACTGCTCCCGTTCTGGGTGCGGCGGGAGGGTGTGTCAGACTCTTACTGACTAAAACCCACTAATGTTCCTTCGATTGCCTTTTATGTTCCAGGGTCACGGTAACTGTTATAAACATAACATTCCGCAACACACATATGGGTATGATGAAAAAAAATTTTTGAGTTTAAGTTCTATGTATTTATTTTCTATTTAAATCTTATTGCGGTTCACAGAATATATCTACTCAGCAAGTTTTAATAGTATAGCTCTTATAGTTTCGGAAATACGAACGGACAGACAGACAGACAGACAGACGGACAGACAGACATGACGAATCTATAAGGGTTCCATTTTTGCCATTTGGCTACGGAACCCTAAAAACATGTGTTGTCATTTAAATAAGGCAGTCGTTTATTTAGTCAAGTATTTAAAGGCATTAGTTCACTGTCTCGTAACCAGGTTTTATTCGTTATGTGCTCTCTTTTATTTTTAGCCGAATACAACAAGGAGGAGGTTCTATGTTCGTCTGTCTATTTCTTGTATGTCCATCAATATTTCCGAAAATTGTCTCAACAGCAACAAAAAAGATTCTCTCTCTCTCGGGTCGGTCCCTCATGTCTGAGGATCGTGGTCAGCACTAGGGTTGCACCTGGAGCGGATGATCTGCCTCCACCGGTTTCTGTCCAGCGCTTCTCTTACAACGGTGCAAAATTTGTCTGACGCCAAGTCTTTTAATTGATCGGCCCATCTTGTTTGAGATCGTGCGATCTTTTGCCTTCGGTGTTCAGTTCGGTGGTCTTCGGTGTTCGGTGTTCAAAAAAGATTAAAGTAATTTTAAATACTAAAATCTTTTATTTATCTTCCCCTAAATGTAACAAATACTGTTCAGGTTCAGTCTAACGCAAGATAAACGTGAACCAATCACCGATCACTAATAAAAAACTAATAAAGTTCTTTAATATTGATCGATGGAACCAATATACAAACAAGTCAACTAAGAACCCCCCTTTTTGGTTGATAAATGATAACCACCTTCTTTTTGGAGCCGACTAAAAACCCTACTTCGTCAAAATATCACTTTGACAGTTCTTGACGCATTACACGTCAATGGCCGCCGACCAGAGACTACCATAGCTGTCAAAAGCGTAAAATTGCAAAATGTTTTGCTTTGTCGTGTAACAAGACTAATTTGTGATGACCTTTAATTTGTAGCATTTGTTATACAAACAGCATTACTAATTGCTCTGTTACAGTTTTTATAACAATATAATTTATGGTTTAAACGTTTAATTTTTTTGTTTCGTGTTTCTGCTATTTTGCAAGATGATGTGAGGCCTTGTGGTCGTAACTGCGAATGTTGCTGGGCTAAGTTGAGTATAATAACAGCCTAGCACTGTCCCACTGCAGGGCAAAGGCCTCTTCTCATACTGAGAAGGCACGAGCATTGATCACCACGCTTGCTCAAGGCGGATTGGCGATTTCGGACTCATATTCTTAACAAGTCCAGGTTTCCTCACGATGTTTTCCTTCACCGATGTCATCACAAGCATCGGTCTAAGATAAACTTTAGAAAGTAGATGTGAATTGAAAATGTCACATTAGCACTGCCTGGATTCGACCCCCTCTTGCATGAAAGGCGGGCGCCTTAACCACTAGGCCATTAAGACATTTGAGTTGTGTATAGTAAAAGAAATGTTTTTTTCTTACCAGCGGTATATTAAAATCACGATTGCACTTCCTTTTTTAAAACTCGGAGTCAGCATTTTAATTGACACATAGGCTAGATTACATAACAAATGAATATAGTCAGTATTTTTCAACTTCAACTCTTTATTAATGGCATTTGTGGAAAACACACCACAATTCTGCCACGACCATATTTATTTTACAATATTATCTCAAACGAAGAAAGATTTATAACAAAAGTATATGCAATATGACTGCGATGGTCTCCTCCTTGTGAAGAAACCTGGTCCGTCAGAGCCTCGTCAGTGAATCAGCAGGGTGTACCACGTGCAGGTGAGGTTGGCTTTGACCCTGGTGGTGATGGTAGGGCCACTTACACCCAGTATTTTTATGACACATCAAGGAAAGCTTAAATCTGTCAAGTGAACTGTCAATGTCACTGTTAATCAACTCTTTCGCTAATAACAAACCATAGACTACTTGAGACTGGCTGGAGTTTCAAGTTTTCTAATGAAATCTCGCAAGATCAGTGTTAATAAATAAACAGAGAAAAGACGTCTAGCTTTCAAAATAGTTAACATAAATTAAGGATGATCAATTTAAATGTAATCAGAATCGAAATCGAATTTATAAATCGAGAGATTTTTATCGATTAATCATGTATATTTATGTCCTTGCGTAATTTGTTGAATTGGTAATTCGAATTCATTTGAATTTCGTTAAATTGATTGCGTTTTTTTTTATTACGATTACGACTTACTTCTGTTCATGATTTTATCCTCTTAATCAGTGGCATGTCTAATTGCTGATTAGTCATAATAAATACAAGTTTAACAGGCTTTTACGATTTAGAAAACCCCGGCAAATCGTTAATGAATACGCTTCTGCAATATCTATAAACTTTTTAATATCACTATTAAACAAGGTCGCTTTTTGCTGTCTGTCCCTATGTATTCTTAATTGTCTAAAACTACGCAGCACATTTTAATGCGGTCCTTTTTAATAGATAGAGTGATTTAAGAAAAAGATTTAAATGTATGCATACATGCATAATATAGTAGAGGAACACTGATAATTTTAGAGGTTTCTTCTAACGTGATGTAATTTTGCGCTTACACTGCAAACGCTGGCGTAACCCTACGAGATAGATGAAAATAATGTACTACAATATTGTAGACCTTAAAAAGATCTACACAAAAGTCTACAATGGTATATGTCTATCTCTTAAGGATAACCCACAATAACCATTTTTATCATTTACTTTTTACAAGAAATAATAACTTATTTACGGAGCGATTTTCAGCAATACAGCATTATTTCATATCTATTTCAGTACCTTCAATAGATTGTGCATTTAATATGATCAATATGGTCTTTCCAGCATGTAATTTTAATGAATATTTCCGAAGATATTACAGATTAAAATTGCAGCTAGACATAGCGATTGCGCGACGGGGCCCTAGTCTGCTATTACAATCGTGTCTCAATGATCGATTTTTGACGTGTAACGTCAAACTTTTGACACATTTCCCATACAAAAACTGTCAAATATCCGGCCGATGACTGGTCATTATTGAGACACGATTGTAATAGCAGACCCGGGCCCCAGGTCTGCTATTACAATCGTGTCTGCGGTATCAGCATTGCACCTCTTTAGCCTTCCTTTGATATAAATAATTGAAAAGAGCCACAAGACTATAATATTGACGTCAAAAACATTACAAATTAGCGGCTGAGTCTTCATTAAACTTGAAACAATAAACTAATTAATTTAAACTTTAATGAGTTGTCAAACTTCACTTCCATTTTGTTCATTATTATAACAACAATAAGATCAAATTTCGTGTAACTTTTAGTTCAAACCATTCGTTCGTTGAATGAATTTGACATCTGACAGGTTTTGTTCGGAAAACTGACAAAAATAATACGGTAGTTTCCACCATTATCAATTGACGTACTTTTTATGAGCTGTCAAAACGCCATTCTCCAATAGATTTTGTACGGCAATGGCGACTTATGACGTCACTAAAATAACAACTCAGTTGACTATCTATTTATTGATTTCAAAACAACTAAAAATCAAATTTTATAGCAAATTGAAAATGAACCGAATTTATTAGGCTGAAATTAATAGAGGTTTTATAGGAATTGTGTCTAACATTTATTGGTTAATGGTGGAAACTACCCAATTGCAATTTATTTCAGTGAAGAAAAAGGCAGACGATAAATTAATATAAGTATAGTCCTGTCAAAATAGAGAGCATCTGACGTAAATCGACGGGTTTTGAGTGGCGTTTATATTTTTTATAGGGTTTATAGCCCTCAAAGTGCATACAACGCGATTGAATGACTTTTTCATGAAATACGCAATCAATCGCGTTATATGCACTTTGAGGGCGTTTTGATGATTTTAATGATTATGATTCTGTAACTAGTGGCCTGTTACAGTCGCAAATCATTCTATGTATATCTACACTTAGACACTGAGCTGCAAATTGCAAAAAACGTTAAAAAAAATGAATTTCGCGGGCTAATGTGAAGCATCCCCTTTAATAGTTCTTTCTATGTTTATCCTAATCAATGATATTATAAGTAAAAAAGTGTAGATAGGTTATATGCAGTCAAAGAGTGGCACATTAAAAGTTTGCCAATTCACAAACATGATACTGAGTATCGCGTTGACATTTGACGTTTATAAAATCTCTTTTTCACTCGCACTACTTCAATCATGTCATACTACTTTGACGTGTAATGTATGTGTGCGTTAGTGTGCCATTTTTGAATATAGAATTTCGTTTGGGTAACCTATCTAAACTTTTTTACTTATAACATCATTGATCCGAATAGCAAAAATCAGTGGTTCCTGATTTCAGGCCCGCAACCAACCGTAAGGAGACTCACTGGGCCATATGAACATTAGAAAATTGATAATATCATAAATAACCTAAGATCGCAAATGGCGGCCAAAGATGGCGGCGATGCATATTCATTAAATCGTCCGTTTTCATCGTCATATGGAGCGTGGATTCTGCAATAAAAATTCCGGCCGGCTACTGGACCGTAAGCTGTCTAGCGTATAGATTTCACGATTTAATAGGGTTCCTTGGTCTGTATATAATTATATTTCAGTTAAATTACTTTTGTTTCGGAAGTCGGTGGTAATGCGAAACGGTAAATGGAAACGTCTTCTGGAAATAGGCTTAGCCTTTCGACGACCAAGCGGCAGCCGGCTGTCCAGCTGCTATTGTTTTTCTATTGTGTCACGACGAATTGAGTGTGTTCGAAGGATTAGGACAAAAAAGTAATTATTTCGTCAGTTAGATTATCAAAAAATTATGGGCATGTATATTTTCTTTTTTTTTTCATAAAAAATGACGACGAAACAGTGCGTTGAAGTTTCGCGTGACGTCACGCCTAGGTCCAGTTTTTACGTACGAGGTAGAAGAAAAAATACGTCTCCCAAAGTCCCAACTGACGGACTAAATAGTTTTTTTTGTCCCCTAACTTATTTGGCCGTAGTTTAGCTAGTCAAGCTAGCTTTCTGGACCCTGCCTTTAGACAATAGAAGATTATTCAACCAGTAACTGGCGGAGACTTTTGGAAAGCTGATAAATATATTACTTTCGCTTCAGTCATAATAACTATGTTCAATATATTTACTCATATATCACGAGATACGTTTGTCGTAGTTTTAAATCATGAAATCATAAGATTTACTTAGCTTTTGTCGTTTACTGTGACGTGTTAAAGTTTATTTAGTAGTTGCAGTTAAAATGCAAATAAAGAAAAAAAACCGGCCAAGAGCGTGTCGAGCCACGCTCAATGTAGGGTTCCGTAGTTTCCCGTCCGTCACAATAAGTGCTCCCACTTATAAGTTTAAAAAAGGCTTTTGTTACGTTGACATACTAAGTACGCAGAAATTATTTTGTACAACCTTTTTGTCTTTTTTGTACAAAAACTGTTCTTTCTATCAAGTTCAAAATAATTTTCCTAGAAAGTCCTTATAAAGTTCTACTTTCCAGATTTTTTTCATATTTTGTAAACCTACGGGTCAAAAGTTAGAGGGGGGGGACGCTTTGATTTTTCCTTTTGGAGCGATTATTTCCGAAATTATTGACATTATCAAAAAATGACTTTAGTAAACCTCTATTCATTTTTAAATACCTATCTAACAATATATCACACGTCAGGGCTGAAATTAAAAAAAAAATCACTTTTCTCTTTACATATAGGGGGGCTACCCTAATAAAACATTTTTTCCCAATTTTTATTTTACCACTTTGTCGGCGTGATTGATATACATATTGGTACCAAATTTCAGCTTTCTAGTGCTAACGGTCACAGAGATTAAGCGAGGACGGACGGACAGACAGACAGACATGGCGAAACTATAAGGGTTCCTAGTTGACTACGGAACCCTAAAAAGGAACATTGCCTTAAAAAAAAATATTTATTTATGCACAAAATTAATGTACAGAGACGGACTTAATGCCTTAGGCATTACCAGTCAACCATCGGTAAAAATGTATTTCGGAAGTCGGTGGTCATGCAAAGGAACAGCAAAGAATCGATTATCAGAAAAGGCGGGAAATCGTTTGCATTGAAAGGCGCGCTTTTCGAGTTTAAAAATATTTATTTGTTAATTTTGTACAATTTCTTTGTAAAATCTTATTTCTATAGTTAGTTTTAAGTGTAAATATATATTAAATAGTCAAAAATGGTGAAAAAAAGAAAGAGGAAGGAGGATGAGTCGCCACCGGATCTTCAGCAAGCATCAACCGATTCCGACTCAGCGGAATCGGCGGTAACATGTTCCTCTTACAGGGACGTAAATAAGAACAAGGACCCGAAGGATAAATACGCGGTCTATAAGGTAAAGGGTTACAGCCGTAAGTATCCGGAGGACACAACGAAAAAAGAGCTGGTTGTTTTCTTGAACCATGTTGAAGAAAATCGTTTTTTCACCGACAGAGATCGCATGGCGTTGTCGAAAGGCATACGCGAACACGGCGTTTCAGGCGTCTTGCACATGCGTTCAATAAATAAATATAAGGTTGGCATCACATTTGATCTTCCAAACAACGCCAATATGTTCCTCAAAAACAAAAAAATATTAGATCAGTTGGGTCTTAAAGCATCCATCCCTGCTGTTGATACAGAGGTTACTGGAGTTCTCACTTCAGTTCCTGTAGATATGTCGAATGCAGATATATTTTCACTGATAGGAAGCTCGAAAAATGTTGTACAGGTCAGGCGCTTTAGGCGCAGGTAAATGAGTTTCGGCGGGGTTGAATTCACACCTACACAAGCGGTCGCTGTTACCTTTGCGTCCACTATTCTTCCAGCTTATATATACTTGGACTCATGGCGTCACGAGGTGAAAACTTATATTCCACCTGTTAAGCAATGTCTGAAGTGCCTACGGTATGGTCATATTGCAAAATTTTGTCGCAATACGGAGGTATGTTCGATCTGCACATTAAATCATAATTTTAAAAATTGTCAAGTTGACCCTAAGGACGCTAAGTGTGCGAACTGCAAGGGTGATCACATAGCTATTTCCTCAGTTTGTCCATTAAAAAAACAAAAAATCGAAGAAAATAAAATAAAGTCAAGAAACGCCACATATTCTGATCTTTTTAATGTAAATGCTTTTCCAGCTCTAACTGCAAAAAATTTAGATGAACAAATTAATAATTTAATGAAATCTGATAAATTTATAAATATCTTAGTAGAAACAATTACCAAAATAGTTAGTAATAAAGATGTCCCTATAAACTCATCTTCAATTAAAGAGGTTTTAAAAACAACTCTTAGTAACAAAATTCCCTCACCTACATAATGGATTTATCAAATTTAAACATAATGCAATGGAATGCACAAAGCCTCAATAGCAACAAACATATATTTATAAATTTCCTCTATACGTACAATATTCACATTGCAATAATCTCAGATTAGTAAACAGAAGGCAGATAGACAGCGCGGAACTTTACGAGTGCGGCGAATGTCGAGACATGTGTGCGTGACTGCCACGTGACTGCGCTGTAAGAACACGTCGTCTCTGTGTGCGTTCCGGTTGCCAGGATGATGAAAAATTACCCGTAATATTTCATTCTTATCTGTCTCTATTAATTAAAATCAATTTATGAATTTACTAAAAGTATGTAGGTACGCGCGTAGCATAAGAACTGCTACGCCTAATTAGGTGAATCTACTTTGCTGTGTTTGTAATTGTCAGGACAATGTTGGTTATGACAACATTAATTTAAAAAAATGCACCCTGGCTAAGCTGGAAGCGGGCAGATAGTACCAAATAATAATTGATTTATTGTGTTTAAAATTAAGGAACAACTTAGGGATATAAATAATAAAGTGCAAAACAAAACAAAGTGTATAACAATTTTATAAAGCTAAAAAGTTTGTTTGTTTGAAACTTGAACGCGCTAATTTATTCTCTCATTTACAAACTACCTACTAAATTTAACGTAAATGCATCTATCTCTTTCCATTTCTTAAAGAAAAGGACAGAACATAAAATATTAGTTAAGTCATCTTTTTCTGTTCACTGTTTTTTACTATATTTACTTTATGTTGGCGAATCGACCAATTGTAACATCTTATTGCACTATGTTCTTAAAAATAAAATATTCTCTCTTTCTTTCTTTCTTTTTCGACTGGTGTACATAATTTTAGTTAGAGACAAAACATTCACTAGTTTTATTAACGAAGACTTTTGACAAATACAAGATAAGTACGCACACATGATACAAACCAAAAAAGCAAAAAAAAAACATATACCAACCAAAAAGAAAAAAACACTCGAAATAAATATTCTTGTAGATCGATAATCCTGTGTCCAATACATATTTCCCAACTTAGGGGTAAATTTTTTCACAATAAAATCGCAACACCGACAGAGATCTGTTGAGGTTTCGTGTTCCAAATAAAATAACATCCAAAAAGGCAAAAATAACCATATTAATCTATCAAAAGGTACTCTATCTTCTTTCTTTTGATTTAGGGAACAATTTTTGCAATGTTTAAAAACAAAAGACGGTATCATTCTCGAAAATATGAATATTTTCTGTGACATGTTTACGGCGCGACGCTTCGTGCCGCACTGACTTGAGATTGTATTCGCTTTTGGTTTTGTATTTGCTTTGTTGACCTCACTCGCGGTATTCCGCGCTATCTATCTGCCTTCTGTTTACTAATCTGAGGCAATAATTAGTGAAACATGGCTCAAACCAGAACAAAACTTTAAAATTAAAAACTATAATATTGAAAGAAATGACTGTGGCAACAAACACAATGGAGTTGCCATTATTATTCATAAAAGTATTAATTACACTAAAATTAACACTTATTTTGACAATTCTTTACAAAATATCTGTGTAAAAGTTCTAATTAATAATAAGGAAATAAGTATAGTCAGTTTTTACAGTCCTTCGATTTCTAATCCAGCTTTCAATAAAGATAATTTTGATTCATTGGTCAAGTCTATTCCTGGTCCTTTTATATTTGCTGGGGACTTTAATGCTCATCACACATCTTGGGGTTGTGGTTCTGATTCTCCACGCGGTCGAAATATTTTAGAGGTCATTGACGAAAATAATTTAATTCTTCTTAACAATGGTCAGGCAACAACAGTGGGCTCTTTAACTTGGCGTGCGAATGCATTGGACTTGTCTTTAGTCTCTCCATCATTGGCACTTAATTGTGAATGGCACATGCATGATAGTCCTCTTGGTAGTAGTTACCACATTCCTGCAATTATAAAAGTTACAATGAACAATAGTCAAAATGATTCCTATAGAGATTGTTCTAATGCTGAACATTTGCCTGTCTATCCAAATTACAAAATTGTGGACTGGCAAATGTTTAGTAATAAGGTGGATGAAATTTTAGTTGATTTCAAAACAGATAACACAAGTCCTCTTGATTTATATTATCATTTTTGTACAGTTTTACGCACAGCCGCTGCTAATTCCATCCAAAATTCGAATGGCAATTTGAATGCCAGCAATCGCTCATGTCCCACAAATAGGAATAAAAGACCTTCCCTTCCTTGGTGGAATCAAAAATGTACAGACGCTGTATCAAATTTCAAAACAGCTTACATTAATTTTAAAAATAACCCATCTGAAGAAACATATATACAGTTTAAAAGACTTCGTGCACTTAAAAAATTAATTATAAAAACTGAACGACAAAAAAGCTGGTTGACTTTATGTGAAACTTTCAATAGATGCACACCAATATCTATTATATGGAACTTCATGCGCAAATATAATAAAACATTTAATTCTAATAATCATGAAAATGACGCCTGGATTTTAGATTTTTTAAAGAAATACTCACCAGATTTTGTGTCTAATGCTCCAAGATCCTTATTTAATAATACAATCAAGTCCAACTCGTCCAATCATAGTTTTCTGCTAGATCCTTTCACAATCAGTGAATTAATATCTGCTATTTCATCTCGAAGAGACACTACTCATGGTCTAGATGGCATGCCATACATTTTATTTAAAAAACTTAGCATTACTGGTCTAAAAATATTCATGAAAGTCCTGAATTTGCTATGGGAAAACAATATTATACCCCAAGACTGGAAAGTAGATTGTCTTGTACCAATTTTAAAACCAGACAAACCCAAATCATGTCCTGATTCCTATCGTCCCATAGCACTTACTTCTTGTGTTGGAAAACTATTTGAGCAATTGTTGAAGCAGCGTTTAGAGTTTTACGTTGAAAAAAATCATATTCTACCTTCTAATCAATTTGGATTTCGTAGAAATCGGTCGGCTAGAGAAAGTGTCTGTCAACTGCAGCTTGATATACATAATGCTTTATTGGCCAATGAGAATTTGGTTGGAGTTTTCTTTGATGTCGCTGGTGCTTTTAATAGCGTAAATATAGATATTTTATGTCATGAATTATTACAAATAGGGATCAGTGAAAAATTCATAATTTGGGTCAGAAACTTTTTGTGCAACAGAGAAGTATTTGTTAAATTTAATAGACATCTTTATGGTCCTAGAGTTGCATCTAAAGGAGTTTGTCAAGGAGGTATATTATCACCATTATTATTTATATTGTATATACGTAGATTAAATTTAATTTTAGGATCTCAGGTCAAAAATTTACAATTTGCTGATGATTTGGTAGTTTATGCTTCTGGAAACAATTTATCACAGGTTGTTCACAAAGTTAATGATGCCCTGACAAATTTGTACAAGTTTTTCTCCTATCTTGACCTTAATGTCAATCCATCCAAGTCTAAAGTGGTAGTATTTGGTAAACAGTGTCATAACATGCCCCTCGTACAATATAATAATTGTGCATTGTCTATTTCACAAGAAGTTAAATTTTTAGGGATTCTATTTACACATAATTTAACATGGAACAACTATATTAAACATATTATTAGTAAAGCAATTAAAGCTTATAATATATTGAAATCTTTAGCTGGTTCATACTGGGGTGCAGACCCAAAAATTTTGCTACTGTTGTACAAATCTTTAGTTCGTAGTCATTTTGAATATGGTTTTTATTGTTTCGCTGCAGATACTAAATTTGTAAATAGTCTAGACGTTCTGCAAAATAAATGTTTGCGTGTTATCACTGGGGCATTCAGAAGTACTCCTATAAATGCAATGCAGATTGAATGTAATGTTCCGCCATTAAAAATTCGATTTCATTACCTGAAAGAAAGATTCATACTAAAACTGTATAGCACATCCAATAATAGTCTTTTAGCCAATCTGTTGCATTCCAATCCTAGTTTGGGTATAAAACCATTTTATTTGTTAGAGAACCTTCATAATTTCATAAACTTTATTAAAAATGCAAATATATACCAATCACAACACATTCTGCCATGTTATCAAGGAACATTTGCTGCTAAATTTCCAGAAATAAATATAATTCTAAAAAACAAAAAGGATCTCTCTTCAAAAGAGGAAGTTAGTGCAGTATTGTCAAAGTGGCCAGATCATAAATTTGTGTACAGTGATGGCTCGAAAAATGATAGAGCAGTGTCTTTCGCTATTTATGAGCCAATCTCAAACATCAGTTTAGGTCGAAAAATTGACAAAAATGCTAGTATTTTTACAGCTGAAGCTGTTGCTATCTTGGGTGCTTTAAAACATATTAAAAATTGCAATTTAGGCCACAGCAGGTGGTTTGTAGTAAGTGACAGCATGAGTGTACTTAAAAATCTGGCAAACAACAAACTACATGCTAACACTAATTACATTATCTACTTGATAAAAGAGTTATGGATAGAACTGTCTTATTCTAATATTGAAGTTGGTTTTGTTTGGGTACCTTCACACATTGGCGTTACAGGAAATGAAAAGGCAGATTATCTGGCCAAAAAAATCGTTGATCTAGATGAATTGATTCCAAATACTGATATGAGTATTTCCATACCACATACAGACGCAGTTAGTCTTTTAAAACAGCGTATGTATCAGGCGTGGGGAAGACATTCCTACCAGTCCACACATGTAGAAAATAAAGGCACTTGGTTTGCTACTTTGGATGTACAAATTAACTCCATACCTTGGTTTTGTAAGAATAGCAAGTTTATAAATAGAAAATTTTATTCATTTATTTGTCGTATGCGTTTCGGTCACTGTCGTTTAAATTATCATCTTCATCGTCTTAAAATGGTTAACTCGCCTTATTGTGAATACTGTCAATTGGAAAAAGTGCAATCTTTACATCACATCTTCTTTGAGTGTTCGTCTTTCAACATTCAGCGCCTTGTGTTGTCGGATGAACTTTTGAAAATTTATAAAAAACCTGATATGGTCCCGCAATGCATTCAGGAGCTACTTATGAATGCCTCAACTTATATATATTTGTACAAATTTATATTAGAAACTGTAAATGAGATTTAGGTTATGCTTTTACATATTTTATGCATTTATAATATACTTTATTTAAACCTAAATAAATTGTGTACATAGTTTTGTAGGTTATATTTTGTGCTAGAGGAAACTAGGAAATAAGCTACGGCTACAAATAAATTTGACATGTTTGTTCAAGTCATGTTTGACTTGACATTGACAATGACGCTCACGGATTTGACAAAAACTAATGATATACCTACATAACGGACATGAATAATTACATTGAATGGACTTATAACGAAAGACGATAAAATAATAAAATTAAAATACTAAAAAAGCAAAAAAAATATGAGAAATAAAAACGAAAGACAATATTACACAAATATATCACGGAAGAAAATATCAAGACGAAAGACTAGGCAATATGGTTGAAAGACTATAGCCTTACCATTAGGGTAAAAAAAAAAAAAAAAAAAAAAAAGGAACAGCAAAACAACTTCCGATTTTCGAAATTAAAGTTTTTTTTTCGGTTTTTTTTGTCGTTTAAAGCACAGAATAATGAATATATTTTAGGTGGTTCCCATGTACAAATAAGACTATTTCATGTTCATTTTGGATTTTATAGTTTTATAACCATTGAGTTCATTTGGATTTTTAATCTGAGCCAGAGCCTTTAGTATTCTGTTTAAAGTATTTTTTCTATTGAAATTCATCGTGACATAATTAGCTTTTTTATCCAGTTTTGCTATTGAAAAGTTGAAATATTTGTTCAGAATTTTAATATTACAGTGAGTTTAAAAAGGGGCATTTTATTCACACTTCGATTGAGTTATTTTGCTAATGATTTGCGTAGGTGTTTACTTACAGTCGAGTCGACAGCTCTACTTGCTATGCCTTTGGTTTTACCTGCATTTTTTAGCTCATTCACTTTAAATAGGCGTGATGACAAAAAAAAAGTAATTAGTCCGTCAGTTAGATAATCAAAAAATTTGGGACACGTATTTTTTCTTTTTTCTCGTAAACAGAAAATGACGACAATACAGTGCGTTGAAGTTTCGTGAAACGTCACGCCTTTGTATATTTTTTACTCAGAAGTGACGTCACAAGCCCCCTCTCCGGAACTTTGATGCTCTTTATCTTTGTATTTTGTTATTAATTTGATCAAGCAAAAAATATGTGTCCAGTATTTTTGGACTGTCTAACAGACGGACTAAACAGAATGTCATTCTTTTGATGTAGTCAACATCCCTATTGTGCTCTAGGTTTTTGCAGATATAATCTAGCAGATAGAAGGTAAAAAACATAATGGGATATATTTAAACAACTTTTATTATGGAACCAACTCCGAAAACTCGAAAAAAATATCAGCCGTTTCATACATTATGGTCGGGAGGGCATTGAACTTTTGTTAAAAACAGCTTATATTTTTTCGCGATTTCGGAGTTGGTTCCATAATAAAAGTTGTTTGTTTTCATGGGTAACTTTTAATGGTCAAAAATACCTACACCTAGTACCTATCTCTTTCATTAATAGCACATTGTCGACTACAGAATTCTATATATTAAATGTTTGCATTTAAAACCATCTAGATAGCAATTCAAGATGGACGTAAATCACGATATAGCACGCGTTGTAAGTCATTAAATTGTGAGATCTAATTATAGTATATGTCGTAAGATATGGCGGGAAAGTTGACAGCTGTCATTCTGCTACTTTTATAAATGTTTTTTTAACGGTGCGGTATATTTTTGGGATTTACGATCGAGTCCTTTCGGCTTCAGATTCTGTTATGGATTTATGGTGCGCGTGTTTTTTTTTTTATAATCTCTTCTAGAGTGCGATTGTCAACCCTACTGCAACCATAACGATTATGTAATAATTTTGACCCTTGACCAAAGTGATTAAGAGAAAGGCACCCGATGCTACTAAAAATTATAAAATTATTGTTTAAACGCGTGTAAACATTCATCACATGGGCTTTCAACTGTGAAGCGCAGCGGCACATGTCTACGATTTCTATTCGTTCCGTAAATCAGCGGCCCATAGATTATAGAGATAATTGAGTAATTGCGACAACCGTGCACGCATAGAGTAACTGTTTAATTAGGTAACTACTTATAATAGTTTTTTTATATATAAATAAATATTTTGAGGCAATATATTATTATGGTCAACTGGCTTTTGCCCGCGACTTCGCCCGCGTGGAATAATAGTTCCCGTTCGGGGGATTTCTGGAATGAAAACTATTCTATCTCCCGGGTCTCCGGGTATCTTTCGGGTCCCAGACTATATCTGATCTGTACCAATTTTCATTCAAATCGGTTCAGTGGTTTAGGCGTGAAGAAGAGACAGACAGACAGAAAGACAGACAGACAGACAAAGTTACTTTCGCATTTAAAATATTAGTATGGATTCTAAACTAGACAGCAAGTGTTATGGTAAGACAACTTCTTATTAAATAAATTATAAATTAAATACTTAAATGAAAATATTATAAAGCTGAATCGTTTGTTTGTTTGAACGCCTAATCTCAGGAACTACTGGTTTGAATTGAAAATTGATTTTGTTGGATAGCCCATTTATTAAGGAAGGTTATATGCATAGATATATTAAAGAAGGAGATATGCCCTGTAGACGAAAATGTATCGGATACCTGTGTCTCCCGTTTCCCCTACCACACGGCAACTACTACACGCACGGTTTAGTAAAAGCAATAGATACGCAGCAGCGCACACATCCGCAATTCTTATACTAGTACGTACCGCACAATCGATAATGAACCTTAAAACACCAACGCAGCGTGTATTTACCATGCACCGTACAATTTACTCACACAAAAACATCGGTGGTTATCGGTGTGCTGTGCAAAAGCAATTTATTTTACATTTACGCTAGTGATTGACTAAAACGGAAAGTTATCGAAACTTCTATAATTCTTACTATAGACCAAATTCTTTTGAGTTCCTGAAAATAAAATAAATAAAAGACGGCGTGAATAGAAAAATCTTTTAATAAAAATAAACAATATATAGCTTAAAAATATAATTATGATTAAACTTCTACTAATACTATTATGATTAAGCTGTCATACTTGAGCACACAAATTATTTAATAATTGGAAGACGTTAATGTTATTTTTCAAGACACTTGCTCGTAAAGTGGGTCTTATTACCCTGCACTTAGACCCGTTATTGAGTATATTACGCACGCGTGCGTTTGACTTTACATTATCGCACTAGTGCGATAATCTTAACACGACAAATTCTAATTTATTCAAGATTGCAAAGTAAAAGTATGTCCAGTACGCATTCTTAAATTTGTCGCTTAATACACTTATTTTACGCAACGACTCTATGTCGCGCCATACAGCCTATTACTTACTGGTTACTTAAATATTAAAATAACAAAGAAATTTAAATAAAACAATAATAAATAACTATAACTAAAACAAATTACTAAAAGATCGGGTTTGTGTGAATTTAGTTTTGAATTTTGTCTGTATTGAGAGTTTAGTACCTATATTATCTGTGGTCATGCCCGGGTATTGGCAGAGCGCGAAAAAAAGTTAAGTGTTGCGCGGCATTCTATATTTTTATTATATAAAATAATATTATTTAACATCGATATTCCAATCGAGTTAAAACGGTTGACTAATTTAAAAATAAACTCTAAACAATATTTTATTCATCAGGCGACTTCATTGTATATCGATAACCTACGTTAGTGGATTTGCACATGGACATCACTAACTCACGGCAAGAACCAGCGGCCGCATCACGCGATTCTTTCGTTTAGTTAAGTATCGTTTTGTGCTCTTTACATTGCTTGTCTCGTCACTGAGTGACAAACTTACGTAGTTGTGAAGGAGCAATGTATATATAGCAAAACAGTGCAGTCGCTGTTTTGTTTTGAAACGAAATGACAAGAAATATTTTACGATTTTTTGTTTTCTATGATTTTAAAGACAAATATAGAAAAATACTTGTACTTACAGATGGTATGTGATTCCATTATTTACGTAGTTGTGGTTCCTGCTTTGGTTTTTGCAAGAAATCACTGCATAATACGGCATTTTAATATGTTTTTACCATAACGTTCAAAAGCAGACTAGTTCGCGGAGACGGCCATTTACGATTATATGTATTACGATTGCATGTCGAGCGGACAGCGACACGCCCACTTGCCACTTCTCCTGTTATTTATATTTCTGTGGTTATATGACTACGGGAGTTAACGGGAGTGGATCAGTAAAAACGCAGGTAAAACCACGAGGACGGCTAGTTAAAAAAAATCGTTTGTTGCTCTTTCACGGTAAAACAGCTGAACGTATTTTGATAAAACTTTACTTACAGTAATATATCTTTAAGAGTGTCCGACTTTTACTGACTAAAACCCACTCTTGTTCCTTCGGTTGCCCTTTATGTTCCGGGGCGGTAACTTAATAGTTACCGCTATATGCCTGCCGGGGTTGTGGAATAGTTCTAATGAACAGGCATATAGCTCTTAGCAGAATAGACGTCTACCATCATGCTATTATCTACAGGAGAGGGGCAGTAACCAAAAAATATATAACGCAGGGGACATATTGAACATTTTGTTCCTCGCAATTACGCAATAGTCAACCCTACTGCAGTTATATTTTAGTCACTATCAATTAATTTATGAAAACTATTTCCGCTGTTCTAAGAGTACAAACTTTGCCTTTACTGCAAAGTGGGCGAGTCCTTTGTAATATTACTTTCAAAGCTAAAAGGAAATACAAAGAGGAACAGGAAAATAGTATCTTACTACTAATATTATAATAAATTACTAGTTGGGCCCCGCGTTTTATTATAAGCAATGATATTTTAAGTAAAAAAGGCGTAGATAGGTTACCCAAACGAAATTCTATCTTCAAAAACGGCACACTAACGCACACATACATTACACGTCAAAGTAGGATGACATGATTGAAGTAGTGCGAGTGAAAAAGAGATAAACGTCAAATGTCAACGCGATACTCAGTATCATGTTTGCCAATTGGCAAACTTTTAATGTGCCACTTTTTGACTGCAAATAACCTATCTACACTTTTTTACTTAAAATGTCATTGATTATAAGTATTAGGATTTTAACCCATTGAATTCTCTTATCCTGTGGTCTGGCGAAAATGTCAATTTGACAACTGTCATTAATGTCAGGTGTCATTACTGCCACGCGAAATTGACCCTTATGATCAATGTCATTTTATTGTTTTATCTGTGCTACGGTTGTGGTTCACTCAACTGGCCTGGTCGACGAACTATACCAATCGCCATGAGGGGTTATCACAGACACAATTATTAGAAAAGTATTGTGTCTCGTCTGGATCCACGTCCCAGACACACGAAAGGCTAAACCTTCTTACACAATAGAAAGACAATAGCAGCGCGACAACCGGCTTTCTCTTGGTATTTTTTTTTTTTTGTGGGACAATCCCACCACTCTATTCACAACCACTGCAACTCCTGAAAGCCAGAATCAACAGTGGAGTCCGCCAGAAAAGCGCCGAGCAATGAAGCTCGACGAGTCCCGGAGACACGATTCAACTGTCTTGGATCCCGCAACGAAATTAATCAGAAAGAACTGCGGAGGAGTAAGAAAAATAAATATTTCCTTTATCTTGGTAGTCAAAGGTTAATAGTTATTCCAAATTATTTAAGTAACTCTATCCTAGGCCCGTATTAATAGACGTCACTCAACTCCGAGACGCTCTCAAGTCTCTTGCTGTCCTTGTCTTGTCCAGGAATAAACTTGAGAGCGTCTCAAAATTGAGTGACGTCTATTAATACGGGCCCTAGAGTACTTGTTAAAACCAACAATTTTTTTTTACAATCCCGCCACACTATTCCCAACCTCTGCAACTCCTGAAAGCCAGAATCAACAGTGGAGTCCACCAGAAAAGCGCCGAGCAATGAAGATCGACGAGTCCCGGAGAAACGATTCAACTGTCTTGGATCCCGCAACGAAATTAATCAGAAAAGAACGGGATTTATCCCAAATATCCCATGGGAACAGGAACGACGTGGGTAAAACCGCGTGGAACAGCTAGTTAACTATAAACCTTTCAACGACCAAGCGACAGCCGGCTGTCTCGAATCACGTGTGTTTGAAGGTTTTAAATGGCCATCACTGGTAACTTCATTTGATTATTTTGTCCACATAAATTATTTATGTTAATTTAATTATTGTGCGACGTGCGTAGTTTAGTAATAAGAAATAAATACCAATAAAACGTTATTATTTTGTTGTTGCACAAGGCTAGCGTAATAAAATAAAAAGTGTAAATTTAAAAAAACCACTTCTGTCCTTTTTCCTTTCAACGACCAACCGACAGCCGGCTGTCGCGCTGCTGTCTTTCTATTGTGCATTGAACCACCTGTGTTCGAAAGACTAACGAACTACTTTGTTAATTAATGATTTAGATCTATGATTACGACTACTGATTAAGGCCCGTATTAATAGACGTCACTCAATTCTGAGACGCTCTCAAGTTTATTGCTGTCCTTATTTTTTCCCTTTAGAATGACGAGGACAGCAAGAGCGTCTCGGAGTTGAGTGACGTCTATTAATACGGGCCTAAGACATGGATGAATGACAGTTTTGACAGATTACGCACTTTTTTTTTAATATGAAGTAAGTAGGCAAAGGTCACGATTGCAACGCTGTATTTAGCCAGTTCCGTCAAGCAGAATAGCTGGTTAAAAAAAAACAAACCGAATACTTTCTGGCCCAGTGGTTATGACGGCTGGCCTCTCATGTTGAGATTGTGGAGTCGAATTCGAGCAAATACAAACCTTTTTCGATTCATAATTATGTACTTTCTAAAGATTATCTCGGACATCACAGACATTCCGTGCCTCAGAAAGCACGTAAAGCCGTTGGTCCCGGTTATCATTCGTAGAACTTTGACAGTCGTTACGGCTAGTCAGAAGCCGTAACTAGCTCTTACATAGACTAGTCAGACTTTCTGACTTCTGCCTCGCTGGTGAAATAAAACATTTTAACCTTTCAACAATCAAGCGACAGCCGGCTGTCGCGCTGCGTCTTTCTATTGTGAAAACTTATCTACACCTTTTTACTTAATATCATTGGGGCAAGTGGCGCCTAATAGCAACACTTTACTCGCAATCCACAAGGCTGTGTTGCCCAATAGAAAATAACTGTACCAGCCTAAAGGAACAATGGCGCGAAATATTGGTGCCGTAATCAAAACCTTTTTACAAGGTTATAGGAAAAAAATACGTGTGAAAATATTTGTTTTTTTAGCGTTAATTACTATGTGTGTAACCTCTTTTCTTGGATTTTTCGCATTTTTGCTTTCGGATGTATGGTTGCTGGTTTTTGGAGATCCGTTTTAGTTTTATCTATACTAATATTATAAAGAGGAAAACTTTTGTTTGTTTGATTGTAATGAATAGGCTCAAAAACTACTGGACCGACTTTAAAAATTCTTTCACCATTCGAAAGCTACATTATCCCTGAGTAACATAGGCTATATAATATCACGCTATGTCCCACGGGAGCGAGGCAGTGACCAAAAACTTAACGTAACGCGGGTGAAACCGCGAGGAACAGCTAGTACCTACATCTATAAATTTACTTCCAAGCAGACTCCGATACGGCCCGGGGTTGCGGAATAGTTCTAATTGTTACCGCAGCCCCGGAACATTAAGGGCAACCGAAGGAACAAGGGTGGGTTTTAGTCAGTAAAAGTCTGACCCTCCCTCCCGTCCCGCCCAGGGCGTGAGAATTCATTTAATGATTTCCTATCCATAAAAAAAACTCCGACCCGGCTGGACCGATTTTGAGCGTCCTTTACTAGATGGTTGAAAACAAAATATTAATTAAGTTGAAAAACCGAATATAATACAAATTTAAGCGCAGCTCCCGTCCAACAAACGTAATTTAACTTCTTATTTTTTGCCGATAATGGTACGGAGCCCTTTATGCGCAAGTCCGACACGCATTGGCCGGTTATTATTTTCCTTTTGTGATAGGGAACCCTAAAAGCAATAAACGAACTTCCTTTAATTTATAGGTTAAAAATTTCATACGTACGAGTAAGTGATCCCGTTTAAGCAACTAACTTTAAAATAGACACATTACAATATAACGTTTTTTTTTGGGGGTGTGGGAAATCATCAAATGACTTCTCCCGTCCTGTGTGCGGCGGGAGGGCGTGTCAGACTTTTACTGACTAAAACCCACTCATGTTCCTTCGGTTGCCCTTTATGTTCCGGGGTCACGGTAACTATTATAAACATTCCGCAACCACAATATAACGTCACAAGTCACAACTTGAATAACTTATAATTTTGTAAAACTACAGCTTAGTAAATAACTAATAAATATGTAAATGAACTTCTGTTGTATAAAGCATTTACGTTATATGTATGTATTGTTTAAATAGACAAGTCTTGTAAGTTTATTAAAATAACTAGCTTCTGCCCGCGGCTTCGCTCGCGTTAAAAAGAGACAAAAAGTAGCCTATGTTACTCTCCGTCCCTTCAACTATCTCCACTTATAAAATCACGTCAATTCATCGCTCCGTTTTGCCGTGAAAGAAAGACAAACATACAGACAGACAGACAGACACACTTTCCCATTTATACATAATACTAGCTTCTGCCCGCGGCTTCGCTCGCGTTAGAAAGAGACAAAAAGTAGCCTATATGTTACTCTCCATCCCTTCAACTATCTCCACTTAAAAAATCACGTCAATCCGTCGCTCCGTTTTGCCGTGAAAGAAAGACAAACAGACAGACAGACAGACAGACACACTTTCCCATTTATAATATTAGTATGGATTTGCGATTAAAACCGAGCAAGAGTCGATATTTTTAACCGACTTCAAAAAGGAGGAGGTCCTCAATTCGAGGGCCTGTTTGTCTGGTGGTTAGTGACCCTGACTGCTAAGCCGGAGGTCGTGGGTTCAATTCCCATTTCCCACCCAGGACAAACTTTGTGTGATGAGCATGATTGTTTGTTCTGTGTCTGGGTGTAATTTATCTATAATAAATATGTATTTATAAATTATATAAGTATGTTTATCAGTTGTCTGGTTACCATAGTACAAGCTCTGCTTAGTTTGGGATCAGATGGCCGTGTGTGAGTTGTCCAAGGATATATTTAGCTCTTTATTTTTTGTATTAAATATTTCAATTCATATGTAAGTACTTACTTTCTTAATTTATCTGAAAAGCACGTAAAGCCGTTGGTCCGGCACCGGGATTACGTATCTTGCAATAGCCGAGCGATCGCGATAATTTAGCAATATTTGCTTCTCAAACGTCAATTCAAAATACGTCAAGTCAAATAGCAATCTAACGATAGTGCTGCCTCTGTGGAGCAATCAGTTAACTAAAATATGCATTTTTCGTTTGGTGGTTTCGTATTTAGTATGGTTTTTAAGAGCAAAGTTAAGTTTTTTTTATTAAAGTTGATATTTAATTAGTTCCAGCGATTGCTACTTTATTGTCATCGTAGCAATAAGTGCATTTGAACAATCAGCGAGCGATTAGCAATCGGTTCATACATAATACGATTTTTTTTGACGATCGCGCGTACACTGCGCAAATATTGCTGATTGCTGTTTCATAGGTAATAACCTCGCCGGTTTTAGTTGCGTATACAAATAAAGTAAGTACTTTATTAAATCCATAACGCAATCCTGCATATTATAATGTTTTTCAAATACTTTACAAATTATCTAGAGAATTTTTCACACGGCGGCGATAACAGTCAGTATGTATTTGTAACACTATGAGAACTATGTATATTATTACTATCAAACTTACATACTATGTGTCAACGTGCTGTGAGCAAGGACATCATTCTTACCTTCGAACATACGTGATTTGAGACACAATAGCAGCGCGACAGCCGGCTGTCGCTTTGGTAGTGGAAAGGTTAATACTATTGGAATTTTGGAGACATTTCTGATGTTTCTTGTATAACAATAACAGAATATAATCAATTACTGTTCACTACAGTTACAATACACGTGTTTTCCTCGTATTTCAAGCAGTATTAATGAAAATGGATTTATTGTAGACGGTACAGTGGCGTAGCGTGCCTTGACCCCCGTATAAAAAATTTGTTAGGGGGTAAAGATTTTACACAAAAGAAAAAAAAATGGATAAAAAATATTCATTTATCATAACATAATTTAACCATTTTACAAATAAAAATCCAAGTCTTCTGAAAGATTTAAAAAAAGTAATGCATTATAGAATTTTGTCATTTGTAAAATAAAATAAATTTGGTAGTTTTTTTTACCTTACACACTTTGGGGGCCCCCGTGGCCCAGGGGCCCCGCCCCGTATAATTGATACGGCAAATACGGCGGTAGCTACGCCCCTGAGACGGTACAAAGCGATGTAAAGATTCATAGTTACGTAGTTGGTTGACTATTACTAGTTAAATTGTAAAGACTACTTAGATTTTATTATTTTTTCTTTTTATCCCCCAACGCAAAAAGTCTCTATGTGCCTATGTCTGTCTGTCTGTTGCACCATAACTCTTTAACGGCCCCGGAACATAAAGGGCAACCGAAGGAACATGAGTGGGTTTTAGTCAGTAAAAGTTTGACACTCCGTTCCGACCCGCCCAGGGCGGGATAGGTCATTTGATGATTTCCTATTCATCTTAGAATCTAATATGTTTACATGTTTCTAATTTCAGATATGCCTAGATAACCACCAGGGACCAATGACCAGTCATCGGCCAGATATTTGACAACTTTGACAGTTTTGTATGGGAAAAGTTACGTGTTGCACTCGAGTGCAAAGATTTTTCACCTTGTGCTCTTTTGATTCCCGCGCTAACGCTCAGAATTCTAATTTTTGAAATGAGAGTCAAAAGTTTGACGTTACACGTCAAAAATCGATCATTGAGACACGATTGTAATAGCATACTAGGGCCCCAGGAAGCCTGTATAAGAAGCGACCCGACCCCACTTCGCACGGGTGTGACAAATCTTTAGAAATCCCGGTTTTTCCACCATAATATGCACGTACTCTACATACACTCCTTCCTCATGAATCACTCTATCTAATAAGAAAAACCGCATCGAAATCCGTTACGTACTTTTAAAGATCTAAGCTTAAATAGGGACAAACAGAGAAGCGACTTGTTTTATACTCAAGAAGGAATAGGCTCTAACGAAGCTATTCTTGTAATTTTAATCAGTAATTATAATTCGAAGGCACATTCAAGAGTTAAACCTCTTAATACGGAGTATTCAAAATATTTAGCGCCAGTTTCGCAACCTTTACTTTGATTAATAAGGAACAAATTGTTAATGAATTTTCAAGGCTTATTACAGACTAGCCTTTGCCCGCGGCTTCGCTCGCGTTAAAAAGAGACAAAAAGTAGCCTATGTTACTCTCCATCCCTTCAACTATCTCTACTTAAAAAATCACGTCATTTCGTCGCTCCGTTTTGCCGTGAAAGAAAGACAAACATACGTACATACAGACAGACACACTTTCCCATTTATAATATTAGTATGGAAGTATAGATTAGAATCTTTAGGAGTCCTCATTGGCTTCCGAAGTTTTAGTTATTTTTGTGTTTTTAGTTTTTGAAGGCGGTTCTTATTTTTTTGGAAAAAGTTTTTTTAATTACGAAAATTCTCAAAGCGACTGTCTTGTTCTAGGCACTGGCCCTGACAGACAGACGTAACAATTAAAGGAACACATAACAACCACACGGCTCGCGACGTAATTGCACGTCCAACAAAAGTAATAGAAGCCTCAATTATGATCAACAATAGCTAACACTTTCACTCTCAGTACTAGTTGAAAACGTAATATTACGTAAGCTTGTGAGTTACCGCCGGCAGGGCCGCCACGCGTCTGTGTATAACCGGACGATCGGCTTTCCTATAGTTACCCTATTTATAAAGGTATTTAACTAACGATAAACAATATTAACATGTCTTTTTGAAAATTAAAAAAAAAATGTAGTTTTTAGTAAAGCTTTTTATTTTTGACTTTTTAGTTAGTCTCAATGTCTGACTACGTTTTAGAGTAAATTTAAAAAAAAATGTACGTTTTTCTATAAAAATTGAGGAGTTCCCTCGATTTCGGCATGATACCATCATCAGACCCTGGACCTGATGACAATGGGACCATTTGGGAAGTCTACCCTTTCAAACAAAAAAAGAATTGTTCAAATCGGTTGGTAAACGACGGAAAACATAAAAAAAATACAAACATCCGAATTGAGAACCTCCTCCTTTTTGTAGAAGTCGGTTAAAAATGTAGTCTTTTAGTTACCTAAACAAAAGGGCACTTAACCTTTCGACGACCAAGCGACAGCCGGCTGTCGGGCTGCTATTGTCTTCTATTGTGTCTCCAATCACCTGTGTTTGAAGGTTTAAAGATATCTTGATGAGCATGGTTGTTTGTTCTGAGTATTTATCACTACATATTATGTGGTATATTAGTTGTTTCTCGCGGTTACGTTGAGTTTTTGGTTAATGTTACGCTCCCGTGGGACGTAGCGTGATATTATTTAGCCTAAATGTTATGGATAATGTAACTAGCTTTCTATTGAAAAAAAAATTGTAATCGGTCCAGTAGTTTTTGAGTTTATTCGTTACAAGTACAAAAATACAAATCTTTCCTCTTTTTTTTATGCTGGGACAACTCACACACGGTCATCTGATCCCAAGGTAAGCTCTGCTAAGAGCTTAACTTATTATATATTAGTATGCCAACCCTACCAGATCCGCGGTCATCGTGTCTCTCAAGTGTTATTCACAATTCGCAGCGAAAGTGATTTGTCGTCGATAAAAAACGAGAAATTGTTGCAGAATCGCACTGCTTTGATTTTTAGCGCGCTTTTTATTGTGACAAGAAGTTGTCATAAAAATCTAACCATAAATCATTGAGTTATTATGTACCTACTTCGTACTAGAGGAGACAGAGACACCTCAACTCAATTTTTTGTAACACGAGTTAGAGTGCATGCACCCTAACTCACTAGTCTGCACCCTAACTCACTTAGTCCATGTAAAATGTACTCTGTGGTTTCACCCGCGTTTCTTTAGGTTCTTGGTTACTGCTTCGCTCCCGTGGGACATAGCGTGATATTATACAGCCTATGTTACTCAGGGATAATGTAACTTTCTAGTGAAAAAAGAATTTTTGAAATCGGTCCAGTAGGGTTGGGAGTTATTCGTTACACACAAAAATACAAATCTTTCCTCTTTATAATATTAGAATAGATATTGCTCTAGAATTATAGACTAGCTTCTGCCCGCGACTTCATCCGCGTGTATAGTTCCTGAATTTCCTTTGCTATAAACCTCACGGAGCCCGAGACCTTTCCAACGAATGCAAAACCGTGGAAATCGGTTCGTGCGTTCTGGAGTTATAGCGTCAGGAAGGAAAACCCGACTTATTTTTATATAGTAGATTTTCTATAGTGATCAAATAGATTTCAATGTGATTAGAGAGCCTTTACAATTCGGATGTTACAATATAAATACGAACGGTAATGGGATCTCAATAGCATAATAAACAATTTTATCATATTATTGTAATTCTTGAGCCGGTATTAAGTCCCGACCTACTTTCAATTTAATCTATTTTCGGAACATTTTACACGTGTAATAAAAGACCCTTTATAACGTAGGTTTCGCTATGAAATTTTAACCATATATCATCTGGCGATTGGTATAGTTCAGTTGAGTGAACTTGAGTGAACCACAACCGTAGCACAGATAAAACAACAAAATAACATTGATCATAAGGGTCAATTTCGCGTGGCAATAATGACACCTGACATTAATGACAGTTGCCAAATTGACATTTTCGCCAGACCACAGGCTAAGTATCTACTGACTCTCCGACGAATGAATAAACGAATTATTAAATAACCTTTATTTCAGGCTGCATAGGTCTAACTATAACGTTAACCTGACATAATGGTGCTAAATCTCCTGTTCATAACTTAACTAAATTTAAGTTTAGTGCATCTTTTTCTTTCCATTCCATTAAGAAAAGGACAGAAGATAAAATATTCGTTTAGCCCTATCAAATTAAGACACTCCTTAGATAATTTAGAAGCGATTTGTATAGGGCAACCGAAGGAACATGGGCCGGTTTTAGTCAGTAAAAGTATGACACGCCCTCAGCCCCGCCCAGGACGAGAGAAGTCATTTCATGAATATAGAAAAAAAATTGGTTGCTAATGGTCACAGTACACGTTTGTTGGAAAGCAACGGATCAAAGTAGTTTGGGTATAAAACTTCTAGCCCAATCTCATTATCGAATTTTATTGCAAAAACATCACAAAAATATGAACGCGTCGTAAATCTAACAAGTGTGACATTCATTCGCTATGATGACTCAATTTTCCCGCGGTTTTATCGTCACCGCCATTTTGTTTTTACTGCCCTCTATTATCTGTACATCGCAGGCATAAGAAATGATTTATGGTTTAATTAGTGGCCTTTTTTGTGAAATTCGGTCAAGTACATTATTTTTATGATGGTCTAGTGGGAAAAGCATAGACCTCCCATGCATAACGTTAAGCGTTCGTAACCCGACAAGGAACAATGTGGCTTTTGTCATTACGGGAAGTCAATCGAACAGGGTTGGAGGTCTGATTAGGTCAGTCGCTGTTCAGCTGAATCCGGTTAGGCTGGACGCCGACAGCAGCTTGGTTAGGAAAAAGGCTAGGGAGATGATGGAGCGTGTTATTTCTGAGAACCTACTTTTTTGAAGTTGTTTAAAATATTAAAACGTTCCTCTAAATGTAACAAATACTTTTCTGGAAGCTGCATCGAAATCGATTTAGCCAATCGCGTGATAATCGCGAATAAATATGTATGTAACATACATATAGGTCAAATTGAGAACATTTTCTTTTTATGAGGATGGGAAATCACCTTATGACTTCTACCGCCCTTTGATGATTTTTCCTGAACTGAGAAACATTCTTTTTAGGAAGTCAGTTAAAAAAATATTTTCCCGTGCCTCGGAAATCACGTAAAGCCGTTGATCCCGGGTGTCATTCGTAGAACTTTGACAGTCGTTACGGGGTAGTCAGAAGCCAGAAAGTCTGACCAGTCTAACCAGAGGGTATCGTGTCGCCCAGTTACTGGGTTGTGGAGGTCTGATAGGCAGTCGCTTCACGTAAAACACTGGTATCCAGCTGAATCCGATTAGACTGGAAGCCGACCCCAACGTAGTTGGGAAAAAGGCTAGGGAGATGATGATGAGTTAAAAAAATATTTTACTAACATCTTTGTTTTGGTTTACTAATGTTTGCCATAATTTAATATATACCATAATTTCATATGTCATAATCGTATTTGCCATAATTTCATTTGACATAACGCTTCATTTGCCATAATCATGAAATGATATAATATTATTTTCCATAATTTCATTATTCATAACCGATCAAATGCCATAATAATTAAAAAACATAATTTTTTTTGCCATACTTTTCATTTTCAATAATGTCATTATCCATAACATTTGTTTGCCATAATATTCATTTGCCCATACTAGCAAAACAAAGCTAGTTAAGAACAAGCGCCTGCAAGGTTTTTGATGTTATGATCACGTTGAAATGAATAAGTTTGATATTACATATTTACAGAATGTTAACAAATTACACTGTGCGTGAAACAAAATAAGACTGACATAAATAATATTTGTTTACAAGTTAAATCTGAGAGAATACCAGCAAGCATACAGCATGCAAGCAAGCTTACAGCATGCAAGCAAGCATACAGCATGCATGCAGCAAACAAGCAAGCATGCTGCAAGCAAGCAAGCATGAAGCATGCAATCAAGCATACAGCATGCAAGCAAGCTTACAGCAAGCAAGCAAGCATGAAGCATGCAAGCAAGCATACAGCATGCAGCATTCAAGCGAGCATGAAACATGCAGCAGGCAAGGTTTCCGTCACGGCTCCGGCGCTGCGGGCCTCCGGCGGCCCCACGCGTACTAATCGTCGCAGACGGCTTTCGCTCACCACCGCAGCTTCGGCTTGTTGGCCGGCTTCGCCGGCCAGCCTCAGCCGCGGCGCCTCGCTCGCAGCCGCCTGCTCCTCAGCCCGCGGGCCGCCTCGCCCCTACGCGCCTACGCGATTTTTTAAATAACACTCTAGCTAGGGGTAGGACAATAAAGACTACGTGGAGTCGGTTTTGCAACAATTCGGTTCTGTCACTAACTTTTGTAGCACAGCATGTTAAATTTTTAACCAACAATATTAATTAATTGTTACAGAAACTATCGCAAATTGGTTAGGCCTACTAGTCAGGGTGATAACTATACTTATTGATGGTATATTTTTTTATAAATTATATCAAATGTTGCTTATGCCAAGTGTCGATTATGGAATGTATTACTTATGGAAACTAATTATTATGGCATATATTATTATGGAAACTCATTATATGGTAAATAAAAGTTATGACAAGTAAATTGTTATGACTCGCGTTGTTAGTATAAAATAATGAAATTAGTAAAAGTGAATATTATGAGCAGTGACGATTATGGAAAATAAAAATAGGACAAATAATATTATGGGAAACAAGGGAATACCCTTTGTTTTCAATATCAGTTTATTTCTAAATATCCTACTTGACTTCAATATTGAAATGTCTTATTACCTTACGATTGACGATGTTATTATCCAACACGGAAGAAGGAATGAAGTCGGAAAACTTCCGTCTTAAGCAGTTGACACAGTAAATCAACTCATTTTGCAAGTAACCCAACGGTCTAATATAAAGTTATGTCTACCACGGTCTAGACACCTACTTAAAATGGTAAATTGACTGATGATATATCAAAATAATCTCTGTACTATTAAATAAACTTCACTATTACCTGAAATTCTAATGTTATATCTTTAACCTTTCGGTGTATCATTATCATAACGACCAAATAAACTCGATAAAGCTATTAGACAAAACGATTTTTCTTATAAAACAAAAAACGGTAAGGAGCGACTCGCATTCGCAGATCGAGGGATCCGTATAAAATCAATTATTCATTGACCAGCTATATTTCGCGGTTTCACCCGTGTTAGTGTTTTAGTTACTACTGCGCTCTCAAAGAGTCGAGGGGCAGAGAACTCATGTAGCCCCTTCATTATTCTAATACAAAAACAACTGTATAAGTATGTACCTAGTAATAGTAAGTAATATAGTAAAGTTTCATAAATCCATCCAGTAATTTTTGCGTAATGAAAAAATATCCATTCATCTTTACTAGTAGTAAGATTTTGGTGCCTGTTTGTGAGCATCTTTCTCTTTCCGTTTTATTAAGAAAAGGTCAGAAGATAAAAATGTTAGTTTGGTCCTGCAAAATTAAGACACTCCATAGATAATTCAGACGCGATTAAAAACATGGTCACTAAAAATACGTTGATTTATTTTAGACGCTGGATGATTTGACAGGACTAAAATAGTTTGTATCTTCTGTCCTTTTCTTAATGAAATGGGAAGAGAAATATGTAAGTACTTAACTTTGTTAAGTTACTGAACAAAAGAATCAGCACCATTGTTTTCTAAATCATCGGGAAAAAGGATGAGAGGCGAAATAAGCTGCGGAATCCTAAAAATTTATAATCCTAACCATACGTAATAAAACACCTGGAAATTCCTATTCAGTGAGTAAACATGTTATTTAATAACTTCAAATATTTGAGAGTGATTGAATGGCAAATACGCAGATATTAAAACGAATCAACATTGGCTCTATATTTATTTTTATGGACAGGGAAAGGATTATAATGTTTTAATATGTAATTTTAATGTCATGGCCGACACCCTATTACAATTTCGACGTTTATTAAGTCGTTCAGAAATTTAGGCCGATGCCGCATTCAACGGAAATTCCGCCGCCGATTTTCTGTACCGGAACGAACATTTGATTGCATTAACATTTATAATTTAGGGCATACTCGCGGGAAATACTTCGATAAGCTTAAAAATTCGTGATAACCTAGCGGATAAGGCACCCACCCGCCCGCCACTCGAGTTGGAATCCAGGCAAGTACAAAAGTGACCTATTCAATTAATATGTACTTTCTAAAGTTTATCTTGGTCATCACTGACATCCCGTGCCTCGGTAAGCACGTGTAAAGCAGTTGGTCCAGTTGTCATTCGTTAAACTTTGACAGTCGTTACGGGTAGTCAGACGCCAGAAAGTCTGACCAGTCTAACTAAGATGTATCGTGTCGCCTAGCTACTGGGTTGTGGAGGTCTGATAGGCAGTCGCTTCACGTGAAACACTGGCATCCAGCTGAATCCGGTTAGGCTGGGAGCCGACCCCAATATAGTTGGGAAAAGGCTAGGGAAATGATGACGGGTATACTCTCGGAAGATCGGTTGCTCCGTATTACATATACTTAATAAATTGGCTAAGTACGCGTCAGGCCACGCATAGATAAGGTTTCCGTAACGAATCATTTCACATTGTTTAACAACCTTTCCCATGTCAGGTTCAAGATTTGACTCGGACTAATTTTGAATTTACTAAAAATTTGATGCTTTTGCTTTGAAAGCAATAAATATTCATGCTTAGTGACGTCATTAGGTGACATTGTCATTCAAAATCTATGAACGAATCGCGTTTTGACAGGTCATAAAAAGTGCGCCAATTGGTGATGGTGTAAAATACCGCTTTATATAATTAACTTTATACGACTTTTTTTTCAATAAACAGACGTGTAAAACGTGTGTATAGAAATAATTTATAGGTTCGACCCTTATAACACTGTAATGGCTCATCGCGTCGCTTACATAGCAAGCTCTAGTAACGATATTAACTCATCTGAAACGTTACGTTATGCACCTAATTAGTCAGGTAACTAGGCCTTACGTTATTGGTTACGTGGTGACATCTATCGGTCTAAATATTAACTAAATTACATTCTGCATCGCGCTGTCAGAATTTGGCGCGACAGTGGATTCTTTTGAGCAGCAACTAAACGTGTTATAGTTCGATTATCACTCACTTTCCAAAATTGTTGAAACTAGAAAGAGATAGCAAGAAATTACTTCTGTTAGTGTAATGCACTTCTTTGTATTCTGTTGTTTTTTTAGCCTGCTATATCCGTAGAACACAACTATTTTGTATGAAGCTAAAAACGCGTCTGTACAGCTTTTCGCGTCTATTTAGCTTTGCTTTTGTATCAAGTCATAAGGAGGTAACCTGAATGAGCTGAATAAATGCAAAGTCCCTTAAGTTTGTCAGTTTTTCTCATTCTTACGACTGAAGGCGGCTGATAGAAGTAGAACAGTAACTATTTATTAATCTGTGGTAGAACTGTATAAGTGTGACCTAAATCGATCTGCGAAAGGCTAAAGAAGCTAAATAAGTGTGCGTAGGACTACGCAGCAACTACACAGATCTTAATTATTACTTTACCGAATTCTAAATGCAGAAATTAAAACCGAAAACTTAGAATGTTATTTATCTTTGACCGTCAAGTCAATAACAATAAAAATATTTGTTCTCTGCGCAAACCCACAAATTCCTTCATTACACTATAAACAGACAAAAACGATACAAACATGTTTTCATATGTTTATATTAAACAAGAAAGAATTATCTTGGACATCTCTGATATCCCGTGCCTCGGAAAGCACGTTTAGGTCCCGACTCCCGATGTCATTCGTAGAATTTTAAGTTATGGGTAGCTAGAAGCCGTAAAGCCTGACGAGTCTAACCAAGATGTATCGTGTCACCTAGTAACTGGGTTATGGAGGTCTGATAGGCAGTTGCTTCACGTAAAACACTGGTATCCAGCTGAATCCGGTTAGGCTGGAAGCCGACCACAACATAGTTGGGAAAAGACTAGGGAGGAAATAAACGTTTTTCTTTCTTCTTTAGACACCATGGGCTTAATAAAATACATTTACAGGAAAAGCTAATAAATCATTAAACAGGTGTTTTATTGCGTCAGCTTTATCTCTAAAAGCCTTATTACAGACGTAACATCTAAATAGATTTTAATTATGATATTTAATATCTCCAAGAGCTTCCTGTTCAAAGTCTATGAAACGAAAGCCGTTTTTCCTTATCTTATTTAATTCATATTATGTACTTTCTAAAGTTTATCTTGGACATCACAGACATCCCGTGCCTCGGAAAGCACGTAAAGCCGTTGGGCCCCGGTTGTCATTTGTAGAACTTTGACAGTCGTTACGGGTAGTCAGATAGTAGGACGGGTTTAGGCGCATTAGGGCTAATAGGGATGACGACAGCATTAAAAAATGGCATTCTGTTTAGTCCGTCTGATAGATCGGCCGAAAATACGGGACACGTATTTTTTGCTTGAGCGAATTAATAAAAAAAAACAAAGATAAAGAGCAACAAAGTTCCGGAGTGGGGGCTTTTGACGTCACCATTACAAAAATTGTATCAGATCGTGGCGTCATGCGCAACTTCAAGTTCAACGCACTGTATCGTCGTAATTCTTCGTTTTTGAGAAAAAAGAAAAAATATGTGTTCGAAGTTTTTTGATAATCTATCTGACGGACTAATTACTTTTTTTTGTCGTCTCGCTTATTCTCATTTTGACAACCGACTCCCTAATGAACTACTTCTCATTATGGCTACTTCTCATTTGGGCTACTTCTCGCTTGGGCTACTTCTCATTTGGGCTACAACACTGGTATTCAGATGAATTCGGCAATTCGGTTTATAATAAAAAAGCTGTAGAGACGATAAAAAAAGCTAAGGAGTTGATGATTTTTTAAACGACTTCAAAAAGGAGGAGGTTCTCAATTCGATTGTTGTTTTTTTTAATGTTTGTACACCGATTCCGCTGTTATGATCCGATATAGTTTATTATTTCGTTTCCAGTTTTTAAGGCGGTTTTTTTTAAAAGCTTTTATTATTACGGAATATGTCAAACAAAAATAAGTAAAATTGCGCGAAGGGTAAGGGACCTTTCGCGCAATTTTACTTATTTTTGTTTGACAGGATTTTTTTTTCAAAAACTCTTAATTAGTGAGTAGTATGCCAAAGAAAAGGTTTTTAACTACCTAAATAAACTTTTTCTGAGATACCAAAGAAGTAGCGGAACGGAAATAGTTAAATAATAATCAGGGTAATATTTTTTCTTTAAGTCTCTACATATAAGTTTGACCGCTATGTGTGTGTCTGTCTGTTTGTCCGTGTGACCGTAGCGTGGTTGATCCGATTTTGGTGTAGTTTTTTCAACCTTTCGACGACCAAGCGACAGCCGGCTGTCGCGCGGCTATTGTCTTTCTGTTGTGTCTCAAATCACGTGTGTTCGAAGGTTTAAATTAATAAAACAAAAAGTATTACGATCGTATCACGTGTTAGTTTTGTAATTTCGATACAGATACACCCCAGTCATTCGTCATAGCAAGTTTGTGGTTTTCCCGCCAATTAACTATATTACTCATTCACTCTTTTATTCGTTCATTGACTCATTCTGCGTCATTATCTATGGAAAGTTATTGTTTAAAGAGGGTTTTATAGTTCCTGCTACTTATAAATAAATATCTAGAGACAACTCAGACACGGCCATCTGGGCCCAAACTAAGCCGAGAAGTGCTATGGTAACCAGACAGCTGATTTACCACCTTATTTATAAAATACTACTTATTCTTCGAATATTAAATTGTATTGCTTTGATCATCATGCGTGCTGTTGCGGAATGTTTATAATAGTTACCGTGACCCAGGAACATAAAGGGCAATCGAAGGAACATGAGTGGGTTTTAGTCAGTAAGAGTCTGACACGCCCTCCCGCCGCACCCAGGACGGGAGCAGTCATTGGATGATTTCCAACTCACCAAAAAAAAAAAAACATCATGCGTGCTAAAGGTAGTCAAAATACATGCCAATATTACAAATCTTTAATTTCTTGGATTCGGCTAAAAACATTAACAAGTTGGTTCCTCGTTAAAAGATTTAATTATAAAGTTAATTCGTTAACGTTTCCTCAATTATTTACTTCGCTTATTTGTGTAATTACTTTGTAATTAAGAATTAAATGTTAGCTTACGTTTAGCCGACATTATTTATTATTATACGGAAAGTAAAATTATCTAATAAATAGATATAACAAATTTATTATATAAAATTGAAGACTGTGTTTGTAATAGTGGTATTAAAGATATAAGCATAATAGCATATAAGTAAGTAATAATAATAGGACCAGAAAGAGTGGAAAGCGACAATGGTGCCGATTCTCTTGTGCACAAACTAACGTAAATTTAAGTTAAGTGCATCTTTCTCTTTCCTTTTAATTAAGAAAAGGACAAAAGATCAAATATTAGTTAAGTCCTGTCAAATTTAGGCACTCCATAGATAATTTAGACGCAATTTAGAAACATGGCGTCTAAATATACGTCAATTTTCATCAGGCGCTGTCTAATTTGACAGCATTAAACTAAAATGTATCTTCTGTCCTTTTCTTTAAGAAAGGGAAAGAGAAAGATGCGCTTAACTTAAATTTACGTTAGTTTGTGCACAAGAGAATCGGCACCACTGTTTTATACTATGTAATGATAACTTTCTATGTCACTGCGGTAATTTGACTCTTGGCCCTTAAAAACTGGATTTAGATGTTATATCACCCGTGATATATGGACGGTCATTTACATATCTTGTTATGTTCAAAACATTTTCTTTTACATAATCACACATCTATGGAAAGTGGTCGGTTGCGAAATAGTTGTAATAGTTACCGCGGCCCCGGAATATAAAGGGCAACCGAAGGAACAAGGGTGGGTGGGTTGCGGAATGTTTATAATAGTTACCGCGGCCCCGAAACATAAAGGGCAACCGAAGGAACAAGGGTGGGTGGGTTGCGGAATGTTTATAATAGTTACCGCGGCCCCGAAACATAAAGGGCAACCGAAGGAACAAGGGTGGGTGGGTTGCGGAATGTTTATAATAGTTACCGCGGCCCCGAAACATAAAGGGCAACCGAAGGAACAAGGGTGGGTGGGTTGCGGAATGTTTATAATAGTTACCGCGGCCCCGAAACATAAAGGGCAACCGAAGAAACAAGGGTGGGTGGGTTGCGGAATGTTTATAATAGTTACCGCGGCCCCGAAACATAAAGGGCAACCGAAGGAACAAGGGTGGGTGGGTTGCGGAATGTTTATAATAGTTACCGCGGCCCCGAAACATAAAGGGCAACCGAAGGAACAAGGGTGGGTGGGTTGCGGAATGTTTATAATAGTTACCGCGACCCCGGAACATAAAGGGCAATCGAAGGAACATGAGTGGGTTTTAGTCAGTAAGAGTCTGACACGCACTCCCGCTGCACCCAGGACGGGAGCAGTCACTGGATGATTTCCCACTCACCAAAAAAAAAAGGAACATGGGTGGGTTTTGGTCAGTAAAAGTCTGACACACCCTCCCGCAGCACCATGGACGGGAGCAGTCATTGGATGATTTCCCACTCCCCCAAAAAAAAAGGAACAAGGGTGGGTTTTAGTCAGTAAAAGTCTGACACTCCCTCCCGCCCCGCCCTGGGCGGGAAAAGTCATTTGATGATTTGCTTGAATTTGCCATTCATAACAAAAATATCCTTCCTCTAACCACAGCCAAATACAAATCCATAGAGTGTGTTTGTTTGACATATTTCAACGCGAACCTTTCTATACCCACAAGCTATCACTATTTTGATATTCATTGACAATAGACGTCAAATGATGGCTTTTACACACCGTCGTGTTTAGCATGTAAAGTGATTTGTGGCTTGTCAATTTTCACTCGTAGTATCGTACGCTTTTAAATAGCGCTAAGTAAACTAACATAGAAAAACCTTGTAAAATAGATAATTTGAGTATTTTTTATCACATGGTAACTAACCATTCCAAAACATTTTTTATTATTAACCTTTCATCGACCAAGCGACAGTCGGCTGTTGGGTTGCTATTGTCTTTTAATTGTGTCAATTTAGGAAATTGCAATATAACGCACTGCACTTTTAACTTCTAAACAACATTTTAGATTTTACGCATAATTTACCTCTTTACATCACTAATTAAACACCACTTCAAAAGAATTCTTTCTGACAATTTAAACCGCAAAACCAACAAGTTTTCCTGAGATAAGATCTTTAACAAAGATCACACGAATGCAAACACACCTTTTTGCATTTAATAATAAAATTATGTCTATGTTCACACGAAACTATTCATTCGTTCTTCCATTCATTGTTCGGTTCAGTAGATCACGTTATGTAATTCCGCTTTCTTTTGATAGACAATCTTTATATTCGTGTTTTGAAAAGAAAGCATCTTATATTGTCTGGTTTTTAGCGGGACTGTAAGATTGAAAGATTATAAAAAAAAGTAACTGTCAGTTTGATGTACTGGTACTGACTAGGAGAAGCATGCAATCTTGCACAAATCGTCACTTGGATTTCTTACTTCATAGATCTTTTTTTTTTGAGGATTTATGGCCTGCTATCAAAGACTTTTAAGCCAAGTCTTTATTTTGGTCTTCACAGATCTTACTCCCTTATGGCACAGATTATTAAATAGTTACTTAGGGGTAGAATTTTTAAAAATCCTTTCTTTCGTTAAAGTTCTAAGACCGTGGCAGTCATTTTTTTTTCGTTAGCCATTCGATCGCAAAACGCATCTTTTAAAATTGAATAATTATACTGATTTTTTTCACCAATAAAACATTTAACCTGTCAACGACCAAGCGACAGCTGGCTGTCGGGCAGCTATTGTCTTTCTATTGTGTCTCGAGTCACGTGTGTTCGAAGAATTTATTCCTATATTGAATAAATATTAAATAAAATAATAATATCCAGATTAATCATGTACCTACGAATTAGATTGACGCGTATATCTAAGGCGCCTGGAATTGAATGATAACATTACTCGTTACTAAGCAGCCAAAAAAAATAATCAAACGAACCATAAACAATAGACCATCATAACCTTATCCGACTTTGACGTTGACACTTTTCTTCAAAGGACTGTCTGTCAGTCCATCACTCCATAGACAACAATATACTTTTCTTTTGTACGAGAATAATGGAGGGAAATATTTGAAAATACAATTTTGTGGCACAAAGGGTTTTGCTACAAAGAGACCGTACATTATACTATATTATTTTCTAGAGGACGCGTTAAATTGACGGGTAATGCTCAAAGGGGTTGTCGAACCCAGAATATCGTCAATTTACGTAATATATATTTTGCTTATATTATACTAGCTTTTGCCCGCGGCTTCACTTGCGTTAAAAAGAGACAAAAAGTAGCCTATGTTACTCTCCATCCCTTCAACTATCTCCACTTAAAAAATCACGTCAATTCGTCGTTTCGTTTTGCCGTGAAAGAAAGACAAACATACAGACAGACAGACACTTTCCCATTTATAATATTAGTATGGATTTTGTTTATACGTAAGTCGAGTACTTACAACAACATTTAATAATAATCTTACTAATAATATAAAGAGGATGAATAAATGGATATATTATATTTGTAACTCATGCAAAATCGTAAGAATTTTGTTAAAAAAGTAATTCAGCTTACTAACTCTCCCCCGCTGTTTTACCCGCGTAGTTCCTGTTCCCGTGGGATTTATGGGATAACAACTATCCTATGTCCTTTCTCAGATTATGGACTATTTCTGTACTAAATTTCATTCAAATCGGCTCTGTAGTTTTGACGTGAAAGCGAGACAGACAGACTTACTTTCGCATTTATAATGCTAGATTTTGCCCGCGACTTCGTCCGCGTGGAATAATAGTTCCCGTTCCCGGGGGATTTCCGGGATGAAAACTATCCTATGTCCTTTCTCGGGTCCCAGACTATATCTGTACCAAATTTCATTCAAATCGGTTCTGTAGTTTAGACGTGAAGAAGAGACAGAGTTACTTTCGCATTTATAATATTAGTTCGGAATTTCGGATTAGTATGGATGTTCAGAGTAACGAATAGGTTACATAACATCACATATTCACATTACGACCCAAGGCAGCAGTAAGTAAATCATAAAACATACATGTAAGCAACATAAATAAAGTCATTTATTGGTACTACAATGAATCATTGTTATATACAATTATACCACAATCTACCACAATACAATTATTTTTAATCTTTGTCACCTTATTTTACAACACACTTTGCTCGTAAAGTGATTTTTTTTTTTTTTTTTTTGGTGAGTGGGAAATCATCAAATGACTGCTCCCGTCCTGGGTGCGACGGGAGGGCGTGTCAGACTCTTACTGACTAAAACCCACTCATGTTCCTTCGATTGCCCTTTATGTTCCAGGGTCACGGTAACTATTATAAACATTCCGCAACCCCGGCAGGCGTTGGCCCTGTTGGGCCCCTTCCTGTGCTGACTCCTTCTCTTTGAGGCGCGCGTGGAACAAAACGCGCCGTCTACGCGGTCCTGGTCCTAGCCGGGCGGCGAGCTACCCATAGCTCGCCATCCGCAGAACCGCGCCTACGGTGGCCGGTAGTCGTCTCGCGACTCTCGACGTCTTCGCCTGGGTCTTAGTCCGGGGCGAGAGGCTCGTCGTTGCCTCTCGCGCGCCGCCGCTTCCTTCACTAGCATAACTGCTTCGCAGAAGGAGGCGACGGCATCCCATTCCGTCTCGCCCCGGAGCATGGCCTGAACCAGCGCCGGGCGCGAGAGGTCACCGCCGCCAATCGCCTCTACGAGGACACGTCGATGCTCCGCCCATGCGCGGCACACCTCTACTGTGTGCTCGACCGTGTCCTCCAGGCGACCGTTACTGCAGTGGTGACACCCAGGCGTCGCTTCCGCCCGAATCCGACACAGGAACCTCCCGAACTGACCATGTCCGGTGAGGACCTGCGTCAAGCGAAACGTGAGAGTGCCATGACGCCTCTCCAGCCACTCCTCAAAGAGGGGTCTTACCGCCGCTATGACGGCGTGCCCAGCACTAGGTTGCGACAGTCGTTGTCTCCATTCCGCCATGAGATCTCGCCGGAGCTCCGTGAGCCGTGCCGCGATAACCCGCGGCATCGGGACTTCACCCCGGCGTTGCACTTCCACGCGCCACTCGTACGTGTGTGCAAGGACTGTTGCCTCCAGATCCCACGGCGGGACGCCGGCAAGGAGGCATGCCGCCTCACAGGAGACCGTGCGGTATCCCCGCACCATGCGAATGGCCATGACCCTCTGGGACGCCCTCAAAAGTCGGGCCGGAGCCGCGGCTAGATTGGGCGCCCAGACCGGAGCCCCGTAGAGGGCCATGGACCGCACGATCCCCGTGTAGAGCCTCCGGCAGGAGGCGTTTGGGCCACCGAGATTGGGCAGGAGCCGCTTGAGGGCAGCTCCGGCCTTCGCCAGTTTGGGGCCCAAACGTCGGAAGTGCTCCGTAAAGTTCCACCGGTTGTCGAGGACAAGTCCCAGGTACTTTATCGTCGACTCGACACCGATGTGAACCCCTCCCACCGTTATCTGAGACCCCGGAGGTGGCCGGTGCCGAGGGCCATGAAAACACATGGCCTCGGACTTGTGCAGGGCCACCTCGAGTCCCAGCTGCCGGATCCTGTCCACGACTGTCGCAACTCCATTTGTCATCAAGTCGGCCGCCGCCTGGAACGACCCTCCCTGCGCTAGGACTAGCGTGTCGTCAGCGTAGCACACTACGCTGACACCATCGGGAAGGTCGGCGCGCAGCACCCAGTCGTACCCGATGTCCCACAGGAGCGGCCCCAGGACCGATCCCTGTGGAACACCGCACGACATCCCTCGTCGACTCCACACTCCCTCGTGACCGGGGTAGATGACGGCCCTGTCCGTCAGATAGGCCTCGACCACACGACAGAGGTAGGCAGGCATCCGGTGATACCGGAGTGCCGCCACTATGCACCCCCAAGGCAGGGTGTTAAAGGCGTTGGCGATGTCGAGAGACACCGCCAAGACGACCCTGCCCCGTGCCACCGCATCCCCTGTCGTAAGGGCTCGCACGCGCATGATGGCGTCCACCGTGGAGCGTCCTCTACGGAAGCCGAACTGACCGTCCGCCAGATCCGGCCCCACCCGCATCAGCCGCTCGACGAGGCGGCTTGCAATCACTCTCTCCAAGAGCTTTGCCGCCTCGTCGAGCAAAACGATGGGCCGGTACGCGGACGGAGAGTCCGCAGGACGCCCCGGCTTCGGTATGAGGACCAGCTTCCCTGTCTTCCAACGAAGTGGGAACTGGCCCTCCTCCAAGCTCGTAAAGTGATTAAGGGCCTTTTCAAATGCATATGGCTGCCTTGTCATCGGTTCGGCACTATACAGTGCTTTTTTTCACTTTAAATATATACAGAGATCGGATGGATGTGGGAATGGGACGTGTTTCGGCCGCTGAGATTTGCCCGGTCCGGTCGAAACAAGAATATAATTTACATACTCCTTCATCTGGCGATTGGTATGGTTTGTCGACTACGCCAGTTGAGTAAACCACAACCATAACACAGATAAAACAAGAAATGACAGTGATCATAAGGGTGAATTTTGAGTGGCAGTAATATGACACCGACAATAATGACAGCTGCCAGATTGACATTCCGCCAGACCACAGGATAGCTAAACTTGGAAAGAGATGATAATACTAGGTACCTTACTTTTAGGCATGTAATTACCATAGAATAGGGTATTACACTCTTTTTTTTTAAGTATTTCAAATAACTCCTACAGTACTAAGAAACCACTAAAAAAAATCCTAAATTTTTATTTAAGCGCTAAGTACCCTAAAAACGCTTTTAAAAATTGTATTTTCACATTTCGCGCGGAAATTTCCAAAAACGGAAAACGCCGTGGGCGTGGTTTTGCTTTGGCGATATGACGTCCTTACGTCATGTAAATAAACAAACGCGCTGTGACACTTTACATAATTTTTATTGTTTTTATCTCAAAAATTAGCTATTGTTCGACTTACCGTTGGTGTGCGTTTCGGAATGCAAGAACACAAGTGTGAAAACATCGGAATAATTGTGAATTCTAGTGTTAACTGATTCAAATTTAAGAAAAACTTAGTTAAAAGTTGTGGGAAGAGTATTCCAACTATTACACCATAAAAACCCGTTTGTACCGTTTGTAATGTTGTTGTAAATATCACTTTGATGTAAGTACACATGTGCATTAGCCATCTAAAATATCTTTCACAATAACTTCCATGAAAAAGTATATTTTTATAATAAAGATCGTATTAGGAGGTTATAAATAAAACAAATAGTGACGTCTAGTTGACACTGTTGACAGTCGACAGCTGTCACTGTCTATGGTCTGTATTTCGGTGTGTTCAAGAACAGGTAAAAAAAACTGAAAACTTTGAATTGAATTTAAAAAAATATTTTCTAGTTTTATGAACTAAAACTAACACTGTTCGGCTGCTTTTTGCTTAAGCTACCTCAATAATATATTTTTATATTTTTTCTCTTATACAGTGTAATACCCTATTAGTTCCACGGCTACTAGAGACCATTTCTTTCACGGGTTCAGATCGGACGTAGAAAACGGTTTAAACCGTGTAAAAGCCGGAAGAGCCGGGCCTAACCGTTTAACGGCAACCGTACGCATGTGAAGAGGCCCTTAGTTACTTTACCTTTTCCGTTTTAAAAATAATAGGTAATAAAATTATGGCACGCATGCTGTCGCCTGCGGTTTAAAACTTCGAACACACGTTATTCGAGACACAACAACAGCCGGCTGTCGCTTGGTCGTCGAAAGGTTAAGCTTTATCTTAGGGCTCGGTAGTGCCTCCGGCAAGTTTTTTTTTTATATTTTATTTTTTTTGGTGAGTGGGAAATCATCCAATGACTGCTCCCGTCCTGGGTGCGGCGGGAGGGCGTGTCAGACTCTTACTGACTAAAACCCACTCATGTTCCTTCGATTGCCCTTTATGTTCCAGGGTCACGGTAACCACCATAAACATTCCGCAACCCCGGCAGGCGGCCTCCGGCAAGATGAGCCAAGCGAAGCGCTACTACAAAAAAGGAGTGGATATAATTTTTTTTTTACTTCATCGCAGTTCGTTTCTGATTAAATTCGGAATCGTTTCTTCGGGACTCGTCGAGCTTCATTGCTTCGGCGCTTTTCTGGCGGACTCTACTATTGATTCTGGCTTTCGGGAGTTGCAGTGGTTAGGAAACAGTGTGGTGGATTGTTCCAAATAAAAAGCAAAGTTTTGAATATTAAACCTCTGAACACACGTGTCACAATAGAAAGACAATAGCAGCCCTAAAGGTTGCGGAATGTTTATAATAGTTACCGTGACCCTGGAACATAAAGGGCAATCGAAGGAACATGAGTGGGTTTAAGTCAGTAAGAGTCTGACACGCCCTCCCGCCGCTCTTAGGACGGGAGCAGTCATTTGATGATTTCCAGCTCCCCAAAAAAAAAACTTGTTTTGACCGAACCGGACGAATCACATATCTTTGAAGTGAAAGGGCTAGCACGGCAAAACCGTTGAGACGGCAACTGTACCCATTTGAAAAGGCCCTTAATCACTTTACAAGCAAAGTGTGTTGAAAAATGAGGTGGCGAAGATTAAAAATAATTGTATTGTGGTAGATTGTGGTATAATCTATACTATGTCTGTCTGTCTGTATGTTTGTCTTTCTTTCACGGCAAAACGCTCCTCCTCCCGCCGCACCCAGGAGGGGAGCAGTCATTGGATGATTTCCCACTCACCAAAAAAAAAGCCCTACAGCTGGCCGTCGCTTGGTCGTTGAAGCCTTAAGGCACATTTCTCATCTTACGCCTAGATGGTAGCGAAACGGTCCAGCGACATATTTTGACTAAGTGTCAGGCTGAGGCTACAGTAGGGAGCGATTTGCGATGCGACTGGAAGAGCGAAACGAGATAAACATGGAATGGCTACATTATAACCGAAAATCTGGCGTATATTCGATTCAATTTCGCTGATACGTCGATGTAGCCGGTGCCGCGATTACAGTAATGTAGTTCCTGTCGCAGAAATAATCAAAGATCGCTTGTAATATTTGATGAACGGTGTAGCCATTTAGTGAGAATCCATGTATTTGTTTTAATCGCTCGTGCGTCGCAGTTCGCGTCGCAGCCTAGTGTAGCCTCAGCCTCACACTGTCCAGAGAGCGTAGCTGCAAAGCGTCATACGTCATTTTACGTTGTACGCCTGCAGCTTACATACAAAACTAGGAACTGTCGACGAAGCGTACGGTTAATACGCTCTGTTTTGTATGTAGTAAGCGAGCCAAGCGTATGATGAGGCGTAGGCGTGGTGTAGTTTCTGAAGTTAGGGCGTGTATTAGAATCTTGGCTCGAAATGAGATCTGAAAACTTTTTGATAATGCGAACCATATGGTCTTGTCTTGGCATTGTAAGTGAAAAGGTTTTTTTAATGGGTACATCTTACGAATATAATCTTTATTCTCTTATATATATAATTCTGCTGTGCGTGTGTATGTCATTGAACTCCTCCTAAACGGCTTGACCGATTTGAATGAATTTTTCTGTATGCGTTTGAGTGGCGCCCTGGATGGTTTAGATTCACAAATCAGCCTACGCCAGATGGCTCTAATTGCTTAAAAAAGCATGTGATCTCGGAAACGACCCGAACGATTTCGCTGAAATTTGATATGTGGGGGTTTTCGGGGACGAGAAATCGATCTAGCTCAGTCTTATGTCTGGGAAAGCGCATGTTTTCGAGTTTTAAGTTAAAATGTTTGGCGCCCAACGAAGTGGGCACGGGCCAGCTAGATAAAATTATCGTGTCACACACAGTGTTAGTTAGGTCCTTACTCCTCCAAAACGGCTTTACCGATTTTTACCAAATTTTATAAGTATGCATATTCAGTAGGTCTGAGAATCGGCTACTATCTATTTTTCATACCCCTAAGTTATAAGGGTTGTTGCGGATGAAACCGCGGGAAGCAGCTAGTAAAATAAATGTTAAAATTTGTGAGCATGGATCAATCTTTCTTACTCTTTTACTCAAAACTAGAGGTTGCAATCGAATATTCGAATATTCGAATTATTCGAATACTCTTTCCAAATTTATATTCGAATAGTAAATAAATATTGATTCGAATATTCGAATATTACCAAAAAAAATATCAGTTTAAAGTCTATGTTGATAGAGCTTGAAAATTGTTGTTGGCAACACTGCTTGACTCGACGCCATTTTGTCACTTACAGAACACGTTGTTATTTATGTGTAAAGTGGTGCATTTTCTTTTTTGAAGTGATTTTAGATACTTTTATTTTGTTTTTACTCAGAATCAATATTGACGAATTTGATTTTTTAGTGACATGTGATAGTTTTTTTTTTATTATTAACGAGCGAAAGAGAGATGTTTATTTTGTTCTTATATAGAGTTGAATTTGTTTAAAAATGTTATAATAGGTAAATCTGATTTATTTCCGAATTATAATTGATGAATCTGATTTTTCAGTGTAATATTGCATATTATGAAAATAATACTGTAACGTTTTTACGACACATTTACGTATGTATGTAATACTTTTTGTTTTATTAATGACAAGAGAGAAAGACATTTATTTCTCGTAGAGGTGAACGTGTCCTCTTAGAGGCGATCGCGGCAGTGACCTCTCGCGCCCGGCGCTGGTTCAGGCCATGCTTCGGGGCGAGACGGAATGGGATACCGTCGCCTCCTTCTGCGAAGCAGTAATGCTAGTGAAGGAAGCGGCGCCGCGCGAGAGGCAACGACGAGCCTCTCGCCCCGGACTAAGACCCAGGCGAAGACGTCGAGAGTCGCAAGACGACTACCGGCCACCGTAGGCGCGGTTCTGCGGATGATGAGCGATGGGTAGCTCGCCACCCGGCTGGGACCAGAACCGCGTCGACGGCGCGTTTTGTTCCACGCGCGCCTCAAAGAGAAGAAGTCAGCACAAGAAGGGGCCCAACAGGGCCACGCCTGCCGGGGTTGCGGAATGTTTATAATAGTTACCGTGACCCTGGAACATAAAGGGCAATCGAAGGAACATGAGTGGGTTTTAGTCAGTAAAAGGCTGACATGTCCCTGTCTGTGTGACTGTGCCCAGCCGCACCCAGGACGGGAGTAGTCATTTGATGATTTCACACTCACCAAAAAAAAGACATTTATTTTGTTTTTATACCGAGAGAGAGACTTTTAAATTTGTTTAAAAAAATATATTTGTTTTGATTAACATTTTCATGTATAATTGTTTTAAAATTTTGTTGAATAAGTAAATAATTATTGTGCTAGGTTTACTTATCTGCATAAAAATATAATTCCTAAACCAATAAACGCTGATATTCTGTGTTTTATTATTTTTCTTAAATATTCGAATATTCGAATAAAATTCGAATTATGCTGAGCGCTAGCCGTTTCGCGCAGTAGTGATGCTACTTAGCTGTATTTAGTTTTAAGGTTGTAGTAATTATAAGTTTTTTATTTGTAGCGCACATTGCGCGAATAAATTGTCTTTCTTTCTTTCTTTCTTCTTTCTAATAGCACTGAAAAAATATTCGAATATTCGAAAATTAAAATTATCGAATTTTTGCAACCTCTACTCAAAACCTACTGGACCAATTTTATTGCTACTATTATACCGTACTATAACTTATTATACATCAGAATTACGAATAGGGAAAACAACAATTTTATATGAAGACGCGTACGCGTCCGTTCAGCTTTTCGTGTCTGTTCAGAAGGCGGAGGCGTACCACAAGCCCTTATAGCAGTATTACTTTGATATTACTTTTAGTGGGAAAGAGACGGCGCTAGACAACGTGTCTAACGCTGTCACTTGCACACTCCTGAACAGGAATAAAACAATTTTACTTTAAACGTCATGGTAAGGGGGTGTCTGCTATTACAATCGTGTTTCAATGATCGATTTTTGACGTGTAACGTCAAACTTTTGACACAATCCCCATACAAAAACTGTCAAAGTTGTCAATTATACGGCCGATGACTGGTCATTGAGACACGATTGTAATAGCAGATTAGAGCCCCAGCTCTTGTATAAAATTGCGCTTCCGGGAGTCCAATAGTTAAGCTTGATAGTTTTTCTCGACGCTGATCGCGGCTGATAGATGTGATACGGGGACAGCTTAAACAAATTACCAATGTGATCTTGTTTTGTTCTGAATATACTTAGGTAGCTGTTCCTCGCGGTTTCACCCGCTTTACGTTAGGTTTTAATTACTGCCTCGCTCCCGTGAGACATAGCGTGATATTATATAGCCTATGTTACTCAGCGTTAATGTAGCTTTCGAATGATGAAAGAATTTTTAAAATCGGTCCAGTAGTTTTTGAGCCTATTCATTACAATCAAACAAACAAAGTTTTCCTCTTTATACTGCTATACTATATATTAGTATAGATAGTATAAATTATCTCAGTCATCAAAGACGGCAGTTATCGATAAAGGTCGCCGAATGTCGCTTATTGTAAAATAAACAAAACAATATGAAAGCAATTGTATTTATGTGGTGATACACCTACGTAGTTCGCGGCCCAGGCGTCAGGGTTGCCAAGCGTAAAATAAAATTCACGATTATTTGTAAAAAGATGTAGACAGCCTTAAAAACACTTTATTGGCTATTTCAAACCATTGACCTCAGTCGCGAATTATATTGTCTCTTTTTCACTCGCAATACTTGAACCATGTCATCCTACTTTGACGTAATTTTTTTTTGTTTTTTATTGAATGTGTGCCGTTTTTTAAAGATAAAATGTCGTTTATATGTAACCTATATACACTTGTTTTCTCATAATATCATTGGGTTTAGACCTTGTCCAGAAAGGGCGAATTAGCCGCGAAACGTCACGCGCGAATTCATTCGCGCGGTGACGAGATACTAGGCACCAATATATCGCGTCCACAAGCATCGCGCGTAATTCGCCTGCAATTCGCCAGACCATAGTATAAAGAGAGGGAAGTAGGCTATCTCCGGCCCAATCCGCGATATAATTGCCTACTGTCTTAGGGTTGTCACCTTTACACACGACACAATTACGATTTTCTAACTGTAATTAGGTAGGCACTTAGTTACTATACCTACAATACTGAGAAATCGGCATAACTAAACGTAAACAAAGCAATAGCAGCAAATCAATTGACAGATCAAAAGTACCTAATACATTCTAGTAGGAAATTAGGTCTACCTACCTACTTCCTCTTGTGTCATAGAAAACTAATACTACAAAAAAAAATAAGAGTAGGTCATCAAGTAAAAATTATATGCTAGAACGAGTGACTAGCTTGCCTTTTTTGTTCAATAGGTAATCTGAACAGAAACAATTTTGGAATCCATGAATTGTTATAAAACCCAAACACACAGCAATACGTTCTCCTGCGATTATCAGACATTTTGGTTTCATTTAGCGGTGTCGAAAAGCAGTGAAACGCGAACCTCGTGCAGTGTTAGCCCCGACTGGCGCCAGGAGAAACGCGTCGAGATTTTGTTAAAGTGCGCGTGCGTCGACGCATAGATACTATGGCGCACACATACAAGCCGCGCTGGGTGCGTTTGTATGAAGATAACCTACTTCCCTCTCTTTATACTATGGCCAGACTGTCGACTCGCGCGTGATTCGCGCGTAATGCGCGCGAGTCGAGATACTAGGGCCGCCTTCTTGCGTCCAGATTTCGCGCGAATTTCAGAGCGAGTGCACGTATAATGGAGAACGAGAGGGAAATAGAGCACCAAAATTTTGATACGGAATTCGCGCGTAGGTACGCTCTTTCTGGGCGAACCGTTCGCACGTGATACGCGCGAGAGAATCGCGGCGAATTCGCCCTTCCTGGACAAGGCCTTAGGTAATTGACTAATTGTAAACTTTCTTAGATTTTTTTTATAAAAAGACGCCAATATTGTTTACCTTTAGTTAAATTCCTAATTAAAAAAAAATACTATTAATCAATCAAAGAAACATCGGCAACCCTGCGGCCATGACACTCAGGTCTCAGTGCGTAGGTTGTCTATGGGATAGACAGTTCGAAGAATCGACGCGTAAATTATTCCTAACTTCACTCTCAACTCTAATATAACCCTTTTATTATTAGATCTTTCTTGTCTATTCTTCTTTATGTTAACAAACGGCGCCCCGGCGTTCCTAGGGCTTAACCAGGTCGCTGATTTTCGTCGGCTCTGCTCGAAAAAGGAATTTAATTATTTATGTTTTTGAGGGATGTTTCCGATTATACTTTCTTTAAACCTTCGAACACGTGATTCGATGCACAATAGCAGCGCGACAGCCGGCCGTCGCGTCGCTCGCTTGGTCGTTGAAAGGTTAAGCTAAGCTTGTACGGTGATAATGAAAGACCTTTTCATTTTGATCTTACAAAGGGAGTGTCAGACTGTTACTGACTAAATAAAACCCAACCGGTTTGTCAGTAAAAGTCTGATACTTCCTCCCGCCTCGCCCTGAGCGGGACAAGTCAATTGATGATTCCCATCCATAAAAAAAGGTTCCTTTTGTTCCATTTTAGTACAGAACCCTAAAAAGTATCGTGCGTCCAGTGTATTAAAGGCGATCCGTTTACAAAGTTTTGAAGATCAAATTATCTCATCACGTTAGCCCAATTATCGTGAATTAGGAGGCTTATGTATCATCGAAAACAGATTTTTTATCCTCTCTAGAGCATAATAGGTACTAACTAAAATAATATTCTATTTTTATGTGCTTAACTTGTAAAAACGAGGTTATATGATCGTCTCTGTGTTTTATAATGCAGGTTGTTTTTCACAAAACCGACTTCTAAAATTTACGAGGGGAAAATACCTATTTAATTTCGGAAATAAAGGAGTTCGGAATAAAGTGTCGGGATTGTCCAAAAAAAAATGTTTCATAAGTAATTACGGTGAGAAAGTCTTAGGATGTCGAACTTCCATTCTCTATTTTACTCCTACAGGGGTATATATTTTTTTTATTTTTTTTTAAGTCCTTTCTTAGTGGATACTTACTCTTTACAAATAACACATCTTCGAAGTTTCATGTCTCTAGAACCAGCCTGCTATTTGGGCTGTGCGTTGGTATATCACCTAGTTATAGATAGTATAAAGAGTACTAAAGATTCAGAACATAACCCAACATTCTATTATTTTGAGCACCTAATTACTTTTGTCTTAAAATCGAAATTAGATTAAGATTTTTCAATGGTGACCTCATGATAATAATTACTCAAAAATTACCGCGAACCTCACGAACCAAAGACTAATTTCTAAATTCCAATTTCAAAAAACGTGCGTTCGGTTTCACGACTCCGCGTTCAATCAGTTCAAACGGCACGGCACGAGTAAGTTCGCGCAGTTAGTCGTTGATGCATAAAACCTGTTTGGTACGATATGACCTGCCTCTGATACTGGGTTTACAAAAGATCTCTGTGTTATTGAACTTTGTCGATTGTGATACGCTTTGTGTTGTGGATAATAAGATTATTTGTTCAATGGTTCGATACTTTACGTTGTATTTAGCAAAGAGGCATTGAATACCGGAGAAACGGAAACGGAAATCATTAAATCGTCTTAGCAACAATGGTTTTTAAAAGACTCATCTAATGATGTCCCGCAGTATGGGTCAGAAAAATATAGTTAATTAAAGTTGATAGTTAGTAAATACGCAAATATGCAAAGTTTCACCTTTCGGACAGAAATGATGAAACTACAAAGGTTTGTCTTGTACCCTTTTGGTACAAAACCCTAAAAGAGGAGATTTTAGGATAAGAGGGAAGGGTTAAATAAAATCCTACTTCCTACTAATATTATAAATGCGAAAGTTTGTGAGGATGGATGTATGTGTGTGTGTATGTATGTATGTTTGTTACTCTTTCACGAAAAAAACTACTGGACCGATTTGGATGAAACTTTACAGTCTCAGATTAGTAAACACAAGGCAGATAGATAGCGCGGAATACCGCGAGTGAGGTCAACAAAGCAAATACAAAACCAAAAGCGAATACAATCTCGAGTCAGTACGGCACGAAGCGTCGCGCCGTAAACATGTCACAGAAAATATTCATATTTTCGAGAATGATGCCGTCTTTTGTTTTTAAACATTGCAAAAATTGTTCCATAAATCAAAAGAGAGAAGATGGAGTACCTTTTTATAGATTAATATGGGTATTTTTGCCTTTTTGGATGTTATTTTATTTGGAACACAAAACCTCAACAGAAATCTGTCGGTGTTGCTATTTTATTGTGAAAAAATTTACCCCTAAGTTGGGAAATATGTATTGGGCACAGGATTATCGATCTACAAGAATAATTAATTCGAGTGTTTTTTTTTCTTTTTGGTTAATAGTCAAAAGTCAATAGTCATTTATTCATTTGCAACTTTGTTTTTTGGTTGGTATGTTGTATCATGTGTGTGTACTTATCTTGTATGTGTCAGTCTTCGTTAATAAAAGTAGTGAATGTTTTGTCTCTTAACTAAAATTATGTACTTACACCAGTCGATTCGCCAACATAAAGTAAATATAGTAAAAAACAGTAAACAGAAAAATATGACAACTAATACTTTATATTCTGTCCTTTTCTGTGAATAAGAGAATAAATTAGCGCGTTCAAGTTTCAAACAAACAAACTTTTTAGCTTTATAAAATATACACCTAAGTGTTATACACCTAAGCACTTTATTATTTATATTTTAATTAATATAAACAGATAAGAATGAAATATTACGGGTAATTTTTCATCATCCTGGCAACCGGAACGCACACAGAGACGACGTGTTCTTACAGCGCAGTCACGTGGCAGTCACGCACACATGTCTCGACGTTCGCCGCACTCGTAATGTTCCGCGCTGTCTATCTGCCTACTGTTTTATAATCTGAGTTTACAGTAATCTAGGTTATTTATCAGAGTAACACATAGACTACAATTTATAATGATTTTATGTAATTTTGATCATAATAAAACGATAAGTGTCAATTAAGTCGGAAAAAAATCTTCCATCTGAGAGCTATCTTGGCGTGCGCTGCCTAAACCAATGGAGTTACATAAAGATGATATACCACAGGATTGTTTGTCTTAAATAGATCTAAATAAAAGTCCGCGAAAGCATATATCTACCTCTTATGTGCAAGCCAGTACGACCACAATTGTGAACCATAAATTTAATTAAATTTGGTACTATTTTACAATGCACATTTAGTATATAATTATTAAACTCTTATCAAAATGAATACATTTCTCGCATTAAGTATATATTGAAGATAAACTTTGTCTTTCACACTAAGTAATTTGGCGGAATAGTTTAAAAGTTATCACGATATGATTGACTTGAACGGAGCGCCAAACGGCAACAGAACATCCACGATGAAAGTTGGCTATGTGAAAGAACTATACTAGCACCAAGAAATGAGACAGTTGCGAAAATCAATAAAATAATCTTGGGCCAAGTAACCAGCGATGCAACAACCCAACTCCGGGGTTGCGGAATGTTTATAGTGGTTACCGTGACCCTGGAACATAAAGGGCAATCGAAGGAACATGAGTGGGTTTTAGTCAGTAAGAGTCTGACACGCCCTCCCGTCGCACCCAGGACGGGAGCAGTCATTGGATGATTTCCCACTCACCAAAAAAAAAAAAAAAAAAAAAAAACCATCGACACAGTCATGTCATCTGAAGACTGTACGAGCTACCCTGGGGAGTTTCTTAACTCTTTGGTGCTATCCGGGGTGCCATCACATAAGCTCAAATTAACCTTTCAACGACCGACCGACAGCCGGCTATCGGGCTGCTATTGTCTTTCTATTGTGTCTCAAATCACGTGTGTTCGAAGGATTAAAAGTCGGTATACCCGTTTTGTTAATGCGCAACTTGGACGGTCCGAGACTATGTAATGGCACTAGATTGCGAGTCATTGAACAAGGCACCAATTGTAACTGGAGAAGCTAAGGGTGAAAATATTCTTATTCCACGCATTCCAATAATACCCAATAACTTACCCTTTAATTTCAAATGTTTACAGTTCCCACTTAAAGTTGTATTTTCTATAACTATTATTAAATCGCAAAGGTAAACTTTGAAGATAGCGGGGATACATTTAGGCACGCCCTGTTTTTGCCATGCTCACATGTATCTAAATCCCAAAATCTAAATATTTACGCTGAATAAAAAAAACAAATAACATAGTATACGGGGGGAGTATATTGCAGTAAAAACACAGATAATTTAACACAGATGTTAACCTATTTCAATTCATAATAAATAATAATAATACTAGCCTATAATACATATGAATTGAAAAAGTCACATTGGAACTTGCCCGGATTCGAACCCACAACCTCTTACATGAGAGGCGGGCGCCTTATCCACTGTGCCATCACGGATTTCAAAGATTGTATGGAAACTAATTTTGAAGTTAGAAATTTGGAATGTACGATGTGAAGTTACATTAAAAAATACAAGTATTTAAAAAAATATCCAAATTCTACGCGAGCGAAGCCGCGGGCAAAAGCTAGTATGTAATAAAAATCGTCTCTTTCAAATCCGCTGCGCTAACAACAATCCATACTAATATTATAAATGGGAAAGTGTGTCTGTCTGTCTGTCTGTTTGTCTTTCTTTCACGGCAAAACGGAGCGACGGATTGACGTGATTTTTTAAGTGGAGATAGTTGAAGGGATGGAGAGTAACATAGGCTACTTTTTGTCTCTTTCTAACGCGAGCGAAGCCGTGGGCAGAAGCTAGTTCACTATAATTGGTTATCTGCACATAAACCTATGTTCTGTTAAGTAAACACAAGTTACATAATTAGCATATCCTATTATAGGACTATATAATGTACTTTACTTATGTGCAGGTATTATGTATATCGTCACGGTCAACAGATTCACAATACATAAGTACTTCATGAACATTAATTCTTGTTACAGGTTGTAAATCGTAAATTTTAATGTCTGTTTTGATATAAAAGTATTGTATTCTTTTAGCAGACCCGGATAGATCTGGTCCTACCTAAGCTATGGTCTGGCGGAATGTCAATTTGACAACTGTCATTAATGTCAGGTGTACATCCGTACGTCATGCTCGTGAACGGTCGGCATCGGTTGGAAACGGTCTGGATCTGTCTCTCCTAGGTTTCACTGGCAGAAAATGCCTAAGGCATCAAGTCAGCCTTTGTACGGTATTGGGTATTGTAAATAAAGTTTTATAAATAAATAAATTACAATAAAGTAATCAACCAGCAACATAAAACAGAACGCGATAATTTAAATTTTCGAAACGCGGAAAACCATAGACATTTTTTTCTTAACGCACATTTTATTAACGTTTTAAGGCAAAGGAATTCCGTGCGTTATGCCATCAACGGCCTATTACGCCTACATTAATTAATTTTACATAAAAACAGATAGACAAAGTACATAGATATTTCTTGCATTTTTGTTGTACACGCAAGCAAATGTACCGTGAAACGCAGGCATCGTAATTTGAATAAATTGCACGCCATTGCATTATTTTGCGTGCTTCGATCAATTAAACTGTCATATCTAACAGAAGTATGCACAACGTTCGTTATTTAAAATTGTTTTTTTTTCTTTATTTCTTTTTTAAAACTTCCGTGTCATAGAATATGTCTATACACTGACATATGTAATGCATGTGTACAAACAACTAGCCAAGGTTGAAAACCGGTTTCATAAACAGGTTTATTTAGGTTCGTGAAAACGTTATAAGCACGTTATGTAACCGTTTCAACCGGTTTTTTCAGCGAGCGTGTGGTAGATCTTGAAATACCTACTAATTTTCTGACCAGTTACTCCTGCCTATAAATTTAATAACGTTTGTTTCTTACATGTTCGTGATTGTCGGTTTTTATTAACCGGTTAATAGAAAAAAAATTTATGCAAAGGTTTTTTCATTAAAAATTTTCAAGATAAAAGGTATACTATCCGTTTCTCTATTTTGTACGCTACCTCCTAAGCCGGTTTATTGATATACAACTGAAAATAAAAGGTTTTACAAAAAGTACATCATAATAGTTTTGATATTTTCCCGGTATCACAGGCTTACTTGAGTAGGGACCTTCCTGGAAATCTTTTACAGATAAGTATTATTATAAAGCTGAAGACTTTGTTTATTTTTAGGGTTCAGTAGGAAAGGTTGAAAGGAACCCTTATAAGATCACTACTCTCTTATCCGTCTGTATGCCCGTGTCACACCACCGATTTTCTCAGGAACGGGTGCTTCTAGCAAGTTGAAATATATACCAGACTAGCGACCCGCCCTAGCTTCACATGGGTGTTACAAATCTTTAAAAATTCCGGCTTTACTACATTATGCATGTATTATTCATATAAACCTTCCTTAAAAATCACTCTATCTGTTAAAAAAAACCGCATGAAAATCCGTTGCGTAGTTTTAAGCATCTAAGCATACATAGGGACAGACGGCGGATAGCGACTTTGTTTATACTATGTTGTAGTGATACTGAGCTTAGGTGTATAAAAATCTAAGTCCTGAGTTAACACGACAAAAAGAAATGGGTAAAATTTATGGTAAAAACGAAGTATTAAGTACATACTACATAGTAGTATGCCTTAATTTTCAAAAATTTTATTTTACTTAATTTACCTTGTCAATTTCTTCCTTTTAAACAAAATTGCCAATTCTTGGTTAACCGGATATACCCTTGGGTTTTGGTTCGAAAACCTATATGGTAGGTTCTTCTCGTTGACCTAGAGAATCATGTAATTTGGCATGAAGCAATGTCATATAGCACAGTAAAGGAAAACATCTAAAAATCGTAAAGTGGTTGGATCTCAAAAAAATACTGTACCTAACAAGATTTCTCTACCCAGTTTGTAAGAAATTGGGTAGTTTACACCAACCAATAAATGTTAGACACAATTTCTATAAAACCTCTATTAATTTCAGCCCAATAAATTCGGTTCATTTTCAATTTGCTATAAAATTTGATTTTTAGTTGCTTTGAAATCAATAACTGGATAGTCAACTGAGTTGTTATTTTAGTGACGTCATAAGTTGCCATTGCCATACAAAATCTATTGGAGAATTTCGTTTTGACAGCTCATAAAAAGTACGTCAATTGATAATGGTGGAAAATACCGTATTCTCGTTGCTCGAGTCCGACTCGCACTTGACAGTTGGTTGTTTGGTTGATCGCGCTAATCTTAAATTATTTTAGTACCTATTGGATAGCTCATTTATCAAGGTTGGTTATATATACCACTAGCCGTCCCCCGCGGTTTTACCCGTGAGTTCCCGTCGGAATTTTGGGAAAAAAACTAACCTATGTCCTTTCTCAGGCTTTGGACCATGTCTGTACCAAATATCATTTAAATCGGTTTCGTAGTTTTGGCATGAATGCGAGACAGACAGACAGAGTTACTTTCGCATTTAGAATATTAGTGTGGAACTACGGGATCGAAGTAATAACAGAGGACAACTAGATTAGTTTTTGTTTTTGTTAATGACGTTCCTAAGTGCCTATTTTGGTCTAATAAAAATAAATTATTCACTTTGACAACAGTTAGTCCAAATTCAATGCTTTTGAGATAGACCTGTTACACAGCTATCTTAAAAGTACCGAAATTCCCGGGTCTCAGTATCGGACAAAAAAATTCCGGATATTGAATTGGTATCGAAACTGCATGCTCTAGTCAAGAGTAGTCAAGACGGATTTGCGATTTCAGACTAAAATTAATTACCTAATTAGAGTTTATTAATTAACAATAAATTAATCTGATAAAACTAACTACATAACAGAATAAACAACAACAGGAATACTAGTTTATTTTTAATCATGCTTTGATATAATAATATGGACATAATATGTATTTGTATTGTTCTGAGTATGTTCAATGTTGTAATTTGTAATTGTAACCAATTTATTAATGTTACGAAATGAAAACAGATTTAATGTAAAGGTTTTCCCTCTTTTAACTTGCTAGGTAGATATAATGCGTGCGTATGGTTATCTTGAACAAATCAAAACATTTTGACATCGAAATTCGTGACTGCAACTCAGCACAAAATAATTACTCAGAGCAAAATTGTTCGCCCCATAAGACAAATAAAATATCAAAAACAAAACTTCAAACAAAAAATCAAAAAGTATATTGGCTGAATGTAAAGAACTTTGTAAAAAAAAACACAACTTTCAATAGACTATGCGCATTTCATTTTCGTTACGTCTTCAAGTCTTCAACTCTTCTAGTTTATTATTCTTGCTTCAATCAATTGAAACAGAGAACGATCGCAATTGAAAATAAACAAAGCGTTAATTACTTGACAATACACGTCAAAGTTAACTTATAATAGAATTAGTAAACAAAGGTTAGTACAATAGGTAACTAAAGCAATTGACACAATACGGTCGAGTTAACTTCGGGAGTGGTGTTCAACATAACCTCTAAAAACTTTGCAAATACACTTAAAACATTATTCCTTTGCAATTTACTCACTTCGTCAGCCTTTGGGTGTTCATGTGTGCAGTGAATATGTCTATGCTCGCTTATTGTTACACAGAAAACACTGTTCAAGCACTGACACACCACAAAACACAGCACTAACCCTATGTTTAGGTACATTTTCGCTATAAAACAGATATTTCACTCAGCAGAAGTAATAAAAAACGGTTTGTTTACATTTTAAAATTATATGGACGTAATTACACGCGCGCACTCACAGAAATTCGCGAAGAAACTGAATGTGAATTAAAATGAATTGTCGCTTTGAGTGAAGTGAGTAACATTACAACAGCTGATGACAATCCGATCGTTCTGACGGCCATGTTACTTCCTTTTCTCTGTCCCTTTCTAACACACGGAACTTGAGCAGGCGGGAAAAGGATAGACATACTCGAGAGATTGACAATTGATTTACGAGATTTATGTGCATATTTTAAAATACTTACCCAAAATGGATTGAATCATTCTTTTTGTTTTTACTGTTTATGCTATTTCGAGTATTTTTTTCCATTTTTACCAACATCTAAGATAAGTATTAACGTAATTCTATTTTGTAAGCGTGGACTAAACTGGATTTGTTGGTTTATCGATCGACTTGCGGCACGAACATGGTTTACGTTACGTTTACGATACTTTTACACGATGGGCCATGCTCGGATTTTGGAATCTAATAAGAATTTTGCTGGCTTTGAAAAAGTTTAGCTTTGATTAAAATATGAAATAAAGTGGAGGTAAACAAAATTATTGAGAACATAAAATCTCATTGGTACTTACCTAATTCAATGATTGATTGTCAATCGTTTTTATCTATAGGTACTTAATCAGAAGTTGACTTAAAAGTTCGTGTTGACGATTTTGAAAATAAAAATGCATTTACTTGCATTTGTTTTCACTAATTATGAAAATATTGTAGTAAGTAATCCCGTTTTACTATAATTCTTTATTACATTTAAAATGCAGCTTTTGCTTTAACCTTTTGACGACTAAGCGACAGCCGGCTGTCTCGCTGCTATTGTCATTCTATTGTGTCTCGAATCACGTGTTAGGTGTTTTCTAAGGTTTAATACTTACTTAAATAAAAATAATTCAGTTGCTTTATCTGCATACATTTTTGGTGGCTGTTCGGCTCCTTTAAGTCCAATCGTGATGATATAAGCCCTCTACCCATCTCTGTTAAGTTTAGCTCTAAGGCTAGCCGCACACACACAATAATATTGACAATAAAGTACGTATTGTCAATAATATTATGTGTGTGCGGCCTGTATTGCGGTATTGGATAGATAGAATCTAGATTATTGACAATCTTGTATTGACAATATTATTGTGTGTGTGCGGCTAGCCTTAGAAAACCTACTCAGTTTTATAACTTTAGTATAGAGCACACTGTGACTAAGCAAGGGGTGAGAAGGTTGGCATTTAGCCAGTGCTTAGGGCAGAAATAGCGGACGAGGGGTTCGCGGGCCGTGTTGCACACAGTAAAAAACATAAAAAAAAAAACTATATCCATACCAATTTCCGTACTTATATTATAAATGCGAAAGTAACTCTGTCTGTCTGTCTGTCTCTTCTTCACGACTAAACCACTGAACCGATTTGAATGAAATTTGGTACAGATATAGTCTGGGACCCAAGAAAGGACATAGGATAGTTTTCATACCGGAAATCCCCCGGTAACGGGAACTATTATTCCACACGAACGAAGTCGCGGGCAAAAGCTAGTATAAAATAATTTCAAAAAATCAAGTGTAAAGTTATGGTAATTAACCTTTGGACGTCCAAGCGACAGCCGGCTGTCGCGCTGCTATTGTCTTTCTATTGTGTCTCGAATCACGTGCGTTCGAAGTTAGAGATAGATAGCCAATCTCATTGACGCCCCGTTCACGAACATGACGTCAACCCCCCTGGATTGGGTTGCGGAATAGTAGAGTAATAGTTATCGCGGTCCCGGAACAAAGGGCAACCGAAGAAACATGGGTAGGTTTTAGTCAGTAAAAGTCTGACACTCCCGCACCGCTTGTTATGGAGGGAAGTGGGAAATATATTTTTTCTTACTCCTCCGCTGTTCTTTTCTGATTAATTTCGTTGCGGGATCCAAGACAGTTGAATCGTTTCTCAAGGGACTCGTCGAGCTTCATACTCGGCACTTTTCTGGCGGACTTCAATGTTGATTATGGCTTTCAGGAGTTGCAGTGGTCAGTGGTTGGGAATTGTGTGGTGGGATTGTCCAAATAAAAAAAAACTCCCGTACCACCCAGGCAGAAGTAGCCATTAGATGATTTCCCATACTTCTTTTTTAGGGTTCCGTAGTCAACTAGGAACCCTTATAGTTTCGCCATGTCTGTCTGTCTGTCCGTCCGTCCTCGCTTAATCTCCGTGACCGTTAGCACTAGAAAGCTGAAATTTGGTACCAATATGTATATCAACCACGCCGACAAAGTGGTAAAATAAAAATTGGAAAAAAATGTTTTATTAGGGTAGCCCCCCTATATGTAAAGAGGGAAGTGATTTTTTTTTATTTCAACCCTGACGTGTGATATATTGTTGGATAGGTATTTAAAAATGAAAAGGGGTTTACTAAAATCAGTTTTTGATAATGTCAATAATATCGGAAATAATTGCTCCAAAAGGAAAAATTAAAGCGTCCCCCCCTCTAACTTTTGACCCGTAGGTTTAAAAAATATGAAAAAAATCTGGAAAGTAGAACTTTATAAGTACTTTCTAGGAAAATTATTTTGAACTTGATAGAAAGAACAGTTTTTGTACAAAAAAAGACAAAACGGTTGTACAAAATAATTTCTGCGTACTTAGTATGTCAACGTAACAAATAGCCTTTTTTTTTAACTTATAAGTGGGAACACTTATTGTGACGGACGGGAAACTACGGAACCCTACATTGAGCGTGGCCCGACAGGCTCTTGGCCGGTTTTTTTTTTTGGTGAGTGGGAAATCGTCAAATGACTGCTCCCGTCCTGGGTGCGGCGAGAGGGCGTGTCAGACTTTTACTGACTAAAACCCACTCATGTTCCTTCTTTTGCCCTTTATGTTCCGGGGTCACGGTAACTATTATAAACATTCCGCAACCCCATCCTCAAAAGCTATTTAGGTTAATGACAAAGGTGCTCTCTTAAACATTCTAAGCATACTTATTTGAGTGTCCAAGAAAACCCGAACGATAATGAAATAACATGGTAAACTTATGTAAAACAAGCTGATTACATATTTAGCACACGTTTGACATACCTATTGACCACTTTACGTAATTGTACGTGTTCTAACTGACAACGAATTAGCGAAAGTTATTTGTAGTACTAATACTAAGTGGAGTGTTTGAAATTTAAAGTTGTATTGTACCTATGCGTGATAGGTACTGTGTGCGTAATGCTACTTATAGTGACTCTTTCGATTCATATTTACTCTCTAATGGTCGAATACTGAAACCTCACATAATTTAAAGAAGCTCTCTGCTGTTGTCTTTGTCACTAAGTGGATAAATTAAGGACAGCAACAGGCATAAGTTACTTATATCCCGCGGGCGCCTTATGCACTGGACCATTACGACGTCTGGGCACGCCGTAATAGCGGCGGTAAGGCCCCTCTTTGAGGAGTGGCTCACGTTTCGCTTGACACAGGTCCTCACCGGACAGCGTATTGCCAAACTGTATGCTGACCCAGACACCCATAGTCTGTACTGAACTACGTCGTGCTCATTGAAATCACAAACAAATTGGAGCAATGTACATGTCGCAGTCATCTAGTTAAATTAGCTATTTGATTGTATGACTAGCGCGTTCATTGAATGACGACCTTCAATTGAATGGCTAAAGGACAACTCGTCAAGTTGTTTATTGTAACGTTCAACGACTTGACTGAACGTCATAGCATTGTCGTTAAGTGGGATATAGCCGACTTTGTAATGTTTGTTTAGGGTACCATAAGTTCGCAACTTAAAAACTTAACTTCCTTTACATAACAAAAATGAGGACATGACACACTTTATTATATTCATTTAAAAAAAAAACTTTAAATGTAGCCGGCGGCGGAGTATTAACAGGCAAATTCATGCTGTCACACTATTTTATTACGAATAAGTCACTTTAAAGTAAATTTAGTCAAAATAATATCACGACAGTGCTATCTGCACGAGCTATTTTACGCCATGTTTGTTTTGGTGACTACTAACGCTACCTCCTTCGTGGTTATTTTTATTAAACCACCCAGAAGTAGGAGCCCCGCTTCGCGGGGCTCCGTCGAGTAATCTTTTTTAGACATTAGAGTGAAAATTTTAATTAATTTTACACGAAAAAATCCTAACGTAACCTCAAAATTGACGTAACATAACCTCAAACTTTGATCATCGTTATCTCCGTAACCATGGGGCTCCTAAGGTTGGGAGTGGTATAGGGGGTATAGTATTTTAAAGCAAAATGTAATTTGATTCAGACACTCTCTGAATAGGTATACAGTTTGCTCTTTAACAAAAAAGGCAAACTGCGATCGAACTCAGAGCAACCCCGGTCTGGGTCAGCATACAGTTTGGCAATACGCCACCGGACATGGTCAGTTCGGGAGGTTCCTGTGTCGGATTCGGGCGGAAGCGACGCCTGGATGTCACCGTTGCAGCAACGGTCGCCTGGAGGACACGGTCGAGCACACGGTGGAGGTGTGCCGCGCATGGGCGCACCATCGACGTGTCCTCGTGGAGGCGATCGGCGGCGGTGACCTCTCGCGCCCGGCGCTGGTTCGGGCCATGCTGCGGGGCGAGACGGAATGGGATGCCGTCGCCTCCTTCTGCGAAGCAGTTATGCTGGTGAAGGAAGCGGCGGCGCGCGAGAGGCAACGCCGAGCCTCTCGCCCCGGACTAAGACCCAGGCGAAGACGTCGAGAGTCGCAAGACGACTACCGGCCACCGTAGGCGCGGTTCTGCGGATGGCTCACGATGGGTAGCTCGCCGCCCGGCTAGGACCAGGACCGCGTCGACGGCGCGTTAGTGTTCCACGCGCGCCTCAAAGAGAAGGAATCAACACAGGAAGGGGCCCAACAGGGCCAACGCCTGCCGGGGTTGCGGAATGTTTATAATAGTTACCGTGACCCTGGAACATAAAGGGCAATCGAAGGAACATGTGTGGGTTTTAGTCAGTAAGAGTCTGACACGCCCTCCCGCCGCACCCAGGACGGGAGCAGTCATTGGATGATTTCCCACTCACCAAAAAAAAAACCATTACGACGTCCAATTTTGGAAATTTCAACCCTTAATCCCTTAATTTAAGGGTACGTATCAAAATCCCGAAAGTTCATAATACCTATGATTGAAATACCGACGTCCAAAACACCGAAATTCAAAATACCGAAAGTTTTAAATGCCGATAGTCGTTATATCGAAACACAAAATACCGATGTTCAAATGCCCGAAAGGACGAAATCCCGAATGGACGAAATACCGATGGATGAAATATCAAATTCTGTCCCAATCAAATAATATTGTTAGTTAAAAAATTAATATGCTGTGCAACAAAAGTTAGTGACAGAACCGAATTGCTGCAAAACCGACTCCACGTAGTCTTGTTTGTCCTACCCCTAGAGTGTTATTTAAAATCGCGTAGGCGCGTAGGGGTGAGGCGGCCCGCGGGCTGAGGAGCAGGCGGTGGTGAGCGAAAGCCGTCTGCGACGATTAGCACGCGTGGGGCCGCCGGAGGCCCGCAGTGCCGGAGCCGTCACAGAAACCCTTCCTGCTGCATGTTTCATGCTTGCTTGAATGAGAGACCGACAGATAATATCATCTTATATATAAAATTCTCGTGTCACAATGTTAGGCCCGTATTAATAGACGTTACTCAACTCCGAGACGCTCTCAAGTCTCTTGCTGTCCTTGTCATTCTAAAGGGAAAAAATAAGGACAGCAATAAACTTGAGAGCGTCTCAGAATTTAGTGACGTCTATTAATACGGGCCTTAGTTACCTTACTCCTCCCAAACGGCTGTACCGATTTTTACCAAATTTTGTATGCATATTCAGTAGGTCGGCTACTATGTATTTTTTTTTCACCAATTCAATTTCGGGATTTTGTACTTCGGGATTTTAAACTTCGGGTTTTTAAACTTTCGGGTAAATGAACTTTCGGGATTTAAAACTTTCGACCAAACAACCATTCGGCGTTTTAATTATCGGGATTTCGTCCATCGGTATTTTAAAATTCGGTCTTTTAAAATTCGGGATTTTGATACGTACCCTAATTTAAACCCTTAAAGGGTATAATAAGGAATGGAAGTAACGACATTCGACGAAAGCTAGTTGGTTACAGATAAAAAAATTTTTTCCAAAAAAATAATAACCGCTTTCAAAAACTAAAAACTTAAAAATACTTAACTAAAATTTCGGAAGTTGGTGGCATCACAACTTGACTGGCAGAAGAGAAGCCACCGACTTCGGAAATTTTAGTTATTTTTTTACTTTTTAGAGTCGAGCCCCAATGTCTGACTGTGTATTACAGTATCTTTGAACGAAATTTATTTTCAAAATAAAACTACTTACTTACAATCAAACGAAAATAGAAACTTGAAGTAAAGCACATAATCGTCAATGTAAGTACATTTCGTCGATATTTTTTGTACTTGATAATTTTTTCGAGAAGCTCTGAACCGATCGCCATAAAATTTATATGGGACCATCTCTGAATCATGATTTATCAAACAAAAAACCGGCCAAGAGCGTGTCGGCCCACGCTCAATGTAGGGTTCCGTAGTTTCCCGTCCGTCACAATAAGTGTTCCCACTTATAAGTAAAAAAAAAGGCTATTTGTTACGTTGACATACTAAGTACGCAGAAATTATTTTGTACAACGTTTTTGTCTTTTTTGTACAAAAACTGTTCTTTCTATCAAGTTCAAAATAATTTTCCTAGAAAGTACTTATAAAGTTCTACTTTCCAGATTTTTTTTATATTTTTTAAGCCTACGGGTCAAAAGTTAGAGGGGGGGGGGGACGCTTTAATTTTTCCTTTTGGAGCGATTATTTCCGATATTATTGACATTATCAAAAACTGATTTTAGTAAACCCCTTTTCATTTTTAAATACCTATCCAACAGTATATCACACGTCAGGGTTGAAATTAAAAAAAAAAAACACTTCCCTCTTTACATATAGGGGGGCTACCCTAATAAAACATATTTTCCAATTTTTATTTTACCACTTTGTCGGCGTGGTTGATATACATATTGGTACCAAATTTCAGCTTTCTAGTGCTAACGGTCACAGAGATTAAGCGAGGACGGACGGACAGACAGACAGACATGGCGAAACTATAAGGGTTCCTAGTAGACTACGGAACCCTAAAAAGAACCTTAAAAATCCGTTAACAATTGACGGAGATATCGCGTAACAAACATACAAAACAAAATCATACAGACGAATTGAGAACTTCCTCCTTTTTGAAATCGGTTAAAAAGTAAGAACCTACACAGACACACGTACGTATATTAATCAGAGTAATGTACTTATATTTAGATAGGTAAGGTACTATAATTTATGAAGGGGCTGGTCACTTAGCAACGCCCTAGGTCAGGGATGGCGAATTGGCGAACTTTTATAGAAATATTTAATAGATAGCAGAGATAAAAATATGCTTTAAGGAGGGTGACTCTCTCTGGCTTGGCCACCATCAGGGATTTTAATTTTGATAATACAAAAAATAGTCGCTATATAGTCGAAATCAATTGCCAAGTCACAGATTAAGTCGGGTCTTAGGTTAGAAGTTATAATGGTGCCGATTCTCTTGTGCACAAACTAACGTAAATTTAAGTTGAGTGCATCTTTCTCTCTCCGTTTAATTAAGAAAAGGACAGAAGATCAAATATTAGTTAAGTCCTGTCAAATTTAGACACTCCATAGATAATTTAGACGCATTTTAAAAACATGGCGTCTAAATATACGTCAATTTTCATCAGGCGCTGTCTAATTTGACAGGATTAAACTAAAATGTATCTTCTGTCCTTTTCTTTAAGAAATGGAAAGAGAAAGATGCACTTAACTTAAAGAAGGATGCTCATTTTTCACCTGGCAATGTATAGAAATGAAACAAATCTTACTAATGAAACGAGAAATGACGTTTCGAGATTTTGATACATCAAACAATGAGCCTTCGCGCTGCCGATGATTCGAGATTTTGATGCATTGAGGGAGTGAACTTTCGAGCTCATGATTTATCGATTTCAAGAACTATCGAGCAAACGTTTTCGAGCAAGTGTTATTCGATCTCACGTCATTCGATTTCAAGTAGGGAACCCGTCCTGGAGAAGGCAGTTTTCAACTCTACACTCATTTTATAATGATTATCATGGAGTCTTAGCATTGACTTAATAGCAGTTTGTTTCAAGGAATTAACAAAATAAAAAAGACGTTCTAAACCATAGTTAGCTAATATTCTTATTTTAGACTAAACTTCGAGCGTTATTAATTAGTTAATGCACGTTTGTTTCATTATTTCTGGTGACAGCAAATCCTAACCTAAAAATAAACAACAATATTTTCTGGACTTCGTGGCGTTTAAATCACTGAAATGACTATAAGATATTACTTTCTAAACTTACAGGTAGTATTTCTACTATATCTGATAACTATAATATACTTTCATCATCAGGTTTTCAAATGTATGGAAGGTGGGCATTGTTCTTTACGTTAGTTTGTGCACTAGAGATAGAGAATCGGCAGAATCGGCACCAATGAGTTCAATCTTTCGTAGACTTTTCTGTCTAGCTAGCTCTTGGACTATAAACTCTTATTTTATTTATTTATTTACTCTTATAACTTTTGAACTAGTGAACGACTATTTCTGATATTTGGCGACTAATTTCGACTATTTAGCGACTTTTTTTTTTGTGTTAACAAAATTGAAATCCCTGATGGTGGACAAGCTAGAGAGAGTGACACCTTTAAGGAGAGTTGTTCTGTATTTATATGGTGATTTTTTCAATGCAACAGTAAGACTTTATAATATTGTAATTTAATTTATTTTATTGTATTTGTGAACTGTTTTGTTTTTGGAATTGTGATCAACTCTATACAGGGTTATTGGTAAAACACCGACATCCTCTCAGGACTATGTTACTAACGTCATTAACAACAACTCACTAGAAGTTACTCATCCTCAGTCGTCGTCGGGAGTAAATAAAAAAATGTATAAAATGCAATTTATATTTATAAGACTCATATACAACCGATCCAAAAACATTGTTTAATGTAAAACCATTTTATTAACTCACAGGATTATAAAAACAACAATATAAATAAGAAATAACAGCGTTTATTGACTAAAATAACACCATACACCTATTTACAATAATCACACATTTCTTTAAAAAATAGTACAACTTATCAAGCAAGAAATCAAAAGTATTTTTTAAGAATAAAGTTGCTATGTGCATTGAACGTTGAAATGTAAAAAAAAAAGTTAAAAACCTAAACCTACTGATGTTTTAATGGTTTTTAACAATGATGTTATAAGTAAAAAAGTGTAGATAGGTTACCCAAACGAAATTCTATCTTCAAAAACGGCACACTAACGCACACATACATTACACGTAAAAGTAGGATGGCATGATTGAAGTGGCGCGAGTGAAAAAGAGATAAACGTCAAATGTCAACGCGATACTCAGTATCATGTTTGTCAATTGGCAAACTTTTAAAGTGCCACTTTTTGACTGCATATAACCTATCTACACTTTTTTACCTATAACATCATTGGTTTTTAAAGGTCTTTGATAAAATAAGGTTCTAATAGTTACCGTGGCCTCGGAACATAAAGGGCAACCGAAGTAACAAGGGTGGGTTTTAGTCAGTAAAAGTCTGACACTCCCTCCCGCTCCGCCCAGGGCGGGAGAAGTCATTTGATGATTTCCCCATCCATAAAAAAAATGTTCACATTTTGTTAATTACCTAAACCTGTTGTGTCTGTTTGTCCGTCTTTAACGGCAAAACGGAGCGACGTAATTTTTTAAGTGGAGATAGTTGAAGGGATGGAGAGTAACATAGGCTACTTTTTGTCTCTTTCTAACGCGAGCGAAGCCGCGGGGGATAGCTAGTTTGGAATAAATGCTTAACATTGTTTTGTTAAATGTCTTCATACACTTTATACATGGCCACAACAATATACATCGTGTTAGGTAAGACGAAGGACATTTTGATGAAGGCTATTCAGAAGCCAATTCTCATTACAAATATGGAAAAATCAATACCTCATTTTTTGGGTTGCGACAGACAGACAGACAGCGGAGGCTTAGTAATAGGGTCTTACTAAGCCTCCGCTATCTGTCTCTCCAGGCTGGATCTCATAAACCGTGATAGCTAGAAAGCTGAAATTTTCACAAATGATGTATTTCCGTTGCCGCTATAACAACAGATACTAAAAATAAAAAAAAATATCAGCTGTTTCATATATTACGGTCGGAGGGCATTGATCTTTTGTTAGGAACAGCTGATATTTTTTTCGCGATTTCAGAGTTGGTTCCATAATAGTAGTTTGTTTACATGGGTAGAATCATCTCCTAGCGGGTGGTACAGGACTAAAAATTCACCTAGTATTAACGCGTCCTTAAATATGTCCCTCCAGTTACTTAACACAGTGTATTCACATTACTTGCATACCATTTAAATAAATATAAAATCTTTAGCTTCTTTGTAGCTCAATATCACGGGTTCTCGATGCTTTTGTGTCGCTGTTTCCACAGAGGCTTTTGAAGAATTCTTTTGATTGTAAACATCTTGCGCTGACACAGTGAGGACACCTAAAAATAATAAAATTAATAATTAAAATTAATATCTTAGGGCAACTCACACATGGCCATGTCTTGCTCAACCCGCTAGGAGATGATTCTACTCATAAAAACAAACAACTTTTATTACAGCACCAACTCCGAAATCTCGAAAAAAATATCAGCTGTTTCTATAAAAAGTTCAATGCCCTCGGACCATAATGTATGAACCAGCTGATATTTTTTTCGCGATTTCAGAGTTGGTTCCATAATAAAAGTTGTTTGTTTTTATGAGTAGAATCATCTCCTAGCGGGTTGAGCAAGACCAAAAATACACCTTGTATTTTTTTTTATCATCATCAAATGAAAGTCAAACTCAAAACTATTTTATTCAATTAAACCATTAATCAATTTAAATATTGGTGCCGATTCTCTTATACACAAACTAACGTAAATTTAAGCTAAGTGCATCTTTCTCTTTTCATTTAATTTAGAAAAGGACAGAAGATAAAGTATTAGTTAAGTCCTGTCAAATTTAGACACTCCATACATAATTTAGATGCGATTTAAAAACACGGCGTCTAAATATACGTCAATTTTCTTCAAGCGCTGTCTAATTTGACAGGATTAAACTAAAATGTATCTTCTGTCCTTTTCTTTAAGAAATGGAAAGAGAGAGATGTATTTAACAAATTTTTTTTCAGCACCTTTTTTTCCTTCAATTTAGTTGCTTGTTAATAAGTAAAAATAAAGGTATACAAGGTGTATTTTTGGTCTTGCACAACCCGCTAGGAGATGATTCTACCCATGAAAACAAACTACTTTTATTATGGAACCAACTCTGAAATCGCAAAAAGAATATCAGCTGGTAATGGTCGGAGAGCATTGAACTTTTCTTAGAAACAGCTGATATTTTTCTCGCGATTTAAGAGTTGGTTCCATAATAAAAGTTGTTTGTTTTCATGGGTAGAATCATCTCCTAGCGGGTTGTGAAAGACCAAAAATACACCTAGTATAGGGTGACCGGTAATAAGTGTACGATACTTAATCACGTGACTGTGCTCATGATAACAACAATTTTTAGTACGGGAGCAAAGCCGAAATCGCAAAAAAAATATCAGCTGTTCAGTGCATTTAAGTTTTCCTAATGCACAGAACAGCTGATATTTTTTTCGCGATTTCAGGTTTGTTCCCATAGTAAGAGTTGTTGGTTATCATGAGCACAATCGCGTGTTTAAGTTTCGTACATTAATTACTAGTCACCCTATATTTTTAGCACCATTCGGGCTAAGGAACTCTAAAAAATAAAAATGCCTTAGAATAGAACAATAATGCCGATTCCCTTGGTCCAAACTAGACAAATTTTAAGTTAAATGCATCTTTCTCTTTCCATTTCTTAAGGAAAAGGACAGAAGATACATTTAAGTTTAATCCTGACAAATTAGACAGCGCCTGATGAAAATTGACGTATATTTAGACGCCATGTTTTTAAAACGCGTCTAAAGTATCTGTGGAGTATCTAAATTTGACAGGACTTAACTAATATTTTATCTTCTGTCCTTTTCTTAATGAAATGGAAAGAGAAAGATGCACTTAACTTAAATTTAAGTTAGTTTGTGAATTAGAGAATCGACACCAATGAGCAACTAACGTTCTCCATTGTTCTGAGACAGAAACACGTCTTCGGCTAGCGCTGAAAACCAGCGCCGTGGACTCGTGCCTGTGTATGATTATAAATGCGAAAGTAACTCTGTCTGTCTGTCTGTTTGCCTGTCTGTCTGTCTCTTCTTCACACCTAAACCACAGAACTGATTTTAATGAAACCTTGAACAGATATAGTCTGGGATCCGAGAAAGGACATGGGATAGATTTCATCCCGAAAATCCCCCGGGAACGGGAGCTATTATTAATCCACGCGGACGAAGTCGCGAGCAACAGCGAGTTATACAAGGTGAATTTTTGGTCCTGCACCAGCTGATATTTTTTTCGAGATTTCAGAGTTGGGTCCATAATAAAAGTTGTTTGTTTTCATGGGCAGAATCATCTCCTAGCGGGTTGTGCAAAACCAAAAATACACCTAGCCTAGTATACCCGAAGGGTATTTACCTACCCTTAATCTTTACCTACTTAGACACAAATAGGCCTACGGAACTCTAAAAAAAACCTTTACCTCGTTAAGAACTGCTTAGAGACCCTTTCACCAGAGTTAAGGTTCTCTATAACAATATCCTTTAGAGCTTCGATGAACGTCGCGTGTGTGTTAGGAGTAGCTGCTCTTTCTATTTGTATGACTCCTGCCTAAAAAAAAAATTGATTTATATTTAATGGTAGTGGTGGTGTCTAGGTAATAATAACATAATACGGTAGGTAGTTTACATCATTATCAATTGACGTACTTTTTATGAGCTGTCAAAACGCAATTCCCCAATAGATTTTGTATGGCAATAACAACTTATGACGTCACTAAAATAACAACTCAGTTGACTATCTATTTATTGATTTCAAAGCAACTAAAAATCAAATTTTATAGCAAATTGACAATGAACCGAATTTATTGGGCTGAAATTAAAAGAGGTTTTATAGAAATTGTGTCTAACATTTATTGGTTAATGGTGTAAACTACCCAATTATTACTAGCTTATGGCCGAATATTTAAATGTCACTTAATTTTCAGACGCGCTCAGATCTGTTTTTGTTTTAGTCACTCCAAAGGGCATACATAGGGACAGAGGGCCGAGACGACAGAGGGTCGTGAGTTCGATTCCCACCCGGGACAAACTTTGTGTGATGAGCACGAATGTTTGTTCTGTGTCTGGGTGTTATTTATCTATAACCAGCTGTTTCTCGCGGTTTCACCCGCGTTACGTTAGGCTTTTGGGTACTGCCACGCTCCCGTGGGACATAGCGTGATATTATATAGCCTATGTTACTCCGGGATAATAAAGTTTCGAATGGTGAAAGAATTTTCAAAATCGGTCCTGTAGATTTTGAGCCTATTCATTACAGTCAAACAAACAAAGTTTTCCTCTTTATAATATTAGTATAGTATGTATTTAAAAAATATATAAGTATGTATATCAGTTGTCTGATTACCATAACACAAGCTTTGCTTAGCTTGGGATCAGATGGCCGCGTGTAAGATTTCCCAGGATATTTATTATTATTATTACTGGGCATATTAGGCAAAATATTTTCATTAATTGAGTAATACAAACCATACCCTAACCTTATTGGAATAAAGTTAATTTTAAGTAAAGCACCATAAAGTTCTTTCTTACCTCTTTGGCGACATCGTGACAGTATTCAATGTCCAATTCGTGTAGCGTCTCTATATGTTCGTTCACAAATGCAATTGGAACTAGCAGAAGATGTTTTCTGCCTTGTTTCGCGTAGGCCTAGAAAAAACATTATTGGAAAATTCAAAGAGTAATAAAAAACTAATTCTTATATTAAAAAAGATTAAGTGTGAGCCCGGTCTCGCGGGTTTTTGGTTTTATTTATTTACTAGCTGTCCCCCGCGGTTTCACCCGCGTTATATCATAGTTTTGGTTACTAAAAAAAGAAGATAAAAAGTATTCTATGTCCGTCCCCTGGTCCTAAGCTACCACCCCACCAATTTTCAGCCAAATCGGTTCTGCAGTTCTTGAGTTATAAAATGTGTAACTAACACGCCGGTAAAGCCAAATCCCCAAGCAAAATAGGATAAGGGCAGGAAGAAAAAAATAAATTAAAAAAAAACCCCCGACCAAAAAAAAGTACGCAATTATTATGAAAAAAGGTTAAAAATGCTTAAACCCTATAAAAAGCAAACAAACTGAGCGTGTAACATTCCTATCACACCTAACAAACGACCTGAGGATGAAAGCTAGTTTACCAAAAAAACCTTCAAATGAATAAAAAAAATAAAAAAAAAAGAATAATAAATAAAGAAAGAAACGAATTCAAGTGAATAAATGAATGAGCTAGCTCTTTCGTGCAATAAGTTTGTTATAATATATTATTTAAGTTCTTTTACTGTTAACTTTAGCAACTTAGCACGAATATTCTTCCTTTCTTTCTTTAAATGATTTCATCCTACTTCTTACCTTAATACTATCATCAGTGTACGGCTGTAACCATGGCAACGGTCCTACTTTGGACTGCCACACAAGTCTGTGAGGGTTCGATACTCCCAGCTGTAACATTGTGTTCGCAACCGTTGCTGCAACCTCGTGTGGGTATGTATCGCCGCGTGATACGGCCTGTAACACAAAATAAGATAAATTTTTTTAAACAATTTTTATTATAGGACAAAGCCGCAATCGCGAAAAAAAGTCAGCTGTTCAGTACAAATGTATTATCATGAGCACAATCACGCGTTTAAGTATCGTACACTAACTGCCAGTCACCATATACTACGTGGATTTTTGGTCTTGCACAACCCGCTAGGAGAAGATTCTACTAATAAAAAGAAACAACTTTTATTATGGCACCAACTCTGAAATCGCGAAAAATATATTTCATCAGCTGTTTTATACATAACTACCTTTTGCCCGCGGCTTCGCTCGCGTTAAAAAGAGACAAAAAGTAGCCTATGTTACTCTCCATCCCTTCAACTATCTTCACTCAAAAAATCACGTCAATTCATCGTTCCGTTTTGCCATGAAAGAAAGACAAACAGACAGACAGACAGACACACTTTCCCATTTATAATATTAGTATGGATGATCGGGAGAGCATTGAACTTTTGTTAGAAACAGCTGATATTTTTTTGTGAATTTCATGCAATTGCCACCAACTTCCGAAATTGCACTTGGGTTTTAGATTATTTAATTATTTTTTTTATTTCTTCTTTTTTTCCAAAAAGTACTCCCTATGTCACTCTCAAAACAGAGACGAATTCAATAAGACCTCATACGTCGAAATCCATTCAACGGTTAAGGCTGTAGAGCGTGCCATAGAATGAGCAGACATACGCTTGAAAAACAAAACCCTGGTTTTGGCAGTAGGGTAAAAAGTTCAATATAATAAATTATTAGTTTAAGGCGCTGTCCATAGCAAACACATTGTAAAAGTCTAGATTTTCGTCGCAAAGTTAGCCGTATCTATACATACCACAAGCCAGAAAAAAATACAGTGTATAGTCTAATATATAAAGAAAAGACTTACACAAAAACAATTTACAAATGTGGTCTAGTACTACGAAAAAAAATTTTTCAAAAAGACCTCGAAAAAAAGTTATCGTCTCGAAGTTATCCATTTTTTCAGCGACAACCATTATATTTTTTATATCTATAACAAAGAAAATTATATAAACTAAAGACATACCTAAAAATTTTAAAACACAGAACTGTATTTATTTAAATATTCAAATAAAACTGCAAAATTGCTTACATTTTTGCGGATTTGCTAAAATATTTTCGACCTTATTTCTATTAATTCGATGCACCACCGCGAATAGCTACTTACCGCGCCTTAAACATTCGAACACACGTGGCTGCTGGCTGTCGCTTGATCGTCGAAAGATTAATTACTACTACTGATACATACCTTTAATGGCAAACTATGCGCAGTGAACAATATTAGCACATCATCCCTCACTTTCGGGTCGAAATTCTGTAATTTTTCTTCAATTCTCTCAGCAAACACTTTTGCTAGCAGAGGGTGTGTCGACCATCGCTCTATTAAGCTGAATTCTATGTTAGGTATGGGCCTGTGGACAGAAAAATAAAGATCAGAAATATACAGGGTTATTGGTAAAACAGAACACCGACATCCTCTCAGGACTATGTTACTATCATCATAAATAACAATTTTTGTTCTATGATTTTTTACAAAATGTTATACATTTACCAAAAACAAATCTTCAAGATTTCGTTGTCCTCTAACACATTCCAACTCTGTATTGTGCCGTAACAACATACCTACGCTTGCCGCGCACTGTTCTCGTATGCTACGCAGACTTCGTCACATTTAGTTATGTTCAATTTTAATATTTTTAATTTTGTATGAAAATGTAATGAACTAAAATATGATAATTTTTAAAATGTCGTAGAACAAAAGTTGTTGATTATGATGTTAGTAACATAGTCCTGAGAGGATGTCGGTGTTTTACCAATAACCCTGTATAAATAACTACCTTTTGCACGGGGTAAAATTGAACCTTGAATTTGTGGGAAATGAATGGCTATCAAGCAATTCTATGTATTATAAAACACTGCTTGCGCGATGTAGAAAATCGAGTACTAGCTGACCCGTGCCACTTCGTTGGGCGGTAAACATTCGCCTGGCTAGACAAAAACTGAGATAGTTCGGCTAATATGCAAAATATATTTATAGTTTATAGCCTATAGCACTCACGAATAATGTATCTTTCTACCAGTGAAACAATTTTTTAAATTGGTTCTTTACTTTCGGAGACTACCCTCTACATACAAACAAAATTTATCTCTTTATAATCTTCTTATATATAAAATTCTCGTGTCACAATGTTAGTTACCTTACTCTTCCGAAACGGCTTTACCGATTTTTACCAAATTTTATATGCATATTCAGTAGGTCTGAGAATCGGCTACTATCTATTTTTCATACCCCTAAGTGATAAGGGTTATTCACCCTTAACATTTTTAACGCGGGTGAAACCGCGGGAGGCAGCTAGTATTAGTATAGGAATATACATAGTTCACGAGTTCACCGATAGATGCTGCAACCTACCTGTTTTTATAAAAGTCAGCGATTGCGTTCAAACTTGATCCTGTAGTAGCACAACTGTATTGCGGATACTGTGAGAATATTACCGCTCTTTCGACGCCGTCCCTGTAACAAATAGTATAGTAAGTAGTATAGTATGCAATATTATGATTGTGAAGAATAGTTACGGTGACCCCGGAACATAAAGGGCAACCGAAGGAACATGAGTGGGTTTTAGTCAGTAAAAGTCTGACACGCCCTCCCGCCGCACCCAGGACAGGAGACGAAATTTGATGATTACCCACTCCCCAAATAAAAAACACTAAAACCTTTCTGGAGCCAACTATGTCAGTGATTCTCGACCAATCAACAATAAATGAGAAGTTATTTTTATATATTTTTTTTTCAAACTTCGTATGTAGACCACTTTCCCATTTATAATAATTATAGCCTATTACTGTCCCACTGCAGAGCAAAGGCCTCTTCTCATAAAGAGAGCGAGCATTGATCACCACGCGTGCTCAAGGCGGATTGGCGATTTCGGACTTATATTAACTACAAGTCCAGGTTTCCTCACGATGTTTTCCTTCACCGATGTCTGTGATGTCCAAGATAAACTTTAGAAAGCTGAAAGTACATGAATTGAAAAGGTCACATTGGTACTTGCCCGGATTCGAACGCACAACCTCTTGCATGAGAGGCGGGCGCCTTAAGGTCATAGCACATTAGAGCCACCCGGCAGCCACTCCGCACCGCCTCGCCTCCTGCGGCTAGTATTCTTTATATGGACTTGTATGGGCATGCGCTCACTATTTCAACTCCGTACCGTCACCGGATCGCCTCGGTTATAAGGCGAGTCGGTGCGGAGTGGCTGCCGGGTGGCTGTGATGAGCTATGACCTTAAGCCACTAGGCCATCACGACACATTATTTTCAAATTTTATAACAAAATCCTGAAAAGTTTTGCAGTTTCAAAATTGCACCTTGTATACTGTATCTCTACAATACTTACTGCTCAAGTTCGGTGAACGCCTCTTCAGTGAAGGGCGGTACGTATCTGAAGCTGACATAGTACTTATGCGGCGCCGTCTCGGGATGGTACTTGTCTAACGCTTCTACTAGTAGCTGGCCTGATAACATAGATAATAATTATTATTAGATTACAGGTACCTGTGTTGTGAAGGCCCAGGAATTTTGACAAATTTTAATGCAGGACTACAAGTATAAATCCGTACTTAATATTATAAATGCGAAAGTAACTCTGTCTGTCTCTTCTTCACGCCTAAACCACTGAACCGATTTGAATGAAATTTGGTACAGATATAGTCTGGGACCCGAGAAAGGACATAGGATAGTTTTCATCCCGGAAATCCCGCGGGAACGGAAACTAATCCACGCGGACGAATTCGCGGGCAGAAGCTAGTAATATTATAAATGCGAAAGTAACTCTGTCTGTCTGTCTCTCCTTCACGCCTAAGCCACTGAACCGATTAGAATGAAATTTGGCACAGATATAGTCTGGGACCCGAGAAAGGACATAGGATAGTTTTTATCCTGGAAATCCCCCGGGAACCGAAACTATTAACCACGCGGACGAAGTCGCGGGCAAAAGTTAGTTGAATATAAAAAACAGAACGAACTCAAACCTCCATACAAGTTATTAAAACTTCGAACACACGTGATTCGACACAATAGAAAGACAATAGCAGCGCGACAGCCGGCTGTCGCGTGGTCGTTGAAAGGTTAAGAATTGCAACTGTTTCTAATGAGCTAACAATATTTCGTTAAAATCAGCAGAACCAATTTATAACCGAGGAAACATAACCTGGTTTCAAATCGGTTCATTCTTTTAAGAGCTATGGTCCCACAGACATACAAACAGGCACAAACATACCCTTTTTTGTCGACGGCGGTTATAAAAACAAAAAAAAAACATGAATGTGGTCTGTCGCAAAAATACGACATGGGAGGTAGGATCACGGACGCACAGCAATATTTGTCGCATAAATGCGACACGACCAGTAAAAAATTTACTTTTTAAATTAATTTGTCCTTTTTAAAAAAATTCTTGGACATCCCGTGCCTCGGAAAGCACGTAAAGCCGTTGGTCGCTTCGTCAGTAGTTACGGGTAAGCCAGAAAGTCTGACCAGTCTAACCAAGAGGTATCGTGTCGCCCAGTTACTGGGTTGTGGAGGTCATATAGGCAGTCGCTTCACGTAAAACACAGGTATCCAGCTGAATCCAGTCAGGCTGGAAGCCGAACCCAATATAGTTGGGAAAAGGCTAGGGAGATGATGACGAGACACAACAATTTTAATAGAATACTAGCTGTCCCCCGCGGTTTCACCCGCGTTATATCAGATTTTTGGTTACTAAACAAAAGAAAAGATAAAAAGTATTCTATGTCCGTCCCCTGGTCCTAAGCTACATTCCCAACAATTCACAGCCAAATCAGTTCTGCAGTTCTTGAGTTATAAAATGTGTAACTAACACGACTTTCTTATATATATATATATATATATAGATATATAGATAGAAGATATAGATTTAGCTAAGTTAAAAAATTGATTCTTTTTCTTAATAAGAGTTTAATTTTGTTAGTTCACGTTTTAATATAAAAATCTAAGCCTTGTTCATTCCAACCCGGACTCTGGCCGAATCACTGTAAAAATACGGTGGAGGTCACATTATAACAAAGTTGAAGTTGATAAAAATCTAAGATCTATAAGTAAATACCTATGTTTAACAAATAAATATTCTGATTCTGATTCTAACAATAGACTACTATCACCTACCTTGACTCTTAGTCCACTTAAGTATAGGAGAGCCTCCACCAATTTCCTTATATTTCTTCTGTACCTCTTCTGTCCTTCTCGAAGCTATCCAGGGGCCCAGCTTCTTCTGGATAGGCAGCTGGATCATGTCACGGTCTGTCATGATGCGGAACAGGTAATCTCCGACCTGAGGAGCAAAGAAAAAAAAAAATTAATATCTTGGGGCAACTCACACACGGCTATCTGATACCAAGCTTGGCAAAGCTTTTACTATGGTAACCAAACAATTGATAACATCACATAATCTTTTTCCTCTTATCCCAAAAAATGTCGTAACGGCCCAGTGGATAAGGCGCCCGCCTCTCGTGTAAGAGGTTGCGGGTTCGAACCCGGGCAAGTACCAATGTGACTTTTTCAATTCATATGTACTTTCTAAAGTTTATCTCTGACATCACTGACATGCCTCTGAAAGCACGTTAAGCCGTTGGTCCCGGTTGTCATTCGTAGAACTTTGACAGTCGTTACGGGTATTCAGAAGCCAGAAAGTCTGACCAGTCGAACCAAAGGGTATAGTGTAGCACAGTTACTGGGTTGTGGAGGTCTGATAGGCAGTCGCTTCACGTAAAACACTGGTATCTAGCTGAATCCGGTTAGGCTGGAAGCCGACCCTAACATAGTTTGGAAAAGGCTAGGGAGATGATGATAATGATGATGACGTAATCTTTTTCCTGGATGGGATTTTCGAACCGACAACCTCCGGCTTAGCAGTCAACACCACTAAAGACTAGACCAAAAGTGCATATAACTCGATTGATTGCCTATTTCATGAAAAGGTCTTTCAAGTCAGTTGTATGCACTTTGAGGGCTGTTTTGATGATTTAAATGATTATAATTCTGTAACGAATGGCCTATTACAGTCGCAAATAATTCTATATCAACACACACCCAGACACTGAGCGACAAATTGCAAAAAGACGTAAGAAAATATGAATTTCGCGGGCTACCTTTAACATCCACCTTAATGCCTATAGCACATCTCCGCTGCGAAACTCAAAGGACGAAACCGCAATAGTTTCGCTGTGAGTTGTGAATTCTTTGGCGGCGAAACAGGAGCAAAATTCCCTGTTCTAAAGTACAAAACTGACTATGATGTTGTCTCTTTCTAACACGATTTCGCTCATTTGCGAATTGCTCAGGCGCCTTCTACATCTCCGCCCGTTGACTGCTATTTTGGAGCGGTTCCGCGTGCGCATCGGACGCGTCTGTAGCAATCGACTATTTATGAGAGCGAAATAGAAGAGATGGATTTAGAATTTACGGAAAAACTTATACAAGCAGTGAGAAATAGACCAGTTTTGTACTTACTAAATCATGTGACTGTAACTCTCATAATCTATTTTCTCCCAACTTCTTTCTTTTTTTATTAATATCATGCACCCAGGTACTACGCCTTTTTAAAGTTGTTGACCACAGTAATATTAGTTCCTTTTCTGACTCCGAAAGCGACGACATTTTATTTCGATTGTTATTTCTCAACTGTTCTAGTTTTGGGTTTCGCTAATAGTTTCGCGTAAATGAAGTACTGTTGTACAGCGAAACTCGCGCATCGGTTTCGCAGCGGAGGTGTGCTACAGGCATTAGAATTAATTTCGTCAACTATTTAATACAGTTTTTCTTGGACTAACTATTGATGCCAAGTTGCAGTGGGGTCCACACATTGAAAGATTGTCGGGTAGGCTTAGTTCAGCAGCATACGCTGTGAAAAAAATTCGACAGATAACTGATGTGGATACAGCCAGAATTGTTTATTTCAGTTACTTTCATAGTCTTATGTCGTATGGAATTCTTCTCTGGGGAACCTGTGCGGACATCGATACCATCTTTATTTTACAAAAAAGGGCTGTTCGAGCCATTTACAACCTTGGTCCTGGAGAGTCTCTTAGAGAAAAATTCAAAGAAGTGAACATTCTGACTGTAGCTTCACAGTATATATTTGAAAACCTAATGTATGTAAAAAAAAATATATCGGACTTTAAAAAAAAATCCGATATTCATAGTGTAAATACCAGGAACAAACACAATCTTGCTGTACATCACACTCGCCTCCACAGAGTAGGCAACTCGTTCATGGGTCAATGTATACGCTTTTACAATAAACTTCCTATTGATATTCGAAATTTACCTATCAAAAGATATAAAAACTGTATTAAAACAAAACTCTATAAAAAAGGGTACTATAAAATATCAGATTATTTAGAAGACAAAAAAGCTTGGGATTGAACTGCTCGCTCTGCTAAGCACTATTTAGCCGTCTATAATATATACGTATTTTGTTAATAAAACATACTATATTGTAAGTGTACAAGTCATCTAGAATGCACATAATGACTATTCGGCGGGCGACTTGTAAGCCCATGATTTTAAAAGCAGTAATGTGGTATCGGTTTGTGGAGCTCCTTTTTGAGCTTTTTGAGGCAGGTTTACCAAAACTGTTTGTGGCACTTTCCTCAAAAGGCTAGCCTGAATGTTATTCTGCATGGTTTGTTGCACAAAAATATTGAAATTGTCTGGACTTTAAAAGAGACGATGATCCCTGAGTTTGTTTCGGCGTTTCTTCTCAGAGGTAGTCCAGTTAGGAAATGCCGGCTCCAACTAGCATAAAAAATATGACATGTAAAAGTGATTTTAAGATCCTACTTGCAAAATAAACGATTTCAATTTCAATTTCAATTTCAATAGTACTGAAGAATGTTATTCTTTATATTTATTTAACATATGGGTGACTGTTTTATTTATCTTAATGATTACACAATTTCGAGCATTTGCGATAGTAAGAAATATTTATTATTAGCAATTTGATATGACATAATCAAAGAGGTTTATCAGGTTAAGCTAAATAACCAGTGGCTATGTATGCTTTGTAATAACAAATATTTATTTATTTCTCTAACCCAAATATTTGTCTTGGCAACAAATCTCAATAGATAGCAGTTTTTTTTACTCTTTTATAGAGGGTTCCAGCCTCATAGGGCCTCACAAATACAATTCACCAGCCTATTACTGCCCCACTGCGTGGCAAAGGCATGTAAATTTTGACGAAAATTGTTTTTGGATTATATTCATTTTAAATCACGCTTAACCATGTAAAAAAAATGGTTTTGTATTACGATTATTTTTTAAAAGAGTAAGTATGGAGTTTCTTGCCCATTCTTCTCCATTAGAAACAACACTTTGGAATGGGCAGTAGATTCACTTTTGTTTTATAATTATGTCGTTTCAAAGTGCCTTTTATGGTCTAATGAAAATAAATTATTTGACTATTGACTATAAGGCAACTTCTCATACAGAAAAGGCACGAGCATTGATCACCAAGCTTGCTCAAGGTGGTTTAGCGAACTTATATTATTTTGAACTTATATTCACTACTAGCTTTTGCCCGCGACTTCGTCCGCGTGGATTAATAGTTCCCATTCCCGTGGGATTTCCGAGATGAAAACTATCCTAAGTCCTTTCTCGGGTCCCAGACTATATCTGTGCCAAATTTCATTTAAATCGGTTCAGTAGTTTAGGCGTGAAGAAGAGACAGACAGAGTCACTTTCGCATTTATAATATTAGTGGACGGGTCTGTTGGTCTAGTGGTCAGTGACCCTGACTGCTAAGCCAGAGGTCATGGGTTCGATTCCCACCCAGGACAAACTTTGTGTGATGAGCATAATTGTTTGTTCTGTGTCTGGGTGTTCTTTATCTGTAATATGTAAGTATTTAAAAATTATATAAGTATGTATATCAGTTTGTCTGATTACCATAACACAAGCTCTGCTTAGCCCAGCATGTCCCAGGATATTTATATTTATATTTTAAATTTATAAAATTAGTATAGTATGGATAAGGCCAGGCCACTAAAGCTGGTAGGCTGACTTTTACATGTGCAAAAGCTAGTCTTACATTAGTGTTTACAGAGCAGTATTTTTTATTTATTTATTAGGTACAATCGACAAAATGGAATCATGACCCACATAAACTTATTTTCCTACAGACATTCACATACAATTAAGTCGACAATCGCGTAAACATGTATTAAAAATGCCACACTGCTGGTCTTATTATTTTGACAGCTTCAAACGATCTGTCGTCGAAATGGGTCATGATTCAATTTTGTCGATAGTACATTGAAATAAATCACTTTACCTGACTGACGTCAGTAGGTCCGCCCATATTGAGCATTACAATAGCAGTCTTAGGTTTAACTGCAGAGGTGTGTTTCTGTTTTGGACCATTTGACACATCTGGAGCAATAGCGTAGCATGCAGTTCTTGATATATGGCTGAAAGCTGTGCGACCTGCAATGTGGAAATGACGATGAGACAATAATACTAATATTATGAATGAGAATGTTGTATGTTTGTTACTCTTTTAAGCAAAAACCATTGAATGGATTTTAACGGCAATATAGCTTATACATCAGAATAACATAGAGGCAATGATGTTATAAGTAAAAAAGTGTAGATAGGTTACCTAAACGAAATTTTATCTTCAAAAACGGTACACTAACGCACCCATATATTACACGTCAAAGTAGGATGACATGATTGAAGTAGTGCGAGTGAAAAAGAGATAAACGTCAAATGTCAACGCGATACTCAGTATCATGTTTGCCAATTGGCAAACTTTTAATGTGCCACTTTTTGACTGCATATAACCTATCTACACTTTTTTACTTATAACATCATTGCATAGAGGCTATATAACATTACACCATGACCCACGGGAGCTCACTTTCAGCTTTTTCACGTCAAGAGTAATGATCCAGGTAATATTATTAACATTTGTAAAAAAAAAACAATAAAAGGAACAGGTTTCAAACTTCCAATAGCTTGTTTATATTATTTGACTTTGTTTATATTATCAAGCTCTGCTTAGCTTGGGATATTATTATTATTTTAGTTATTATTTACAGAATAAAGTCGCGGGCCGGGCATAGCCACAATAACATTATTTTCAAGATTAGTATGTCGACATTTTTACATAACATTTTTTATGGGTCATGATTTCATGAATATTTATTTCGTTGCTTATCTTTATAAACCTTACCTACGCTATTTATACAGCTGTAGGTAATATAGAATGGCGATAAATGTACAAAGTAACATAGACACTAAATCTACATTTCCAATTCACTGTAATAAAAATAAAATGAAAAAATTGGTACAAAAATTCAAATACGATATTTTTACTTACATTTTGTGGTAAGCATGTTTATTTACAACACTTTATTTAGGAATGTTATTCGATAGATCGTAAAAATGCAAGCGGTTCAAGTTAAATACAATTTTTGATGTTTTTAATAAATATTTTCGCGTATCATCACTTGCCGACTTGCCGAAATAATTTTTGACAATTTATGTGATGATTGACTTTGACTTTGACCATTTGACCATTTGACAATCAACTGATGAATGAACTGAACTGATTGAACTTGCTTACACTGAACACGTCTGTCTGACACGAGACGGTTTCTTGCACAGATTATTAATAGAGTACTAGGGATGGATTGATAGTTGGCCGAAACGGACGAATGATAGTTATAATTTCAAGTTTACCATTCGGTTAAAATTCAGAGCTAATTATAACGGTTTTTAATAGAACTATGAGGGCTCGAAGAAATACAGTCGAAGTCTTAAAGACAGGGACGGTCACATAATCGGTGTCCAGTAAAAAACGGCCGCCGTTTATGTCTACCATTTATAGACTTACCCTGACTATATGGGTACAAAATATCCACGACTTCTCCCCAATGAAGCGCACGTGCCTAAGGTTCCGACGGCAAATTCATGTCACCTATCGTTCGAATCGTCATTCTTCTCCTGGTCTACACGGTTAACTTTTCAACACAGACACTTTTATTTACATCGTATCTTAGTATCTTCGCAGTTTATGCTGTCTAGAATTGGAGATGATTACATTATTAGCATTTTTCCTACTCGTAACATTTTAGTTATTGTTTTTCTTTTATAGTGACGATGGTATTTTCTTTAATATATCTTACAATAAAAAAGACTAGTATCTTATAATATTTTACAATAAAAAAAACCAGTATACAATTTAGAAAATATTTAAATATCAAAGAAATCTTTCATTTTAACGGAACCGCGAATAAAGCTGTGTGTGGTCATTGGTCAATAATATGCTAGTAAGGAAGGTATAAAGACAATATGGCCCATGATTTGTGAAACGTATACGTTTAAATTTTTTCTTAGTGATTATTGTGAAAGGCAAAGGCAGATAATTACGTTAACGATTAGAGCATTACACAACAGCATTACATCATCTCTATACATTATATTTGAACACTCGCTTGTTATCGAAATGTGAGACGAAGTCCCAGAAAAGGTAAACAAGGAAAAATTGAGTTCCAACAGTAAAACGAGACCAAAGCAGTTTTATTTAAAGCTACCTCCGTAAACGCTTATCGTGACATTAAAATTAAAAACAAAACAAATGCAAAAAGTTGTCTGTGGTGTATTTACATCAACGTCAAAAAGTATTATTTTTGTGATTGTGGAACTTACCGTTTAATTTATTTACTTAAATTTTAATCATCATTTAATTAATTGTTCAGAAAATAACAAAGATGACCTGTCGCAACGCATCTCACGCGGGCAGCTGGTACACCGAGAATGGTACGTAAACTTGAAAAGTTTCATTTACTATTTAAGAATTATTTAATTGTTTTCATCGTAAAATATAATAGAAAATAAAACGATTTTTTAAGAATTTAAGAAGAGATTTTATGTGTTAAAAAGGGTTTTCAAAGTAGAAAGGGTGTCTTTTAAAGTCAAAAGGTTATTGACCTTAGTTTTCATTCCTTTTGTCTTTCTTGGCGTGAGTTGCATAAAGATTTTCTAAAACAGTAGGTAATTGAAAACAATCTCCAATGCATTGTCTAAAACTGTATAACTTAACCAACAAAATATAGAATCTCGTTAGAAAGTTTATTACCATTTAATAATTAAAGTTTTAAAATTATTATTTTTTCAAACTTGATAATGAAACAATCATAACATTGTATTGATTTTTAAAAATAAATAGTTGACCTGTTGACCTATGTACTTCTAAAAATAAAAAGTCAATTGATTTTTTTTGTCTTGTCCGAAGTGATTCTGCTTTCGTTCGGAAATTCATTTTCATTTTCTCTTTTTTCTATGCGTCAAATTCGGTGCTTTTTATCTTTTATATAATAATATGTTGTTATTGTTTACAGCTGTTTGCATGTTTTTATAATTTGTCTGTGATTGAAAATATCCATGACATGCAAATATAAGTGTGCGTATTCTCATCTTTATAAATATCTACTAAGTTATAAGCTAGTAGCATGAATAATAGTTGTTTTTGGAACTAATTCATTTTGTTTTTGTTATTTGAGGTGTAAAAAAAGAAACCTTTTTTTTACACCTTTAGAATTTCCGCACGACTTTAAAATTTCCGAACGAAAACGGAAACGCGGTTGCCATGACAATGACAGCAGCCATTTCAATTGATTTCAAACAAACGTCAAACGGTCAAACTGAACTGAATCGTACACAGAATTTTGTTATCTTAATTTCGAACTATTTACAAATAATGTCAGAAAAGACTAAAACAACGGCCGCGCCATCAAAAACGTCGATAAAAACCAAGTGGCCATCAACCGTTAGCGCGCCAACGTCGTCACGAATCAAAGTCGTTGCTACTAAAGAGAAAAATGTTCCCCGCGCGAAGAAAAACGCTACCACTGCCAATGTTGATCTGGATACAACAATTTTGAATAAAGAACAGCAAGGTCTTCCGGATTATAATGGTGTAAACCGCCAAATTGCTTATGGAAAGTTTTTACGAGCATTATTAGAGGAATGCCTGATTGATGAAAAAATAGAACGAGAAGATACTATAATGGATGTGCAAATGGCACAGTTGGCGGATAGATTTCAGAAAACTATGGATCAGTTGGATAAAACGAATAAAAGACTGAAAAATATTAGCTTTGTTGTGGAACAAAAGAGGTTAGTATTGAAATTTGTTGCTCTTTGGTTTCCATGTTACTAGCGACCCGCCCTAGCTTTTCACGGGTGTTATAAAACTTTTAAAATCCCGGCTTTACTGTCATGTGCATCCATACTAATATTATAAATGGGAAAGTGTGTCTGTCTGTCTGTTTGTCTTTCTTTCACGGAAAACGGAACGACGAATTGACGTGATTTTTTAAGTGGAGATAGTTGAAGGGATGGAGAGTAACATAGGCTACTTTTTGACTCTTTCTAACGCGAGCGAAGCCGCGGGCAGAAGCTAGTCTTTTATACATATTAATCTTCCTCTTAAGTCACTATCAATAAAAAAAACTGCATCGAAATATGGTCTTTGTTTTAATGATCTTTCATATATAGGTACCTGAGTTGACCTATGGAGAAAGCCTCAACCATTAAATCCTCCTTTGTACCTTATCCTATAGTTTAAACAAATATTTAACAAAACCTTCCTTTTTTCAGACTACTAGACATGAAAACCCAAAACAACGTAGACTTTCTTAAAACAACAAACAAATCTAACGCAGAAACGCTCCTCACAGACCTTCGTTCCACGGAACAAGAGTGCCTTGATAAAATAGAGCTCAAAAATGTTGATTTTGGTTACAATCAACAGTCCGGACACAAACAACTGCTAGATGCGGTCAACGATGCAATAGAAGGCCTCGATTTGATTAAAAAGGAGTCCGACTTAGACGTAACTAAGTTCAAAGAGTACACTAAATCACAAACAAGTATTGAAGAGCTGCAAAAAGATAGATTTGATCTCGAGACACTTAAGACGGAGTTTGAAGTTAAGTTTCCGCAGTTTAGCGAGGCGTTGCTGAAGGAAGCGTCGGAGAAGATTGCCAAGATTATTGAGAATGATGATAATGATGGTGGTGATGATTGATAACTAAGATTAGACAATTCGTTTATTCATTTTGCATAGCTTTATTTATTTAATTTGGGCAACTAGGTGGGACAATAAGGCCTATAATAAGTGGCCCATGAAGTGGTGTACTTTAGCACTCCACTAAGCCATTACTTGACTCACTTTAATCCTTCAAACACACTTGATTTGAGACACATTAGAAAGTCAATAGCAGCGCAACAGCCAGCTGTCGCTTGGTTGTAAAGAGGTTAATGTGGCTATTATTAGATCATGGCTGCCCCATCATGATTATATTGTACTTATTATTACTATATAACTTATAGTTTTTAACAGAGGTACTGATAAAATACTTTGAAAACTACCCATATCTATCTATTAAACTTAAATTGTTATAAATATATTTGTCAGAGATAATAAATGTTATATTTCAATTATTGTTACAATTGTTTTATTTCTGAAATAATTACAAACTAAAACATGCAGTTTAATTTTTAAAACACTCGGATTTTGTCAAAAAAAAAGTTGAATGTATGTGCTTGCACTATCTACCTCTGTTTTAATGGATGGGAACTTGTGTGGGGCTGGAGGGAGTGTCAGACTTTTACCGACTAAAACTCAGCCTTGGTCCTTTGGTTGCCCTTTATGTTCCGGGGCTGCGGTAACTATTACAACTTTTGCGCAACCCCGGCAGGCATTGGCCATAGAGGGTCTCATCACGTGCTGACTGCTACTTGAGGCACGTGGAAGAAAACGCGCCGTTGACACGGGCCTGTAAGGCGGCGATTCAATTCTTGGCCGATAAAACAGGCGAATCAATCATTTAGTGTGTATCCAGACTTGCTATATTTATACTTCACTACTTATCGGGATTTGGGGGGCTTTATAGTGGACATTCATCAACATCGAGGGTAGATGAAGATCAATCTACTTCATCGACGGAATAGTGTCTTTTTTTTTTTTTTTTTTTTTTTATGGCAATTTGCCGATCTCTTCGGCAATTTCTGCCAGACTCGAGTAATTAGTGGCGACTCATGTGAATTAGGGTACAATATGAAAAATATCTACATTTAATAATTTTGAGTTTTTATGGCGATTCCTGAAACAAACACAAAACACGGAATTTATATTTGTTAAAATAAATAAATAATAAGTATATACAATATTTTATACTAGATAGATATAGAATTAGACTTTAATGTTATTACAAGAAATAAATTTAATAAAAGCACATATAATTAGGGGATTAGGAAAGAATGAGAGGAGGTGGCGGACATTTACGGGTTTTTGGATTTTTAACTTGTTGATTACTTGCTCGAATATATGTGGATGTGAATTGTTTAACGTGCAATTTAGAAAGATGTGGTCCAGAGTACCTTCGTCTAAACCACATTCGCACAGTGAACTATCACGTACTCTTATTTTGTTTAAAAATACTGGGGTACAGCAGTGGCCAATACGTATCCTACAGATGACAGATGTAACAGTTTTGGATGCTTTTTTAAACTTATAGAACCAAGGCTTCTGAGGGATGGTTGATTGAATAGCGGCAAACAGTCTTCCTTTATGCTTACTGGACTCAGACCAGTCTGTTTGCCAGGCCTGGTAGAGGTCTGCTTTGGCTTTATGCAACACATCGTAAATTTGAACTGAATAATGTTTCTTATCAGCGGTACTGCTACTGATAGCACCCTTGGCTGCTACATCTGCAATTTCGTTTCCCGTTATACCAATATGACTAGGAATCCATGCCAATATAATCTCAACGCTTTTTTTAAAGCAGGAAAGCAGTACAGTTTTAATTTCAATAATAATTGGGGTACGGAGATTGTCTTTAAATGAATTTTTAACTATAGCATCCAGGGCACTTCTGGAGTCTGAAAAGATAACTGCTTTTGATATAGCAGAGTGGGAAGAAATATATGAACATGCCTCGAGGATCCCAATGCACTCTCCGGTGAACACCGATGACTCAGGAGGGCATTGAAATTGGAGAAATATTTGGGAGTTAGAATTATATACTGCAACACCAGTTTTACCAACAGCGGTTAATTTCGAAGCATCAGTGTAGAATTTATAATGGTCTGGCCACCTATCATTAATAATTGAGAGAAACCGATCATTAGCATTTGTGGTGTTCTTACTCAAACCAACATAAGTCACATTTGGGGTAAAGTTAAGAATGTCATATGGACAGTCAAAAAGTGGGAATTTATTTTGTTGGCAGATTTTGTAATTTTTTTCAATATTTAGTATTTTTCTATATGAATTAAGGATTAACGGGATATCTTTGTGTCTCCAGTATTCACTTTGACCGCATAACCTATTAAGAGTGGCTAGCTTAGGCAGGATCATGTGGCTACTCGTGAAGTATGCTTTGTATGTGAACTTGTCAGCTAAACATTGTCTACGGAGAAGAAGAGGAGGGTCACCACTCTCCACTTGCATGGCGTTTTTAGGTGAAGACCTCATACAACCCAATATAATTCGGAGAGATTTAGCTTGGATAGGCTCCAGTTTCGCTAATGCAACTTTGCTACAAGGTTCAAGAAGAAAGGAGCCATAATCCAGAATACTCCTAATTGTGGCATTATATATGAGTTTCAGGGTGAATGGATGAGCACCCCACCAAACACCCGCTAATGCTCGTAGCATGTTGAGTTTCTTTTCGCATTTCTTCACGATGTAGTTGAGGTGGAAGGCACCAGATAATTTGGAATCCAAGATGACACCAAGAAATTTCACGTTCCCTTCAACTCTAACGGGAGACCCTTCAATTTCAAGGTTGACATTTTACACGTTGGAATGACACGTTTACGTGTGAAAACAACAGTGGAACTTTTAGGAGCAGATAGGTTAAGGCCGTGTGAAACTAACCACTGATTTAGAGAATTGAGCGATATTTGCATGGACTCACTAGCACGTTCTATAGAGGAATTAGGGATGTACAAACACAGATCATCCGCATACTGGAGAATCTGGCAATCCGTGTTGAGGGATTCGTGGAGGTCCGAGGTATAGATACTGTAGAGCAAGGGACTTAGCACTGAGCCCTGAGGGAGCCCACGCCAAACGGTCCTGGGGTCGGAATCTTCACCGGGTATGTGTATCTTAACCCTTCGACCAGACAGCAGATTACATATGCAGTTTAGCATCCTTATCGGTATACTCAGCTGGCGTAACTTACTTCTGAGTACAGAAAGGAGGACATTGTCGTAGGCTGCTGTGATGTCAAGGAAGACTGCGAGAACCGATTCGTTTTTGCTAAAGGCTATCCGAGTGTCAGTTATTAGCAAGCCAATGCTATCCATCGTGCTGGCCCCTTTTCGGAAGCCGAACTGTGACTTTGACAGGAGACCTCGACTTTCCACAAACCACTCCAGTCTGTTCTTAATAAGGTGTTCAAGGATTTTACCTATAACAGGTGAGAGGGCAATAGGACGGAAGTGGTCTACGGAATCCGGGGATTTCCCTGGTTTCAGTATTGGGATGATCAGTTGTGTTTTCCAGTTCTCAGGTATATGTGAATGGAAACAGGCATTGATAACCTTAAGAAGGTATTGGCGACCATTGGAACCCAGCTTCTTAAAAAAAGAGTACGGGTGACCGTCAATACCCGGAGCAGAGTCAGTGACGTGTTTTAGTACCGCGTTCAGTTCCTCCATTAGAAAAGGAGCATCCAATGGATCACTGGAAATGACCTCACTACCAGGAGGGGAAGGGCATTCATACTTAAGAGGAGCGGATGGGGGAGCTAATTTATGAAGGAAGGGTTCTGCTAGGTCCCTTGGGATCGATGACGAATTTTGAGTAGAGCAGCCAAGTTTAAATCTTTTAAAATTTTGCCAAATGAGGGAAGAAGGAGTAGAAGGGGAGAGCGAAGAGCAGAATTTTTTCCAACCTTCATATTTTTTCTTCTTAAATAGGCGTCTGGACCTCGCAACTGTCCGGTTATACTCCACCAGGTTGTCGATGGACATATTTAGAGCATAGTTATGTTCAGCTTCATTCCGGAGTTTAATAATATTGGAACATTCCTGGTCCCACCAGGGAGGAGATGGTAATTTTCCAGAAGCTGAATTTTTCAGAGGGATGCTATCATCGGCAGCTGATGAAATTGCACCAGACAGCTGCGACACGCAGGCGTCTAGGTTTAGTTGAGACACTTGGGGCAAAGTGGGAACCAAACCCTCAAGAATTTGAGAATATAAGTCCCAATTCGCCCCAGAGAGTCTGTACTTTAGGAGTGAGGGATTAGTTTTGCAAGGTAGGGATCTTGTGGTCAGAGTAGTGCAAATCGGGTAGTGATCACTTCCGTATGTGAGGTTCAGTCGTTTCCACTCCAATTGGGCGGTCAAACTAGCTGAACACAGGGTAAGATCTACACAACTTCTACTCTGACCAGGTCTAGGAATGCGAGTGAAGGACCCATCATTGACGACACATAAACCCAAGTCATCCAATAGATCGACCAATTCATAACCTGCACTATCACAATGGTCAGACCCCCACAGAGAATGGTGGCAGTTGAAATCGCCCAAGAATATGATTGGATTAAATAAAGAACAAATACTACGTATATATTGTAAAGAAGAAGGATTAGGGACAGGAATATAGATAGATATGAGATTAATGCCAGAGGTATTTATACCTACAATATCAATCTCGTCTCCATGGGGGGGCAGGGATAGAGGGAAATAAGGGAGGACGTTATTTACTAGTATAGCAGCTCCGCCATAACCGTCAGGACGGTCATCCCGGAGCGTGCTATACCCAGTAAAATTAAAATTGAGACGTGGTTTGAGCCACGTCTCAGAAATTGCGAACACTGCTGGGTTGTGTAGGTTAATAATGTGTGCAATTTCATGTTTTTTGGGGTGGGCGCTCCTGGCGTTCCATTGCAGGAGATGGAATGTATTGGTGGGTTTGGATTGAGTGGATTAGGTTATTGGCAACGTGGTCAGGTAATGGGTATGTTGAAAGTAAGGAGGTGAGTAAAAGGATGATTGACTGTATGGTTTGGGAGTTTTCCATCTGGGTAGGGGGGTATTCTGGTAAGGCACAACCATTAGGTGAAGGAGGGAAGGAGTAACTATTGATTATGTCCTGGTGGGCCTTTCGGTCATAGCCAGGGTGTGGAGTAAAATGTGATTTTGGTCGCGACGCAATGTGTTTTTTGGAGGAGGACGAGGGGGGTTGAGAGTGGGAAATGTAATTAGGGGGAGGAGGACGAGGAGAGCGAGGTTCATGGGTTAGGGCCTGGTGTATTGTGTGAGGAGGGGGGGCCGATGCAGTAACATCTGCAAAGGACCTGTAGGATGGGGCATGGATCTTGGCTGCTTCAGAATATGCTGTTTTCCTTGGCCATGGAAGCTTTGATATTCCTCTGTCTGATATACTCTGGACAGAGGCGGCTGTTTGCACAGTGAGCACCGGTGCAATAAAAGCACTTGGGTTCTTCAACGGAACATCCATCCCCAAAGTGATCTCCACCACAGCGGTAGCACCGTGGCTTAGACCTGCAATTGGTTCTGGTATGTCCATATTTACAGCACCCGAAACATTGGACTGTGGGGAAGTTATATGTTTCAACAGGAAGGGAGTTGAAGCAGCAAAAGACACGCTCTGGAAGGATTTGACCATCAAACGTGAGAACAACGCTGGAAGTTGGAGCCCATTCTGATTTACCCTCATTAACTATTTTTCGGTTAAGCCGTCTCACCGTCAATATTTTACCAGAAGGGGATGTAGGGTTCACCCTACCATATATTCTATTTATGTTTATTACACACACTTACAACAACACAACTTAACATGAACATAAACACAGTCAGAATATTATTATCATTTAATTATATTGATAACATTACTCAATACATTCACGGCATTCATAATATTTATATTATGACGTCGTGGGATGTTAGGAAGCCCGGCCAGGATCACGCATCACCATCGTCAGCGCTGTGTGCGTGCCGCCGGTGCCGCCAGTGACGTCACCGCTCGACCGCGGCCGGTCGACCGGTAAGACGGCCTAATTTGCGCAGAGGTCAGTCGGTCAACGACCGTGGCTGTTGCTATACGCCTCCTTGACGAATTCCTCGCTGCGCCCGCGCATTTAACTACGCGATTATACGTAATTTGTATTGTTTACGTGGACTAGTGATTGTGACTGTTTGTACTGTTCATATTGTGTGTGTTCTTCTGTCCGTACTCCTTCTGTGTTGTGAACTTGTGTGTTGAGAACATTATACGTGTATTCCGTAAGTACTCTAGACTTTTATTACGGCTCACCGTACACGTACCCGTTCACCCTCTCACATATATACTTATTACCAAACTGGTGACCCCGTACAGAGCACATTAAAAATGAGTGACAGTGAATCTGGACACACCGCATCGTCGCAGCCGAGCCACGTTACGCATCGCGCGCGTAAGGCCAAGCGCATATCGGGTCCAAAGGTCGCGCCCGTCGAGGTAAGCCGCACGGACTTGCGCCTACCTCCGTTTTGGCCTGAGGAGCCCGACATTTGGTTCGCGCAAATTGAGGCGAAGTTCAAGATTGCGGGGGTGACAGATGACGTCATTAAATACAACTATGTCGTGGGAAATTTAGACCCCCAGTATTCCAAGGAGGTCAAAGACGTCATCATGTCCCCCCCCACCACCGACCGCTACGAGAGGATCAAGACGGAGTTAGTGCGAAGACTCTCAGCTTCCAAGGAGCTGAAGGCCAAGCAACTGCTGACGCACGAGCAGCTGGGCGACCGGAAGCCGTCCCAGTTTCTTCGGCACCTGCAGGGACTGGCAGGACCAACGATGCCCGAGGAGTTCGTGCGCACCATCTGGAGCAGCCGACTTCCCACCAGCATTCAGCCCATCCTCGCCTCGCAGCCCCACAGCACCCTGGATGCCCTAGCTGAGCTGGCCGACCGCGTCCAGGACATCGTCGCGCCTCCACAGCACGTTGCAGCAGCATCCTCACCCGGCCCTTCCGTGAGTGAGATGGCCGCTGAGATCGCAGAGCTGAAGCGGGCCATGAAGGACCTCACGACGCAGCTGCGCGACAGCCGTTCGCGGAACCGCTCCCACAGCCGTGGTCGAGCCTCGCGACGGCATTCTCGCAACCGCTTGTCGACCCGCTCCGACTCCAACTACCGGCAGCATCCCGTCTGCTGGTACCACAAGATGCATGGCGGGAACGCGAAGCGCTGCATCAAGCCCTGCGACTACCGGCAGGAAAACGCAGCGGGCAGTCAGTGATGGCGACAGATGATTGCCCTCGCTCGACTGGTCGCCTTTTCGTCACGGACCGGACCACCAAGACGCAGTTCCTGGTCGATACAGGTAGCGACCTCTGCGTCTACCCTCGCCGTTTACTGAGTGACCATCGTGCGCGTACAAACTATCAACTAGTGGCCGCGAATGGGACGCCTATTGACACGTATGGTTTTGTGCAATTGTGCTTAAATTTAGGACTCCGTAGAGACTTTAAGTGGCGTTTTGTGGTGGCCGATATTACGAAACCGATTATCGGCGTAGATTTTTTAAGTTTTTACTCGCTAGTCGTTGACTGTCGTAATCAACGACTGGTCGACAGTAGCACAAATGTTTTTTCTGTGGCCTCGAACCTCTCAGACTTATCTTTATTTTCTGTAAAAATTTCTTCTGGGGATTCGAGGTACCACAAAATCTTGGACGGGTTTCCTGACATCACGCGACCCGCCGGTACACTGCGCACTACACCACACAACACCGTACACCACATCCGCACGACACCAGGCCCTCCAGTGTCATCTCCATTTCGGCGACTAGCGCCAGATAAATTAAAAATTGCGCAGCAGGAGTTCCAGCTGATGCTGGCCAATGGGACTGCCAGACCGTCGGAGAGTCCATGGGCTTCACCACTTCACCTGGCCCCCAAAAAAGATAACGGTTGGCGACCTTGTGGTGATTACCGTATGCTTAACGCACGGACCATCCCTGACAGGTATCCGATTAGGCATATTCACGACTTTTCCCACAGCATAGCTGGCTGCAAAATCTTTAGCACAATAGACCTGGTAAAGGCCTATAATCAGATACCTGTCAGCCCAGACGACATTCCCAAGACGGCAATCACCACACCGTTCGGCCTGTACGAATTTCCGTACATGACGTTTGGTCTGCGTAATGCAGGGCAAACTTTTCAGCGTTTTGTCGACGAGATGACCAGAGGATTGGACTTCTGCTACTGTTACTTGGATGACTTTTTAATATTCTCAAGGTCACATGCAGAGCACGAGGATCATCTCCGCACCATCTTCGGCAGGATGAAGGACTTCGGGATGCTGGTCAACACGTCAAAGTGCGTCTTTGGCGCTTCAGAGGTGACATTTTTAGGTTACCACATCTCGGAGAAAGGTGCAAAACCGGTGGACTCCAAGATCGAGGCCATCACCAACTTTCCACAGCCGAAGGACGTCCGCCAGTTGCGTCGTTTCCTGGGGATGGTAAATTTCTACCGGCGTTTTATACCCCACGCTGCACAGATCCAGGCGCCGCTTCACGAGCTTTTGACTGGCAACGTAAAGGGCTCGCAGCCCATATGTCTTGCGGAGAATACTTTGCAAGCATTTGAGGACTGCAAGGCAAGCTTAGCTAACGCTGCTCTTTTAGCTCACCCCGATTGCAATGCCAAACTCGCGTTAGTTACTGACGCGTCGGATACAGCAATCGGCGCGGTGTTACAGCAGCTTAGCGATGATGGCAACCTTTAGCTTTCTTTTCTAGGAAGCTCAGCCCTTCGCAAACGAAGTATTCTCCCTATGACAGGGAACTGCTGGCCATTTACGAGGCCATCAAATACTTCCGCCACATGCTCGAGGCCAGACACTTCGTCGTGTACACGGACCACAAGCCGATCAGTTTTGCATTCCACGAGAGGAAGAAAAACTGCTCGCCTAGGCAGTTCCGGTACCTCGACTTCATCGCCCAGTTCACCACCGATATAAGGCATATATCAGGTAAGGACAATGTTGTAGCCGACCCCTTATCTCGTGTGGAAGCGCTGCAGGTGCCGGTCAGCTTCGAAACTCTCGCGGAATCGCAAACTGCGGATCCAGAGCTGACCAAGCTTCTTCAGGATGGATCATCCCTGGTTTTGGAGAAGGTACAGGTCCCAGGGGAGCGTACATCTGTGTACTGCGACGTCAGTACAACGTCCCCCAGACCATTTGTACCCGTTATGCTGCAAAGGCAAGTCTTTGACAGCTTGCACTCCCTCAGCCATCCTGGTGTCTCAGCGTCTGCCAAATTAATCGCAGAGCGCTTTGTTTGGCCAGGCATCAGGAAGGACTGCAGAGAGTGGGCACGAGCTTGTCCTGAGTGCCAGCGGGCTAAAGTCGGCAGACATGTTTCTGCGCCATTGGGCAATTATCACCTCCCACGCGCAAGGTTCACTACTGTCCACATCGACCTTGTGGGCCCGCTCCCAATTTCGCAAGGCTTCAGGTACTGTCTGACGGCAGTCGACCGTTTTACCAGGTGGCCAGAGGTCGTACCTATTGTCGACATAACTGCCGAGACAGTAGCTAAAGCGCTGCTTTCAGGATGGATTGCCCGGTTTGGCTGTCCCACTGACATTGTTACGGACAGAGGTCGACAGTTTGAGTCGGCCCTGTTCGAACAATTGTCTAAGTTGGCTGGATTTCAGCACAAGCGGACAACGGCATACCATCCTGCATGTAATGGCATGGTGGAGCGATTTCACCGGCAACTCAAGGCGTCCATCACGTGCCATGCCGATAGCAAGTGGACAGAGTCGTTGCCGTGGGTATTGCTTGGTATACGGAGCGCATTCAAAAAGGATGTCCAAGCGTCTTCAGCCGAACTTGTATACGGCGAACCGCTAAGACTCCCAGGTGAATTTTTCACCCCAAGTGACGCCGGAACAACCGACGTCACAGACTTTACTGCGCGCATTCGCAGGTTCGCCCGTAACCTGCAACCAACTCCAGCATCCCGTCACAACAAGACCAGAATATTTGTTTTTAAGGATCTGCAGACCACTGATCACGTGTTCCTTCGTGAAGACGCATTACGTGGCTCGCTGCAACCAGCGTACACAGGTCCTCACAAAGTTCTGCAAAGGGGGGACAAGGTCTTCAAGATCTTAGTTAAAGGCAGAGAGGTCACGGTCTCAATTGACCGCCTTAAGCCAGCCTACATTTTGGCTGACAAAGCTGACCCCGCCGAAGTCACTCCACCTAGCAGTAGCCAGGAGTACACCACTCGCTCTGGTCGTCACGTCAGATTTCCTGATTTTTATCGCCCTTGACGGTCTCTGGAGGGGGGTGATGTAGGGTTCACCCTACCATATATTCTATTTATGTTTATTACACACACTTACAACAACACAACTTAACATGAACATAAACACAGTCAGAATATTATTATCATTTAATTATATTGATAACATTACTCAATACATTCACGGCATTCATAATATTTATATTATGACGTCGTGGGATGTTAGGAAGCCCGGCCAGGATCACGCATCACCATCGTCAGCGCTGTGTGCGTGCCGCCGGTGCCGCCAGTGACGTCACCGCTCGACCGCGGCCGGTCGACCGGTAAGACGGCCTAATTTGCGCAGAGGTCAGTCGGTCAACGACCGTGGCTGTTGCTATACGCCTCCTTGACGAATTCCTCGCTGCGCCCGCGCATTTAACTACGCGATTATACGTAATTTGTATTGTTTACGTGGACTAGTGATTGTGACTGTTTGTACTGTTCATATTGTGTGTGTTCTTCTGTCCGTACTCCTTCTGTGTTGTGAACTTGTGTGTTGAGAACATTATACGTGTATTCCGTAAGTACTCTAGACTTTTATTACGGCTCACCGTACACGTACCCGTTCACCCTCTCACATATATACTTAATACCAAAGGGACTTCAGATTGTCCATGACCGCTAAGTCGGTCCAATCACTTGGGACACCTTTCACTACACCCATTCTGGTAATATTGAACGTGGGAATAATTACCGAATAGCCCTTTTGTTTGATCGATGCATTGTCAATAAATGCATTGGCATCTACAGGCCCCTTAAATTCAACAGAAACTCTGTTACGCCCTATTCTTTTAATACCCCCCTGTTTAATGTTTTTAATATTTAATTTTGGCATCATCTGTCCGAATCTAATAGGATGTAGGGTAGATCCAGAAGTTGGGTCAGTTTCTGTAAAAGATACATAAACTAAATATGGTTCTCTATCCAAATTGGAGTACTTAGACCGTGATATCAATGATGGTGGGGTAGTTCGGTCGCGTTTGGTAGCTGGGTCATTTTCTTCATTTGTGCGCGCAGGGTCATTGAGTAGTTCAGAACCGGGACGTTTTCTCTTTTGAGAAGCGATTTCTGTTTCCATTGCTTCAAATTGAGACAATGGAGCGGACAAAACGGACTCATTTTGGAAAAGGTCGGGTGATTGAAGGGTGGAGCAGTCTGGAGGGTCCGGAGGACGACCCGGAGGCCGCTCTTTATCCTCCATGTTCACTCGGCATCCGCCGCGCAAATATAATCAAAACAAACTTACCAACTGCAAGATGGGAAAAACAAACACGGCACAATACAAAACAAACACAAACACGTAACAGACACCCAGAAAACACCAAAAAAAAAGAACTAAAATAGCTTAAAAGCTATGTTAAAAACAAAACCACATGTGTTCACCACCAACACCAATGGCCGAGTCCCGGAATAGTGTCGCCGGACAGTCTGCTTGTGACCATGGCAGGTGTAACCCTGCCGAAACGTCAAGCCAAAAACAAAGAAAAGGTATGTGCGCGTTAAATCCCGATAAGTAGTGAAAGTGAAGTATAAATATGCAACGCGAAAGTTTAAAGTATAATATAGCCTATCTTGCTATTGCTATAGCTGTCGCCTGCGTGGATGTCCATCTTCCATCCAGAATTTCCAAAACTCCTTTCTTAGTGGATACCTACACTTCACAAAGAACACAGCCTGCAAGTTTCATGTCTCTAGGACCAGCGGTTTGGACTGTGCATTGATTTATTCAACAGTCTGTCAGTTAGTTTGCCATTTTATATTATATTATACAGAAAGTTGCAATCTTAGATTATAATGTATATAATCTAAGGTTGCAATGTTGCATTTCCCTTAAACTTTACGAGCGGTTCTTCCCGCATTTCAGGTATTTGGTTACTGCGTCACTCTCGTGAGAAATAGCGTGATGTTTAATAGCTCTTGTTAACATTGAAAACGTAGCATATTGGTGAAAGAATTTTAAATTCGGTTTAGTCGTTTATTGGACAACAAAATTGGTATATATGCTCAGGATTTGAGTTGATAATATTACTAGCTTCTGCCCGTGACTTCGTCCGTGTGATATAGTTCCCGTTCCTGCGGGATTTCCGGGATGAAAACTATCTACTTATGTCCTTTCTCGGGTCCCAGACTATATCTGTACCAAATTTCATTCAAATCGGTTCAGTAGTTTAAGCGGGAAAGCGTAAGGCTGAGGCTACACTAGGCTGCGACGCACGAGCAATTGAAACAAATACATGGATTCTCACTAAATGGCTACACCGTTCATCAAATATTACTAGCGATCTTTGATTATTTTTGCGACAGGAACTACATTACTGTAATCGCGGCACCGGCTACATCGACGTATCAGCGAAATTGAATCGAATATACGCCAGATTTTCGGTTATAATGTAGCCATTCCATGTTTATCTCGTTTCGCTCTTCCAGTCGCATCGCAAATCGCTGCCTACTGTAGCCTCAGCCTTACAGACAGACAGACTGAGTTACTTTAGCATATTTATAATATTATAGTATGGATTAGTCAGGTCAAGGTGTTATAATTATATCTTGTCTAGATTTTCTTAAGAACTTACATTGACATACATATCATTTGAAGTATCTAGTTACTTATTGCAGTTACAACAGATTTACAATCAGAATGTACTCATGTATATCTTATCGTACTTAACGAGGATAATTTTTGCCGAGCTCTTCACATAGTTATATCAGCAGGGTGACTAATCTAAGGATGTACTGGTTGTATGTGAAAAATCATATAGCGTCACAGCCGGTTTATCGGAGACTTAATAACTTTTTATAAACATCATCATCTCCCTAGTCTTTTTCCCAACTATGTTGAGGTCTGCTTCCAGTCTAACCAGATTCAGGTGAATACCAGTGTTTTACGTGTAGCGACTGTCTATCAGACCTCCACCACCCAGTAACTGGGCGACACGATACACCTTGGTTAGACTGGTCAGACTTTCTGTCGCCTGACTACCCGTAACGACTGTCAAAGTTCTACGAATGTCAATCGGGGCTAAAGGCTTTATGTGCGCATCGAGGCACGGGATGTTAGTCATATCCAAGATAAACGTTAGAAAGTACATCTGAATAGGCGAGACGACAAAAAAAAGTAATTAGTCCGTCAGATAGATTATCAAAAAACTTTGGAGACGTATTTTTTCTTTTTTCTCGTAAACGACGAATGGCGAAGATACAGTGCGTTGAAGTTGCGCATGACGTCACGATCTTTGTAGGATGGTGACGTCAAAAGCCCCCACTCCGGAACTTTGTTGCTCTTTATCTTTGTATTTTTTGATTAAATCGATCAAGCAAAAAATACGTGTCCCGTATTTTCGGCCGATCTATCAGACGGACTAAACAGAATGCCATTTTTTTAATGCTGTCGTCATCCCTATTGGAAAAGTTACATTGGTACACCCAGGTATGAAGACACAACCTTTTATATGAGAGGCATAAAACTTATAAGAATACATTTTGTTCAGGCAACGAGCTGTCCCGCCAATTGGACCTCTGGTTATCCAAGGCTGATCTCACTCATGGGCCAGCAAGGGCTATTATAGCGCCGTAAGTATTATAATATAATATTAATTTAACTAAATCATTGCGCCGTAAGTATAATAACCTTACTAATATTGTACTCAATAACACACGTGATTTAAGACACAATAGAAAGACAATAGCAGCGCGAAAGCCGGCTGTCGCTTGGTCGTCGAAAGATTAATAGACTTGTGTCGAAAGACCTCTTTGCATACACACTTGTTCTAGGCAAGTAATGTACTTTGCTGGGTAAAGAAAGACCTCATCTAATAGAAAGAAGAGGTGGACACGCACACTAATCGTTCAGGTTTGTTCTGTATTCTACTATTTAATAATTTATCCTTGAATTTTGTATTTCTCAAAAGTTTAGATTTGGAGTTAATTAAACTAGGAGTGAGAATTTGCGCGGTTGATAATGAGATCTACCCTGAATGAGGACCTATTCTACAAACGAGAATTATTTACGTTTTTTTGCTCGACCTTAATATTATAAGCTGAACGAAGCATGGGACTCGCACATTTACTGGTTATTTCGTTTGACAAGTTTTTATTTTTAACCGACTTCAAAAAGGAGGGGGTTCTCAATTCGTCTGTATTTTTTTTGTTTTCTTTTTTGTATGTTTGTTACGCGATATCTCCGTTTTTGTGAACGGATTTTGATGGTTCTTTTTTTGTTTGCTAAGTCATGATTCAGAGGTGGTCCCATATAAATTTTGTGGCGATCGGTTCAGTGCTTCTCATAAAATTCATCAAGAACAAAAAAAAATCGACGAAATATACATTGACGATATTATTATGTGCGTAACTTCAATTTCTATTTTTCGTTTTATAAGATTATAAGTAGTTTTATTTTGAAAATAAATTACTTTGAAAGATGTCATACACAGTCAGACATAGTTAGACTCGACACTAAAAAGTAAAAAATAAAAACTTTTTTCAAAAAAATAATAACCGCCTTCAAAAACAAAAAACCCAAATATAACTAAAATTTCAGAAGTCGTTGGCTTCTCTTCTGCCAGTCAATTTATCTGAATTTGTGTTGCCACCGACTTCCGAAATTTTAGTTATTTTTGGGTTTTTAGTTTTTGAAGCCGGTTATAATTTTTTTGAAAAAAGTTTTTTATTTTTACTATAAAAACCTATTTATTTGACAATCATAATACTTCTATGTTACAGTCACGCGGGCTATTCATACTGCGGCGCCTGTGCTGCATTCGCTTACCGACAAGTCAGTCCCGTCGTTGTGTGAGTATTTACATGATTATTTAATAATTACATGCTATTTATATGCTTTCACCGTGCTTGATATGAAGTGGAGATATTATCGTCGTGATGGCCGAGTGGATGAGATTGGTGCCGATTCTCTTGTGCACAAACTAACGTAAATTTAAGTTAAGTGCATCTTTCTCTTTCCATTTCTTAAAGAAAAGGACAGAAGATACAATTTAGTTTAATCCTGTCAAATTAGACAGCGCCGGAAGAAAATTGACGTATACTTAGACGCCATGTTTTTAAAACGCGTCTAAATTATCTATGGAGTGTCTAAATTTGACAGGACTTGACTAATATTTTATCTTCTGTCCTTTTCTTAATTAAATGGAAAGAGAAAGATGCACTTAACTTAAATTTACGTTAGTTTGTGAACAAGAGAATCGGTACCATTATCGTCGTGATGGCAGAGTTGATGAGATTGCCTCTCATGCAAAAAGTCGTGGATTTGAATCCGGGCATTTGCCAGTGCGACATTTTTAATACCTACATATTATACTTTCCTAAGTTTATCCTAGACATCACTGATATCCCGCGCTTCGGAAAGCACGTAAAGTCGTTGGTCACGGTTGACATTCGTAGAACTTTGACAGTCGTTACGGGCAGTCAGAACTTCAGAAGCCAGAATGTCTGACCCGTCTAACCAAGATGTATCGTGTCGTCTAGTTACCGGGTCGTGGAAGTCTGATAGGCAGTCGCTTCACGTAAAATACTGGTATCCAGCTGAATCCGGTTAGGATCGAAGCTTACTAATGTTATTGGGAAAAGACTAGGGAGAGGATGGTGTGCATAATAACCATTTATTTATTTTCAAAAGATATTTTTTTTCCAGCAAGCGCATATTTATCTTGGGTCCATCTCATCATGTGAGGTTGGGAGGCTGTGCCCTCTCATCCCTCGATAAGTACCAGACGCCCCTCTATGATCTCACCATTGACAAGCAGAGTAAGTAGTTTTTGTTGTTTGTTCAGGTAATGTATTTACTAAGAACGGTGAAGGAAAACATCGTGAGGAAACCTGCCCCCCTAGACAAGTGGATTGTAGAATAGATAGCTTCAACTTCAACCTTTGTGCCTTTGTGGAAAAGACACCACAATTCTGCCAATAACACGTAAAAATAGGTAGCGGAATAGCCTGTGGTCTGGCGATAATGTCAATTTGACAACTGTCATAAACGTCAGGTGTCATAACTGCCACGCGAAATTGACCCTTATGATCAATATCATTTTATTGTTTTATCTGTGCTATGGATGTGGTTCACTCAACTGGCCTGGTCGACAAACTATACCAATCGCCAGATGAGGCGATAAAATAGATTGTTAAATGTATGGAGATGCTAAATTATTTAGCGAAAGCTGTCAACCCCATACATTTGACAATCTATTCTAATCTACCATCTATTCTACAATGCCACTTGTCTAGGGCGGCTGGACTTGTAGAGAATATAAGTCCGTAATCGCCAATCCGACTTAAGCAAGCATGGTGGACAACGCTCGTGCCTTCTCTGTATGAGAAGAGGCCTTTGCCCTGCAGTGTAGTTTGCAGCATATTAGTTTACCTACATATTAAACTTTTTTTCTAGGTGTTTGAAGATTTACGTTGGAGGTTCCTAAACTTTTTGCCTTATAGACTAAAAATTAAATTACAATCATGAACTTTTAAAATTTATTTCTAGTCTAGTAGTATTTTTTTTTATTCATATTTACTTTCTAAATTTATCTTAGACATTAATGACATCCGTAAAAAATGTATCATAGTGAAGGTCGACAGTGGTGCTAATTCTCTTGTTCACAAACTAACCTAAATTTAAGTGAAGTGCGTCTTTCTCTGTCCATTTCATTAAGAAAAGGACAGAAGATACATATTCGTTTAGTCCTGTCAAATTAAACAGCGCCTGAAGAAAATTGGCGTATTTTTAGTCGCCATGTTTTTAATCGCGTTCTATCGCGCTAATCGCGCATCTAAATTATCTATGGAGTGGCTAAAGGGGTTTGAGTAACTTTGTATGGACTAGTGGCGTAATTTTTTTTTTCAGCGGCCACTAATTATTTTCATGTCACTTTATTGTGTTGTGTTAAGTACACATATATATTCAATTATTTTTGTCTTAAGTGATATCGAAGTTAAGATATTTACATTTGAAGATTTTAAAAAGTCGTCAATATAAGAGTACAAATACTTCAATCAGATACCTGTCTTTCGTAAAGAAATATTACTTTTGTTTATATTAGAGCTATGATACGAGTATTAGAGATTGGTTTCACTGTTTTACGACCGACTGTGACGTTAGTATTGGGTCTTGGGAAATAATAAAAACACAAAAATATGATTTTTAGATTTTATTAAATGATAAGTAAAAACTCATTTTTTTAACTTTCTTCATCCATTTCGTTTTCAAAGTCATGTCGAATAATCATGTCTAAAAATTGTGCCGGTGGAGTCAGATTATTTTGATATCTGCCCCATCCCATGAACCATATAATGGACATAACGTGCGAACAGCAGCCTAAGGTCCGTTTCCCAATAATACAGGAGCAATAGTGGCCCAAAATTGCATTCAGATGATCCAGCCTTTGTGTAGGTCTTTCTACGAGAATATACACGTAGTATATGCGTCTAGAAGAATGCCTGGATTGGATGCTGCCTCTTAGAAGCCACGAATCGATCCAGTTTGAGATTTCCACCAAAAAATCGTTAATATTGGGTTCTCTGCATACCTCAATCACATACGAGCCGTCACTTTTCACATGTTCTCCGTAGTAGCTACGAGCTTGTTGTACTTGATACGTTCCAAGTGCATAGATAATTAAATCATCGGCACTTAAAATAGGAAAGTCATCCAGTCCAGGAACTTCAGCATTAATATATTCAAAATCAGCCCTTCTTCTATTTAGATTATTTGCAATCACATACTCGCCTAGTTGATTCCTAGGACTATGGTTAGGTAAACGATTTATTATTTGCTGTGTTAGCCTATGGTCGGTCAGTGGTACTCCAAAGGCATTTAATAATGATGCAGCTATTTTTATTTCTTCGAATAGGTGACTTGCAGCTATATTAAAATTCTGGGACCGAAGCTGACGAAATTGATTTTTTAATCTGCCATTAATGGTTTCGACCACCCAACGGCACATGGTTACTTTTCTTGAATCGTTGGCTTGTTGTGTGGTAAGTTGGTATTCGTCGTTATCTTTAGATGAGGGCATATATGCACGGTATCCACATGTCTCCACATCTTCCACGCAGTCTCTGAATCCTCTGTCTAATATAAGGACATCGTTCTCATGAAAGAACCAATGAAACGGATCACTTGGATTCTTCATGATCTCTGAGAGAATCGTCGCATTGGATTTGGTCGCTTCATATAAACCATATATGTCTATGATGTGGCCATCTGGACAAACCATTAAAAAAGGTTTTACTAAATGCCTGAACTTGTGTAAGCTATATGACTTTCTCTGAAAGTAATAATTGCTACTTTTTTGCAAATAAACGTATGTTCCATCTAGTATTATTATGGCCTTCCTTTGAGTCAAAGAAGCTTCAGGATTGCCAAATAATAAATTAGGGATTGTTAAACATCTCGATATAACATCTTGACGAGTCAAATGATTAAAGCCAAGGTGCTGTGGAACAAACTCCCTTATTAAATCTTGTCTTACGAGACTCATAGTTTTTTCTAAAGTCTTTCTTGACATATTAAAAATCTGACATAATCTCTGATTTGACTCACCCGTGTGAAGTTTGGTAATCACGGTGGCGAGAGCTCTACCTGATTTATTTTTATAGCGTTGAGAAATACTAGGACAGCTTTGAAGGATTTCTTGGAAATGGGATTTTGAAAAACCTATGTAATAATGGAAAACAGAATTGTTTATTAAAGACCGTCTATCAAAGTCTAAAAAAACCTTCCGAGTTCTTAACATGTCCATCATGTCTTTTAGATGAGACGGGGTAAATTCACTTATGATTCGACGAGTACTTGATTCAATATTTTGCCACACTGTATCTAGCATATGCTCTTCACATACGCGAGTGCCACGTGGTATATAAAAGCATTTTTCCTGTAGAACTGTGGCTCTGATGTCAATGTGAATTCTCTTTAAATCTGTATTATTGCATGCTGCAATAATACATACGTGAGTATTAAAAGGCGCACGAGTGTAACCCGGTAACGGTATCATTCGCATCATATTTACTTGCACTTCTCGATCTTGGACGTTTGGTGAAGATTGTTCCGGTACTGAGTGTTCTTCGGCAGGGTCCTCTTGTATAGGTTGCTCTGATGGACCGGCAGTAGGATTATCAGCATTGTCTTGTACGCTAGAGTAACGTTGAGCACGTTGTAGGCAAGGTCTACAGATTTTGTCCTCTTCACTAAACTAAAAAGAGAAAACATATATTATTATAAAAATATTTAAAAAGAAATTGTTATTATCGTCAGTTTAGTTTTATGAACGGTCAAAAGTATAAGCTTGCACAAAACATACCTGCACAGTATTCGCAATCTCCACCAAATACGTCATTAAAGACGGATTGTTTTGCACGAACTCGGCTGTCAAACTATACGATCTACGACGAGTTCCACCAACACGATTTACACTTCGTCGGCAACAGATACAAAATGCTCTATTAATTGCATCCATTGTGAATATCCAAATCGAAAGAATATCAGAGTCCAAAGAGCTATGCTGGGTCAGTCACAATACACAAACAATCACAATGTCCAAGAAAATGCCAAGTTGTTATTATCCACAAGTGTACAAGAGATTACAAGCGTAAAAAGTAACACACAACAATAAGGGACGCGCTCTTAATGCCGAGTGAAGAGCGGGGCGGGCTCAACGAATACGCAGGTAAACGAAACGCGAAATGTGATTGGCTAATCGGTATCGGCCGTAACGGCTGTTTCGAAGGTCCGTGCGCAGCTCGAGGGTGCGTGCGTCCATGAGCCCATAAAATACCGTAATCGAGCATTCGGTCCATTCGTCTTCATTATTATATTTGATTTTTTTTATTTAATTTATTTGGAACTCTTGAAACAATACGGCAGAAACCTAAAAGATTGCAGTAAAATATAATCATATCATCGATATAAATGAGTAATACAAACACAAATATCTCCGTTCCGATATGAATTAGAGAAATGTGTCCATAATAGCTTTTGATCGTTTTATTCTGTTCTTAAATAATATCCAACTTTCATTACTGGCCGCTCAATTACAAAATGACGCCAACTTTACCCAAACCCCTTTGACAGAACTTAACTAATATTTTATCTTCTGTCCTTTTTTTAATGAAATGGAAAGAGAAAGATGCACTTAACTTAAATTTAGGTTAGTTTTTGAATAAGAGAATTTACACCAATTATCAATATTCTCTTTTACAGTTTACGCCGAACTGGAAGCGACGCGTCAGTTTGAATGGATGGACGTACAGACTGATGAAGATGAGCATTCTATTGAGATGCATCTGCCATACATAGCCAAAGTTATGGAGGAGTACGTATACACCATCATATTATTTTAATTATGGATAAGATTTAGGGCAATAACAAACAAAATAACTAAAATCTGCCAAAGAGTTTGTTTTTGATGATTGGCGCGTTCAACCGCACCAATCAATCAATCAATAGATAAGATTTTTAGGGTAGGTCAATAGTATAGCTCAGGACTTGGATACCGGTTATTTTTTTACAGTTATTTTTTTTTTAATTTAAAGAGTTTTGACAGACATAGAGGGTATTTAACCCTCTATTGGACCTTATGTCAACATAATAAACTGTAAAAAATTGAAGCAAAACCTATTCGTTTTGGTTGTTCAAATAAACCGGTTTTTCTGGATGAATTTTTACATTAAAGATTCATTTACACGTTTAGAAGTATATAAAAGTAGGAATAAAATTCGCCGTAAATTTTTATACAGTAGTGCAGTAAATTGTTTCGACTCGCCCGTCGGATAAACTCATTAATTTAGGTTATCTTAAAATTAAACTTAGAAAATTGACAGATTTTTTCTGAGCAGTACCGACAGGTACCGGTTTTAACCTGTGTTTTATTATCCTTTCGATTAGCTTTTCCAAACATTGGAATTGTGTGTGATTCTTAATCTCAATCTTCTTAGTAAAAATGTGAATGATTCTTAATGTTTACTTTTGCTCTAGCTGGTTTTTTTTAGGGTTCCGTAGTCAACTAGGAACCCTTATAGTTTCGCCATGTCTGTCTGTCTGTCCGTCTGTCCTCGCTTAATCTCTGTGACCGTTAGCACCAGAAAGCTGAAATTTGGTACCAATATGTATATCAATCACGTCAACAAAGTGGTGAAATAAAAATTGGAAAAAAATGTTTAATTAGGGTAGCCCCCCTATATGTAAAGAGAGAAGTGTTTTTTTTTTTAATTTCAACCTTGACCTGTGATATATTGTTAGATAGGTATTGAAAAATGAATAGGGGTTTACTAAAATCATTTTTTGATAATGTCAATAATTTCGGAAATAATCGCTCCAAAAGGAAAAATCAAAGCGTCCCCCCCCCCTCTAACTTTTGACCCGTAGGTTTAAAAAATATGAAAAAAATCTGGAAAGTAGAACTTTATAAGGACTTTCTAGGAAAATTATTTTGAACTTGATAGAAAGAACTGTTTTTGTACAAAAAAGACAAAAAGGTTGTACAAAATAATTTCTGCGTACTTAGTATGTCAACGCAACAAAAGCCTTTTTGAAACTTATAAGTGGGAACACTTATTGTGACGGACGGGAAACTACGGCACCCTACATTGAGCGTGGCCCGACACGCTCTTGGCTGGTTTTTTTTTTTCAATATAAATTCTTGCTTTTATTAAAATCAATTAATTATGATGAATTTACGCAAAACAACACCTAATTCAATAAACTATCTAACATAGTAGGCATTAAGTCCGCTTCTTTAAATTTTTTTTAATTCTGTGCTTAAAGTTTAATAAGTAAATAGCCCAAAATAACATTATTTTACCTTTCAGATACCAAACAGGTTTTACAATAATCCCCATACTAGTAGGGTCTCTATCCCCTGATAAAGAGGCGAAGTACGGAGCAATCCTTGCGCCGTATCTCGCTGACCCACAGAATTTGTTCGTAATATCTTCTGATTTCTGCCATTGGGGGTCACGGTTCAGGTACACGTGGAAGGATAATTCTAGGGGGCAGATCTATCAGAGCATTGAGTGGTTGGATAAACAGGTAAAGGAATTATTTATTTACATGAGTTTTTCTATTAGTTTCTTATTACGTTTTTTTTGGTGAATTTTTTTTAGGGTTCCCTACACAAAGGGTAAAACGAGACCCAATTACTTACTAAGCCTCCGCTGTCTGCCTGTCTGTCTCCAGACTGTATCTCATAAACCGTGATAGCTAAAGCTGAAATTTTCACAAATGATGTATTTCCGTCGCCGCTATAACAACAAAACAAAAATTAAATATTAAAGGGGATCCCCATATAATAAATGCCATTATTAAGCAACTTTTACTCGATCTTAATAAACAGGTGGAAACTTGTCTATTATAGAAGATAGTACGGAACCCTTCGGATATTTTAGGCTAAAATTAAGAAAGGTTGTGTAGAAATTGTGTCTTATATTTATTGATTTAATGTAAAATACATAATAGTCATCGTGTCAACTAGAGTTTCTGTTTGTTAAGTTTTTTTTTAATTGTAAGTCTTCCACGATGAAATAAATAAATAAATTTTGTTCATGTTATAGGGTATGGACATAATAGAAAAGATGGATCCGCGAGTTTTCACGGATTACCTCAACAAGTACGGCAACACGATATGCGGCCGACATCCCATAGGAGTACTGTTGCAGGTAAGTATTCATATCGATACATAAACTCATGTTTGTTGTCATGATAACTGTTGTTTCGTCTAACTACAAAGGCTTTGACAGTATATATGGTGACTGGTAATTAGTGTACGATGCTTAAACAAGCGATTGTGCTCATGATAAACAACAACTTTTATTATGGGAGCAAACCTGAAAACGCGAAAAAAAAAACAGCTGTTCAGTACATTAATGGTGCTGACTCTTTTGTTCACAAACTCAACTAAATTTAAGTTAAATGCATCTTTCTCTCTTCATTCCTTAAAGAAAAGGACAGAAGATACATTTTAGTTTAATCCTGTCAAATTAGACAGCGCCTGATGAAAATTGACGTATATTTAGACGCCATGTTTTTAAATCGCGTCTAAATTATCTATGGAGTGTCTAAATTTGACAGGACTTAACTAATATTTTATCTTCTGTCTTTTTTTAATTAAATGAAAAGAGAAAGATGCACTTAAACTTAAATTTACGTTAGTTTGTGAACAAGAGAATCGGCACCAATGTCTGCCTAGTGTACTGAACCACTTAATTTTTTTTCGCGATTTTGGCTTTAATGTTAAGATATATTTATTGCATAACTGTGTACATAAAGTTTTTAATAAAAAAATAATTAATTCTTTGCTCCCATAATAAAAATTGTTTGAAAAAGTGTTTGAGCACAATCGCGTGTATAAGTATCGTACACTAATTACCTGTCACCCTATATACATTCTACTTTTCACACTTAACCATGTACAAATAATATTGTAACAACATTATTTTAAGAGTAAGTATGGAGTTTCTTGCCAAAACAACTTTTTGGAATGTGCAACTGATTCATTTTTCTTTGTTTTGACGTTCTAAAGTGCCTTTTAAATGGTCTATTGGAAATAAATTATTACCGCCTTATTACAAAACAAGGTTTTTCTCTAAACCAGGTTTAAACCATTGAGCCAGTTTTTGTAATTTGGATCTTATATATTCTGATACAATCAAGATTCGAAATACAAAACCTAGCTCAATGGTTTAAACCTGGTTTAGAAAAAAACCTTGTTTTGTAATAAGTCGGTGTGAGTTTAAGTTTAAGGTTTTGTGTATACTAAACCTTCGAACACACATGATCCGAGACACAATAGAAAGACAATAGCAGCGCGACCGCCGGCTGTCGCTTGGTCGTTGAAAGATTATATGATTAAGTATCGTTCACTATTTTTCTCCATCAAGATAGGCTACTATGCCCAAAATTCAGAAATTATATCAATTTTCTTTTTTTTTTCCAGGCTATAGAGAAACTCCGAAGCCAATCAAACTCGCCTCGAATGACGATGAAGTTTTTAAAGTACGCTCAATCGTCACAGTGTGTAAACATGCAAGATTCGTCAGTGTCCTACGCGAGCGCTTCTCTTGTTATGGAGTAAATTTTATACGTAGGCAAGTGTCTTAATATGATTATACTAGCTTCTGCCCGCGGCTTAGCTCGCGTCAAAAAGAGACAAAAAGTAGCCTATGTTACTCTCCATCCCTTCAACTATCTCCACTTAAAAAATCACGTCAAGTCATCGCTCCGTTTTGCCGTGAAAGAAAGACAAACATACAGACAGACAGACACACTTTCCCATTTATAATATTAGTATGGATTCATTGGTTTAACTAACCACCAAATATAGTAACACTAGCTTTTGTCCGCGTGGTATAATAGCTCCCGTTCCCGCGGGATTTCGGGATGAAAAATATCCTATGTCCTTTCTCGGGTACCCAGACTAGATCTGTATTAAACTTCATTCAAATCGGTTCAGTGGTTTAGGCGTGAAGAAAAGAAAGACAGACAGACAGACAGAGTTATTCGAGACACAATAGACAGACATTAGCAGCCCGACGGCCGGCTGTTAATTGGTAGTTGAAAGATTAATGAAATGTTATTATCTTATTATAGACACTTGCCTGCAATAATAATAAAATTAGGAACACAAAATAATGTATATTTCACTCTTAATTGCTTACCTACTAAGTTTTAATACTGTCTCTCATTTTTATACCTTTTTATAAGTTAGTAGGATTCATAAAAAATAATGAAAATATAAAAAAATATGAACTTAAGTTTTAATTAAAAGGCATCTATTATTTTCATTCACTTCATATTTCATGGCCCTGCCTTATATTAAGCTACCTTCATCTATATGTAACTGTTGTTTAGTGCTGTGCCATTACCGGGAATATTAAGCGGGATTTATAAATTACTAGCTGCCTCCCGCGTTAAAAAAGTTAAGGGTGAACAACCCTTATCACTTAGGGGTATGAAAAATAGATAGTAGCCGATTCTCAGACCTACTGGATCAAAATCGGTAAAGCTGTTTCGGAGGAGTAAGGTAACTAACAATTGTGACACGAGAATTTTATATATAAGATAGAACTGATGTATGTATAACCGTCGGTCGATACGCGACTCAAATCGCGAACTTGCAAAAATGCTGTTTAGGTTTTAAGATTCGCGAAAAAGCGCTGAAAACAGTACAAGAAAAGCGAAATTATCAGCATTTTTATTTAAAGAAAGCGGGCGCTTAGGAAATCGATCTCATTGAATAAAACCCCAAAAACCGGGACTTAAAGTCGATATTTCCGGTACAAAGGCACATCACTAAAGCAATGGTAAAAATTAAGTTACTATCGAATAAAATATTTGGTAACTCTTAAACGCACACTTTTAAAACGCTTTTTAACTTACTAATACTGTTTAATAAATCTTTTAGATAACGTTTTCTTTACCTTCAAAAAGTACCTATAATTGGCGCTCAAATTAAAATTTATAAATTAAAAAACGGTACTTTTTACCGGTTTTACCGGCAATTTTAATAAATTTTGAGAGGAAACAGTGGTTTTCATTATAAAATGAATTTCTTTTTATCATTTCATATAGCTAAAAGCTTTATTAAATAGTGTTCGAATCGAACCCGGCTTAGCTTCAAAATCTATGAATTTAACTTTTTAAGTAGAAATAACAAATTGGAATTATATAGTAGTTATGTAGTATTTATGTAAAAAAAAATATAACCGAGTTGACATCTAATTTTCAGTTCATACTTTAGTACCGGTACCGGTCCTCAGTACAATACCGGTTGTCAAAACCGGTATCCACTTCAGTACTGCTCTTAATACATGTATTTGATTTTCTGTATTATTTTAGCATGTGTTTTTTGCTGCTGATATCTATATGTACTTATATAAATTATAAATACATACACAATAAAGAGATATTACACCCAGACACAGAACAAACAATCATATTCATCACACAAAGTTTAGGCTGTAAATCGAACCGAACACACGACCTCTGGCTTAGCAGTCAGGGTCACTAACCACTAGACAAACAGGCCAGTCAAGATTAAATCACTTTATGAGCATTTGTCTTATAACCTAGCGCGTGAGATGACAAGACACAATCATTTAAACCGGCAGCGCGAAAGACGGCAGTCGGTTGGTCGTAGAAAGGTCCCAGTACCGGTACTAAAGTGTAAACTATCTATAAATAACCGGGTATTAGAAGACACGTGTAATTCTCAGCTTTATGAAGTGTCTTTTAACACCTGAACTGAGGTTGTTATTTTTGTAAAAAAATAATACTATGTAGTGTTCAAATGAATTTGGGTGTTATTTTGACACATCGATTTTTGAAGAAACTTTGTAAGGTTTAGGTCCGTTTGGGATAAAAAATGGTTTTTAAAATACCGGTAAAACCAGTATATTTATTTCTTTTTTTGCGTAATCTAAAGAACGTGAACATATTAAGAACTTATTATTGTTTATTTAACGACCGGGATGTGGACTAAATAAGATTTTCTTACTAAGATATAAAAACTTAGCGACGTATCTTTATTAAGCGGCTGTAATAACCGGTTTATATTGCTTTAAACCGGTTAATACGAAAAAATCGTAAATGTAAAAGATTAAGCGCCAATCTACCTTCAGCAAGCAGATCAATGCTCGTGACGTCAAATAGAGAGTGAGACAACAATATGACGGTATTGTTAATTGAAGCGCGTTGTCCTTGTCACTCAAACTCGAGTGTTCTCTTTCTATATTTCGATGTGTCATATTAATGCCTTTGAATCAATGATATTACAAGTAAAAAAATCGTAGAAACATTCTATAATTCAAACTCCCACTTTACACTCTAAGGGCCGATTTTTCAATCGCCAGATAACTTTTATCTGAAGAGTATGTTTGACGTTTTGACAGCTTTTGTATAGGAAATATGTCAAACCGTCATATTTATTCCTCAGATAGAAGTTAACTGATGATTGAAAAATCAGCCCTAAGAAGATTAAAAAATCCTTTTTAGTTATAATCTACGTCACGTCACCAAAGAAACATTTATGCAAAAAGATACAATTTTAAATTAAGCAATGTTCAGTCAGTAATCAGAAGGCGAAGTCAGAATCAGTAAGTTTCTTATCCGACGACTTTTTAACTTGTAATAACATTGACTGAAATTCGTAAATATTGTAGTTATTAGAAAGATTTGTTTAAGTATACAATTCTTTGATTAGTATTGAAAAATATTCTAAAAAGTTCTCAAATTCTTGGTTTCTATATCGAACATTTTGGTCGAGTATAACTAAAGGTCATAGCTCATTACAGCCACCTGGCAGCCACTCCGCACCGACTCGCCTTATAACCGAGGCGATCCGGTGACGCTACGGAGTTGATATAGTGAGCGCATGCCCATACAAGTCCATATAAAGAATACTAGCCGCAGGAAGTGAGGCTGTGCGGAGTAGCTGCCGGGTGGCTGTAATGAGCTATGACCTTAAAGCTCGGATTCAAAGCGGAGATGGTCGGAGATGTTTTGTAAATAGCCAATAGGATACTGTATTGAGCGGTATTAGATGTCCTGATGACCTAGTAATAAAGGCAACCGTCTCTCATACAAGAAGTCGTGGCTTTGAATCCGGGCAAGTAAAAAATTTACTTTTTTAATTCACACGTACTTTCTAAAGTTTATCTTGAACATCACTGACATCCCGTGCCTCGGAAAGCACGTAAAGCTGTTGGTCTCGGTTGTCATTCGTAGAACTTTGACAGTCGTTACGGGTAGCCAGAAGCCAAGTCTGACCAGTTTAACCAAGGGGTATCGTGTCGCCCAGTTACTGGGTTGTGGAGGTAAGATGGCACTAGCAGATGACCAAAATCGTTTAGCGAAACGCGAATAAAGCTAAATAAGTGCGTATTACCTAATTATCAATCACCCTGTATTATTATAAGAGTATGGTATAGTTTTCTCTTAGCAATATATTTAACCAATAGCAATAAAAGATATAGGAACCAAACTAATTATAATTTGGTCGAAATATTTGCCGCATTTTTATAATATTGTTGTCATTTGTATTGTAATATTGTTGAAGTGTAAATGGCATCGAATTGGTCTCAAATGGCATTTATTTTGGAAAACACTGTCTCAATAAATATTTTATTTGCTAAGTTTTGTATCTTTTTCTGTGTGTCCTTCTACCAATAACCATTATGTTGGCATTTATTACTGTAATAATACACGGTTTTTTCTTACCCCCGACGCAAAAACGACGGGGTGTTACAAGTTTGACGTGTCTGTGTGTGTAAATGTGTCTTTCTGTGGCATCGTAGCTCCCAAACGGATGATCCGATTTCAATGCGGTTTTTTTTGTTTGAAAGGTATATCAGTCGAGAGTGTTCTTAGCTATGTTTGGTGGAAATCGGTTCTGGTCTTCACTTATGTTTCTAATTGACGAGTTTCTTGGTCGGGGGTTTTTTTAATTATTTCTATATTACTACTGACTGATCAGTCATTATGGCACTGCCGCGATGGCCCAGTGTTTAAGGCACCCGCTTCTCATGTAAAAGATTGAGGGTTCGACTGTGTGAAGTATCTATGGTATCTGGTTGCTATGATACTTGTTATAATATGATTGTCACATTAAATAAAATATTACGTGTGCTTGCATCGATGTATTTCTCTTTGATCATTTTTTTTATTTAACATGGTAGCAGAGCGTGTACGTATTAACAAATTTTAAGTACCTACCTTCCCAAAATGTCGAGCACGAAAATTGACCCTCTAAATAGAGAGAACTACGACACTTGGGTAATACAGGCTGAAGCTGTACTTGTACGACACAAACTATGGAAATACATCGAGACTGATGCTGCAGTGGCTGATAAAGAAGGCGATAGACAGGCGAGATCTGAACTCATACTAATAATCGCTCCTTCTGAGCTTAAACTAATTAAAAATTGCACTACTGCTAAAGCATTATGGGAAAAATTGAAACACACGTACGCCAGTAAGGGACCTGCGCGAAAGGCATCCCTATTAAAGCAACTAATCCTAACTAAATTAGAAGGACACGATGTAAGGTCACACCTAAACAAGTTTATGGATATAGTTGACAAATTGGCAGACATGGACGTAGCTATTAATGAGGACTTGTTAACAATCATGATGTTATACAGTCTCTCAAAGGAATTTGAGAACTTCAGAGTCGCTATAGAATCGCGAGACACTCTTCCGAAGCCAGAGGAGCTTCAAAATAAAATAATAGAAGAATGTGAAGCACGTCATAGCCAAAACGTGACTAAAAACGACGAACCTGAATCCTCTTTTCAAGAAGAAGCCCTATACACGTCCTGTCAAATTTGCAAACGCAGTGGTAATATCTTCAAACGTAAGACTCACAAAATTTGTACCAATTGCTGGAAGAAAAACAATGAGAAGCCTAATAAACAATATACAAATAACGGTTCTCATAAAAACAATTTTGCTGTGCAGTGTCTCCTTACACATAACGAAAATTCTGAAAACTGCACTTGGGTTTTAGATAGCGGTTGTACATCTCACATGACTTATCGACGAGACTTATTTAAGACTATGGAGAGAACATCCGGAAAACTGAACTTTGCAAATAAAGAACAAACTGCAGAGATTATAGGAAAAGGTACAGTCTCCTTTGTCACAAAAAATGGTAATGGGATAGCCCTTACACAGCTACAAGACACTTTATACGTACCTAATCTGTGCACAAACTTGCTGTCCGTTAGTAAGATGACAGATGCTGGCTGTTCTGTCCTCTTCACTGAAACCAAAGCGACGGTCAAGAATCCAAAATGTGGAATAACTCTCACCGCATTTAAACAAGGCGATGGTCTTTATTACATCAAACCCCATAAACATGAGCGCAACAATCTGGCCAATCATAATGATGATACTGTTTCCAAATCAACTGCTAAAAAGAAAGAGAATTCATCAAACATCTACGACTGGCACAGAAAACTTGGTCACATGAACGCCAAAGATCTGAAACATGCACTCAAAAACGAGAATTTACTTGGCTTGAACTTTGATGCTTCTGAAACCTTGGTAGATTGTGAAATCTGCATCCAGGCAAAACTTCATCGAGTACCTGTCCCACGTGAGAAAACAACTCAACGAACAACAGAACGCTTAGAAATCGTTCATAGCGATGTATGTGGACCTATCAGAACGCCCACAGTAAGCGGAAACAAGTACTTCGTTACTTTCATAGACGACTATAGCCGATACAGCCGAGTTTACATGATTAAAAGCAAGAACGAAGTCTTAGAAAAGTTTAAAGAGTTCAAGGAGTTAGCGGAAACGCACACTGGGAACAAAATCAAATTCTTACAATCAGATAATGGTACCGAATATGTGAACAAAGAGTTCAATGCTTATTTAAAACGTTGTGGGATACAGAGACGACTCACCGCACCTTACACTCCAAACCAAAACGGAGTTGCTGAACGAAAGAATCGTACCCTTGTGGAGAAAGCGAGAGCAATGATGATTGACGCACAGGCACCATTAAAATTCTGGGGCGAAGCAGTATTCACTGCAAACTACCTATCAAACAGGAGTATAAACAGCGCCATTCAGAACCAAACGCCATTCGAGCGATGGGTTGGGAGAAAGCCATGTATTAATCATTTATACGTGTTCGGTTGCAAGACTTACGTTCTGATGAAAGGCACTAACGGTCACAAATTTACACCAAAGGCAATTCCTGGTATGTTTGCGGGATATTCTGAAACATCGAAGGCTTTCAGGATCTTCATACCCTCGAAGAACAGCATCATAATTTCCAAAGATGTTAGAGTATTGAAGACCATGTTCTACGATGAATCAAATAAAAATGAAATCTCCAGACTGCTCACCGATTTAGAGTTTTCACAAGAACAACCTAATAAAACGTCTTCGCAGAAAACAAAACGCAATCCAGTGGATATTAAGCTTGACATTCATGAAGGAGATGATCAGCAACATGGTAGTGATTTTGACGCAGATGATCAAGATGATACACTGCAACAAACTTTAGTCGATGGCACTGACGACGTTCGACAAATGGAACCAGCAAATAATGAAAGTGAATACGAATCTCTTTCCGGATCTTTTACCGTTGTCAGCGATGATGAATCTGATGCTGATGCTGAAGAAAATGCGACCGTTCAAACGAGGTCTTTAAGAGACAGGTCAAAAATCACAGCTCCTAAGCGATACGATGATTTTATTTTGGCAGCAGCTGAAGAAATCGAAAATCTTCACAAGCCTAAAGAGCCTGAGACCTTCAAAGAAGCGATGGAATCTACTCACAAAGAAAAATGGCAAGAAGCCATGCAAAGTGAAATAACTTCACTACATGACAACCAAACTTGGGATCTGGTTGATTTACCCAAAGGACGAAAAGCACTCCCTTGTAAATGGGTGTATAAAATAAAAATGAATCCTGATGGTACCGTCGATAGGTATAAAGCAAGAATGGTTATCAAAGGTTACTCTCAGAAACTTGGAGTTGATTATGATAAAACATTTAGTCCAGTTGTGCGTCTGAGCACCGTACGAACATTGCTTGCTATAGCTGCTCGAGAAAATCTAAAACTACATCAGTTCGACGTTTCAACAGCCTTTCTAAACGGCACAGTAAAGGAACATATTTACATGAAACAGCCTGATGGCTATCAGGATGGCACCAAACGAGTCTGCAAACTGAAACGCAGCCTCTATGGTCTGAAACAAGCACCACGCTGCTGGAACACCTGCATTGCCGAATTCTTAAGAAATTCTGATTTCCAACAGAGTGAGGCGGATCCTTGCTTATATGTTCGGATCAGAGGACAATCTAAAGTTTTTATAGGTCTATATGTTGACGACGGACTTGTATCATATAATACTACCAGAGCAGGAGACGAGTTTATCAATGAATTGAAAACAAGGTTTAAGATAACTACGAAACCTGCGTCATACTTCCTTGGAATGGAAATTAATGTCCGTAAGGACAAGACCATTTCACTATGTCAAAAGGCCTACACAAAAAAGGTGTTAGAAAAATATAGAATGTCCAATTGCAAACCAGCACCAACGCCTATCATCAAAGAAAATGAGATGGCAGAGGAAGAGGAAGTCAATCCACATTTTCCATATAGACAAGCCGTGGGTGCTTTGGCATATTTATCAGTAGGCACAAGGCCTGATATTTCTTATGCTCTGGGTGTTGCATCTCGAAACCTCGGAGCACCTACTAAGAAAGACATCATGCTGGTAAAACGCATCTTCCGGTACTTAAAAGGGACCCAACAGAACGGTCTAACCTATACGGCCAAGTCGCCACCACGCTTAGTCTGCTACAGCGACGCAGATCATGCAGGAGACCAAACCACTGGAAGGTCAACATCTGGAATGGTGTGCTTATTCTCTGGAGCTGCTATTAGCTGGAGAAGCCAGAAGCAATCGACAGTCTCCATCTCTTCGACTGAAGCGGAGATTATAGCAGCAAGCGAATCTGCACAAGAAATTTTATGGTTGAAACGGCTTATTAACAACTTGATTAAAGTTGAGAAACCAGTACTGAACCTGGATAATGAATCAGCTGTAAAACTTGCGCACAACCCAAAGTATGAATATCACAAGCGCACCAAACATATCAAGCTGAAACATTTCTTTGTACGAGAATGTGTTAGCAACGGAGACTTCGACGTAACGCATGTTCCTTCGGAGCAGCAGTTGGCTGATATGTTAACTAAACCATTGTTTGGCCCCAGGCTGCACAATTTAAGTTCAGCAGTAGGATTAAAGAATATATTGCTATAATATTCTTTTAAAAAGTTCCGGGGATGTGAAGTATCTATGGTACCTGGTTGCTATGATACTTGTTATAATATGATTGTCACATTAAATAAAATATTACGTGTGCTTGCATCGATGTATTTCTCTTTGATCATTTTTTTTATTTAACAGACTGTGATTGTGCCTTTCAATTCAAATGTACTTTCTAAAGTCTATTTTGGACATCAGTGACATCCCGTGCCTTGGAAAGTAAGTAAAGTCGTTGGTCCCAGTTGTCATTCATAAAAATTTGTCCGTCGATCGGTAATCGAAGTCTGACCCAGACCAAATATTGCGGAATGTTTATAATAGTTACCGTGACCCCGGAACATAAAGGGCAACCGAAGGAAAATGAGTGGGTTTTAGTCAGTAAAAGTCAGACACGCAATCCCGCCCCGCCCAGGACGGGAGAATTTATTTGATGATTTCCCACTCCAAGAAAAACCCAGACCAAATGGTATGATGATAGAACGTCCCCGGATAAGCTTAATCACAGATAACTCTGCTATTCCTATATTTTTTTAATACCTAATTACCTACTCTATGACAAACGTCAAGCTAAAATTCTGTCATAACAAGTCATGTAGAAATTCAAAGTTTCAATTTCTGTTTTCGTATTAGATTCAAAATTTGTATAGTGTTACAATTAACAGACCATGGATGGACCCAAAAAAAGCAAAATATATAGACGAAAGAGTTTTAAAAACTACAAATCGTGGTACAAACTTGATATAGACGGGCAACCAAAATTAGTGAGACAGACGAATTACAACAATCAAAAGATATTTGTGTACCTACGACAGAAAAACCTTCTGAAATTCAAATTAAAGAAGATATAAAGCGAAAATCTTTAAGTAAAACACAAGAAATCATTTTACAAGCTGGTTTTAATCTGTGTATATCAATTTTAATGACAATAGCGGCGTATTGTGGTTTTTCTTACATGGTACCGTTGTTGCCTAAGCAAATTATTTTGACGAGAAATCATTCTATTGGTGCGTGTTATTAAAAATATTAGTGCGTTTGAATTTGTTTAGTTTAATAGTCAATAAAGAATGTATGAAAGTAAAACGGGTGTAATTTACTAAATTAAAAAACGTCATGGATTTACAGCAGCTATTAAGTGTAGGTAACTTCGAAACGATTTTGATAAAACGTGTCTATGAACCATAGCTATATAACGTTTTTTTTAATAATAATTCGTATCCAAATTGATTCCCTGTAAGACCTAGGCTGCCACAGACATACAGACAGACTACACCCCTCTTGTGATAGAGAAAATTGTTAAACAGACATTTAATAACAAACATACATTCTTAAAATTATTTTATTTACATCTTAAAACAAAAATTACTTAACATACAAATTCCTTTGTTCTTCAAAACCGTCATGTTTAATATTGTGTTGAACTCCCAAACATCATAAATGGATTTAACTCTCAACCAATAGGGGGAGTGAACTACCAATCAAAAGGGGAAAGGGAGATGAATTCCCACTAATTAACTAATTGAGCAGGGGTAAACTGAATGAATAGGGGGAGACATTCCAATCAATAGAAAGATGATGACAACACAACTAATAAGAAGTGTTATCTTCAACCAAATAGGGGAAGGACTCTCAACTAACTTGGGGTAACTCTTTACCAAATGGGGGGGGGGAAACTTGAACTTTCAACCAAATGGGGGGGGGGGGGCCTTGAACTCACAACCAAAGGGGGGGGAAAGCTGAACTCTTCAAAATTCAAAGCATTTATTTCACTTAGACCATTTACAGGTACTTATGAATTGTCAAAGAGTCGGTCGGTCAGTCAGAAAAGTGACGCTAATTGCCTGTTCCAAAACGTAGATCTCTATGGAGAAGAACAGGCAAGAAACTCTCAACAAAAAAGTGGGAGGGGGGGGGAGTTGAACTCTCAACCAAATGGGGGGGAATGTTGAACTCTCAACCAAATGGGGGGGGGGGGGGTTGAACTCCCAAGCCAAATGGGGGGTAAATTCCAATCAATATTGAACTTTAAACCACTTTGGTAGCCTTTCAACCCACAGGGGTCTATAGATTCCCAACCAAAATGACTAGTGAATGTAGTTCACTACAAATCAGGATGGGAGGTGTGTAAACCCAAGGAGGGGGGACCTGTAAACCCCCTTAAGGCTTAGTCTTTTTATATAATTTAATAGTCAGCCGCGGTGTTCGCCAAATAATCTCTTCTACCAATATTCGAAGCTTGTTTGTTCTGCACGGCCTCCAATTTGGGACATTCTGTGAAACAAAATTAAGGTGTTAATATTTTGGACTTCTTCCTTTACATTTTCTGCAAATCTATGATTGGGGGGATCCAGTTACAAAAATATATAGGGTGACCGATACTAAACACGTGATTGTGCTCATAAAAACAAACAATTTTTACTATGGGAACAAACCTGAAATCGCGAAATAAATATCAGCTGTTCAGTACATTTGTTTGTCTAATGTAAATAAAAATCCTGGGACAACTCACACAGGGCCATCTGATCCCAAACTAAGCAGAGCTTGTACTATGGTAACCAGACAACTGATAAACATACTTATATCATTTATAAATACATACATATTATAGATAAATCACACCCAGACACAGAACAAACATTCGTGGTCATCACACAAAGTTTGTCCTGGGTGGGAATCGAACCCACGACCTCTGGCTTAGCAGTCAGGGTTATTAACCACTAGACTAACAGGCCCGTATGTACAGAACGACTGATATTTTTTTCACAATTTTGGCTCTCGTAATAAAAATTGCTTGTTATCATGAGCACAGTCACGTGTTTAAGTATGGTACACTAATTGCCAGTCACCCTATATATGGGGAGTCTCCTAAGACCATTTTCGTATTACACCTTCAGAGGTGTGTGGAACAGAGTTCCTCATTCACAATAGGGATGACGACAACATTAAAAAAAGGCATTCTGTTTAGTCCGTCTGATAGATCGGCCGAAAATACGGGACACGTATTTTTTGCTTGATCAAATTAATAAAAAAATACAAAGATAAAGAGCAACAAAGTTCCAGAGTGGGGGCTTTTGACGTCACCGTCCTGCAAAATATGTATCTGATCGTGACGTCATGCGCAACTTTAACACACTGTATCTTCGTCATTCTTCGTTTACGAGAAAAAGAAAAAATACGTGTCCAAAATTTTTTGATAATCTATCTGACGGACTAATTACTTTTTTTTTATCGTCTCGCCTATTGAGGAGGGACAAGGGAAGGGCGGATCCTCCGACCAGACAAGTTTGCTCGTTTTATATATTTACCTGTAATCCTGTGGCCCAGACCGCCACAATACGAGCATCCTTGTCCGTCCGGCACCGGGACATCCGGCTCGCCTATCATATCGAGCAGGAATGACGGCACCTGAAATTAAAGTATCAACGTCGGCAAAATTATTATGGTAATGATATTTATTATGGTCATAATGATAAAGTTTTTTATTCTGATCGTACAATATTAGCTTAAACCTTCGTACACATGTGATTCCGAAACACAATAGAAAGAAAATAACAGCGCGACAGCCGGCTGTCGCTTGGTCGTTGAAAGGTTGATAGTTTTATTAAAATTTTATAAACTATATCTATTTTAAATAAAAGACAAAGCGGAGGGAGGAAAAAGGAGGTAATGAAAAGAATAAGGAGGAAGTTGGAGAAAAGAAGAAGAATGAGGGGGAGATATGTAGAAGAATTATGAGAGAAGTGTCGAGAGATGAATGAGGAGGATAGAAAAGGAATGGGGACGGGACGAGGGAACAGAATTGAGGGGGAATAAGGAGAAGAGTAAAAAACTTTCTTTCTGCTGTGCCTCTTTCAGTAAATGCGCGAGATCTCTCAGCACGCTGTCGTCCGCAGCCCTGCCCAACAGCGTGGTGGCGATGCCTTCGCCCCCCGCACGGCCCAATCGCCCTATGCGTTACACGTAGTTCTGTGTTCCTTGCTTATGAAGAGTAGGGAAGAGAGAGGATGTAGGGAGAGGAATGAGGAAAGATATCAAGCGTGATGCAAGGAGTGACGAGGGATGAATGAGGAAGATGGTATAGGACTGAGGAGAGATGAGAAATGGAGGAATGAGGAGGAGATTGGTGGAATTAGGAGGAAATTGGGTGAACGTTGTAAATAATGAAGAAAATACCTTCTGCTGTGCCTCCCTCAGTAAATGCGCGAGATCTCTCAACACGCTGTCGTCTGCAGCCCTGCCTAACAGCGTGGTGGCGACGCCTTCGCCCCCCGCGCGGCCTGTACGCCCTATGCGATGCACGTAGTTCTCTATGTCTTCCGGCATATCGTAGTTTATTACGTGTTGAATGTTCGCGAAGTCTAAACCTGTGGGAAGAAGAAAGCATTGTAATTCGTAGATTTACGATAGCCATTACGAGTAGTTATAAGCTAAAATGAAAAAAGACCATCATTCTAACTAAACTAAATACTAAATATTTGGGAAAAGGCTAAATGATTAACTAGCTTTTGCCCGCGACTTCATCCGCGTGTAATAATAGTTCCCGTTCCCGGGAAATTTTCGGGATGAAAAGTATCCTATGTCCTTTCTCGGGTCTCAGACTATATCTGTACCAAATTTCATTCAAATCGGTTTAGTGGTTAAAGCGTCGAGAAGAGACAGACAGACATACAGACAGAGTTATTTTCGCATTTATAATATTAGTACGGATAATAATAATAATACCAGCCCATTACTGTCCCACTGCAGGGCAAGAGCCTTTTCTCATACAGAGAAGGCACGAGCATTGATCACCACGCTAGCTCAAAGCGGATTGGCGATTTCGAAGTCTAAAGATAAAAACTAAATTACTAACTTAAATAAACACTAGTACGCTTACTAATAATCACTGTATAAAGTTATGCCATGAATAAGGCCCGTATAACCATGCATTTTTTGACGTATAAACCTGTCATAACTTTATGCAGCGATTATTTGTAAGACGCTAGAATTAAAATAAAATGGCATCGAAAAACTCCTCCGCATCGTCGACCGGTAAAGTGCCCAAGAGGCTGGCAGCATTTCCACGTTGGATGGCAATGCTAAGCCTTTGGCCAAGGTAAAAGCCAGCTCTTGGGTTACTGGAAGACTCAACCAGTCATTTCGACAGCTCTTTAAAAATAAGGTGAGCACTAGAGCCCCATGGCCCAAGGCCCCATACGGCTCGAAAATAAAGTTACCAGTAAGGTAATACTATACTCCTGCCGGGGTTGCGGAATGTTTATAATAGTTACCGTGACCCTGGAACATAAAGGGCAACCGAAGGAACATGAGTGGGTTTTACTCAGTAAAAGTCACGTGACACGCCCTCCCGCCGCACCCAGGACGGGAGCAGTCATTTGATGATTTCCCACACACCAAAAAAAAGGTAATTCTATACTTCTCTGTCTTATTAAAGCAATGGAAAGAAAAGATGCCCTGAATTTAAATTTAGTTTAATACCAAAGAATATTAAAAAGAAATGAAGCTCGACGAGTCCCGTAGAAACGATTTAACTGTTTTGAATCCCGCGATGAAAAATAATCTAATTTCAATTATGTTAATAAATAAGAAAAGAACATCCAATGCCTCAGAAAGCACGTAAAGCCGTTGGTCCCGGTTGTCATTCGTAGAACTTTGACAGTCGTTACGGATAGACATAAGAAAGTCTGACCAGTCTAACCAATTGTTGGAGGTTGTGGAGGTCTGATAGGCAGTCGCTTCACGTAAAACACTGGTATCCAGCTGAATCCGGTTAGACTGGGAGCCGACCCCAACATGGTTGGGAAAAGGCTAGGGAGATGATGAAATAAGAAAAGAACAGCGGAGGAGTGAGAAAACAATATTTACCTTTGCTGGCGACATCAGTGGCGACTAATACATCTTTCTCTCCTCGTCTGAAGGCCTCGACAGCGCGCGATCGTTCCTCCTGGTCCTTTCCTCCGTGTATGGCTACCGCTTCTACTCCTGTAATAGAAAATGAAAATGTTTATTTTGTAAATCCAAACTAATATTGTAAATGGAAAAGTGTGTCTGTCTGTCTGTAAGTTTGTCTTACTTTCACGGCAAAACGGAGCGACGAATTGACATGATTTTTTAAGTGGAGATAGTTGAAGGGATGGAGAGTAACATAGGCTACTTTTTATCTCTTTTTAACGCGAGCGAAGCCGTGGGCAAAAGCTAGTATAAAATAAATAAATATCTTGGGACAAGTCACACACGGTCATCTGATCTCAAATTAAGCAGAGCTTATTCGAAATCGCCAATCCGCCTTGAGCGCTTGGTGATCAATGCTCGTGCCTTCTCTTTTGGTTTCTTTTGGTATCTTTATTTATAGACTAGCTTTTGCCCGCGACTTCGTCCGCGTGAATTAATAGATCCCGTTCCCGGAGGATTTCCGGGATGGCAACTATTCTATGTCCTTGCTCGGGTCCCAGACTATATTGGTACCAAATTTCATTTTAATCGGTTCAGTGGTTTAGGCGTGAAGAAGAGACAGACAGACACACAGAGTTACTTTCGCATTTATAATATTAGTACGGATTAGATACTACAATATTTAAAAGTTTAAACTCGCGCTTATCGCGAACGGTGAATGAAACACAACATGTGTGTTTTCGATCAGAATTTCAAAAACACCACATGTTATTGCCTGCTAAAAGCTTATAGTTTTCGACTCCATAGAGATATACCAATATTTTGGAACAAGCAATTAGCGTTAGGCCGTATACAGAGAGAAAGCTGAAAACTTATAAGCGCTTGCCAACGGTGGTAATCCGCGCAGGAAAATACATGAACATCGACAAGCTTTAACACGCGCTGGTCGGCGCTGGGCGTTGCCATAACAACTGCAGGCAAATCATTCCGACATTTTGCTAAGTCTGCTTCAACCTGCTTCCTTTGTGTAGAACGGACCAGCAACGGCAAGCGCCGACATGCGCTTATAAGTTTCCAGCTTTCTTTCTGTATACGACCTTACCTTTCTAATTGACTCTGACAATTTATAAGTGACTGTAAAAGTGAAAGAAATGCCTTTGACTTCGACTGATCTTTAAGCAACAAATACTCATGTATAGCACATTAACATCCTGCTTCCTCTCAGCGAACACCAGCACCGGAGGAGGTGTCTTCTGCAGACATTGCAGGAGATGTACTGTCCGAGCTTCTGTCTCACTCACTCTACTTCTTACCGTACGGGACAAACACTACATGTGCGTTTTCGGGTGAAGATTGCAAAAACACTGAGGGTGTGTTTTAGGAAGAAATTTAAAACACAGCGTGTGAGGTTTAGGAAGAAATTAAGAACACAAATATCTGAAAACACTACGGGTGTGTTTTAGGAAAAAATTCAAAAACACAGCAGGTGTGTTTAAAAAAAAACTCCAGAAACACACCAGGTGTGTTTTGAGCTTAAATATAGTAACCTACAACTGACCTTTAAGCAACAGATACTCATGTATAGCATCGACATCTTGTTTCCTCTCAGCGAACACCAGCACCGGAGGAGGAGTCTTCTGCAGACATTGCAGGAGATGTACTGTCCGAGCTTCTGTCTCACTCACTCTACTTCTTACCGTACGTGACAACACAAGGTGTGTTTTTGGAAGGAATTTAAAAACACACCACTGATGTGTTTTCTAGTATGAACCCAATAACACCACAGGTGTTTTTAAAAAAAACCCTTATGATTTCGATATTTTCGGGTAATATTTCAAAAACACCATAGGTACATGTGCGTTTTCGAGTGAAGATTGCAAAAACACCGAGGGTGTGTTTTAGGAAGAAATTTAAAACACAGCATATGTGGTTTAGGAAGAAATTATGAACACAAAAATCTGAAAACACTACAGATGTGTTTTAGGAAAAAATTCAAAAACACAGCAGGTGTGTTTAAAAAAAATCTCCAGTAACACACCAGGTGTGTTTTTAGCTTAACTATAGTTACCTACAACTAACCTTTAAGCAACAGATACTCATGAATAGCATCAACATCTTGTTTCCTCTCAGCGAACACCAGCACCGGAGGAGGTGTCTTCTGCAGACATTGCAGGAGATGTACTGTCCGAGCTTCTGTCTCACTCACTCAACTTCTTACCGTGCGGGACAAACACTACATGTGCGTTATCGGGTGAAGATTGCAAAAACACCGAGGGTGTGTTTTAGGAAGAAATATAACAATTCTACTCCCGCTAGAGCGTGCTCAAAGAGCAATTCTCAAGGTTGCTACTTCCCGCCCTTTTAGATTTCATACGCACCAGCTCTACTACACATGTAATGTGCTTACAGTGCGGCAGTTATTTATTTTACACACTATACTACACCAACATACTGCACTTCCATTTGAACCTGTACCTTCTGACAAGAGAAGGAAGGACTTGGTTGCCATAAAGCCTCAAACCAGACATGCTTTCGCTGAGCGATTTTACGTGTTTCTAGGACCCTTCCTGTATAATACGCTCAATAAGGTACTAAAATATTATAATGTTAGGTATAAAGAATGTAGTAGAATGCTGTCAGAATATTTAGTGACACTCAACTTCACAGACACAGAGCAACTTTTAGAAAGTTTGGCATGACGCTGTCTCTTCATCTTGTTAATGTTTATTTATATCTCACACACATAATATTAGGTATTAATGTATTAAACTTATTCTCACAGCTATTAATAGAACATTTTATATTTTGTTATAATAAGTAGTTTTACTGTAACCTTGAAAATTTATTGTTATAATGTTAACTGGACGTTAAGTGATAGCCTGAAACACAGGTTGATTTTAACCTAGGTCAGGTAGGTCGCTATCAAATATTGCAATTCCGAATTAGTTTTAATTGCACTGTTAACAATAATAGTGTTAGTTTATTCTTAGAATTTCTTTATGTATACACATTTTGTAACTGTTCCCTATGTACACTTTTGTAAACTGTTATTTGAATAAAATTTTATTTATTTATTTTATAAAACACAGCATGTGTGGTTTAGGAAGAAATGAAGAACACAAAAATCTGAAAACACTACAGGTGTGTTTTAGGAAAAAATTCAATAACACAGGTGTGTTTTCAAAAAAAAACTCCAGAAACACACCAGGTGTGTTTTTAGCTTAAATATAGTAACCTACAACTAACCTTTAAGTAACAGATACTCATGAATAGCATCAACATCTTGTTTCCTCTCAGCGAACACCAGCACCGGAGGAGGAGTCTTCTGCAGACATTGCAGGAGATGTTCTGTGCGAGCTTCTGTCTCACTCACTCTACTTCTTACCGTACGGGACTAACACACGCAAGGTGTGTTTTAAGAAGAAATATATAAACACCAATAGTGTATTAGTGTGCTTTCAGGTAGTAATTAAAAACACAGTATGTGTGTTTTAGGAAGTAATTAAAAACACAGTATGTGTGTTTTAGGAAGTAATTAAAAACACAGTATGTGTGTTTTAGGAAGTAAATAAAAACACACCAAGTGTGTTTTAGGAAGAAATCTAAAAACACCACAGGTGTGTTTTAGTAAGAAATTTAATAACACCACAGGTGTGTTTTTGGAAAAATCTCCAGAAACACACCAGGTGCATTTTATCTTAATATCTTGGAACAACTGACCTTTAAGCAACAGATACTCATGTATAGCATCGACATCTTGTTTCCTCTCAGCGAACACCAGCACCGGAGGAGGAGTCTTCTGCAGACATTGCAGCAGATGTACTGTCCGAGCTTCTGTCTCACTCACTCTACTTCTTACCGTACGTGACAACACAAGGTGTGTTTTTGGTTAATATTTCAAAAACACTACAGGTCTGTTTCTGGTTAATATTCCAAAAACACCACAGGTGTGTTTTTTGGTAATATTTCAAAAACACCACGGGTGTGTCTTCGGAAAGATCCAGAAACAACACAGCTGTGTTTTGGTGTAATAAAAAAATAAAAAAAAAACCTCATGTGTGTTTGGTAATATTTCAAAAACACCACAGGTGTGTTTTTGGGTATGTGTCAAAAACACCACAGATGCATTTTCTGGTAAAATTTCAAAAACACCACCGGTGTGTTTTCTAGTATGAACCCAATAACACCACAGGTGTGTCTTCAATACACAATGGCGTGTCGTGTTTTTCTACTAAAGCTACAAATTTTAACCAACCTTTAAGCAACAGATACTCATGTATAGCATCGACATCCTGTTTCCTCTCAGCGAACACCAGCACCGGAGGAGGTGTCTTCTGCAGACATTGCAGGAGATGTACTGTCCGAGCTTCTGTCTCACTCACTCTACTTCTTACCGTGCGGGACAAACACTACATGTGCGTTTTCGGGTGAAGATTGCAAAAACACTGAGGGTGTGTTTTAGGAAGAAATTGAGAACACAAAAATCTGAAAACACTACAAGTGTGTTTTAGGAAAAAAATCAAAAACACAGTAGGTGTGTTTTAAATAAAATCTCCAGAAACACACCAGGTGTGTTTTTTGCTTAAATGTAGTAACCTACAACTGACCTTTAAGCAACAGATACTCATGAATAGCATCAACATCTTGTTTCCTCTCAGCGAACACCAGCACCGGAGGAGGAGTCTTCTGCAGACATTGCAGGAGATGTACTGTCCGCGCTTCTGCCTTCACCGGCTCCAACTCCTGCCGGACGTTCAAGGAGGCGGCTCCGGCGCGTCCTACGTTCACTGTCACTGGTTTTACTAGGGCTGACCTGGGGAGGGAGAAAATAAGGGTATTACCAGACCAATCGAGCGATCTGTTACTGGCCTGTCCCCGTTTGTCTTTTTAAAAAAAACACGCAAATTCTACCAAACCACTTTTATTAAGCCACAATGCAAAATTATACTTTAACTACAGTTAAGTTATCAAACACAGACGAAATTTTGAGGTTTACAACTATATTGAAAATATGTCCCTCTTGATTGCTCCCGAATTTTGGGCACAATAGATTACGCGGCGGCGTCCAGAGTCTAACTGACAAAATTATGGAATTACTTCTGCGAGTAATGTAAAAATGCAGCATCAGCAATTAAAACAAAGGAAAATTACACTAGTTATGTGTGTTTGCTGATGTAGGCTTTGTTGCCTTGTAATAAGGGTTATAACAGCTCCCCCTTTTAAACGAAGCTTTATCACATTAAGATGAAGCGAGGTAAGATAAGATTGAAAATGTAGTAGCTATCAAAAGAGACATTTTAAGTTTAAATTAGAATTTACATGATTTTGAATAAAAGTTGGCAATATAAACAGTGAATTAGTAATAGTTATACAAATACGTTATAAAAATTAAAGTTATACATTAAAAGTTTAGGTTTCTACTTGACGGAAATCTAACTTTATTAAGTTTACTAGTAGGTTTACAATTTGGGTAATGAATAGGTAAAGATTGGACAGACTTATTGTCTTCCTCAGATGTTGAAGATATTTCCGTCATCTCAAAACTATTCGAAACTTTGGAATTGCGTTTAGATTTTTTATTATAACATTGATTGAATATTTGCACGCAGCATCCAGAATTAGTAGAATTTTTGTTCTTAAAATATCTATATAGTTTATAAACTATGTATAAGACTAAAAACACAATTAAAATATAAGTAAAAGTAGAATAGTAAGGGCCATATTTAATAAAATGAGATTCCTTTTCTAAGTTAGTCAATTCTTGCTCTAAACTATCCATTTGATGTGTTGCATATTTGAGAGAATCTAAGTTGATTTTACTCAAAGAGATTGGAGACAAATGAGGTAAACTTTTATTAAATATGTCCTTCTTGCAGCAATCGTCTGCCGTTATATCAAAGCTTATATCTAAAGGAGACTTAGCAAATATAGAATAAGAATTAGTTGGTATTAATTGAATAGTTTTAGAATATCCAATACAATTAGGTGACAATTTCACAATTCCTGTACCGGTAATTGAATGATCATTAATATTTTCATCACATTTAATAGTCAATTTATTTGTATTTGATTGTACATAAATCCATTTATTATTTCTTAATTTTTGCCAAATATCGATTTGACCATACAATATTTTAGCATTGCATTCTGTAGGTAATGACAATGTTACCTCAGTTAATATTTTAGATTGACAATTAGGGTTACTTATACATGAATATATAGTACTTAATTCACAAATAGAATAATTGTTATTTATTATTTTACACTTATCAAGAGTGTCCAACATAGCATAATGCATTCTGTCATCACTTAGTGCAATGTAAGAATTAGAAGGTTGAATTAACGCAAATGTATTATGTGAGTCATCGTGTGGAGTAGGTAGAGGTATGTTTTTATAAGTCATGAACTGATCTGGTGTTATTAAAGGAATTTGCAGAATAAAAATGATCTTATTATTAAAGTAATAAGAGCTAAATTCAGAGACGTCAATTATAGAATGAATATTCTGAATACTTAAAGGGACTGGAAAGTCTAACCTTTTGCTTACTTGACTACTATGTTTTGTGACATCGCCCGAACTCCCTACCACGACCGCGAGCGGCCTCACCTCTCCGCGCACCCCGGACCTCGGGTGCCTACTTAAGCCGCAGCGGACCAGCCTCGGCCCCCTTTTCCTGCGCCGGCGACAGCAAGTTAAGTGACTCCACCTTCATACAACGGGAGTCACGTAGATCAGCATCCTCGTAACCCACTTTCTAACCCTGAGTCTCTGTAATTCTAAATTCTTGTATTTTTCTTGTTACAATAAACCTTTGTAAACTTTTGTTGTCGAGTGTGAATTATCTCCACACACATTACCCCTTTTTACGCCACACTGGCGCCCAGATAGGCAAAAGGAAGCTGATCTCGTGACTCCCGTTCTCTTTCTTCTTCTTTCTGTGTGTATTTACGTGTGTGTGTGAAATCCGTCCAAGAAGGTACGTAATTTCTATACGTAATATCTTTTTTTCTTGTGAACAACGTGCTCACCTAAACAGCACGTGGTTCAATAAATTAATATTACTTCATTACAGTGCATCTCTAAAGCATATTCGCGAGTGAGTGTTCGCAAATAATAATTAGCTTCTCTAATCTATTTCTTGAACGGATTTCTACTTACTGTGTATTCTTTTCGCTTATAGCTGCGCAATGCATTCTCGTGATTCATAATAACTTAACGTAAAATCAGCAACATTTTATCCGGGTAATATGGCTTATTAACTACGTGTGCTTATTAAAGCTAAGCTTGAATTCCCTAATATGAACTTCAGGCAAACTTGCAAACTTTAAGCAAATCTTCACGCTAGTACCATATTTACCGGTATGAATGCCCTATCTAAAAAAAAACCCGATATATAAACGGTCTGGATCGAATTCCATGCTTTTTACTCTAATCTCTAACCCCTAAGCCCACATGGCACGTGTTGCAGGCAGGTTGCTCAACGGAAGATAATCATAATGAATCAGTAAATTCATTTACTTATAATTGTAAACTTGTTTCTGAATTATTTAAATTTCATTTACCAAAAAAACTTGTGTTTTCGTACCGAGAGTAAACTAATTTATGTTGTGTAGGGGTGTTCCTGATGACAAAATCCTTTCTTTTGCTTTCGAAATCTTTTCTGAGGATACTTTAACTTGGTATCGTAATAATGAAACAAAATAAATTACTTAGCTTAAAACAAAATGATACTAACCTTAACTTAAACAAAAAAAAAAACTATTACATAAAATATAATAACTAAATCTAACAAAAAAAAAAACAACCAACTTAACTTTAACAAAAAAAAACTTAAATATTATACTATCTAATTCTAAAATAAATAAAAAATTGCTACATTGCAACTCTAAAACGTACCTTCCCATTACCCCACATATAACCATTACTTTTATCTATAACTACATTTATATATATTTACAGTTGGTCTAAACCAACTGCCTTATAAGATGATGGCCCTAACCCATTCATCCTTATATACTACCGGCCCCTACCGCCGTAGTATGAAAGCAATCTTGGCCCTAACCCAATGATTTCTTTTAACCTTACCATGGCCCTACACCATTGGTAATGTACGTATCTATCTAAATAGCGGATTGCAACTATAAAAAAAAGCCTATGCAGGAGCGGTTGGTTACTCCTTAAGTAAGCCTGAACCATAAACACTATAAATACGTACCTATCTATTAAACTCTAAATAGCGGATTGCAACTATTAAAAAAAGCCTATGCAGGAGCGGTTGGTTACTCCTTAAGTAAGCCTGAACCAAAATAAAAACTATAAATATCTATTCTATTTCTTTAAGTTTGGTTATATGTAGACTACATTGTACTAAATGGCCCTACAGGTCGTTTAGCTAGTTGGGTAGTTCGATTGTCTTGCTGTAGTTTCGAGGTTAGACATCGTCGTTTCTAAAATGTTCTGCTCGATTTTTCTTTATTGTTCTATACCTGTCGGCATTGTTTCAGATAACGTTGACAATTGTAACTTAAATTCGCCAGTTTCTACTAATGATTCTTGGTACCTACTTGTCTATTTGAACATTTATAAAAAAAAAAAAAAGTTTAAGCCCTCTCACTCGAGAGTGTTGAGATAGATTTGATTGGTCGCTTTAAAAAAAAAACGCATTTCGTTGTTACAGGTTGTCTCACAAAATATCGTTTTCTCTTTCCTATTAGGACCATGGCAAACAATTTGTTATTGTAACTTAAAATCTAATACCTATCTAAATATAAAAATTTCTAAGTTACATTACATACCGTTGTATACGCCTCATGTAAACACGGTAGAACGATATAATAAAACTTTAATAACAGCCGTTTCGAATTATATCGAAAACTGTGCAGAAAACTAAAATACAATTAACAATTAACTGTGCAGTTAACGAAGTCACTTGTTATTCTTCGTCTTTTCTTGTTTGGTTGTGAATTGGTCACATGTGGTTCACGTTGTATTGTGTCGAAAAACTATCTTGATATAAACCATCGTTTAAAAAAAAAAAATTTAGTAAGTATTTGGCTGTGAATTGGTCACATGTGGTTCACATTATATTGTGTCGAAAAATGATTCTGATATAATCCATGAGCCTCGAGCTGGTTACGCCGAGTCCTATTGGGCTACTTATCGTCTTATTCGAGAAGGTACAGGCAGCTTTGTAAACGGCTCACTAACGAAAATTCGTCAAATGCAAAATTATCTCAAAGAGATCACCTTTAATCTATAAATTGGCCGATATGTCAGGCAAACTCAAACTAATTATCTATAAACAATGACTTTGTTTCCTTATTATTATTGTCTATCTTGGCTTAATATTCTAAACTTTGCATAGTTTAACTTTGTCACCTCAGGACACCCAAATTTTATACAATCGCTCGAACATTCAATACAACACTTTCAGTTCGTCTTGTTAACTCTTTCTCCTAAACGGTTATAAAATCAACTACGAAAACAAATACATATATTCTTTATAATTATAGAAAACTAATCCTACGAACTAAGTAATTCGTAAACAACTCGCAATCGCCTTCTAAACTGTACCTTATTACTTAGGCTTATTGTTTACTTTCAATTTAGCGTCGCTTGAGAATGGAATGCATGACTCACGACGCAACTGCAAATTATCGCTTCATATTTTTTTTACGTAACTTGCTATACGTACTTGTTTAGATATTGACACCTAATTAGCTACCTACCAATCTTCCGAACCTGTTTCTATTGAGCAATTTGTTTGCAACAATTAACTTTTAGCTTACCTTTACTATAATAATCTTGTTCCTAACTTTTATTCTTTTCTATTATGTCCCTGATACCTCTTCAAACTGATTTCAGGGTACCAGAATCTACCTGCTGGGGACCTGCAGTACCAGAGGCAGCTGCACCAGTGAATTTCCCCCAGGGAAAATTCTGGCCTAAAGGGGGGAGTGTGACATCGCCCGAACTCCCTACCACGACCGCGAGCGGCCTCACCTCTCCGCGCACCCCGGACCTCGGGTGCCTACTTAAGCCGCAGCGGACCAGCCTCGGCCCCCTTTTCCTGCGCCGGCGACAGCAAGTTAAGTGACTCCACCTTCATACAACGGGAGTCACGTAGATCAGCATCCTCGTAACCCACTTTCTAACCCTGAGTCTCTGTAATTCTAAATTCTTGTATTTTTCTTGTTACAATAAACCTTTGTAAACTTTTGTTGTCGAGTGTGAATTATCTCCACACACATTACCCCTTTTCACGCCACAGTTTATTTAATTCTAAATATAGATTTAAAGGACTTATAACACTAGGATGTAGTACATTAACCTTAGAAAATAAAATAGAATTTAACGTAGTATCTAGTAAATTAGATATAGCTAATAAAGAACCTTCGATAATGTTAAGAAAGGTTGTTTAGTTTTGTAGTATATAGTAATAGGTTATCGGTTTTCGTAATTCGGGAAAATATTTCATTCATCTGATTAATTTGAGCGTTTAATTTAATCTCGTTTTGATTAAGTTTGTAAATAGTAGTGTTAAAATTATTTATAGTGGACTTGACAACGTGAATATTATCTCTCATTAAATGAAATATTGCTGATTCGCTCTTTTTGCATGATTCAATTGCAGAATCATATTTTCGGGCATCATCTGCATCTAATGTGCCGAAAAATAATTTTAAAAGTTCACCTCCAAATTCTAATGCACGTTTTACTTTATTAGTCGATTGATTGGAGATGATATGCGATAAAGATTGTAATTTAATAATATTAGCTTGAATTAAAACTTCAATAGGGCTAGACATGTCTTTACATGTACCTAACTCTTGTGGTTGAATTTTGCTACACAAATTTAAAGTATCTTGTAATAGAGTTTCGATTTTATTAAGATAAGGTTCTAAAGAAATTAAATCTACGTGGGTGATCACTTTCCAATGATCAGTATAAAAATGAATATTAGTAGTAGGTTCAAAATAGATCCCGGGGCTATGATAGATCGGGATGATGCTTGATTCAGCGCGGCTGAGGCATAAAGTGCCATGGCAGCATATAATTCTGAAAAGAAATACAGCGTATTTTTAAGATGTAGAAGGTTTAATTTCGTTAGTATGGTATTTAAAATTTTTACGACCTACTTGAAGGGTTACATTATGTTTATTATGTACTTTTAAAATTTTGTATGGGCCTTTCCATACAGGCGATAATGCTTTGCGAAGTCTATGATGGTGTTTTAGGTACACCATATCTCCGGATTTATAAGTGACGTCACGAGAGTTTGCGTCATAATATTGTTTAGATTTTTCTTTACTATTTAAAATGTTTTGAACGGCTTTCTCGCGACTAAAGCGCATTCTATATTGTAAAGCTCGAATATATTCGTTATATGTAGTATTACCGGAGGTTTCGTATAAAGAATTAGGAATTTGTGGTTTATAACCATATAGTAACTCATGAGGAGTAAAATTAGTAGTACTATGAGGAGTAGTATTATATGCTAATATAGCAGTAAATAGATAACAATGCCAGTCGTTTTGATTTTCGTTAACAAAAGATTTAAGGTATTCTTTTAACGTGGCATGTGAGCGTTCAAGAGCTCCATTAGTTTGTGGGTGATACGGAGTAGTAAAAAGTGCTTTAACTTTTAATATTTCGGTTAATTGTTTAAATAATTCCGATGTAAAGCATGTACCTAAGTCTGTTAGGATGGTTTTAGGAAAACCAAAAAGAGACATAAAATGAACGAAGTTTCGAGCTATTTCTTCACTAGTAGCTGTAACCATAGGATAGGCGCTAGTAAATTTAGTAAGATCATCTTGTAATGTTAAGATGAATTTAAAATTTTGAAAACCTGCGTCGGGTAAAGGACCTACGACGTCAAGAGCTAGTCGTTCAAACGGCCTAGTAGATGTGGAGGTTATCTCCATTGGGGCCTTATTTGATTTCCTTAAAGGTTTATTAATTTGGCAAAGTTTGCATTTCTTTACGTACTGCTCAATGTCAGAGCGCATGCCTTTCCAATAATAGGCAGCTTTGATACGCGAGTACATGCGTTGTGATCCTGGGTGACCAGCGATCACAGAGTCGTGATTTTCCTTTAATATTTTAGGAACTTCTACAGGAGTAGGATAAATTAATTGATTTTTATAAATATGAATTTTAATGTTAGTATCGTGAAAAATGTACGATATCATATTATAAATTTTAGTATACGCTAATTTAGAAAATGGATCACTAAAATCTGGTAACGCGAGATCCGTTATATTTGGACAATCAATTAGTAGATTTCTAAGTTTAATTAATAAATTGTAAACATCTCTAAAGTTAGTTTGTTCATAATGATGAACTTTTGTAAATAGAAAATAGTATGATTTATTTTTATCATCGACGCGATGTATTGTTAGAGGTTCGCGTTCGGAATTTAGTAAGTCAGCGGAATTGTCGAGCTGCGATAATATTTCTTCGCAGTGAGGCATAGAGTAGTCAAAGTCTAAAGAGACGGGACACGCTATTGTACTTAACTTAGACAAATGTAGACTTTGAGTGCATTCCTCAATAATAGTATTAGAAGTTGGAAGTTGATTAGTAAATTGAGCCTTAAAATATTGTTCATAAGATAAATTATTTAAATTATTTACGTCAATAGCATTAATAGGGCAACGGGATAGCGCATCGGCGTTAGAATTGAGACGACCTTGTTTGTAAACGATTTCATAATCGTATTCTTCAAGTTTAAGACGCCAGCGAATGAGTCTGCTACCCGGATCCTTTACATTAAATAACCATACGAGGGGTCTGTGATCTGTAATGATCTTAAATTTATTTCCGTATAAGTATGGTCGAAAAGTTTTGACGGCGAATAAGATAGCTAGAAGTTCTTTTTCTGTAGTTGAATAATTGCCTTCGGCCTTATTAAGAGTACGCGATGCGTATGCGATCGGCTTGTCTTTGCCGATAGGACCTTGAGACAATATTGCGCCAATGGCGTAATTACTAGCGTCAGTAGTAACATTAAAAGGTTGTGAAAAATCAGGGTATTGTAGAAGAGGGGCAGTAATTAGTTTTTCTTTTAAAATATCGAATGCATGTTGTTGTTCTATGTCCCAGTGGAACACAACATCCTTTTTCAATAGAGACGTAAGTGGTTTAGTTAATTTGGAAAAGTTTTCAATAAATCGGCGATAATAGCCTATTAGGCCTAGAAATGACTTAATATTTTTAGGATTTTTAGGAACTGGAAATTGGGATACAGCGCTAACCTTTTTAGGGTTTGGAGAGACACCTTTATCGGTGATAATATGGCCAAGGTAAGTTACTTCACGTCTAAGAAACTCACACTTGTCCGGTTGTAGTTTTAAGTTATATTCACGAAATTTGTCGAATACTAATTGTAATTTATGTATGTGATCTTGTAAATTTTGACTATATATAATACAATCGTCAAGATATACATAGCAATGAAGGCCTTGTAAGCCTGATAAGACAGTGTTCATAAGACGCTGAAATGTGGCAGGGGCATTTTTCAACCCAAAAGGCATTCTGGTGAATTCATAGTGTCCAGACATGCTTGAATTTGTACTAATCGTAAAACCTGTTTTAGGCGCGTCCTTGGGACTGGTCTTCAACTGATGAAAGCCACTGGTAAGGTCCAGGGTGCTAAAATATTTAGAGTGACCTAATTGGTCCAAAATATCAGTGATAAGAGGCAGCGGATAAGTTTCGGAAACAGTGACATCATTGAGACGGCGATAGTCAATAACTATCCTCCACTTTTGTTTGCCGGATGCGTCCATCTTTTTCGGTACTACCCAGACTGGAGCACTCCAAGGCGAAATAGAAGGTCTAATTATATCTTGATTTAGCATTTTACGAATTTGGGAATCAACTTCCTCCTTGTGGCATTCGGGGAAACGATATGATTTTACATTAATAGGCGGTGCATCGCCTGTGTTAATAGTATGCTCTATAGCATTTGTAAAACTTAGGGGCTCACCTTCAATATGGAAGATATCAGTGTATCGTGAGCAACATTCTAAAAGAGATTTTTTCTCTTCATCATTTAAATGAGAGCAGCGAATTAGACTTAGAACCGTATTTATACGATCAGATTTATTTGAAGAAATAGTATTAATATTGTAGCAAGATAAATAATCTGAACAATTATTATCAAACGGTGTCGCTTCTACGTAATAATCTTTGACTTCGATGTCATTCTCAGTAGTGTTTAAAACGGACACGTTTGTTTTACCATTCGGTTTAATTGAGACAATGCAATTAGCGACATAAACACCTTCACTTAAGGTATGATCTAGTATAAGAGCTTCATTGTTATGATAAAGCTCGGGAGAGTAATTTGATACAGTGCACTCGATAACTGCTTCAGATCGAGCTGGAATATTATATGAAGGTTGTGAATAAATTATGGGAATAGAATGATGTAATATTGACATTGACTTTGAAGAATAGTCGATGTTTGTTTTAAAATGGCTGCAAAAATCGCTACCGATTATTCCATCATAATTAGTAAGATTAATGTCATCTTCAGTGACATGGAATTTGTATTTAAGTATGTTATCTGATAATTTGAACTCCATTTGGAAAGTACCTAAAGTTTCTACTGGAGTTTCAGAACTGTTAATACCTTTTAATTTTACAGTTTCAGTAGAAAGATTTGGAATTGTTTGTAAACAGGACTTTTTAACAATACTGATAGTTGATCCTGTATCAATTAAGAAACACAACTGTTCGACAGCGTGATTAGTATGCAGGTAAGTATGAGGTAAGGCTACCTTTTTACAGTAATCATTAATTTCGAATATAGGTATAGGTTTAGGAGTTTTATTTAAGTTAGATGTAAGTAGGTTAGTATTAGAATTTAAGTTAGTTTTAGAATTAGTATACGATGTTTGTAATTTTTTATTACATATTTGACATTTTGTTTTATTATTAGTTATTTTAGAACTCAGTTTAATTGACTGAGATGTAGGTTTGATAGGGTGCATCTCTTTTAGATGCGTTGTTAATTTAGGTAAACTTATCTCTTTTGGATGAGGTGTAATTTTTGGAGAACTCATCTCTTTTGGATGAGGTGTATTTTTTTGAGAACTCATCTCTTTTGGATGAGGTGCAAATGTAGTAGAACTCATCGCTTTAGGATGAGATGCGAATTTAGAAGAACTCACCTCTTTTGGGTGAGATGTAAATATAGTAGAACTCATCTTTTTTGGATGAGATGCGAATATAGAAGGACTCACCTCTTTTGGATGAGATGTAAATGTAGTAGAACTCATCTCTTTTGGATGAGATGCGAATATAGAAGGACTCACCTCTTTTGGATGAGATGTAAATGTAGTAGAACTCATCTCTTTCGGATGAGATGCGAATTTAGTAGATTTAGTAAAGTTAGTATAAGAATTAGCATATGTCGTGTCATTAAGTACTTGCTTCGATTTTGGCCGACACGGTACCAAAATCTTGCTTAGTTTAAATTTTCATCGATTGCCGTGTTTTCACAACTATGTGTAGGCGCATCGTTTAAATTAGTAGGTGCCGATTTACGGTCGCGCTGTGCATTTTCAGCGGCTTGCCGTTGTTTATTATTGTATTGAAGTTTGCGACATTCTTTAATCGTGTGACCTATATTTTTGCAGTAGTTACACGTTTTAGGATTACTTTCGGAATTAGTAGAGTTAGAAGACGGCGAATTGGTAAAAATTTTAGAATCACGATTTTTATTTTTATTTTTAAAACATTCAGATGAGCTATGACCCATCTTATTACAAGTCGAACACTGCTTAATAGTTTTTTGATTAGATCTAGATAAATTGTATAGTTTTTCTTCATCGATAGCGTATTGGACCGCTTCATTAAGATTGGATGGATTTTTACAACGAACAATAGTAGAGATAGAAGGATTTAACCCTAGCATAAAAGTATTTAAAGCAAGGTCCTCCATGGCAGCTATTCGGCCCGGCAGTTCCTTTTCATTTTTACAACTATAGTGTATATCTGAGTGGATGCGAGTCAATATTGACTCCACCCTCAATGAATATTTGGTGACATCCTCATTTGAAAGTTGTTTGCAATGTTGCAAATCAGATAATAAGTGTGTGGCATGTTTCTTTTCGCCAAAAGTAGCTTTTAGAAAGATCTTTAATTCTGACCACTCTGTGAAAGATTTAAGGCTACACGCAACCTGTGCTTTGCCCTCAAGTTGGGAAATTATATACTTGCATAGAACAAACTGTTGGTCTGTTGAAGCTAAAGACATAGCATTTTCACAATTTGTGAGGAATGCGGGAAGTGTTTCCCTGTCACCATTGTAGGGTTTAATGAATTTAGTTAGAACGGATAATGTGATTTTGTCCGACATTTCTTTAGGTTGAGATGACTCCTTTTTGATTGACATAAAAGATTGTATAAAAGATTATGATGTGTTGGACAAAATTTAGTAAATAGTAACAACAACAATGTAGTATAAAAACAGTGTAAAATACAGTGTAAAATAGAAAAATAAAACGATCAAAAACAGTGAATATAGAAAAGCAGTGGCGAACTACTTATTAAGAATATCACACGCGATTTTTGTCACAAATTCGGCACTTGAATTTAGTAAAATTTAGAAAAAAAAGGGTTCACAAGAAACACTCACAGTAACACGATATACGCTGACGCGTGCATTATCGGGGCGCGGTAGCGACGCGAAGACCGGAGTCACGTTGCGCTGCGACTTTGCGGAGTTGAAGTTTCTCACGCTGTGTTAGCTGTGGAATTTCTTGAGCTCTGATGGTGGTGAGTTAGACCTGGGGCTGCTGGTAATGTAAGGCCGGCTCACACTATACAGTGGATGCTGGCTGTCGTCTTAGTGTCGATGTGGCTGGAGCGGGCTCAAGCTGCAGAGCTGAGGCTGACCGTCGTCCAATTTCTGATGTGGCTGGAGCGGGCTCGAGCTGGAAGGCTGAGGCTTACCGTCGTCCAAGTAGTGACGCAGGCTTGTCCTTAGGGCAAGTCTTACTGTCGGCCAATTGCAGGGGAGGGCTGTAGATCTTGAATCCCAGCGCCTGATGACACACGTCGAAAGACTTCTTCTCTGGGATCCCACTTCTGACACCAATTTGTTACTGGCCTGTCCCCGTTTGTCTTTTTAAAAAAAACACGCAAATTCTACCAAACCACTTTTATTAAGCCACAATGCAAAATTATACTTTAACTACAGTTAAGTTATCAAACACAGACGAAATTTTGAGGTTTACAACTATATTGAAAATATGTCCCTCTTGATTGCTCCCGAATTTTGGGCACAATAGATTACGCGGCGGCGTCCAGAGTCTAACTGACAAAATTATGGACTTACTTCTGCGAGTAATGTAAAAATGCAGCATCAGCAATTAAAACAAAGGAAAATTACACTAGTTATGTGTGTTTGCTGATGTAGGCTTTGTTGCCTTGTTATAAGGGTTATAACAGATCGTCGATCGATGGTAGAATGGATTAGTCGACGTCGATCAATAGTTTGTACCACACCAATCGACCGACAGCATATAGATGCCATCGATCGATGGTAGAATGGATATGTCGACGTCGATCGATTGGTTAGTCGACCGGCACCGGGATTACGTATCTTGCAATAGCCGAGCGATCGATAATTTAGCAATATTTGCTGCTAAAACGTCAATTCAAAATATGTCACGTCAAATAGCAATCTAGCGATAGTGCTGCCTCTGTGGAGCAATCAGTTAACTAAAATATGCATTTTTCGTTTGGTGGTTTCGTATGTAGTATGGTTTTTAAGAGCAAAGTTAAGTTTTTTTTTTGTTAAAGGTGATATTTAATTAGTTCCAGCGATTGCTACTTTATCGTCATCGTAGCAATAAGTGCATTAGAACAATCAGCGAGCGATTAGCAATCGGTTCATACATAATACGATTGATCACTGCGCAAATATTGCTGATTGCTGTTTCATAGGTAATAACCCCGCGGTATCCGTCGACCGATGCATCGGCCGGCAGTCGGTCGATTGGTTAGTCGACCGGTATCCGTCGATCAATTTGAGCTACGACACCAATCGATCAACGTCGACCGATGTCGATCGATTGGTGTGGTAAAACCCTAATACATCTATACAGGGTGGGAAGTTTTTATGGGCCCTGGAAAAAAACCACTTTAAATTGCTAGGATAGTTTATCTTACTAAGGAAACAACCCATTATTTTTTAACCGACTTGTCATCAGGTCCAGGATCTGATGACATCGAGGGAACTCCTCAATTTTTATAGAAAAACGTACATTTTTTTTTAAAGTTACTCTAAAACTTAGTTGGGACTCTAACTAAAAAGTAAAAAATAAAAAAACTTTTTCCAAAAAAAAGATAACCAACTTCAAAAACTAAAAGCTCAAAAATAACTATTTCGGAAGTCGGTGGCAAGGCAACACAATTCGACCGGCAGAACAGAAGCCACCGACTTCCGAAATAGTTATTTTTGAGCTTTTAGTTTTTTAAGTCGGTTATCTTTTTTTGGAAAAAGTTTTTTTTATAAAGGGAAAAACTGCGATAAAAGATTTTCAAAAATTTGCCTCACCCAATTTATGAAACTGGCTTAAATTGAAAAAAAAAAAAAACAACATTCCGTATATAATAACAGGCAAAATCTCTGAGACTTAATTGTAGGAATGAACGAACAATAGGGTATTACACTCTTTTTTTTAAGTATTTCAAATAACTCCTACAGTACTAAGAAAACACAAAAAAAAAACCTAAATTTTTATTTAAACGCTAAGTACTCTAAAAACGCATTTCAAAATTGTATTTTCATATTTCGCGCGGAAATTTCCAAAAACGGAAGACGCCGTGGGCGTGGTTTTGCTTTGGGGATATGACGTCCTCACGTCATGTAAGTAAACAAATGCGCTGTGACACTTTACATCATTATTATTGTTTTTATCTCAAAAATTAGTTACTGTTCGACTTACCGTTGGTGTGCGTTCCGGAATGCAAGAACACAAGTGTGAAAACATCGGAATAATTATGAATTATAGTGTTAACTGATTCAAATTTAAGAAAAACTTAGTTAAAAGTTGTGGGAAGAGTATTCCAACTATTACACCATAAAAACCCGTTTGTACTTTAGTAAATATCACTTTGATGTAAGTACCTATGTGCATTAGCCATCTAAAATATCTTTCACAATAACTTCCATGAAAAAGTATATTTTTATAATAAAGATCGTATTTGGAGGTTATAAATAAAACAAATAGTGACGTCTAGTTGACACTGTTGACAGTCGACAGCTGTCACTGTCTGTGGCTGCTATTTCGTTGTGTTCAAGAACAGATAAAAAAAACTGAAAACTTTGAATTGAATTAAAAAATATATTTTTTAGTTTTATGAACTAAAACTAACACTGTTCGGCTGCTTTTTGCATAAGCTACCTCAATAATATACTTTTAGATTTTTTCGCTTATACAGGGTAATACCCTATTTACATGTTGACTAATTACAAATTAGTAATACCCTATTTTCGTTCATTCGGAACCCTAGTTGCGCGAGTCCGACCCGCACTTGACCGGCTTTTTTTCTAAAAGCTACTTTATTAGTCGGTTAATTTAATTTTAAAATTACCTGGCAAAGTTTTGTATCTTCCGTGGCATGGTGGCACTGAAGAGTAGCGTCTGTCGTTGTCCTGCAAAGTATGAGAATATCGTCCTAACGTCTTCTTCGAAACCCATGTCAATCATACGGTCCGCTTCATCCATACATAGGTAGCGACAGACGTTTAGACGGACCTGGGAATAAAGACAAAATCATTTTAACCTCGACGACCAAGAGCCAGCCGGCTGTCGCGCTGCTGTTGTTTCTATTGTGTCTAGAATCACGTGTGTTCGAAGGTGGTGGCTTTTTAATACTCAAAACAAAAATATGTTTTGTTTTTAATATCCTGGGACAACTCACACACGGCCATCTGGTCCCAAACTAAGCAGAGCTTGTACTATGGTAACCAGACAACTGATAAACATACTTATATAATTTTTAAATACATTTATATATTTTAGATAAATTACACCCAGACACAGAACAAACATTCGTGCTCATCACACAGTTTGTCCTGGGTGGGAATCGAACCCACGACCTCCGGCTTAGCAGTCAGGGTTACTAACCACTAGACCAACAGGTCCGTCGTGTCATGGAGCGTTTTGTCCAAAAATAATAGTTTAAAAAACTAAAAAACACGGTTTTAGCACGCACTGAAAATCCATACTAATACTAATATTATAAATGGGAAAGTGTGTCTGTCTGTTTGTCTTTCTTTCACGGCAAAACGGAGCGACGAATTGACGTGATTTTTTAAGTGGAGATAGTTGAAGGGATGGAGAGTAACATAGGCTACTTTTTGTCTCTTTCTAACGCGAGCGAAGCCGCGGGCAAAAGCTAGTTACAAAATAATTCTGACATTTAGTTTGATGACTCAAGAGTCTTCCCTTTGGCAAATCTTAATTAGATCGCAGGTAAGCATAAATAATTTCAGTTCGTGACCAACGGTAAATAATTACCTATGCGAAATGGTTATAAGTAGGTAAAAGAGGATATCTGGCCCTTACAACTATTTATTTTTAACCGACTTCAAAAAAAAGGAGAAGGTTTCTCAATTCGACTCGATTCGAATAGATGTTTTTTTTTTATATTTATTTTATTCATTCATTCATAAAACAATTTTTACATTGTGTCGAATATACAAACAGATTCGGGCCAATATACCCACGAAGTGGACATCTCGTCCGGGGCCAGATTTTCCGTGGGCCAGATGTACTCACGGGTTGCAATACGTAATGGTAAAACGTGAATGACTTTAAATCAATTACCTAAATCCAATGCATACATTTCTCCAATGAGGATTTTCGCGTATGAGAAATCCGCTAGATTGCAATACGTAGGCAAATGCAGCATGGTTGGTGAATTTTGACATATCTGTCAATGTCATGTCGTTTTTTCGACAAATCCGCTAGATGGCAATACGTAGGCGTGAGGTCCAACTGCAGCATGATTGGTGAATTTTGACATATCTGACAACGTCATGTCGATACGCAAAAACCCCTTATTGAATCCACCAATTTATACGTATTATTGGAAATGCCATACTTATTATACTTAGTGTCGTGGTGGCCCAGTGGATATAACGCCCGCCTCTCGTGTAAGAGGTTGTGGGTTCGAATCCGGGCAAGTACCAATGTGACTTTTTCAATTCATATGTACTTTCTAAAGTTTATCTTAGACATCACTGACATCCCGTGCCTCGGAAAGCACGTAAAGCCGTTGGTCCCGGTTGTCATTCGTAGAACTTTGACAGTCGTTACTAGTTAGCCAGAAACTCTGACCAGTCTAACCAAGAGGTATCGGGTCGCCCAGTTACTGGGTTGTGGAGGTCAGATAGGCAGTCGCTCCACGTAAAACAGCGGTATCCAGCTGAATCCGGTTAGGCTGGCAGCCGACCCCAACACGGTTGGGAAAAGGCAAGGGAGATGATGATTGGAAATGCCATACTTAATCTATCAACCAACTCCGATCATACCGATCCTAGTAACCGATCCGATCATAGTAACACCTCTTCAATTACTCTTGTTCTAGGAAAACTTACCATTTTCTTATCGAGCATGTCCATGAGTCTTCCAGGAGTAGCCACCATGATGTGGACTCCTCGCTGGACTACCTCCATACATTCTGACACCGCCACACCTAGAGTCAAGAGTAAGATATTGGTGCCAATTCTCTTGTTCACAAACAAACTTTAAACCTTTCAACGATCAACCGACAGCCGGCTGTCGGGCTGCTATTGTGTCTCAAGAGAGTCCGAAGAATCAAGTTAAGTGTATCTTTCTCTTTCAATTTTATTAAGAAAAGGACAGAAGATACATTGGTTAAGTCCTGGTAAATTAGACAGCGCCTGAAACTAGTGAGAACACACCAAGAAAATTGGCGTAGTTTTAGTCGCCATGTTTTTAATCGCGTCTAAATTATCTATGGAGTGTATTTATTTGGCATGACTTAACTAATATTTTACCTTCTGTCCTTTTCTTAATGAAATGGTAAGAGAAAGATGCATTTAACTTAAATTTAGGTTAAGTTTGTGAATAAGAGAATCGGCACCGGTATGAACTGTTGAGGTAGTGTTAAAGTATAGAGTACTTATAAATCTAAAATGGCTGCGCTTATCATGTTCTCTCGCTCGCACACTAGTGCCGTCTAAAAATGTCTTGATTTGCTTCCACGCTGCCTTGACGCGCTCAGTGCTCCTTTTTACGAATATCTTGTTATAGTTTTCTGTTATTTTTCCGTTGTTACCTGTTTGTTATTGTGGTAAAAGTAGGCACTGTTTCCGATGAAAACAATACAAATTATTAATAATATTTTCGATTTGAAAAAAAAACTTCAACTTTAAATTTTATATGCAGACTGTACTAGTTGTCAATGCAAGTACATGCCGCCATTTAAGATTCCTTTCTTTAATTAACCGACTTATACTAGCTTTTGTCCGCAGCTTCGCTCTCGTTAGAAACAGACAAAAAGTAGCCTATGTCAATATGTGTAGTTTAGTTTATAATAGTAGGATCTTATTTTTTTTTTTGGAGTGTGAAATCATTAAATGACTGCTCCCGTCCGTCCTGGGCGCGGGGCGGGAGGGCGTGTCAGAATGTTCCGGGGTCACGGTAACTATTATAAACATTCCGCAACGTAGGATCTTACTTACCGCCAATAGCGAGGCAGCTCCTAATTTCAGGGTTGCCAGTCATCTTTAGTTGTTTAACAAAGTGTTGAATAATGTCGTGTGTTTGTTTTGCCAATTCTCGCGATGGACATATTATTAGGCCGTAGGGGCCTTCATTTCTGTAAAATTAAAGGAATATTTTAATGTTTTTGGTGTTCCAGACGAAAATAATGCAAAATTTAAGACATTTATGATATTTATTTATTTAAAACTTTATGTACAAACACCGTACAAAGGCGGACTTAATGACTTAGGCATTTTCTGCCAGTCTACCTTAGGGTGATGCAGAGACAAAACATAGTAGGTGCAAAAACAGAAAAATAACAGGAAGTTAAAATTAAATATATATTAATGATATTTATAATATTTTGATATTCCATTTACTAAAAAGTCACTTATGTCGGGATTTTTTCAAGTCGAACTTACAAAAGTCAGAAAGGCCAGAACATTTGAAAACTCAGAGAAGTCAGAAATGTTCTTAAAATCGGGAATTCAGAAAATTCATAAAAGTCAGTCTAGACTCAAAAACGACACAAGTTAGAAAAGTCAGTAAGTTTTGCCAAGTCGCTGAAGTAACTAAAATCTAAAATTCTGGACTTATGTAACTCCGTCGTAGAAGTCGGAAAATCGTGGAAACCAGGAAGCCATGGAAGTAGGAAAGTCGCTGAAGTAGTCGCGGAAATCGGAAAAGACTTTTCTTTGAAGTTTGAAAGTTGCGAAAGTCGCGGAATTCACGGAAGTCGTAAAATGTTAGGAAAATCGCAGCAGAACACTGAAAAGTCACAGTCGAAGGCAAAAATGTCACGGAAGTCGCAAAATTCGTGGAAGTCGCTGAAGTAAAAATAGTCGGGAAACTCGCAGAATACTGAAAAGTCACAAATCAACAGTCACAGAGGTCGAGAAAATGTGGAAGTCGTGAAAGTCGCAGAAGTCGGCTCACTTGATGAACGGCATCTTGATCTCCTGCTCCAAGCACATCATGATGATGGGCAGCGTGAACACCAGCGTCTTGCCGGAGCCGGTGAACGCGATGCCGATCATGTCTCTGCCGCTCAACACTGCTGGTATACCCTGGACCTGGATTGGAGTCGGTTTCTTTATGCCTTTAGCTTCTAGGCCTCGCAGGATACCTGGACAAAAAGGGTTAACTTAAGTACCTGATGATTTGTACAGAAGTCAAGCTCGTGAACGGGCGCTGTCATTTGGGATTGGTCAACTCCTAAGGTGGCCATTGACGGTCATTTTCCACGTCAGTCTAGATAGCACAAGATAATTTTTTGCAAAAAAAAAAAACCGATTTTCCTCGATTTCGGCATGATACCATCATCAGATCCTGGACCATTTGGGAAGTCTACCCTTTCAAACAAAAAAAGAAAAAAAAGAAGGGTTGGTAAACGACGGAGATATGCGCGAACAAACATAAAAAAAAAACAAACATCCGAATTGAGAACCTCCTCCTTTTTTTAGAAGTCTGTTAAAAACTGTGGCGTCTCTCCAAACGGTTAAGCGGTTTATGTGGCCAACCAACTCTGGCTACTCACGATCTTTTGGACGTACGTCAATTCAACTGACGCGCCAAAATGACCGTCAAAGCCGCGCAAACGAACTACCGACCACAGCCATCGGTGTTTGAAAATCGCGACATTTTATATCCTGCTCCCGCTGCGCAGTATAACGATGGACTCCAACACGAAAAGTTTGCGATATCGATACGCGCATGCGATACGTAGAACGTCTAACGGTTAACTGCGCGAAGAGTGGAGCAGTGCGACAGTGGCGGATGTCGGCGTTTTATGTGGCCCGCAGCGACCACTAATGGCGCGTCGCGGACGCTGCTGTAGAGAATTAAGAGGTTTCTACTGGTAAAACGATTGTTTAAAATTGGTTCAGTGAATCCAGAGATTACCCCCTATAACCTCACACACTTTATAACATTAGTATGCTATCTCGCTCTCACTTTTAGGAAACTTCATATCCTGCAAGGTGCTATGTATAATATTAGTATAGCTATCCCGCTCTCACCTTTAGGAAACTTCATATGCTGGAAGGTCCTGATGGGTGGCGGCACGTCCTCGCCCTCCACCAATATCCTGAGCTGTCTCCTCACTCTGTCGTGTCGTTCTTCCGGCAGAGAGAGGATACAGCGAGGAGGACGGATGCCATGATGTTTTATACAATAGTAGGATTCACATCCAGCCTGTCTTTTAGCTATCTAACTACAACTGTCATCCTACATCACGCAGTCAGATTTTGACGCGACTTTAGCGTTTACATTTTGGCAAAAACCATCGGACAGTAGTAGGTCGTGTTTTCGTAATATAGTGACTATTGATTATTCGAATCAATTAAAGCGGCGTGGCTTGTCCATTTAAAAATAGACATGGTGACATAAGGGCGACACAATTAACTATTTTTGCAGTAATGACAGTTTTTTGAGACAGTAGCAAAGTGAGGAAGACATGTCACTACTTAAAACCTGGTCAAAAAACTCTCTTTTCAAAGGAGAACAAAGAACTGTCCTCTCTGTTCTTCATACCTCTAAAGAAACATAGCTATCTCGCTCTCACCTTTAGGAAACTTCATATGCTGGAAGGTCCTGATGGGCGGCGGTACGTCCTCGCCCTCCACCAATATCCTGAGCTGTCTCCTCACTCTGTCGTGTCGCTCCTCCGGCAGAGAGAGGATACAGCGAGGAGGACGCCATGATGTTTTTATTGGGTCTTCGTACTGGATGCCTGGAAAGTGAGTTTTGTTAAGGCACAGTCAGGCATCTAGTGTCCAATAATGAGATGGATTATGTTTTTTTTTTGGTATGTCAGTCAATTATTTATTTCATATATTATATTATAAGTTCCTTTTTATTTAATACTAGCTGTCCCTCGCGGTTTGCGCGATATCAGATTTTTGGTTACTAAAAAAGAAGATAACCACCCAGGACAAACTTTGTGTGATGAGCATAGATGTTTGATCTGTGTCTGGGTGTTATTTATCTATATTATGTATATATTTAAAAATTATATAAGTATGTATATCAGTTGTCTGATTACCATAACACAAGCTCTGCTTAGCATGGGATCAGATGGCCGTGTGTAAGATGTCCCATGATATTTATTTATAAAAAGTATTCTATGTCCGTCCCCTGGTCCTAAGCTACCTTCCCACCAATTTTCGGCCAAATCGGTTCTGCCGTTCTTGAGTTATAAAATGTGTAACTAACACGACTTTCTTTTATATATGTTATAGATTATAATTTTTTATGGAATCCTTCCTGTACCACCCTAGACACATCCGTGTATAGTCTACTGAATTCTACAAGCTTGTAGAAATTAAATAAAACTTCAAATAGAAAATTAAAATCAATGCACTGTCAATAAAGTTGATCCAGGGCCATCAGAAATTTAAAATTTGTTAAACAATCCATGGACATATTCAGAAGAAATTATTATAGAGCTATTAATTTTCTATGTTAATTAACATTTATATTGGAGCACTATCCATCAGCTTTAGAGATTATTTCTATCACATCTAATGCGCTAACATAACCAAACCTAAAGCATAAAGCAACGAAGTATAGACTTACCTTTAGCCAGCTCAGCGACACCCATCAAAGCTTTACTCTGAGCGACACTCTCTAGGATATGCTCCTCCTCTCTGGCCTGCCGTTCTGCTGCAGACAGGGCTCGAGCCTCCGCGATCCTCTTAAGTTCGCTGTGCTGGTCCAGAAGAGAGACATTGTAACGTCTGCCCCATTCTTCTTGAGAGGCTGTAGAAGAAGAAAATGTTTGTTAAATTGGGTATTGTAATAAAACTAGCTGATGGCAACACAAGCCTCTTAAAAACACAATATTAATGCGTGCATGGGTTACAAACCAATTTACAAAATTAACATTGTTTAATATAATTATGTTTTTATACATTATTGTCTCACTGCAAAGCAAAGGTTTCAATTTATGCTAGCTCAAAACGTATTGGTGGTTTTAAACTCATCTCAAGTCATATTTTAAGTTATTATTAAAATATGATTATTCGTTAACATCCATCCAACACAAGCCAGTCATGGTCAGACCAAAACAAACTTAAAAAAAAAATAACCTCAAAAAATCGAAGTACTCACTTTCATCATCAGGATCATTATCGCTAGAACTCTTTGGCTCTGCTGTAGCTTCAGCAGCGAGCTGACCAAGCCTTCCCAATTTCATTAATTGCTGTTTTTTACGCTCTTTCACGGGTACATAAGGTTCATAATTATCTAGGTCTTCTTCCGATTCGGACGAGTTTTCTTCGCGTCTATAACGCTTTATGGGCGGAGGATTGTCTTTCTTATCCTCCATTGTTGTTTTATTTAATAAATAGTCAATAATTTTGTTGTGAAAAACACTGAGATATTGGTAAATATTGACCACAGTTAAAAATATTATTTTGACATTTTACGTTTGTGTAACGTTTCGTTATAAGCATAACTTATGATTACTTGTGGCAACTTTTTCTTTGTTTGATTACAAAAGAATTTTTGATTTGTGAATTTGTGTTGCACATTTTACTAGAATTTACAGTAGTAGCTAGAAGCTTGTATGAATTTCTTTTTCTAAAGGAGATTATGATTTTGATTGCTAGGATACAAGAGTGCGTTTCAAGCTGATACCAAATTATAGGATATCACGAAGTTACATAAGGTTTACTGTTTTGTTTGTCTGATGTAATGTAAAAATATAAACTTTTTAATAAAATTAAAGCGTTTTACTAGTGGTTTTTAAATTACTTAGGGAAAAAGAAAAGACAACTTCTGCAAGTATTTTATCGATTTAAAAATTGCAGAAACTTGAATGCCAAATAAATTGCAAATTCTCTGTCAAACAAGTCAAACAATCATACGTTCAACGTGTTGTCATCTGTCAAATTGTCAAAATATGCAAGTGACACGTAACTTTATATAATTAAATTACCTATTTATGACCTCCAAATGTGTGAAAACGTGAAAATTTTCTCATCAGCCGGTCATTAATATAGTATACAACATGTCAGACAAAAGTTTTGGCGACTGCCCGAGCAGGAACATCGTCAAAAACCCGCTTCTGTCGACCGCCGTGACTGGGCTCTCAATAGAGGACTTGACGCATAACGCGGTTTTGGTTCCCGTTGCGGCTACCCAGGGAATGATCACGAGATCAGGTGAGTACTATTATTTATTTTTATCCTATTTGTACACTACAAACACGTTTTTCGTGACGTTGTGCTATGAAAGAAGCCAAAATAATCGACATAGTTTTTTACGATCTCAATGTCATATTTCACGATTTTCATGCGAATTCTTGGCTATTAGACGTTTTTCGGGCCTTGTTCTGGTGTTAAACGACTCGAGAGTGCAGTTTGTTGCTAAAAAACTGTGGTAATTACGTGTGAAGTGTGTTATTTGTTACAAATCTCAAGTGTTTTCAATGTCATTCCTTTACAAATCCTACAAAAATGCACCTTTTGACTATGGTTTCACGCCGGAGCTGCGATTTTCGTTTCGTTCTAAATTCAAAAGCATGGAAAAATACTTTTATGATGCTACACTAGTAAGTAAATAAATAATAGAAGTTATGCCAAATTGTCTGTGGTTGTTTCACCAAGTAGTTTTGATTACAAACTCTGTAAATGCTTTATCTGATGATAGGTATGGAATACTGATGTGTTAGTTATTGCTTCTTATATAAAAATGCTTACTTATCATCTAATATAAATATTTACCATGTTATTTTATATTTCTCAAAGCTAGTGATGCAACCAAGCACATATTTATGTGATACTTTTTCGTCATCTATCCATAATAATTAATATTACTGAGCTTATGATCAGGTGAAAGTGAGCCTTATTTATCTTTCCATCTATTGTAATTAAACATTATCTTTTAAGGTAACAGCTTATGTCTTCTGAACAACGGGCAATGCAAAGAGACTGCCCAGATGTTGTTTTTATTGGCAGAGGTGTTTATTATATTGACCCGTCACCCGATGCTAGTAGGCCCCTAATGGTCCTCTTTATAAAAGTTAGAAATACACTTAATTCCACATTTAGGCACAAAATAGTTATATCTTTTTAAAATTCCTATTAGTTATATTAATTGCTTTGGCATTCATTAGTAATTTAGCTTGACATCAAAATGGTAAATTATATAAATGATCCATTACACAAAGAATGTTGTATTTACACACATCAAAAGTGTCTAGGGATATTTTAATTAAACCTAAATAACTAAAATTCTATTAACTTTTTGTTAAGACACCTACACTTTAAAATAAACCTTGTTTAATTAACCGACTTCAAAAAAAAAGTAGGTTCTCTGTTCGACCTGTATGTATGTATGTATGTTTGTCCGCGATTATCTCGCGTTTGGCTAAACCGATTTTGATGCGGTTTTCAGCAAAGTGTTTGTTACATTCTGGGGAAGGTTTTAGTATATAACACTAATAGATATCCCGTGACGTTGCCCGCATAGATCGCGTTTTGCTTTCTTGGATTGTAGATTTTTATTATAAGATTATAAGTTTATTTTGAGAGCTACCCTAAAACGTAGTCAGACACTGAGACTCTAACTAAAAAGTAAAAAATAAAAAGCTTTTTTAAAAAAAAGATAACCGACTTCAAAAACTAAAAGCTCAAAAATAACTATTTCGGAAGTCGGTGGCTTCTCTTCTGCCGGTCGATTTGTGTTGCCACCGACTTCCGAAATAGTATCTGATGATAAACTTTTAGATAAAGTTAAATTAAAAAAAAAAACTTAGAAGAAGAGGAAAAACTCAACAATTGCCCAACACAGTATAGGACGCCGTTGCGCATCGAAAAAAATGGTATCTTAGTGTAAATTGGATATATAAAAAGGGGAGAGGTCGTACTTTTCAAGGAAATAAAAATTATCTACTTATTTTGTGGGGTTTTTGTTGAATTTTTATTTATATGTTCAAGTTTTGAGGTTAGTTTTGTATCATAACTTCTACCAAAAAAGTACTAATTACAACAATATTATGATTTATATTTTCACAAAACAAAACAGAATAGTTTTAACAAACCAATGAAAGTTCCCAAGTAAATGGTAATTAGGTCATACTAAATCAAGTGGCTTATAGGCATAAAGAGTAGAAAATAAACAGGCCACGCATAGAACAGGGTTTCCTATCCACTTTCTATTTGTTTTGATTTATTTTTAATATGATGTTTACTTATGAAATCGTCATTTTTGTTCGAAGTTTTCGAAGTTCATTTTACAAGTTAGGTCTCTATAACTCCTAAAATAATAAGATCTCGGCCGTTATTGTTTACCTCTTAAGTTCATTATATTGACTGTCAATGTGATTTTAATCAAGTTTTTCGAGTCGGCCGTTTAGTTTGTCGTTGTGGTATATACACATATCTACACAACACACGTGATTCGAGACACAGTAAAAGACAATAGCAGTGCGACAGCCGGCTGTCGAATGGTAGTCGAAAGGTTAACCCTTTAGGTGGTAAGACGAGGACGGACGAATGGACGAACGGATAGGCGGTCGGACATGACAAAACTGTAAGGGTTCTTTTTGTAAAAACCATTCGTATCTAGTTTATTATTGTAAACAGACAAAATCTTATTCTATTTGTACTGTTAATGTGTGGAAATAAAAATATTCAAAAGTCAAAAGGCATTTATTTAACTTAGATTATTTACAAGCACTTCTGTATTAACACATATTATCACAACGGGTATTAACGCGAAAAGTGATTATAAATACCTTGGAAGGCTTGACGTTTCGACCTGGTTGCACAGGTCGTGGTCGCAAGCAGACTGAGGATGCGATGACTTCTGTATTATCAAAGAGCAGGTCGGTTATTCAGAATACTGATTTCTTTCTGCAGATCTTCAATCAATATGTGCTACAAAGCACACATTTGGTCCATAAGCTCATTCAACACTCATTACACTTCAACAGTTTAGAGATGCTCATTCGAGTATAATATAACATTCCTGAGAGAAGAGGATGTTCTTCTGAAATCTGAAAATAAATATAGTAAATATTATTACATATATTATTGATTCATCTTAGCATTAGTTTAATAGAAAATTCGTCCGCGTGGAAGCTGAAAATGATTCCAAAAGGATTTTCAATTCGTTTTTTACGTTGTCTGCTGTTACAGTTAGCTGTACAACAAAATAAAAATAGTGCTATTGACCTGGGCCATCTTTGGTATTATCCATAATAACAAATAATATTGTTGATAATATAACAATAATGCACTCATTTTCCCCTACACTAACGTCAAAAAAGCGTGTCTTGAGAAAAGCGGTACAAGATACAGTACTATAATATAATAAGGTACTAACCGTTGCCGGAGTAATCCAGTATCGTAGAATTATTACCATTGCATCCGTTGCTTCCCCCAGTTGAAGACGGGGTAGAAGATATTTCAGAGCAAGAGCACAGTCCACACAGCGTATCATTTTAACAAAATTGTTGGTACTGCACATAGAGAGAAAGGATCCGAAGTCGTAAAAACGTCGATGTACGAAATTTTTCAAAAGATAGCTTAGTCGCGCAGGAATTGGAAAAATCTGCTGGACACGAACTAAACGCAATGGTTCGTTATCTAATAACGCAAAATAAACTCAACTTCAACTTTTAAATAATTATGGCAATCCACCGAATTTTCGGTGATTTCTGCCAATGTCCAGTTTGATTATTGATATTTTTTTTAGTGACAATTGTACGGTTATTAAATTATAGTATGGAGATCATACACGTGTTCTTATAACCAAGAACACGAGATGACTCCAAAATAAACTCAATTTTCAATCAAAACATTCGTCGCTCTGTTTGACTTCAAAATGTCAATTTTGACTGATAAAATTTGAATTTCCGTGGCAGTGCTACCCACAGTTGATAAAAATCAACCATAAGTAAATACTTAGACACGTAAATACTTTTTGTTAGTAAAATAAAATTATTTTTAAAATGTTAAATAAATATAAATTGTTGGTAACGCAAATGAATGTTATAGTCGTAATTATTTTAGACATCAACGTGTGCTCTTAAAAATATAATATGTAATACTATCAGTTAAGACTGATTATGAGAAAGTTTATGAAATTGGCAACACTGCTTTCACTTAAGTACGCCATTACAGGAAGAATGCAACAAAGTCGAATAAATAACTAATTAAATATAAAATATTAACCCCGCAAAAGATTTCCATGAAGTTATTTTAGGAAAGTTAAAATAATATGTTATGATTTATGAGTATATTCTTGTGGCTATACCGTCTTATTTTATAGCGATGCTAGATTTGATCATTCTCCTTTCAATTTAACTTTATTTTTGAAATTTCAAAACCTAAACAACAAAACAATTTTTTTTTATAAAAATTGTTGAAAACTTAAAATTAATAATTCGTGGATCCACCTAAGACTCTCCTGACACATCTGGAGCGGTTCTGCATACTCAAAACAAGGGTGTCAATATCCTGTAGTGGAGTACTGTCCCAAATCCTGCTAAGATGCAAGAAAAGCTGGTTTTGATGCACAATATCAACAGGGAAATTCCTACGAGCTCTTCTCTGAAGCATATTCCAGGCATGCTCAATAGGATTTAAGTCGGGGGATTGTGCAGGCCGGTCTAAAGCTTGGATAACATGCTGTTGTAACCAACTTGTAACGATACGCGCCGTATGTGGACGGGCATTGTCGTGCATTAGCTGGAAATTTTGTCCCATTTGCTGTTTGTGGGGCAAGATTACAGGCTCTAGCACCTCATCTCGGTATTTTCGAGCAGTCATATTGCCTTGTATCCAAACGAGGTCCGTTCTACCGCCGAGACGAATTCCTGCCCAAACAATAATCGTGCCACCTTAATATGCATGAACTTGTTGTGGGTGCTGCAGTCGATTCCAACGTCCAGGATTTCTCCAAACGCGTACTCTTCGCGAATCAGGATGAAATCCAAACCTAGATTCATCAGTGAAAAGCACAAGTGACCATTGAGAATGGTTCCAGTTTTCGTGTGCAATAGCCCATTGTAATCTTCTTCCTCGAAAACCTCTCCTTAGTGCTGATACCCAAAATGGCCTACGAGCACGTAGATTGACTTCATGCAGTCGCCTTCTCAAAGTTTGACCGCTTACCAGCAAACCATACTCTCTCTGTAGCCTTTGGACCAATTGCATCGCCGCTGCATTTAGTTGACTTCGTGCAGCATTTACTATGAATCGGTCCTGTACATGTGTTGTAATGCGTTGAGGTCCTCGGTGCCGTTCCACCACTTCCTCCGTGACACGATAACATGACCAAAGCCTGGATATAACGCTCTGACTGGTCTTCATGGCTTCAGAAACGGCAATTATGGGACAGTATTCCACAACAGGATATTGACACCCTTGTTTTGAGTATGCAGAACCGCTGCAGATGTGTCGGGAGAGTCTTAGGTGGATCCACGGAATATTAATTTTAAGTTTTCAAGATTTTTTATAAAAAAAATTGTTGTTTTGTTTAAGTTTTGATGTTTCAAAAATAAAGTTAAGATTGAAATTTTGTTTGAGTTTTTCCTCTTCTTCTAAGTTTTTTTTAAATTTAACTTTATCTAAAAGTTTATTATCAGATTAAATAGTCTATTAAACAAGGTTTATTTTAATGTGTACATGTTTTAACAAAAAGTTAATAGAATTTTAGTAATTTAGGTTTAATTGAAATATCCCTAGTAGCCCAAGAGCTGGTGAACCCTCCTACTAACGGTCGTCCTGTAAGGCTAGAAATTTGTGGAGTGATGAGTCATAGTACACCAAGGCCAACAACAATGACCTGGCAGGCAACAACCCTGCACGTCATCAGTCTTTTTATTTTTTTAAATGTAAAATAAATAATAAAAAAAAACGTTCTTCTGTAAGCTTCAAAATTTAATATAATTTAGTTTATTGGTTAATAATTATGGAAAAAAATTGACAGGCGATTTGGGTAAGCAGAAGTATCTGCCAGGCGAATCGAAAGGTGCATAGTTTAGGGGGAAAAATAAACTTTCTCCTGTAAAGTTGAAATTTAAGTATGTGTTTGAGCAAATCATTAAAAAGAAATGTGTACAATGACAGGCGGTTCTGAGCAGCATAAGACCTTGACAGGCGAGGGGAAAGATGCTAAGAGCGTGCGAGTAAGAGGTGTAAAGTGAATGCGTATAGTGTGAATGACATTAAATAAAATTAAAAATTATAGATGCAATATTTTTTATTAATTGTAGTGTAATCTACATTATTTTTTACATTAATTATCATCATCATGTACGGATCAAAATGTCAAAGATTGGATAACGCACGCTATGAGAAGTTTCTTGCCACATATGACACGAAAATTATTAACTTATACATATTATACTATTTTGTATACAAATATAAGTATAATATAGATTTCAGTGTGTTTAAAATTGATTTACTTTTCAAAAAGTCAAATCTACATTTCATTCACGTACAAATATAAAAATATATTTCAAATCTATTTATTATCCAGGGTGGAACGTTTTAATGGGCCCTGGAAGAAAACTACCTTAAATCGTTGAGAGAGGTTATTTTACTTAAAGAAAACATTCCTTTATTTTTAAAAAGTGGTTTTCTCCTTAATTGTATTTACCATGTTTGTTAGAAAGATTTGATCCTTATAAATGACCTATCGATTAACGTCATAAAAGTACAGGATGTTGTTTTTTTCCATTTTAAGCCAGTTCAATTCCCGAGTGTGACAAGCGAATTTTCGAAATTTTTGAATGTAGTTTTATTTCTTTAAAAAAATAAGGGAATGTTTTCTTTAAGTAAAATAATCTATCTTAATGATTTAAGGTAGTTTTCTTTCAGGGCCCATTGAAATTTTCCATCCTGTATATATATAAAAGAAAGTCGTGTTAGTTACACATTTTATAACTCAACAACAGCAGAACCGATTTGGTTGTAATTTGGTGGGGAGGTAGCTTAGGACCAGGGGACGGACATAGAATACTTTTTATATTCTTTTTTTGTTTTTATCCTATTTCCTTAGGACAATCTGATGTTAAGCTTTTTAAACTATGTTTTGATGCCTGGGCCTGTTGGTCTAGTGGTGAGTGACCCTAACTGCTAAGCCGGAGGTCTTGGGTTCGATTCCTACCCAGGACAAACTTTGTGTGATGAACATGATTGTTTTTTCTGTGTCTGGGTGTAATTTGTCTATAATATGTATATATTTATAAACTATATAAGCATGTATATCAGTTGTCTGGTTACCATAACACAAGCTCTGCTTAGCTTGGGATCAGATGACCGTGTGTGAATTGTCCTAAGATATTATACTATTATTATTTTTCCATTTATTCAGTATACATAATTACATACATATAAATTACATTTTTAAATATGTATTAATATAAAAAATTACATTTAGAAATATAAAAAATAGTAGCCCACCGGCATCTGAACAGGGTCCAAGCTACCGATGGTCAGGGCACCAGAGAGAGGAACCTCCGGACAATGGGCGCCGTGCCCAGGAGTACCGCCTTCTGCATCAGGCCCTTGATCCAGCTGCCTAGCGACAGCCTCCTTAGGTGTTGGTCGAGGCTCTTAGCTATTATGCCATTGGCCGTCACCACTATCGGTACAATGACTGCTGAATCTACGTCCCACATGTCGACAACCCCGCGAGCCAAGTCAAGGTATTTAGACTGCTTATCCTTCTTGGCTTTCACGAGGTTCTCATCATGTGGAACGGCTATGTCAACAATCATTGCCCGACGCTCTAATCGATCTATTACCACAATGTCAGGCTTATTGGCAACAATACATAGTTTTGTCTGTGATAATAGATCGATCCCAGTATAATGTGATATGGCTATTCTCAAGAACTGGGTCGAGCACATACCCCGAGCTCCCGATTCCACAATATTGTATTTCAGAGCAAGTTGCTGATGAATAATCCTGGCTATTATTATTTAATTCCTATAACAGCTTTTGTCGTCTTTTTATCCACTTTTTATTGTTTGTAATGTTTTAACTTATGTTAATAGGTACAAGTGATGTGCACTCCTATACATGACCACTATCATAAAAAAATATGTCATAAAACCTATTATTGTAACTAAGTGTATTAGTGAGTAAGTCGTTAGAGAGCCATAAAATAAATAAATAAAGCTGCGATAATCACTACGATTTCAATTGGTTTGAAGGAGATGCTGCCGAAGCAGCATCTCCTCTATTATGACGAAAGAAGTAGTAGTGAAGAAGTGTCGGATGATGATGATAATTAATGTAAAAAATAATGTAGATTACACTACAATTAATAAAAAATATTGCATCTATAATTTTTAATTTTATTTAATGTCATTCACACTATACGCATTCACTTTACACCTCTTACTCGCACGCTCTTAGCATCTTTCCCCTCGCCTGTCAAGGTCTTATGCTGCTCAGAACCGCCTGTCATTGTACACATTTCTTTTTAATGATTTGCTCAAACACATACTTAAATTTCAACTTTACAGGAGAAAGTTTATTTTTCCCCCTAAACTATGCACCTTTCGATTCGCCTGGCAGATACTTCTGCTTACCCAAATCGCCTGTCAATTTTTTTCCATAATTATTAATCAATAAACTAAATTATATTAAATTTTGAAGCTTACAGAAGAACGTTTTTTTTTATTATTTATTTTACATTTAAAAAAATAAAAAGACTGATGACGTGCAGGGTTGTTGCCTGCCAGGTCATTGTTGTTGGCCTTGGTGTACTCTGACTCATCACTCCACAAATTTCTAGCCTTACAGGACGACCGTTAGTAGGAGGGTTCACCAGCTCTCCGGCTATAGACACTTTTGATGTGTGTAGTAATGTTTTTTTTCTTTTATTATTACCACTGGCTGTCTCCAGGGGCCCTAGTCTACTATTACAATTGTATCTCAATGACCAGTCATCTGCCGAAAATTTAACAACTTTGACAGTTTTTGTATGGGAAATGTGTCAAAAGTTTGACATTATACGTCAAAAATCGATCATTGAGACACGATTGTAATAGCAGACTAGGGCCCCAGTGGTTTCACCTGTTTTTGGTTACTGCTTAGCTCCGTGATGTTGTATAGCATACTAGCTGTCTCCTGCGGTTTCACCCATGTTATAACCGATTTTTGGTTACTAAAAAAGAAGATAAAAGTATTCTATGTCCGTCCCCTGGTCCTAAGCTACCTCCCCACCAATTTTCAGCCAAATCGGTTCTGCCGTTCTTGAGTTATAAAATGTGTAACTAACACAACTTTCTTTTATATATTTTAGATTAGATATATAACTTTCTTGATAACTAAGCTGTCCATCACAAAATATTTTTTTTTTAATTTGGACTACTGGTCTCAGAGATTTCAAATTTTCAGCTTATTATAATATTAGTATAGATTGATTGTCATAATATTAATAAATTATATAAGTACTAGCTTTTGCCCGCGGCTTCGCTCACGTTAGGAAGAGACAAAAAGTAGCCTATGTTACTCTCCATCCCTTCAAACTTACCTTCAAATATCTCCACTTAAAAAATCACGTCAATCCGTCGCTCCGTTTTGCCGTTAAAGAAAGACAAACATACAGACAGACAGACACACTTTCCCATTTATAATATTAGTATGGATTAGTATGGATTTAACCTTTCAACAACCAACCGACAGCCGGCTGTCTGGCAGCTATTGTCTTTCTATTGTGTCTTCTTGAATCACGTGTGTTTGAAGGTTTAATAATAGGTGTTAATCCTCTTGTTCACAAACTTAACTAAAGAGTTAAATGCATCTTTCCATTTCTTGAAGAAAAGGACAGAAGATTTTAGTTTAGTTTAATCCTGTCAAATTAGACAGCGCCTGAAGAAAATTGGCGTATGTTGGCGTAAGTTGCCGCGCTCGCGTTTATAATCGCGTCTAAATTATCTATGGAGTGACTAAATTTGACAGGACTTAACGATATTTTATCTTCTGTCCTTTTCTTAATGAAATTTGAAAGAGTAAGATGCACTAACTTAAATTTAGGTTAGTTTGTGAATAAGAGAATCAGCACCAATAACTGTGGAACAGCTGAACCCTTTATCATCTCTGATTTGCCGAATTTGTCTCAGAATAGCATAATAACTATAATATTAAAAGGCATTAGAAATTTTAAGAAAAAAAAAAACTTTTTGAAAATTCATTTTTCAGTACAACGCCATCTATGAATCATGACCGTAGGTCGGAATTAGGTAGAATTATTCATGTACTTACACTACTGATTTCACACAGCGAAAGAATAAAGTGGAAATGCCCCAAATCTTGGAATTACTTTTAAAGAGGAGAAAAATCCTGTGATTTATTAAATAAAAAAGTTGTTTACTTTTACACAATTTATCAGTCTAATTCTTTATCTCTGATGATTTAATTATTTTTATTTATTTGTAATACTGTTTTGCACACGAGATTGTCTATTAGAAATCCCAGGAAGATCCATATTAATACCAATATTTCAATGCAAATACTAAACTATAACTCCACCTAATTCCGACCTCTGATCATGACAGAAAAAAAACTTAGATATATAACATGGGGTTTTTTTTGGGATTGGGAAATTATCAAATGACGTCTCCCGTCCTGGGCCCGGCGGGAGGGCGTGTCAGACTTTTACTGACTAAAACCCACTCATTTTCCTTCGGTTGCCCGTTATGTTCCAGGGTCACAGTAACTATTATAAACATTCCGCAACCACATGGGGTAGTGTAATGATTCCATTTAAGAGGTCAACATCTGTTTGGGGTCAGCTAGTAATACTTGTAGAGTCCTCTGGTTACTGCTCCGCTCCTGTAGCGAGGTAAATAATGGACCTTACATACATAATTATTATATACGTAGTTCTTTTCTGATACCTTTCGACGACCATGAGACAGCCGGCTGTCGCGTTTTTCTGTCTTATTATTGTGTCTCTAATCACGTGTGTTCGAAAGATCAATTTCGTTGCGGGATCCAAGACAGTTGAATCGTTTCTCCGGGACTCGTCGAGCTTCATTGCTCGGCGCTTTTCTGAACTCCACTGTTGATAATAGCTTTCAGGAGTTGCAGTGGTTGGGAATAGTGAGGCGGGATCCTCACAAAAAAGTTACCAATTACTATTTTTTTTATGTTTGGTAGTAAAAGAAAACAACAAAATATTTCAATTCAATGTTTATTTCATAAAAAAATCTTGGATTTTCTTTTTACAAAATATGGCTTTTTTTCCTTTTAAAATCTATTATTAATTTATTGTACTACCCGTATTAGTAAATATTTAAGTTAAAATTTTAATTTATATTAAATTAGTTTGGGGTGAAGGTTTTTTGAAAATTCACTAAAATGGTAATATTTTTCATTAGGAAAATATGCTTACGAAACCGCAGGTTACAACTAGTTAACGAGACAATGGTGCCGATTCTCTTATTCACAAATTAATGTAAATTTAAGTTAAGTGCATCTTTCTCTTTCCGTGTTTTAAAGAAAAGGACAGAAGATACATTTTAGTTTAATCCTGTCAAACTAGACAGCGCCTGAAGAAAGTCGCCATGTTTTAAAAAAAAAACGCGTCCAAATTATTTATGGAGTCTCTATATTTGACCTGACTTAACTAATAACTATTTAATCTTCTGTCCTTTTCTTAATTAGATGGAAAGAGAAAGATGCACTTAACTTAAATTTAGGTTATTTTGTTATCAGTATTCTCTTTTACAGTTTACACCGAACTGGACTGGACACTAACTTAAATTTACGTTAGTTTGTGAATAAAAGAATCGGCACCAATTAATGCGAAGTAACTTTGTCTGTCTGTATCGCTCAAGCCAAAACTACTAAACCGATTTGAATGAAATTTGGCACAGAGATATCCCATAGCCTGGGAAAGGACATAGGCTAGTTCTTATCCCACAAATCCCACGGGAACGGGAACTACACGGGTAAAATCGTGGGGAACAGCTAGTTTCCTATATATCTTTTCAATATGTTATTTATTACGACATTTTTAATTGTTTTTTGACCACCTTCACCCTGCTGTTATTCTAACTCCTAAATCTAAAGCTAATAAATAAAAACACAATATTTGTCAAAATAATTAATTAAATAATAAAACAAACATGGCGGAAACCGTTAAAACTAGTTATAACTGGTTCTTATTTTAAATTCTAACGTATTTTTAAGTACTGTCAGTAGTTCGCTCTAAAGCTGTCCTTTGTTGATTGAAGTATGAGCTTTATATTGTGTTTCATAGAGTGGTATTTCCAAAAATAAAAGAAATTTGGAAGTACTACAGCTTTTTGTGAAGCCAATAGCTTTTCTTCGCTATTTGTGTTTTAAGTGGACAACAAAATCTGCTCACGTTTAAAAGGACACCCTTTAAATCCTCAACTTTGCATCTTGAGATGCATCTTACGATACTTATCACTTATGATGTAACTAAAATAAAGGTAACTTAAATTTTAACTTAATCACGTCATCTTATAATCACATACATTTACTCATTTCACTTGTTTTAATAATACGTTTAGATTTGACTTTCACTTTGACGTACAGTAGTTCAACTTAACTTGTGGATTGAATCTTTTAAGATGATTTGGCAAAATTTTAGCTCAATCGAACTACGGGAAATGGGTTTTCCCGTAGTTTGATTGAGCTAAAATTTTGCATGCATATGCTGATGATGGACTGAGAAGGTGAATAGTTTTTTTGTCTGACCTAGGACTTTCTGCGACAGTCCTTCGATAGTAGTTGGGTAGCCAGAAGTGACTTTGGCAGTCCTTTGACATTCGCTTCGGTAAGTCAGAAAGTCTGACAATTAGCCAATCTCTTTTGAGCAAAACTTTTCTTTCTTGTGTCCAATATCTATCACATTAACAGATATGATTCTCCTAATAGCTCATAACCTACTCGCATTTGTCTTACTCCTATACGCGACATTTTTTTATGGGTCAAAATCCCATACAAATTGAAGCATGCACTACTGTACCGAAAAAAACCTATAGTAATTAGTCCTTCTAAGTCCTCGTATTGTATGACGGCAGTTCCCTAGCCGATCTCCGCTTTCTGACGCACCATACTATGAGACATATTATCAGTATGATAAGAGCTATCGCGAGGAATACACCGAGGACTATTGCTGCTATCATCGCTTCCGTTAGGTAATCTGAAAGAGAGGAGAGATGTTTTATTAGTTAAACATTTTTATGTGGCGACGTCTACCGCTCAACACGTAAAATTCAAGTGACGTCCTGCATCGCTCATTTAAAGCTTGTCGCGATCAGCATTATTAGTAAATTTTCTTCTCCCCCGTTTGTTCCTAATTGACTTAGTTCTGTTCACATTAGCAACCACCAAAATCGGAGCTTTATACCATACAGCATTATAAAATCGCGGGTTATTTTGCTTTTTGGGTCTCTTACCGTTCTTTGTTACTTTTCCGTTCAGAATCCAAGACAGTAGAATCGTTTCTCCGGGCGTCTAACTTGATTGCTCGGCGCTTTTCTGATGGACTCCACTGTTGATGGCTTTTACGAGTTTTAGGCAGTGGTTAAATAATGTGAAATATGTAAATATCGAATCCTGACAACTATCAGGCAGTAGACATCAAACACAACACCCGTCTGGTCAGAAGATCCTCCTTTTCAACGAAAATTGAAACCCGGATCTTTCGGATGATGATGATTAAGAGGTATTTTAACCTCTTAATCATCATCATCCGAAAGATCCACTACAAGACAAAGACCTTTCCCAAAGACCAGCGGGACCAAGTGACCTTCATCAGGTCATCGGACTATCTTGCAGGAGGTCTGACCACGCGGTTTCACGTGGTTGCCACTCGAGAACCTTTCCGCCTCAACGGCTGTCAGTTCCACGAGTTATGTGAGCGTTCCTTAGTTGGTTGGTAGACCATTAGACATAACACCTTGATTAGAGGATACTCCTTTTTAACTAAGAATAATAGACTTTTCACCCTAACCTAACATACCTTTGAATCATTATAATTATCATCATCAGTCCGTTAGCGTCCATTACTGGACATGGGTCTCACCTAACTTCCACAGAATGTGGTTCTGTGCTGCCTGTAACCTACTGCTCCCTGCGACCTTAGTAAAGTCATCCGCCCATCTGGCGGGGGGCCGTCCCTTGCTGCGCTTGCTAATACTGGGTGAACCTCTAAATACTTACTAGATATGTCTATACTGTAGCTGTTGGTGTTCCCGTAAGCATCTACAGCGTTTAACAGGACCCTGGGTGCACAGCATGTAGCCCTGTATGTGGCCACCACCTCCTGTCTCGTCCCTGATATGAAATCTCCGTTGTACATCACGCCGACTGGTGATGAGGTTAGGCGGAGTAGACCTGGGGGAAGAAAAGGCATTCGTTAATGTCATACTTTAAATCGAGACGAATGTCAATGTACCAACTGTTTCGTAAACATGTTTCAAATCCTTAACTGCGTATAAACGTCGCTATTATTATGAATGGTGGTCAAAGATGACACTTTCAAAGAGATTTTGTGAATAATGTACTTCGTTTACGCGCCCCATGTTTTTGTTTTCAGCACTAGCTGGCCCCAACAGATCTTGTCTGTAAGGTCTAAACTGAAAGATAATTAATTTATATACCAATAGATAAATTCTTTTTAATGGATTTGGGTACGAGAGAGAAATAGATATTTGATAGAACCACCATACATAACGTGTCAAAAGCTCTAGCCCTTTACATCCATCGAGAGACAAAGCATTAAGGATGACCTTAAATAAATAGCTTTTTTAGTGGGACTCATTCTTACCAGACAATTGATCTCTCGCCACAATGGTGGTGGACCAGGTATGCTGTGCGCAGTTGTCTCCAGTCCTGCCCAGACAGGTTCCTTGGAATGTATGACGGACATCAGGTGCCCAGGTGTCAGTAGGATCCGCTGAGTTTGCCACGTAGACGTAGGCTGCTAGAGAGACCTGCTCGGCACCTAGAATGGAAGAATAAATCAACATCGTGATACACACTCGGCAATCTGGTCCTAAAACAGATCCTGTGGTAAATAGAGAATTGAAATACATACTTATCATTCTTACTTTATTATTTTCAATATCTTGGTACAGCACACACAAGGCCATCTGATTCCAAACTAAGCAGAGCTTGTACTATGGTAACCAGACAACTGATATGCATTCTTATGTAATTTTATAAAAATACGTGCATATTATAGACTAATTACACCAAGTCACAAAACAAACAATAAAAAATATTAAAGCGACATCTATCGCCTATCATGTGAACTACAACTGAAGTTCTACATCGCGCTTTGAGAATTTGACGCGACCTCTTTAATGTGATAAAAAAAATCCCACAGCAACCATCGGGTAATAGACAGTAGCCCACTAGGCACTACACCCGTCAGGTCAGGCCGGAGGATCCATTCCTTCCTTCCATCTTTAAAGACTCCTTGGATCCTTTAATAGAGGATAAGGAACTTTCTTCTCTGTTCCTGATATCGCTAAAACTTATTAATTCAAGCTTACCATAGGCTGTAAAAGTGATAGTATCCCTCAATCCTGGCTGCGCATTGGCTGGTATCAACAATCTGACGATGACATTGGTCGTTTGTCCTGGAGTTAAAACTTGCCTGAAAAAGGGAGATAAATTGGTCTTTACGGGGTTTACAAGATTAAGATTTTTTTTTGCTACCTCAATAACAAAAATATATAAAATGATTCTAGAGGAACGTTTATACATATGTATAATTCGTGCATATTATTGTTATATAAACATCCAATTTACTATAATATTGAATTTTATTTGCTCTGACTTCAATGAGAATTGAGACGTTAACTTGGGTATAAAATAAGGTGACATGGCATGGCCATACAAAATCTATGGGAGCATCGCGTTTTAACAGTTCATAAAAAGTACGACAATACGGTATTTGACACTATTAACCGATAAATCTAAGACATAATTTTTATAAAACCTATCTTTTTATTAGTCCTCCTAAGTATCGGATTTGTTTTTAATTTACTGTAAAATTGGATTTTTAATTGCTTTGAAATCAATAAATAGTTAGTCAATAGGGTTGCTAGCTTGTGACGTCACAAGGTGATATTGCCATTCAAAATCTATAGGAGAATCAAGTTTTGACAGTTCATAAAAAGTGAACTGGGAAAACGTCAATTGATGATGGTGTCAAATACCGGATTGATGATGGTGTAAAATACCGTATTAACCCTTAATTTGGCAAGGACTATTTTTTCTCGAATTTTATATTTTACTGTTATTTTCTGGTTTATTATGATCCCAGAGGAGAGAAAAAAATAATAAAAAAATACTAAATGTTACAGTTTTCGCGAAAATCTGTGTACTCCAGGGAGTACATTGCCAGCTATCGCGTAAACTACGTCTCAGTATGTTTGTACTATGTGTAGTACAATGCCAATATATTGCTAATATTCATTTTGTCAATTAATTATTTTATTTACGAAAAAAACGTTACAAACAACAATAATTTAGTGTAAAATTGACAACAGAAAATGCTCTTGTAGTTTTTTCCTACCACAAACAGATACGTAGCTCTTTACGTGAAAAACTTGGGTGCTTCCTTCTTCGCTAAGCCTACAGCGTAATTATTTTATTTCCCTTTTCTGAAAAATTTCCAATATTGCGTCGAGCCTGATGCTGTCATCCGGTCGTTCAGCAGTAGAAGAAGTTGAAGCTCTTTGGAGATGGAAATAGAAAGAGTCATCAGAACTAAAACATTCAGCTAATTTGTACAATACTGGACGCAGAATAAATACTTCCCAATTTTTTGTTGAAAATATTTGTTATTATGAAGTAATTATGCTAACACAAGAAAGATTCAAAAATGATAATAAAAAAAATGTTATTGGACTATATTTTAGCGGTTTCATGTTGCACTTGTCTCTAGTGTATTTGGGACAGACAAACTGACTGTTAGTTGCCCTGAAGGCGAAGTTTTCAGAAGAAACATCTGAAAATAGTGTAAATAAAACCTTAGTGACAAACTGAATTAGTCAACCCCAACCCCACGTGGCACTAGTCTGCTCTAGAGAGTATAAAAAATTTTCAAATCGCACCGAAAAAGGAGCCTCCGCGCGCCGTGTTGAACAGGCTGGAAGAATAAGGAGCTGGAGCTATTTAGGGAAAGGGGAACATGTAGTGCTGGCAGTTTGATACACAAGGGCATAGAGACTGCACTTCTCGAAGCGATGGAAACGTTTAACAGCCTTTAGATTGTACATTTTTTACCATAGAAGGGCTCTTCTCTATCCCAAATCCCCTAATGACGCGCTAAAATTGATCACTAAAAGTATGCGTTTGCTAGATTTGAGGTAGGATTTAGGGGTTAAAGGTGTTAAAGGAGACTGAGGGAACCCCCGTTCCCCCTCTTACCTCCGAAACTCCTAAAATCAGCGTCCAGTTTTGTATATATTTACTGAACTATCATCAAAACGTCCTTTTTGTTTGGGTATCAAAGCTAAAATCTTATGCGATCGGGTCAGTTTCAAGCACAGCAGAAAAAGATAATAGGATATACTATCGTACATGCTTTTCACACCTCAAACATTGTTATAATTTATAAAACAAACAAATGAATACCGCATTCAATAACACTATGCTTTTGGCAATGTACTCCGTGTATACCAAAGTCTATTTTGTGTTTTTTACTACTGACCTGGCAACGGTATTCCTGGAGTACACACATGGTTTCTAACTCATAATACTGTAATTACGTAAATTATACCGAAAATTGCAAATGATTTATATTATTTGTTGATTTCTCAAGCACTTCAAAGCAAAAAATTAACAACTCCCAAACAAAAAATTATAGAAAAAAAATAAAAAACTTACCTATGTCTCAGACATATCAGTCCGTTTTGAAAGATTTTGAATTTAACAAAACATTATTGACGTAACCAAAATAGAAAATAAATTCCTGCTTTAATTGATAATCATTGCAACTCATTAAAAATAAAAAATGCATTTTTTTTGGATATTCGTGACAATATAATTTTTTTAAGTTAATGTACTATGTGTAGTACGATGTCAAATTAAGGGTTAATACTTACGATGTGGGGCTGATGCCGGTCAGGAACCTCAATTCTCCTGAAGCACCGAAACTGAACCTGATAGACTGGTCTCTGAAGTTTGTAACCTCAAAGTGTAGCTGTAAAGTTAATAAAACATTACGCACCATCATACATAAAAATACTTGAAAGAAGAGTTAGGAACTACTCACATTTATTCAGCTCTATTCGACTTATGTTCAAAGGAAACAACGAATTATACGAACGCTGAACAGACACAAAAAGTAGAACAGACGCGTACGCGTCTTCATACAAAGGATGTTTTAATATCGTACGGATTTCATAACGCATGCGGGATTGCCCCGCACGCAGAAAATTTCACGCAGCGTGAAACCCGGTAGCCTACGATATAGTTTATTTATTTTAGGATCACGCCCCGCGTCCCACGTGCTTATTCCACGCATTGCAATAAATACTTGTATGAAAGGACATTTGCTGGATTTACGCATGCGGGGCAATCCCGTATGCTTTATGAAATCCGCACGATATTAAAAACACCCAAAAAATTGTGATTCTCTATACAGATATTAAGCTGAATAAATTAGCAAAGTTCCTTAAGAAAACAGCTTTAAAAAATAACATGGATAGTCTATAGAAAGAATACTTTGAACATAATATTTATCTTTTATTAAACCTTAGAACAGACGTGATTCAAGACACAAAAGAAAGACAATAGCATCCCGACTGCCGACTGTCGCTTGGTCGTCCAAATGTTAATCGTGTATTGCTTCAATTGTGGATGTTGATTTTCGTGTCCACATTCGCAATTTTGCGCAGTCTTTTTTTAAGGGGAATGCGTCACGGAAATTCAAATTATTGAACATTTTTAGCAATTTGTAGCTCAGTGTCTGGGTGTGTGTTGATATAGGATGATTTGCGACTGTAATAGGCCATTAGTTACTGAATTATAATCATTTAAATCATCAAAACAGCCCTCAAAGTGCATATAACTGGATAATTTGACTTTTTCATGAAATAGCAAAACAGATGCTCATGCGGTTGCGGAAGTTCCGAATACTTCAATTAATCCTTTTAAAAATATTACCTGTAAGTTTTCTCCTGGTGCTCCATACAGCCTACTGGCTAGACCGATGTGAACAGCTGTCAGCAATGTGCCTTGTTGATTCATGACCTGTAAAAGTAATATAAATGAGCATAGAAAACCACGCTCGCTCTGAGATTGACTATAGCCTTATACTTTTGTAATTACAAGTCCAAGTTTCCTTACAATGTTTATCTTGAACATCACTGACATCGGTGAAGGAAAAAATTGTAAGAAAACTTGGACTTACCAAGATTATTAGTTTCAAATGGTCAATCCACCTTGAGCTTTAATCAAAGCTCGTGCCTTCTTTGTATTAGAGGGACATGATAAGAGGCATTTACACTGCAGTGGGATTGATAGGACCCCGACAGACCCAATATAATTTCACATTAAAATCCCACGAAAATGGGAGCTGGGGTTGTCCGAATTTAAAATTATCTGAACGACTTATCCGACTTGTCTCCTCATTACAACATTCTTCTGACTTCAACAAATATTTAATTAAAAAGAAGGCTAATTGGTTCAGACCTCGACTTTAGCGCTTTATTTAACAGTAGTACCTGCGACACGGTTCTGGCGTAAGGTTGAGCACTGTCGTTATACACCAGCTGGGCTAAAACCCTGGAGTCCATGTCCTCGGCCCTCTCCAAATCGTTCAAAGAGGAGAGTTCCACATTAGCTGATCTGCTCAAACGGATCTCTGGCTGGTCCAGGGGTCCCGCGAGACGGATGAAGGGTTCACCTGGAATATAAAATAAATATTGAAATCCTTACATAGAGGTGTCGTAATAGGGTGACGACAGCATAAAAAAAATGGCATTCTGTTTAGTCCGTCTTGTAGATCGGCCAAAAATACGGGACACGTATTTTTTGCTTGATCAAATTAATAAAAAATACAAAGATTCGGACGACGCAACAAAGTTCCGGAGTTGGGGCTTTTGACGTCACCGCCCTGCAAAAATTGTATCTAATCGTGACGTCACGCGCAACTTCAACGCACTGTATCGTCGTCATTTTTCGTTTACGAGAAAAAAGAAAAAAATACGTGTTCAAAATTTTTTAATAATCTAACTGACGGACTAATTACTTTTTTTTCGTCGTCTTGCCTATTGCCTAGAGGTTAAGGCACCAACGTTTCATGTAAGAGATTGTGGGCTCTTTTTATTTAAAGTTAATCTTGGACATCACAGACATCCCGTGCTTCGGCACGTAAAGCCGTTGGTCCCGGTTGTTATTTATAAATCTTTAACAGTTGTTACGGGTAGTCAGAAGCCAGAAAGTCTGACCAGTCTAACCACGGGGTATCGTGTTACCCAGTTACTGGGTTGTGTAAGTCCTGAAAGGCAATCGCTCCATGTAAAACGTTTTTATTGATTTGTAAATTTCTATCCTGTATACAATTTTCTTTATAAATGCACCTACCATCATATCTCTGCATTACCGATAGTTGAGAATGCTTAGGGCATTTTTTTTTTGGTGAGTGGGAAATCATCAAATGACTTCTCCCGTCCGTCGTGTTTGACTTTTACTGACTAAAACCCACTCATGTTCCTTCGGTTGCCTTTTGTGTTCCGGGGTCACGGTAACTAATACATATAACCATTCCGCAACCATGCTTAGGGCATTAAGTCCACTTTTGTACGTTTGTGCATAAAGTGTAATTAAATAGGTAAATGAAACACTGGTATCCAGCTGAATCCGGTTAGACTGGATGCCGACCCTAACATAGGTGGGAAAAGGCTAGGAATTCTACCTTTTAAGTCCCTGCCGACAATCTTGGCGTAGATCTTGGATCCTTTGACAGGTGGTACAGTCACATCAGCTACCAGCTCCACAGTGGGGTCTACTTCCTCGTTCTGCCCGTCACCTGTTATTGGCTGATAGCTGTGGAGGAAATGGAAGATTATTAACATTTCAACGACCCAGCTACAGCCGGCTGTCGCGCTACTATTGCCTTTCTATTGTGTCTCGAATCACTTGTGTTTAAAGTCAAAAATTACTTACTTGAATGGTAATTTGGCCAGTTCGGTGCTGTATTCATCAACCAGTTGTGACTCCCTGACGCTTGCAACGGGTCCTTTCACTCGGAATTTGAGGGTATCTGGAATTAAAGCAGACATTCTAATTAGTCTTTTGATTTGCTACCTTATATGAGAAGCAATTTAGAAGAACGGCCTCCTCTCATACAGAGAAGGCACGAGCATTGATCACCACGCTTGCTCAAGGCGTATTGGCGACTTCGGACTTACTACAAGTTTTTTTTTTTATAACTTATGGGCTTGCTCTTGGTCCCAGACTAGTCCGAGGGCATAGACGAGGCCTACGATGGAGCGAGGTCACCCAAAAGATGCCTGTGCACTCTTCTCTTGAATACATCCGGGTTATATGCTTTTGGAAACACAGACGCCGGCAGAGAATTCCATTCCTTTGCGGTGCGCATAATAAAGGATTTCGAAAAACGCTGCGTGCGGATTCGAGGAATAACGACCAAGAAAGGGTGGTATCCTGCCGTACGTCTGGATGTCCGGTGGTAAAACGGAGACTTGACGGGGAATGAGCTCGTGTAGCTCATGAGCACACTCACCGAAGTGCAATCTGTAAAACACCGCCAGACAGGCAACTTTACGCCGATGTGCTAGAGGTTGCAGTTGGGCCACCAAGTTCAAGTTCCCTCACGATGTTTACCTTCACCGATGTCTGTGATGTCCAAGATAAACTTTAGAAAGAAATTTCTCAGATATATTTTTGGAAAATAGTACGCGTTATTTGAATACCCTTGCCAATTAGACGTTTGATTTAATATCCATTGATAACTAGACCGATGATAACCTTTTCACTTTTGTGACGTCATATTTCCTATTTAAACATGATTGACGCGTCGACGGCATGCGTAAGATTAGGGCAAGTGCTTATTGGTCGATGGATGTTCGTATGTTACGAATTTATTTGTTTGTTTTGGGTTTATTGGTGTTTGGGATCTTTCTGCTGTGTGAAAGGTTCGATACTTACTTCAGAAACTAAATATACCAAAAACTTTCCATGTATAATGTTGCCAAGACACACGCATAAGGTTTGCTCTGTGAATATATCAGATCTCATGTAGAGCCAAGCTTCTGGATCTACCACGGCCTGAATCTACCGACCCTAACTTAACAAATTCTACATATTAGTAAAAATGTATGGCTTTGCCGTTTCGCTACCGTCGCGTCGTCGTGGAGGTGAAGCGAATATTTAGTTTCTGATGAAAGTAAAGAAACAGCCAAGCCATATATGTAAAATTTTAAATTTGTGAAGTTAAGGTCGCTAGAGTTAGGCCGTGTAGATTCAGAAGCTTGATTCTACATGAGATTTGTTATCTTGTCACAGGGCAAACTTAATATGTCTTGGCGACATTTTACATGAAATGTTTTTGATGGTTAGCTATGTGTTTAAGAGTTTGCAATCATGTTGCCTATGTTATGAATGTCTGTGACTAAAACTTGAAATGTCCAGTTTTAATTCGCAATGTCAACAAGACATGTCCATATATATTGTAATGATCGTTGCTTTCAACCTTTGAACGCACTTGATTCGAGACACAATAGAAAGACAATAGCAGCTCGACAGCCGGCTGTCGCGTGGTCGTCGAAAGGAATTCTTTGACAGATTAAATTTTGGCGGAAGTACAAAAATTGAGGTCCCCATTCCCCCTCCAAATACGTAAATGCAGTGACCCCTTAATACTTGTCAATTGGTAGATTCCGTTCGTTCAACTTGTTGTCCAAACATTACAATATAAATAATAATATTATAGCCTTATCTAATCGGCCTCCGTTTATTTTAAAAACCGTTTATCTAAACACTATTTAGGTATTAACTATTTTATTATTGCAAAATTGACTGACGACTATTACCGTAAAGGACTATGACCGTGCTTAGAAGATGACGTGTCGGCCAAAACATGTCCTGCTTCAAAGTCCATGATGAATGCGTTGGGCTCAAGGTGCTCCCTCACAGGGAGCATTCACGTGTAATGTAACATTATAGATTCGACTTTGAGCATTACATTACAATAATACCTCATTGACTAACGAGCATTTGCGTGTAATGTAACATATTGATTCGACTTTGAGCATTTCATAGCAAGATGTCAGACGAAGCGGAGCGCATTGATGTTACAAGTTGTATCAAGATATTACACATTGGTGCCGATTCTCTTATGCACAAACTAACGTAAATTTTGGTTAAGCGCATCTTTCTCTTTCCGTTTAATTAAGAAAATGACAAAAGATAAAATATTAGTTAAGTCCTGTCATATTTAGACACTCCATAGATAATTTAGACGCAATTTAAAAACATGGCGTCTAAATATACGTCAATTTTCATCAGGCGCTGTCTAATTGTACGTCAATTTTCATCAGGCGCTGTCTAATTTGACAGGATTAAACTAAAATGTATTGTCTGTCCTTTTCTTTAAGAAATGGAAAAAGAAAGATGCACTTAACTTATAAATTTACGTTAGTTTGTGCGTAAGAGAATCGGCACCATTGTATCATTACAAGGTGCGCATTGTAATGCTCGGTTCTCCTCGTTGACTGATGTAATGCTCAAATTTGTAACGTTACATTGTTACATTACATGCCAATGCTCCCGGTGAGGGAGCATCTTTAAATTTAGGTTAGTTTGTGAATAAGAGAATGAGCACCAGTATTTTGTCGGTACCGATAAATTCCGAACTAAACCATGACGCATGCGTTGCGTTCTTGTCTGCACAGAAGTCAGTCTGGGGCCCTAGACAAGTGGCATTGTAGAATAGATTGTCAAATGCATGGGGTTGACATAAGCTTTCGCTAAATAATTTGACATCTCCATACATTTGACAATCTACTCTATTCCGCTATCCATTCTACAATACTACTTGTCTAGGGAGGCTGGTTTCCTTCCGGGTCTGATGCGGTTATAGCACGGTCATAGTACGGTGCCGTGAGTATCAGACGCAATTTTTGTGTGAGCTTCTAGTACAAATCTGACACCAGGCTGTATCTTTTGAACCCTGATAGCTAGACTGTTGAAATTTTCATACATGAAATGAGAACAAATAGGATAAAATATATTTTTAAGAGGGACTATCCTAAAACAAATGTGTTTTTAACCGACTTCTAAAAAAAGGAGGAGGTTCTCAATTCGAATGTATTTTTTTTTTTATGTTTGATCGCGCATATCTCCGTCGTTTACTAACCGATTTGAACAATTCATTTTTTGTTTGAAAGGGTAGACTTCCCAAATGGTCCCATTGCCATAAGGTCCAGGATCCAATGATGGTATCATGCCGAAATCGAGGGAAGTCGGTTTTTTTTTTGCAAAAATTATCTTGTTTGCCATTTTTTTGTCGAGAAGGCACGAAACCCGTGAGCGAGCCCGGCTCTAACTTAACCAGTTTTTAAATGGTCGTGTTATACTTTTTTTTGGTTTAGGCGCATTAGGGCTAATTCTCGTTTTGGCAACCGACTCTCAAATGGACTACTTCTCATTATGGCTACTTCTCATTTAGGCTATTTCTCGTTTGGGCTACTTCTCATTTGGGCTACTTCTCGTTTGGGCTACTTCTCGTTTGGGCTACTTCTCGTTTGGGCTACTTCTCATTTGGGCTACTTCTCACTTGGGCTAATTCTCACTTGGGCTACTTCTCACTTGGGCTACTTCTCATTAGGGTTATCACTCATTAAAGTGCTACCAGAAACTGATGATAAAAAAGTAAAACAAATAATGAATTTGATGTGGTAATCTTGTCATGTCATCTGTCACGTGACATTACGTTTATTTGTTTACATTTGTTGTTTTCAAGAAATCTTTAGTAAAAATGAAAGAATTACTATGAATCCACTGCAGTCACAATCCAGAAGCATTGTTTCATACACATTATATTTTATACACATTTTCCGATTTTAGACCGTGTGCTTGCGTTGACTGGTTAGTATGACTCGCCAATGTTGATATTTTGTTTGTTGAATTTAACATAATATGTATACTGGGTGTCCCACGGCTATGCCACATGGAGGGAAAGTACATTAAATATTGTAGATAGAACATTTCACTGAAAGAAGACATTATTTGGATTTTAAACTTTACTCATAGATATTTAAATTAATACATAATTGAACCGGGAATCGAACCTGTTACTCGAGAAAATTAATCAGCCTGTAGTTTTATCCTACCGTTCGAAAGGCTTCATCACAAGGATTATTTAATGCTAAATAACATAGTGTCAAACATTTTAAATACAAATTAGTAAATTTTTCAAATGCTCCAAATGAGTCCCTTTTTCTTGAATACAAAGTTGGTCTTGTTGTGGTGGATATTTATTTATTTAAATAATGCGTTCTACTTAAAGAAGGTAGATTAATTAGTAATAAATAGTTATGATGGTCAATTGTATGTCCTTGCGGCAATGTAAGCTTTTAACTTTTCTGAACAAAATTTCACATCAAATGTTAAAATTCAGTGTCTTCCTTTTATTTGTAACACTATGTTATTTAGCAAAAAATAATCCTTATGATGAAACCTTTCGATCGGTATGATAAAACTACAGGTGATTATTTTTTCTCGTGGAACAAGTTCGATTCCCGGCCTAAACATTTAATCATTTAAATATCTATGAATGCAGTTTAAATTGATTTTAAAATTCATATAATGTCTTCTTTCAGTAAAATGGCCTATCTACAATATTTAAGGTACTTTCCCTCCATGTGGCATAGCCGTGGGACACCCTGTATACATAATTATTATGTTAAATTCATATCAATAGATATGAAACAAAGTATCAACATTGGCGAGTCATACTAACCAGTCAACGCAAACACACGGTCTAAAATCGGAAAATGTGTAAGCGACACTTTCTTCTTTACAGATCTATCGGTAAACGTTAGAAACAATGCTTCTGGATAGTGACTGCAGTAGTTTCATAGTAATTCTTTCATTTTTACTAAAGATTTCTTGAAAACAACAAATGTAAACAAATAAACGTAATGTCACGTGACAGATGACATGACAAGATTACCACATCAAATTCATTATTTGTTTTACTTTTTTATCATCAGTTTCTGGTAGCACTTTAATGAGTGATAACCCTAATGAGAAGTAGCCCAAGTGAGAAGTAGCCCAAGTGAGAATTAGCCCAAGTGAGAAGTAGCCCAAATAAGAAGTAGCCCAAACAAGAAGTAGCCCAAACGAGATGTAGCCCAAATGAGAAGTAGCCCAAACGAGAAATAGCCCAAATGAGAAGTAGCCATAATGAGAAGTAGTCCATTTGAGAGTCGGTTGCCAAAACGAGAATTAGCCCTAATGCGCCTAAACCTTTTTTTTTTGGGGAGTGGGAAATCATCAAATAACTTTTCCCGTCCTGGGTGCGACGGGTGGGCGTGTCTGACTTTTACTGACTAAACCCACTAAGTTCCTTCGGTTGCCCTTTATGTTCCGGGGTCACGGTAACTATTATAAACATACCGCAACATTTTTTTTGTCGATAAAGCACGAAACCCGTGAGCGAGTCCGACTCTAACTTAACCAGTTTTTAAATGGTCGCATTATCCATACTTCCATACTAATATTATAAATGGGAAAGTGTGTCTGTCTGTCTGTCTGTCTGTTTGTCTTTCTTTCACGGCAAAACGGAGCGATGAATTGACGTGATTTTTTGAGTGGAGATAGTTGAAGGGATGGAGAGTTATGTTACTCTCCATCCCTTCAACTATCTACTTTTTGTCTCTTTCTAACGCGAGCGAAGCCGCGGGCAAAAGCTAGTACTTTGTATTTGGATTTTTATACACAAACAAACAATCTGCTTGACCCAGTTAAAAACAGTGTAAATGAAAATAATGATCAAAATAAATAATAATGTAGTTCTAATCAGTTCTCGCCTTTATATCTAGTGATACGGGCAAAGTTTATTTTTAGTTGATAATATTATATCGTGGAGTGCGCTCGTGTGTTTATTAATAATTATTAATTATTATTGTGAGACTATTATTAAAGTGTGTGTCCCAGTGATTTTAAGAGTTCAACGTTTTTAGTGGTTTGAAAAGTTTATCGTTTAGGTTGCTTGTGTTTTACGTTTTAGGAAATATAAAAAAAAATCGGGATAGGAATTTTTTAAATGAGATCGATTTTTGATCACAGTTTGTGTTGAGCAGTAAATCAAGTTTAGATTTCTATTGAAACGAAAACAAAATTTCGAACGCTTTTTTTAATGGCTATACAATACATAAATATGATTATAAACATAATTATGATTACTAGATGTAGGAGTACAAAAGAAAGTTACTGTTTTGTCAGTATGTTTCTCAGCTTACTTCTTTTAAACCACGCAACAAATTTACGGTCTTTACTATAATATATTCGACAATTTCAAGTAAGGTTTGTATGTATAATACATGCATTCGAGTATTACCATAAGCCCTAATGTCATTCGTTAATCTTTGACACCTAAATTTAACTGGATTCGGTTAGACTGGAAGCCGACCCCAATATATTTGGGAAAAAGGATGATGATGAAATGAAACTTGGACTTTTAATGTCACATCAGCTACAAAATTTTGCAAAACTTATTTTGGACATTACTGACATCGGTGAAGGAAAACTGAAAACATAGTAAAGAAATCTAAACTTTTACCGCCTTATTACAAAACAAGGTTTTTCTCTAAACCAGGTTTAAACCATTGAGCTAGGTTTTGTATTTCGAATCTTGATCGTATCAGAAAAAGATTCAAATTACAAAACCTGGCTCAATGGTTTAAACCTGGTTTAGAGAAAAACCTTGTTTTGTAATAAGGCGGTTAAAGTCTGAAATCGCCATTCCGCCTTGAGCGCGCGTCGTTTTCAATGCTCGTGCCTTCTCTGTATGAGCAGAGACCTTTGCCCTGCAGTGGGGCAGTAATAGGCTGATATACAAAACTTATTTTGGACATTACTGACATCGGTGAAGGAAAACTGAAAACATAGTAAGGAAACCTGAACTTTAAAGTCTGAAATCGCCAATCCGCCTTGAGCGCGCTTAGTGATCAATGCTCGTGCCTTCTCTGTATGAGCAGAGACCTTTGCTTTGCAATGGGGCAGTAATAGGCTGACATATGCTCGTGCCTTCTGCCGTAATAGGTTAAAATTTGCTTGTGACTTTTCTGTATGAGAAGAGGTCTTAACCCTGCAATGGGACAGTACTTAAGGCGCTGTCCATAGCGTACACCTTGTAAAACGTCTAGATTTTCGTCGCGAAGTTAGCCGTATCTATACATACCACAAGCCAGAAAAAAATACAGTGTATAGTCTAATATATAAAGAAAAGACTTACACAAAAACAATTTGCAAAAGTGGTCTAGAACGACGAAAAAAAAATGTTCAAATAGACCCCTGAAAAAAAATTTTCGTCTCGAAGTTCTCAATTTTTTCAGCGACAACCACCATATTTTTTATATCTATAACAAAGAAAATTTAATAAACTAAAGACATATCTAAAAATTTTAATACACAGAACTGTATCTTTTTAAATATTTAATTAAAACTGCAAAATGATTTACATTTTTGCGGACATGCTATTCAAGTAAAATGAAACGCCAAAATATTTTCGACCTTATTTCTATTAATTCGATGCACTACTGTCGTACATTGTGTCAAGCTTGTGTCAGTCCACGCCCAGTCGGCAGCTAGCCGTTGCTACGAGAGGTCACGTCCGATTTTTACACATTTGGTCCATTATTATTTCGCGCTTTGTTTATTTTTTTGATTCTTTGTTTTTGATTTTAGTAATTTACTTATAGTGATTCGTGTTTCTAAGCAATGGGAAATAAAAGAAATAAAGAGTTGCAACGGATTTGTACAAGAAAACGACGTAATAAAAGTAAAAAATAAAGTATACAAGTAAGTATTCCTTTTTTTTATACCCATTATGGCATTATTAGTATCAATATATTATGAAACTCATTTATCTTTTGGTAATTCGTAAAAAATAGGCAAACAAAATACATCAAAATAAAAACCAATTTTTGTCTACAGATAGACCAACTTATCTGTGAACTGAAGGAGGGCGACACTGTCAATACAGCGTTGCTAAGAGAAAGAGACAGAGTATACTCAAATGAAGTCAAATGTATGACTGAAATGTCATGTCAGCCGTAGTTCCAATTTTAGCCATTTCACAAATAAGTTGGTAAAACAGTAGCTGCGGCTATGGGGCGCTAATATGCTGCACGCTCCGCGTGCGGCGTACGAACAACGACGAGGCCTAAAATGGCGCTTCGGTAGACCGACGTACACGAAATTAGTATTATATTGTTTCTATACTTATTTTTTGTGCCCGTTTACTTTGTGATATTATTTTGTAAACTATGTTTTTGTGAACATAAATTATTTTTGCAAATCTACATTATGAAAATTAAATTAGTTCAAAAACTGTTTTATTTTATTGGTTTCATTGTTATAAAAGAATTATCTGTGCCAATGTAAAAATCGTGCTTTTTATATTTAATTACAGAGAACTCAAGAATTTTCAACTCAATAGGTCTGAAACATCCCTATCACTTCTAACTGCAGTTAATCCAACCGCGACAAATAAAGGAACCATTGAAGAACAAAATTACGAGTATGTGTCATCAAAGTAAAATAATCAACGGGTTTTTTATTGAACTGCCCCCTTACCATGACGTTTGACACGTTGTCAGCGTTAGACACGTTGTCTACCGCCGTCTCTTTCCCACTGAAAGTAATATCAAAGTATTACCAGGCGTCCGTCACTCGCTCAAGGCCACGCGTTTTATGCCTACCGCTTCGCGTACCGTCGACGGTACAACGAACACCGGGCTGTCGCGCGCCCGGCTGTGTGCTCGCGCGTCACGGGTACAGCGCTGACTATCAAAATGCCGAAACCACGTAATTATTGTGTGATTATTGTGCCATTTCCCTGTTTCCCAATTCTCCTGTTTCCCTTTTGATTATTTATTAAAATTATTCACGCGGTTTTGAATACGACACTAAAATATAATAATCGGGAATTCAAGGGACGAAAAATATGCATCAGTCATTTTATTAAACTAAAAAATATTTGATCAACAAATAAAAAAAAAATGTTTTTCTAAAACATTCGTTTTATTACCATTATCATCATACGTATAACCCTAGCACATTTACTAGATGGCACGCACACACGTTAGTCGCGCGGCGGGCAAAAGAATCTCAACTCTCTTTGTGCGTACTTATGGTACATTTTTCCTCGCTGCAAACAGCTGGTATTATTATTATAATTTTGTAGGCTATTATAGCGTAGGTATTTTCGTTTTTGTATTGGAGTGAAGTATCTGTTACGTAGTAACTATTTATTAATCTGTGGTATTACTGCTATAAGGGCTTGTGGTAGGCCCCCTGGTCATTGTGATACAACTTTTATAATAAGACCAAGTCCGAAATAGTTACATTTCGACGAGTCATCTCACGTGATGATGTCATAATAGTTTCAGCACCCCACACATCAAATAAGCATTTTTATACATGGTACATGAAGTTGCCTCTGAAGTTGGTAGTACCAGTAACTCTTTTTGTTGATACTGAAAATACCATTATTTTTGTCGTATCTCCATATAATCCATACTAATATTATAAATGGGAAAGTGTGTCTGTCTGTCTGTCTGTCTGTCTGTCTGTCTGTTTGTTTGTCTTTCTTTCACGGCAAAACGAAGCGACGGATTGACGTGATTTTTTAAGTGGAGATAGTTGAAGGGATGGAGAGTAACATAGGCTACTTTTTGTCTCTCACTAACGCGAGCGAAGCCGCGGGCAGAAGCTTGTATGCTCTAAAAGAGAACAAAATTCCATTATTATTTGAATTTTGTTCTCTTTTAGGGCATTATCCAGACCGTTTTTGAAAGCCACTTTAGACATTTGACTTCGAATACTGTGTCTTGGCCTATCAAACCATCCGGCGTGGCGCCAATAAAAGGATATTCGTGGTCTACAAATAAACCTCAAGGATCAATGATAACATTTTCTTGGATAAGTTGCTACAAAGCGAGTTGTTCATTTTCTACGCCATGTGCAATTGCCGTTACATTGCTGAGATTGAATTTATACTAGGTGTATTTTTGGTCTTGCTCAACCTGCTGACCAAAAATACACCTATAGTCTGTTTTTTTTTTAACAAACGAGTACCAAAAATTTTTCTGCATTTTTATTGGTCCACATAATCAGCATAAGTGTTATCATTAGTGTTAAAAGCATTGGCTCCGCCTCGACTAATTTCCCATCTATCTCTGTCCAATACCGGAAATATAAAAGAGATATACTTAGTACTCGTTTGTTAAAAAAAATAGACTACAGTATAAAAGTATTGCACCAAGTTGGCTATCTATCTATCTTTTGTTGAGAGATCAGAAATATGCACGGTCCTATCTGTAATGAACGAAAACATACAGCAAGAAAGCTGTAACAGACAGCTAAATTTTGACTAAATGTATAAGGATCTCATTAGTGTCTAATGCTACAGCAAAAGAGAAGACATTCAAAATAAAATCAAACTTAGACATGGAAATAGACTTAATCTGCCAACTTCGCGATTGAAAATGCACTCCTCTAGTGCATTTGTTGCGTCTATAAAAATCTACAATAAATTACCTGAATACATAAAAAACACAGAAACAAATAATATATTTATCAATAAACTAAAACGATTCCTCTTAGAAAAAACCTACTACACAATCGACGAATACTTCAAAGATAAATTCCACCTAGAGAATCGAGGAGGAAAAGAAAAAATCAAAGCGTCCCCCCCCCTCTAACTTTTGATCCGTAGGTTTAAAAAATATGAAAAAAATCTGGAAAGTAGAACTTTATAAGGACTTTCTAGGAAAATTATTTTGAACTTGATAGAAAGAACAGTTTTTGTACAAAAAAGACAAAAAGGTTGTACAAAATAATTTCTGCGTACTTAGTATGTCAACGTAACAAAAGCCTTTTTTTAAACTTATAAGTGGGAACACTTATTGTGACGGTCGGGAAACTACGGAACTCTACATTGAGCGTGGCCCGACACGCTCTTGGCCGGTTTTTTGTTTGATAAGTTATGATGCAGTGGTAGTCCCATATAAAGGACATGTTATGAAATGGGCTTAAAATAATTTTGTTTTTGAACAACTATCATGTGCGGTTTTTCTGGTAGGGAACATTGTCCAGGATGGCCATACAAAAACAAAAAAATAAATATTAAAAGCACCATTATTTAAAAATAAATATTTAAAATCTAGATATTTTTTATCGTAATATTATTTTTGTACATTGGAAAAAGAAAACCTGCTACAGTATTATTTTTATAGCATATTATACGCCTTTCTGTTATTTCAAACCGTTTAAATGGCTTTAAAATAAAACCAAGTAATTATATGCATGATTTGGATTTATGAAAATGATTCCTTTGCGTCTTTTTAAAACAATAAAACCTTAGAATAAAACATTACTTGTGTCAGGTTGACGGGTTGTAACCTCCGCAGTTGTAAATGTCACACTTGAATTTGACACTTGATTTGCCGGTTACTATGACAACGACATCCAACAGAACATGGACAACTTTTTAAGGGAAAATGAAATTGTTGTTTTACTTTATCTTTCTCGCAATTTTTCCTTATTTGCTCACCGTTTAGACCTACCCTGGACTACGACAAACATTTTAAACCCAAAATCAGCTCAATCGGCTCAACCGTTCTCTAGTTTTAATCAGACTAACGAACATCAATTCATTTTTATTTATATAGATAGATAGATATATATATATATAGATATATATATATACATGTGCCAATAAGTATGTACATCTTAATAAGAAAGTTCTCATTTTTTATTCCAAAATGACCTAAAATGGTGCTTTTTTTAAGTGATAATTTAATTTTAAATTTAAGTCATTACCAAATATCCTTAACAAACCAATTTTTAATTATGAATTAATGTTTTCTTTTTATGATAAAGAATCCCGATCTTTTTTACCAAGACAGCTTTCTATATTGTTGCACTAAGAGGTACCACTAATTGACCCAAGTGTGTACATATACATATATTTTTTTAAAGTTATGTACGATATAACTCATTACGCTAGGTGGCTCGATTTACGAGTCCGGGAGTATAGAATACAGACGGCTTCAGAATACGGCCGCGCGCTGCCGAAAAGTAGGCGGAGCTTCGCGCTCAATTTCGCCGCCGCTGCTTCACCCCCGCGAATACCTAAAGATTAGCTACTTACCGGGCCTTAATAGGCTGCGTATGCTCGTGGCTTTTCTGTACGAGGAGATGCTATTGCCCTACAGTGGGACAGTAATAGGCTGTCATATCCTCGTGCCATTCTCTGTATGAGAAGACTCCTTTGTCCTTAAAATCATTAAAATCATATTTATTTCATAAATAGGTTATATACATAACACTTTTACACGTCAATATTTGTTTTTTTTTTTATATTAAGCGTACGTTGGGGCCGCTGTGTCCTAGCTGGACTGCTCTGAGAAGAAACATCCGAAACAAAATCAGAGGTCAAAGTCTCTTTTAAAGTCCATACAATCGTACTGGTCAAAACTGTGCGAGGACCATGGAGGTTAATGTCTGAGGTATTCTCTTGATGAGAGAAGCATACAGATTTGAGTGGACCTGTCCAGACAGTGCAAGCATTTGTCAAACTTACGTTTAGCTCAACTATTGCATTAGAACAGTAATAGGCTAATACAAGGTGAATTTTTGGTCCTGCACCACCCGCTAGGAGATGATTCTACCCATGAAAACAAACAACTTTTATTATGGAACCAACTCTGAAATCTCGAAAAAAATATCAGCTGTTTCATATATTACGGTCGGAGGGCATTGAACTTTTGTTAGGAACAGCTGATATTTTTTTCGCGATTTCAGAGTTGGTTCCATAATAAAAGTTGTTTGTTTTCATGGGTAGAATTATCTCCTAGCGGGTGGTGCAGGCCTAAAAATTCACCTTGTATATGCTCGTGCCTTCTCTGTGTAAGAAGAGGTCTATGATCTGCTTTGGGACAGTATATGCTCGTGCCTTCTCTGTATGAAAAGAGGCCTTTGCCCTGCAGTAAGACGTTAATAGACAGTTCTAAACTTGTTACAACGAAAGCAGTTTGGCTTGAATATTAAAATACCTATGTCGTATCGATTCGGCGTTTCAAGGCCTTTCGTTTTGTTTGTTTTTTTTTATTTGTACTTTGGACTTGACTTAGGTGCACGATTACGTAGGCCTGTTAGTCTACTGGTTAGTGACCCTGACTGTTTAGCTGGAGGTCGTGGGTGCGATTCTCAGCCAGGACAAATGTTGTGTGATGAGCATGATTGATTGTTCTGTGTCTGGGTGTTAATTATTAATGTATCTATTCATGCCGGGGTTGCGGAATAGTTCTAATAGTTACCGCGGCCCTGGAACATAAAGGGCAACTGAAGGAACAAGGGTGGGTTTTAGTCAGTAAAAGTCTGACACTCCCTCCCGCCCCGCCCAGGGCAGGAGAAGTCATTTGATGATTTCCCATCCATAAAAAAATATGTATGTATTTATAAATTATTTAAGAATGTATATCAGTTGTCTGGTTACCATAGTACAAGCTCTGCTTAGTTTGGGATCAGGTAACCGTGTATGAGTTGCCCCAAGACATTTATTTATTACTAGCTTTTGCCCGCGACTTAGTTCGCGTAGATTAATAGTTCCCGTTCCAGGAAGATTTCCGGGATGAAAACTGTCCTAGGTCCTTTTTTGGGTCCTAGACTATATCTGTACAACTTCATTCAAATCGGTTCAGTGGTTTAGGCGTGAAGAAGAGACAGACAGACAGAGTTACTTTCGCATAATTTTTAATATTAGTACAGAAGTACAGATACAGGTCGACTTAAATCTGTGTGCGTCTCTCATCAAGAGAGCACCTTGGTCATTAACCTAAATGGTCCTAGCATTATTTGATTAATACGATTACACGGACTTTGAAAGAGACTTAGAACTCTAAGTTTGTATCGAATATTTCTTCTCAGAGTAATTACAAAATTAAAATAAAAAAGTAAAAGTGTATATTTGAACAATATACAAAATAATATCATCACTGACATCCCGTGCCTCGGAAAGCACGTAAAGCCGTTGGTCCCGGTTGTCATTCGTAGAACTTTGACAGTCGTTACGGGTAGTCAGAAGCCAGAAAGTGTGACCAGTCTAACCAATGGGTATTGTGTTATTCAGTCAAAAGCCAGAAAGTCTGACCAGTCTAACCAGTCTAACTAAAGGGCATCGTGTCGCCCAGTATCTGGGTTGTGGATTTCTAAAAGGCTGTCGCTTCATGTAAAACCCTGGTATCCAGCTGAGTTCTATTCTGAATGCTGTGTTCTCCTATAAGTAAAGGAGTACACCTATACTATGTGTATTTTTGGTCTTGCTCAACCCGCTAGGAGATGATTCTACCAACTCTGAAATCGCGAAATAAATATCAGCTGTTTGTAAGAAAAGTTCAATGCCCTCCCGACCATAATGAGATTTCAGAGTTGGTTCCTTAATAAAAGTTGTTTGTTTTTATGAGTAGAATCATCTCCTAGCGGGTTGAGCAAGACCAAAAATGCACCTAGTATAACTTTGTGCGTTTTTTGGCAATGTTTTGTGTATATCCTTCGTTGGAAATCCTTAAAAAAATCCGGTTAGACTGCAAACCGACCCTAACATGGTTAGGAAGAACTGGAAGACTTTAGACTTAGCTAAACGTGACTCCGATTAAAGGATTATCAGTCGTATCACAAAGATTTTAAACTCACATTTGGTTGTTGAATTTTGGACTCGACCAAACTAACGATTAAAAGATAATGAACTTTGTTACAGATACGTAGAAGTGATATTTGTATGTGTAGTACTTTGGACTTACTAAACTACGATTAAAGGATTATAAACCCTATAATAAAGATGTAGAATTGAGATTTGGACATTGGATTTTTACTGACATTTCATCACGCGAAAATCATCAGGTTATTAATGAATCACGTTTTGGATATAAATTGAAAACTTAAAGAATTGAACTTTGCTATGATGATTATTTGTTTAGTCATAGTGTATATATATATATATATATATGTATGTACATATCTAGTGTACTATTGGCGTGTCCAATTTGTGATAATTGATAAGAATGACGCATAATTGACACGTTGCTAATACTTTTTTAGGGTACGGTAGTAGAATGGTTCCAGAACCATTACAGTGTTTTGTCTGTCTGTCTGCACAAAGACATATGAAGTTGTAGTTTTCCTTAAATATACTCAAGAAAAATTATATTAATAACACCAACGGGACTTTAGGAAGAAATCTTGAAAATTCGTTAATTAAAAAATTTTAATTCTATCTCGGCCCCGTAGTTATTAAGATCGCAACTGCAGCTTACAAAAGAATTCATAACTTTCACCACCATTCTACAAATCCATTTCTAAAAACCCATTTTTAAATCAAGCATCCAAATTGGTTTACCAGTTAAGGAGCTAAAGTGCCACAGACAGACAAACACTTAGCTGTCAAATTTATAACACCTCCTCTTTTTGCGTCGGTGGTTAAAAAGAGTTCTTTGTTTTGCCATGTCGGTACAGATCCCTAAAAACCTGTCTACAGAAATAACTGTTGTGACATGTTGTAACTGTTACAATTAGCAGATTTTAATATTCTAAGGTCATATCAACCATAAATTGCGCATAAATATAGATTTTGACGGTTTTATAGTAGTGCGCATAAATTTTGCGATTCGTGACTCGGTGTTTAGTTAACTTTGTAGCTCCTCAGAAATCAAACAAACGAAAAACAACTTAAAAATTAGCAAACAAAAAAAATTGAAATCGATCGTTAATTTTCAAACTGTTGATAATTTCGAAACTACTGAACCGATTTTGACGAAACATGTCTGAGAAACATTGCTTGATAGGGGCCCAACAGGGCCAACTCCTGCCGGGGTTGCGGAATGTTTATAATAGTTACCGTGACCCTGGAACATAAAGGGCATCCGAAGGAACATGAGTGGGTTTTAGTCAGTAAAAGCTTGAAACGCCCTCCCGCCGCGCCCAGGACGGAAGAAGTCATTTGATGATTTCCCACTCCCGAAAATACCACATTGCTTTATAATCTACTTTGAAATAAAAAAACCGCATCCAAATTGGTTTAACTCTTTAAGAGCCACCTAGACAGACATACTCACATACAGACCTAGCATAACGCAATCGGTAAACTTTTTACATTTTTCTTCGAGAAATTAGTCTGTTATACATTAGCAAAAAATATTGGACACGTATTTTTTGTTTCATAAATTAAAAACAACAATGATAAGGCGTTTTAACCTTCGAACACACGTGATTCGAGACACAATAGAAAGACAATTAGCAGCCCGACAGCCGGCTGTCGCTGGGTCGTTGAAAGGTTAAATGTTACGTCACTCGTGAGTACAAAGTTTATTAACGTATGACGTCACAACGGATGATGTCACTGTGTCCTACTGCAGGGCAAAGGTCTCTTCTCATACAGAGAAGGCACGAGCATTGATCACCACGCGCGCTCAAGGCGGATAGGGAGTTTACACTTATTTTTTTTTACATCTGACAGACAGACACACACAGTGTACGAACTGAGTGAAGAGCGTTCAGCGGAGCGTTGAGCGGAGCGTGCAACGTTGCGTGCAAGTTGTTCTCGCGCCGCTCGGCCGCCACTCAGGACACTGACGTGTTAATGCGTCTGTTTGATATGGACGCCGCACGCCCCGCTCCGCTGGACGCTCAATTTGAGCGGGCACTCAGGCCCTACACTTACATTCGCATTTATAATATTAGTTAGTTAGCCCAGGACATTTATTTTAATAGAAAAATTAACATTAAGGTGTTAATCGTCTAACGTTATAATAACCGAATCTTTTTAATTATTTCGTTAAGGAAAATCCGAATAAGTAGCAATAAAGCCATAAAAGCTATTATTCCGAAACAAGCGGACTCGTATTTTTTATTTGAGTAAAAAATGACTTGTATAAAATATCGGTCAAGAGCGAGTGGGACTTGCACACGGGTTCCGTACTTAGAAATATATAGTTTGGTCGAAACAACCTTACCTTTTATGGTAGTAATTTAGAGAAAGAATCAGTGATTTTATTAAAATCCATAGTAGAAGACACTAGCGACCCGCCCCAGCTTCGCACGGGTGTTAGAAATGTTTTAAAATTTCTCTTTGTTCAAAATTCCTCTTGAATCACTTATTAAAGGTCATAGCTCATTACAGCCACCCGGCAGCCACTCCGCACTGACTTGCCTTATAACCGAGGCGATCCGGTGACGCTACGGAGTTGATATAGTGAGCGCATGCCCATACAAGTTCATATAAAGAATACTAGCCGCAGGAGGCGAGTTGGTACGGAGTGGCTGCCGGGTGGCTGTAATGAGCTATGACCTTAAACCTTCGAACACACGTGATTCGAGACACAATAGAAAGACAATAGCAGCGCGACAGTCGGCTGTCGTGGAAAGTTACTATTTTTTAAAAATAGTTTGAAAAAACGCGGGTGACGACGCAACAAACAGTTATTAAATAATAAATTGTCTTCGAAATAAAAGTTTATTTACTGCTACAACGTAAGTGTGTGAAAAAAATTTGAATGGCTCATTTTTAGATTTTTCCGTTTATTTTTGAAACGGTATTTTTCTGTTATTGAAGAAAACAATAGTAATAATTATGTGGTTAGTTTATACTCTCCGCCAATTCGAGTTTATATGACGTAACTTTACAGTTAGTTTTTGTTTAATAAAAAAATATTTTATAGAAACATTTATTCCATAAAACTCTAGTCATAAGTCGTAAGTTTTAAAAGGGCTTAAAACTGAAATTAAAACCTTAAATCGCTTTACATTAGATACAAAATACTGTTCAGAAACATAAACGTATAAAATGCACTTTAAACTCTCGTCCAATTATATTTTTTAAATGGCAATCATTTATCGATGAAACAAAGGTTTCACTTTTTTTCCTCTGGCAACATTGACGGCTTACCCATCCATAATGATTACGAACCGCGCCAAAAACGCAACTTTAAAAAAAACAACAAAAAAAGTAAAACGACATTCCGAAAGAGGTATTTCAAGTTTCCTTAAATTGAGGAAAGAAAAGAGTTGCCACTCAAAGTGATGAAAAAACATATGCGTGCTATATTTATTATTTAACCACCATAATTAGAAATGATGATTTTGGCAAAATAATCGAATCCTTTCGTAATAACTTAAAAAACTGGTCTGATGTTTGGCTGAACAACATTTAAACTCGCTGGCTGTATGCAAGACTGTCCTTGACTCACATAAAGTGCGCCGCCATCTTGGATCTGAACGCGGGAGCTGTCAACTTGACATTTAGAGGTTAACCTTTTTTTACTCTTCAGGGGTTTACACAGGCAATCGATAAATTGATTTTAGTATAATTGAAATGCTTTTAGTTTTATGTTGTTTTTAAATGATTTTCTGTGTACGCCCTTGTTTTATTTTTGCATGTTTTCTGCTTTTTGTGTTTGCATGCGTTGAGTGTGCTTTTATAGGAACTGCCTCTAAAATCTTTGGTAAAACTGTACTTCTTTGGGTTGGGATTTTTGGGTTTTTTTGGGTTGGGAGGGGTAAAGGGGGTTCCCTGGACCCCCCCAAACCCCTTTCCAAATAAAGCAAACGCTTACTTTTAGAGTTATAATGATAAATATGTACGATACCGGATTGCCAATTTTAACGCTTGTGAAGGTCTGTGGGGCTTCAAAAAGTTGAGCCCATACATAACAAACTCCAAGAACGGCAAGATCCATAGTTTAGACACACGGACACACATAGTTTCCAGAAAAAACTTATTTTTTCGTATTTTTTTATAAAACTTTCACTTGCACAACTAGGTATGATGACAATGACCACAGATAAACACTCAAGTTTTGGCGCCTAAGCTAAAATCTTTTTTTTTTGCATATTTTGACAGCCGACGCCACGTATTTTTATTGTACAGAGCAAAGAAACCAAAATGTTTACTTTGCAAAAGAGGGAATCTGGCGCTCGGCGGCCGCTGCCGCGGCACGCTCGCTCCGCTCGCTCGCCTTCGCGCGTCGTGTGGTCACAGTTCTAACCTAACCTAACCAACCATTTCGATATGGGCTATACTCTTGCCTATATAAATATTGTCTAATGTCATTAATTTTTAATTCAATAATTAAACTTAATCTACTAGTGGTTATTGTTAAAAAAAGAACTTTTTTTTAATTTTGCATTTTACGCGCGACACTTATATTATTTATTGTCTGTGGTCATTCAAACAGACGATTATGTGAAAGTTGTGAAAAATTACGAAAAGTTATTTTTTCTTTAGAAAATTATACGTGTGCGTGTGTCTAAACTTTGTATCTTGAAGTTTCTGCAGTGCCTGAAGCGTAACACCACCACGCGCAGCGCCGGAGACCCTCACGAGCCTTTAATTTGCCAATCCGGTATCGTACATATTTATCATTATCTCTAAAAGTAAGCGTTTGCTTTGTTTGGAAAGGCGTTTGGGGGTGTTTGGGGAGCCCCCTTTACCTCTCCCAACCCAAAAAAACCCAACAATCCCAACCCACAGAAGTACAGTTTAGCCAAATCTTTGTACATGGTAAGCTACTATGTTAAAGGATCGATTTTTATAAACTTTAAACAAATTGAGTTCTTAGGGGTTGAATGATCAAATAATCTATCTAAATGCCTTAGCAAGTACGTCATTCAGCAAAATAATTCTCGTGCCTTCTCTGTACGAGAAGAGGCCTTTGCCCTGCAGTGACAATATGACAGTAATATTGCTTAGTTGAAGCTATACGGTATTTTACACCATCACCAATAGAGATGACGAAAGCATTAAAAAAATGGCATTCTGTTTAGTCCGTCTGATAGATCGGTCGAAAATACCGGACACGTATTTTTTGCTTGATCAAATTAATTAAAAAATACCAAGATAAAGAGCAACAAAGTTTCGGTGTGGTTTCGGAGTGGGGGCTTTTGACGTCATCGTCCTGCAAAAATTGTATCTTATTGTGACGTAACGCGCAACTTCAACGCACTGCATCGTCGTCATTCTTCGTTTACGAGAAAAAAGAAAAAATACGTGTGTGATTATATATCTGACGGACTAATTACTTTTTTTTTGTCGTCTCGCCTATTGACGTACGTCAAAACGCGATTCTTCCATAGATTTTTGTATGCCTATGTCACTTTATGAGGTCACTTTACGAGGTCACTAAGTTACCATGCCATTAAATTAACTAACAATTTATTGATTTAAAAAAATAATATTAATTTGAAAATGGATATTTTTAACCGACTTCTAAAAAAAGGAGGAGGTTCTCAATTCGGATGTTTGTATGTTTTTTTTTTTTATGTTTGTTCGCGCATATCTCCGTCGTTTGCCAACCGATTTGAACAATTCTTTTTTTGTTTGAAAGGATAGACTTCCCAAATGGTCCCATTGTCATCAGGTCCAGGATCTGATGATGGTATCATGCCGAAATCGAGGGAACTCCTCAATTTTTATAGATAAACGTACGTTTTTTTTTAAAGTTACTGTATAACACGTAGTTGGGACTCTAACTAAAAAGTACAAAATAAAAAACTTTTTCCAAAAAAAAGATAACCGACTTCAAAACTAAAAGCTCAAAAATAACTATTTCGGAAGTCGGTGGCAAGGCAACACAATTCGACCGGCAGAAGAGAAGCCACCGACTTCCGAAATAGTTATTTTTGAGCTTTTAGTTTTGAAGTCGGTTATCTTTTTTTTGGAAAAAGTTTTTTTTAGGGCTAAAATTGAGAGAGGTTTATAGAAATTGTGTCGTGCATTGATTGATTAATGATGCATAATTTTCTATTGTTAAGCAACGATTAAATTATTCTTGTCGGTCTAAAGGTTCCTTGTGGCAACAACGGAACCCCAAAAAGTCAATGATTGCCAAAATTACCTACTTATTTCTTTATGATTGATTTGATTACAATATTTCATTGGCCATGACGAAGTTAACCATAATGTTATTACAATACTTGTCATGACCGGTATGGTGTTTTAATTTGTCTGGTATTTTTTGCCAATGTTAGGCTTGGCATAGGTCGTCAAAAAAATCTTTATATGGAACTATAATTCACTTTTTTTTTACTGTTCTGTTGGTCTAGCGAACCTGCCTGCTATGCCGGAGGTTTTTTTTTGATGAGTGGGAAATCATCAAATGACTTCTCCCGTCCTGGGCGGGGCGGGAGGGCGTGTCAGGCTTTTACTGACTAAAACCCACTCATGTTCCTTTGGTTGCCCTTTATGTTCTGGGTCACGGTAACTATTATAACTATTCCGCAATCCCGGATTGGGCTACGCCGGTCGTGTGTTCTAATCCAACTCAGGACAAATATTTGTACGATACTATAATTGACTTTATTTGTGACCGTCCTGTTGATCTTGTGACCCTGACTGACAAGCCGGAGGTCGCGGGTTTGATTTCCGTCCAAAATCAATCATGTAATCATGTGTGTATGTGAGTTTTTCTATGTGTTCACAATTGTTTTCTTGACTAGCTTTCGCCCGCGTGGATGTCGAACTTTCGTCCCTAACTTTACCTCTTAAGGTTGGAATTTCCATAAGTCCTCTCTTAGCAGTTACCTACTCTTCACAAAGAACACACCCTGCAAGTTTCATGTCTCTAGGACCAGTGGTTTGGGCTGTGCGTTGATATATCAACAGTTAGTTTTGAATCGGGGTGCTCTGAGTCGGGGTGCATTGACCCGGACCGGGGAACAACTTTTGTCCTGAAATCGTGTTTATCCGGTAACATATATTTATATTAAACGTTAGACCTAACGACTCTCCATTAAATAAACGATATACATATTAAACGTTACACCAAATGATATTCGATTATATAAATGTTACTAGCTTTTGCCCACGGCTTCGCTCGCGTTAAAAAGAGACAAAAAGTAGCCTATGTCACTCTCCATCCCTTCAACTATCTCCACTTGAAAAATCACGTCAATTCGTCGCTCCGTTTTGCCGTGAAAGAAAGACAAACAGACAGACAGACAGACACACATTCCCATTTATAATATTAGTATGGAAGTATGGATTAGTAATTAGTAATAGTATGGATATCAAACAACGTTATACTGATTAAGTTTTAGAATAAATAAATGTTATATGTAAAGAAATTATATCAAAAGTTGGTATATCTCACGTTGATTATATATTTTAAACAGACAGACAGACAGACAGACAGACACACTTTCCCATTTATAATATTAGTATGGATGAACGATAGTAAAATGAAATTAGACCAAACAAGTTTATACGTTATGAGACGCACTCGTGGATTTTTTATCTATTTACAAAATAAAACTCATTTTGTTATTTTTTTTTGTCTATTTACAAAATAAAACTCATTTTGTTATTTTTTTTGTCAAAGGCTTAATGTAACGAGTGAAACCGCGACATACGGCTAGTGTTATATCTATACTAATATTATAAAGAGGAAAACTTTGTTTGTTTGATTGTAATGAATAAGCTCAAAAACTACTGGACCGATTTTAAAAATTCTTTCACCATTCGATAGCTACATTCATTATCCCTGAGTAACATAGGCTATATAAAATCACGCATGTCCCACGGGAGCGAAGCAGTAACCAAAAACCTAACGTAACGCGTGTGAAACCGCGAGGAACAGCTAGTACTACATAAGGAACCAAACAAAATAAGTTGCAAAGTTTATGCCTAAAGCCCCGTATTCATAGTAAACATTTGTTTAGCAACTGTTGATCAACTGATGTTGTCGCTCGCCGGGCGTCAACTCGGCAGTATGGCGTGATCAACACCGCAACACAAGTGTTGCCCGTAATATGATGACAGCAACTCGTAAACATGTTTATGCAACCATGTTGCTAAACAAAATGTTTACTATGAATACGGGGCTTTAAAATAACAGTATTCTTAAATGGATTATAAGGTTTTTTTCAGTGCTACCTATCAGAAGAAATTCTAACTTTAAACTTTTTTGTAAGTAACAAAAAAGTGATTACAAAGTTCAATATCCGAACAGGTTGCGTTATGTAATGATAATTAAGGCGGTGTGTCGCAGGCTCGAAAACCGCTTAACGATATCTGATGGGGTACCTCGTTTAGTTGTGTTGTCTGGCTGAGTCATATTTAGTATTTAATTAAAGGTTTTCTGTTTGTTTTGGATCGGTATTTTATGGTTTGAGTTGGTATAGAAAATTAATAAGGCCCGTATAATAAACTTTCCTCAAAACTTAGCTCAAGATCTCGTACTTGATACCAAGCTTAAGATCCTGATCGTATTAATAAACGTGATTGTTAATGAGCTCAAGTTCCGGATTAGGCGTAATCATCGTAATAATCCGGTATTAGATGATATCCCACTTGAGAACGTATTTAAGAAGCGTTTGTTTTAAATATGAAAGTAGAAGCGTTTTCATATATACATACATACATATTTTAAAACAAATACACCATATTATTGTATTGTCACCATTAATACACACATGTGCAAAATTTCAAACCGGTACGTCAATTAGAAGTCGGTCAAAATGGACTTTGAAGTTTTTGTCCAAAGGTTAAAACTCACCGGGCGTCTTTCTCCGCGTCGAAGTGTATGCTAGCCCTCGCTGAGACACATAGGCGGTAGTAGAAGCGTTTTCATATATACTTATAAATATTTTACTACAAATACACTATATTACTGTATTGTCATCGTTCCCCTACACGTATGCAAAATTTCAAACCGATACGACAATTAGAAGTCGGTCAAATTGGACTTTTAAGATTTTATCCAAAGTGTTTAAACTTACCAGGCGTGTCTTTTTCCGCGTCGAAGTGTATGTTGGCCCTGGCTGACACACAAAGGCGGTAGTCACAAGTGTCACAACGGACGCTGAGATGCCACATCCCGACGAATCCAGGCAGAACTTCTGGTTTTTCTGGATTTGATGGCGTGATTAGCCTGTGGAAGAAGCAGGTTGTTAGGCGGTCTTGACAGTACATTATATAAGAAAGACTTTCTTGCCCGTTACAAAACAACATTTTGGAATGGCCAACATGATTCATTTTTTTTTCAAGTGTATCAAAGTGCCTTCATTGGTCTAATGGAAATAAATGATTTTTGTTTGACTTTAACTTCGACATTATTGCAGCGGTCAGCACAGGGCTTTTCTCAAAATCTAGGGATAGATGTAGCCAAGGCTTGTTTGTACTCTTCTCTCAAATAATGCGTAGGAATTAAAACTTTATAATTACGAGTGTACCCCTTGTATATAAAAAAACAACTATGGATAAAAGTTTTATTATAATATGAACGTGAAGATGAAAAAATCTAGGCTAAGTACAAGTAGGACTCGTACAATACGGGTTCCGCATTACGGCCCAATACAAATATTTAGAAAAATACACCGTGAAAATCTGCTTTATATAAGTAGTCCCTTTTTGTGATAATTGTTGTTATAATGGCAACGAAAATACACTAAAGCCTTTCGACTCTTTATTTATTACCGTTCCTGAGCTACATCCTTACAAGAGAAGGTCTGACAACGTAGGCTTAGTAATCGGGCCCTACGTCTCATTTTTATCATCATTGTCCTTGAAAATAATAAACCAATACTTGCATGTTAGAATCCAGTTTAGTCCCAGGGAATATCAGGTAGACATCTCTTGGAGACGAACCCTCTGTCCTGGATGAGGGGGAGAAGGCGGCTACTGATGTCGCGTTGTACAGGTCGATTTGAGGAGCTGTGCAGAAGATAGGTTGTTAGAACATTTTGTCAAATGCATCTGTATAATGAGGATGACGACTACATTAAAAAATGCCTTTCTGTCAGTCCGTTATAATAGACTATCCAAAAATATTGGATGCATATTTTTTGCTTGATCAAATGAATAAAAAAAGCACTTGGGTTTTTTGATTATTTAATTATATTTTTTTTTGCCTCTTTCTTTTCAAATTAATATTCTTATATCATACGAATTTATTGACACTTCATATGTGGAAATGCGTTGAAAACATACATACATACATACGAAAAACCCTCCTTTCGGCAGTCGGTAAAAAGATACAAAAATAAAGAGTCTTTATTTATTACTTATTTCAATATCTTTAAATGTTTAATTCAGTTTAATTAAAGAAAACATCGCGCTACAACACACAGGAGCAGAACAATAACCCCATGTACAAATGACTGCGAACCGCTAGGTTTACATAATTAAGCTAAGCTCCATTAAGAGCGCCTTCACACTAGCGTTTGTCCAGCGTAGGCGATCGATAAACGTATGCGCAGCGCAGACGCGGCAAATATTCAGCGCAGGCGTCGCGTTGTCGCTGCGTTTCCTCTGGAGTCAATTGAACAAAAAAACAACAATTGAAATAATTACGAGTATACCCCTTGTATATAAAAAAACAACTATGAATAAAAGTTTAATTAAAATATGAACGTGAAGATGAAAAAATCTAGGCTAAGTACAAGTAGGACTCGTACAATACGCACGCGTCGCGCACCTGCGGCGCTTACGCAGCGTATTCATTTACTCTTGCACTGACGCCGCGACAACGCGACGCCTGCGCCGAGTAGTTGCGGCGTCTGCGCTGCGCATACGTTTATCGAACGCCTACGCTGGACAAACGCTAGTGTGAAGGCGCTCTTAAAATGATTCTTTTCCTAACTCCCATAATCAGAAGCAAATACTTTTAACCTTCATACACACACGAGCCATTATGTACAGAAAACAAATTACAACGAAAATGACCATGTTTCAATCAAAATGATGATGACTATTATAACTAAATGAGCAGGTTCCGGTTGTCGCAATGTTAGCCTTTTGACAGAAAGATTACTAGTCAAGCTGTGTGTGAAAAAACTTGTTAGCAACATAATTATACTAGGTTTTAAATGGATAGGGCCAAAGCCTGCTGAGGTTGCGGAATAGGCGAGACGACGAAAAAAAAGTAATTAGTCCGTCATTGAGATTATTAAAAAACTTTGGACACGTATTTTTTCTTTTTTCTCGTAAACGAAAAATGACGACGGTACAGTGCGTTGAAGTTGTGCGTGACGTCACGATCAGATACAATTTTTGCATTAGCCCCCACTATGCCCCCACTCCAGAACTTTGTTGCTCTTTATCTTTGTATTTTTTATTATTTTGATGAAGCAAAAAATACGTGTCCCGTATTTTTGGCCGATCTACAAGACGGACTAAATAGAATGCCATTTTTTTTATGTTGTCGTCATCCCTATTGTTCGAAAGTGTTACCGTGGCTTCGGAACGTGAAGGAACAAGGGTGGGTTTTAGTCAGTAAAAGTCTGACACTTAGGGCAGGAGAACGCATTTAATGATTTCCCATCAACAAAAAAGGATAAAAAAACTTTTTCCAAAAAAAAGATAACCGACTTCAAAAACTAAAAGCTCAAAAATAACTATTTCGGAAGTCGGTGGCTTCTCTTCTGCCGGTCGAATTGTGTTGCTTTGCCACCGACTTCCGAAATAGTTATTTTTGAGCTTTTAGTTTTTGAAGTCGGTTATCTTTTTTTTGGAAAAAGTTTTTTTATTTTTTACTTTTTAGTGAGTCCCAACTACGTTTTAGAGTAACTTTCAAAAAAAGTGTACGTTTTTCTATAAAAATTGAGGAGTTCCCTCGATTTCGGCATGGTACCGTCATCAGATCCTGGACCTGATGACAATGGGACCATTTGGGAAGTCTACCCTTTCAAACAAAAAAAGAATTGTTTAAATCGGTTGGCAAACGACGGAGATATGCGCGAACAAACATAAAAAAAAATAAAAAAAAACATACAAACATCCGAATTGAGAACCTCCTCCTTTTTTTAGAAGTCGGTTAAAAAATAGGTTTTAACTGGATGTGATCCTAGCAAATTTAATTTAAATTTGTACTACACCGTCTGTACCGTACCGGCCCAGCACGGGTGATAAAAAAATTAAATGTCCCGGCTTCATCGTTACTACTCCGCTCCCGTAGGTTGTAGCGTTATGACGTCATATAGCCCGTAGGTTTCCTCGATAGAATTTTTCGATTTGAACTAGTGGTTCCTAACATTAGTGCGTTCAACCAACAAAATCTTCAGCTCTAAAATACTATAAAGAGGCAAAAAGTAGCCTATGTGACTCTCCATCCCTTCAACTATCTCCACTAAAAAATCACGTCAATTCGTCGCCCAATTTTGCCATGAAAGAAGGACAAACATACACTTTTGATTTCTCACGATTTGATCTATCAGAAACAACCTACAGCTATCTAACTATAGAAAGAGACAACAAATACAAACCATCATTAGGAGGATAAAGGACAGCATGCTCCACAGCACCTTCGATAAAGATCCTCAGTGCTGTGACTCCATTTTCCACTGGAACTCCTAAAGATATCGCTTGGCCGCCTCCTCGACGGACCAGGAGCAACTGTTGAGGCAAAATTTGATATATTAATCTCTTGGGGTAATTCACACACGGTTATATGATCCCGAATAGGTAATCTGGTATCATGCTTAAGAAATTTATTACTACTTGTATATTATAAAGAAATCAGACCCAGATACGGAACAAACAATTATGCTCGTCACCTAAAGATTTGTCTGGAGTTGGAGTGGAAAATGTATTCATGGAGTCCGACTTAAAAGTTATTTCGTTGTTTGCTATATCAGAGTCAGAAAATTGCAAACAATCGCAAAGAACAAGATATTAATGAGCCCTTTATGTTTATGTAAATTACTTGAAAACTATGTCTACCATAAAATGATTTTCTTACAACACGTACTCGTGTAGTGTGCACCTCGCTGGAATGCTCGCCCTCTCCCGCTTCCCCGAACGCGCCGTGTTCGCCTCGATCGCTTAGTAACGATAGCATTCCCACAGCGTTACGTCACAGCAAGAGGTGCACTGCCCCTCTAGACAAGTGGCATTGTAGAATAGATAGCGAACAGGAACAGATTGTCAAATGTATGGAGATGACAAATTGTTTAGCGAAAGCTTATGTCAATTCCATACATTTGACAATCTATTCGATTTCGCTATCTATTCTCCAATGCCACTTGTCTAGGCCCTCTGTTCAGTCAAACGGGTAGTACTTACTTTTTTATTGCAGTAACCTCGATTTATCTCAGGAATTCCCTAGTATATTTAAAAAAAAACCGTCTAGTCAGAGGATCCTCCATTTTCAACAAATTTCAGCCATTTCCTCATACCTATAAATTCCCTGGATCTTTAAGAATATACTTACGTCAAATTTCTCCAATCCCAAATCGTTGTTGAGTCTTCCCCGTCTGCCTTGCTTGGGGTCCAAAGGGTTCCACTGCTCTAGTTCAGCTGCCAGATTACTGGAGCCCTCCACGTCCTATAACAAAATGGTAATTTTTTGAAATCTAAATATAATGGTAAACAATTAAAGTCAAAGACAAATAATTTATTTCCATTAGACCAAAAAAGGCACTTGGAAACGTCATTTACAAAACAAAAATCAATCTAATTCTGACTGACTGTTGATATATCAACGCACAGCCCAAACCGCTGCTCCTAGAGACATGAAACTTGCAGGGTGTGTTCTTTGTGAAGAGTAGGTAACCACTAAGAAAGGATTTTTGGAAATTCGAAACCTAAAGGGATAAACATAGTGGTTGCGGAATGTTTATAATATTTACCGTGACCCCGGAACATAAAGGACAACCGAAGGAACATTTGTGAAAAGTAAAAGTCTGATACACCCTCCCGCCGCACCCAGGACGGGAGCAGTCATTAAATGATTTCCCACTCCCAAAAAAAAAAAGGGATAAAATAGTGAATAGAATAGATATAATGATAATAGATAGTGGTTGGAAGGAAGTTCGACATCCACGCAGGTGAAGTTGCAGGTTAAAGCTAGTAAACCATAAAATGTTCCGCGACTTAGCAGAAATGAAATCCTTTATTTGTGATGTACAGAAATACTTGGTGTATTTTTGGTCTTGCTCAACCTGCTAGGAGATGATTCTACCCATGAAAACAAACAACTTTTATTATGGAACCAACTCTGAAATCTCGAAAAAAATATCAGCTGTTTCCACCAAAAGTTCAATGCCATCCCGACCATAATGTATGTAATATACATTATAAAGGTCTAAAATATTAAAAGCTGAAAGTTTCTTTCTTGTATACAAAATCCTGACTATCTATAGTCTGTTTTTTTTAACAAACGAGTACCCAAAATTTTATCTTCATTTCTATTGGTCCACATAATCAGCATAAAGTGTTATTATTGGTGTTAAAAGCGTTGGCTCTGCCTCGACAAATTTCCTATCTCTCTCTGTCAATACCGGAAATGTGAGAGAGATATACTCAGTACTCGTTTGTTAAAAAAAATAGACTATAGTCAGAATTTTTAAAACGTCGGGCAGTAGCCCATCAGACACAACAACAGGTCGAAGGATCCTCCTTTCAATAAAGATCGAATTTCAGCTTCTATTTCTAATAATATTTTTCCTCATATCTTTCCTTTAATGTAATTAAATTTTGCTTTGCTATATTCCATCGCTAACTGTTGATATTTAGGTTATAATTTATCACACTTTGGCTGTTAAATCAATATTTATTACCTCTATTCTATCTTTGTAAAATATTGAAATAGACACTAAATGGTCATAATAACGAGTATAATGTTAACACTAAAATGTTATGAGATTACCAAAGCTATTGAATTTCCTTCGCTGAATATATTTAACGATTATGTTAACATGCTTTTGCTCGCAGCGTTGTCCGTGCATAGCTTTATAGCCCCAGAAACAATACAACTATTGATCAGTATAATTATCTATTACTTTACTGTAAAGTTTCAACAAAATAAGTTTAGTGTTTTTGCGTGAAAGAATAACAAACATACATCCATCCATCCTCATTAACTAAGTACCACATTTATATTATGGTACTAGTTGTCTCTCGCGGTTTTACCCGCGTAGTTAAGGTCAGAACTCATTACAGCCACCCGGCAGCCACTCCGCACCGACTCGCCTTATAACCGAGGCGATCAGGTGCCGCTACGGAGTTGATATAGTGAGCGCATGCCTATACAAGTTCATATAAAGAAAACTAGCCGCAGGAGGCGAGGCGGTGCGGAGTGGCTGCCGGGTGGCTCTAATGAGCTATGACCTTTATAGTTCCCGTGGGATTTTTGGGATAAAATCCTATCCTATGTCCTTTCTCAGGCTATGCACAATCTCTGCACCAAATTTCATTTTAATCGGTTCAGTAGTTTTGGCGTGAAAGTGAAAAGACAGACAGTTAGTATTAGTATGGATAAAAATAGAAAACGCTTAGGTCATTAAGTCCGCTTCTGTGCGGTGTTAGTAGATAAACTTAGTCTTAAGTTAAATGAAATCGGTTAAGCTGTTTCCGAGTTAAATGTTATAACTAAACCAACTTTGTTTTATATGTAGACTAGCTTTTGCCCGCGGCTTCGCTCGCGTTAAAAAGAGACAAAAAGTAGCCTATGTTACTCTCGATCCCTTCAACTATCTCCACTTAAAAAATGAAAGACGGACAAACATACAGACAGACAGACACACTTTCCCATTTATAATATTAGTATGGATTTCACTTTCATCTTCATATTTTGCATCTTTTGTTAAATACGGATCTTCAGAAGCCATTCATTTTATAAATAAGTAAATTGTAACTTTCTAGCTATTTCCTATAACTATTGAACATATTAGTGTTTCAGTATATCGTTAGACTAGTAAATTACTTAGTTTGTTAGAGAATAGTTCTGTTTTATCGTTATTAAACGGCTGTTGTTACCTGTCTGTATACAATCTGTCAAATTTCTTTAAGAGATTTTAAATTTTGTGGCTAAAGTTTTAGGTTCAAAGTTGATTGGGAGTGTTTGACAGTTTTGGGTAGGTTGATGTGCTGGGGTTACAGCTACTGCTGGTTGATATAATTGTACTTTATAGAGTAAAAAAAATTATATGACATACCAATTGCATAAAAAAGCTAAAAAACTGCGCCCGTTCCCGAACATGACGCAAATGGGCAAATTATAACTAACTAGCTGTCCCCCGCGTCACGATAGGTCTTTGATTACAACTCCGCTCTTGTGGGTCTTAGCGTGATGTTGTGTAGCCTATGTGTTAATCTGATGTACAAGCTGTAATACTGTAAAGTTTTATCAAAATCCGTTCAATAGTTTCTGCGTGAAAGCGTAACAAACATCCATACATACAAACTTTCACATTTATAATATTAGTGTGATAATCTTTGGTTCTCACCATAACTTGTAAGGGATAAGGCATGACCTCCCCCTCAGTGTGTTTAGAGACATTCCTCAGTTCCTGAAGGGCCTCTTCGGATTCCTCTGAAGGATGGTCAGGGTCCGTCCATATAGTGTAGACCTGTTGAAGGGGTTTAAATTAGTCGTCGATAATAATTATACCATCAGTTTAATCAATGGATATGGGGTTACTTTGTTTTTGGGTTGAGGAGGTCTGTTAGGCTGTCGCTTTACGTAAAATAGTGGTATTCGTCTGAATTCGGTTATACTGGAAGCTAACCCTACTATGGATGGGAAAAGGCTAGGAAGATGATGATGATGCTATAAAAGTGCTGAAGAGTATTTGTTTAAACGCTCGTAATCTATCGCTCATATGAATTACAAATTACGTCCTACATCGCGCAATTACAGTTTGAAGCGGCATTAGCGTAAATACACACCCTTCGGGCAGTATCCCCATCAGTCACTACTCTCGTCAGGTCAGAGGATCGTCCTTTTTCAACATAAATACTATGTCCTCTGCCTCAAACCTAGTTCTGTTCTTCTCCTGCTTGATATGGAGGGAAGTAGAAATAATATTTTTTCTGGTAAGAGACATAATTTTCACTTTATCAACAAAGAACAGTGTAGGAACACCTCCACTGTTCTTTTTTCTCTCCACTGTTTTTTTTGCAGTACTTTTCTAATTAATTTCGTTGCGGGATCCAAGACAGTTAAACCCTTTCTCCGGGACTCGTTCAACTTCATAATCGCGACGCTATTCCGGTGGACTCAACTGTTGATTTTGGCATCATGAGCTGCAGTGGTTAGGAATAGTGTGGCAAGGTTTTCTTTAAAATGCCTTTACGCAAAAAACGAACCTAACAGTAGATATAATGCTTCTTCTTACCTTTAACCTCTTCTCCACCAGCGCCCTCAACGCTAAGGGCAGCCTCTGAGGATCACCAGGTCCCTTGTCTGTGATGATGAACAGCGCGCTGTCGTACGGCACCAGTTTAGCTGCTGTTGCTAAGGCCCTCATGGTTCCGTCGGTTGTGGTTTCTGTGTCGACACCCTGGGGAAAGAAACACATCGTTGTTGTATTTTGGTGTTATGTTTGTTTCTGAGATGGTAACGCACGCGAGGTGTCTGGTATTGCAGATGTGGATAGGCGGAGGTGACCACCTAAAGTCAGATGGGCCTTTCTTATCCTTATATCCTTTGACTTATCCCAAAATGGGGGATTTTGGGATAAGCCAAAGGATAAACATATTTCCTAAGGGGGAAAATGGTAGGAGGGGGGAAAATTAATGGAAAAAGGGCGCTGTCAGTTGACAGACATTATGTATGACATCTTAATTTCTTTGAAATATTTATTTCCCGTGCTAACATTGTTCTCGTGTAAATTATTCTTATTGAATAATCGATTATATTCTTGCCGGTACTAGTACACTTTTTTTTATGGATAGGAAATCATCAAATGACTTCTCCCGCGGGGAGGGAGGGAGTGTCCGACTTTTACTGATTAAAACCCACCCTTGTTCCTTCGGTTGCCCTTTATGTTTCGGGGCCGCGGTGACTATGAGAACTATTTCGCAACCCCGGCAGGGTACTAGTTAACACTTACCTGATATTTCAGTAAAAGCTTAGATAAAGCTTCTGATACAGTCTTTTCGCCTCTGGCTGTACTCGTTGGCTGTAGATTATGTCTTGACCGCCAGTTCACACCTGCGGACAAAAGTATTAAATATTGTTCACATGTTGAAGATCTGAGTATAAAGCTTTTCATCCCCGATTTTAAAAGGGAGGTTCCTTTCGAGACGGCGGGGTTATTACCTATGAAACAGCAATCAGCAATATTTGCGCAGTGATCGCGCGATCACCGCGCGATCGTCAAAAAAAATCGTATTATGTATGAACCGATGGCTAATCGCTCGCTGATTGTTCTAATGCACTTATTGCTACGATGACGATAAAGTAGCAACCGCTGGAACTAATTAAATATCACCTTTAACAAAAAAAACTTAACTTTGCTCTTAAAAACCATACTAAATACGAAACCACCAAACGAAAAATGCATATTTTAGTTAACTGATTGCTCCACAGAGGCAGCACTATCGCTAGATTGCTATTTGACGTGACGTATTTTGAATTGACGTTTGAGCAGCAAATATTGTTAAATTATCGCGATCGCTCGGCTATTGCAAGATACGTAATCCCGGTGCGGGTGTTGTGTCTGGGCTACTGCCTGACGAATAATGACAGGCCTGTTGGTCTAGTGGTTAGTGACCTTGACTACTAACCCGCAGGTCGTGGGTTCGATTCCCACCCAGGACAAACTTTGTGTGATCAGCATGATTGTTTGTTCTGTGTCTGGGTGTAATTTATCTATAACATGTATGTATTTATAAATTATATACTTAAGTATGTTTATCAGTTGTCTGGTTGCCATAGTACAAGCTCTGCTTAGTTTGGGATCAGATGACCGTGTGTGAGTTGTACCAGGATATTTATTTATTTTATTCTTGTCGAGTCAAACTATAATAATTATGGATGACGACAACAACAAAAATGGCATTCTGTTTGGTCCGTCTGATAGACTGGCCAAAAATACGTGACATGTATTTTTTGCGTGATCAAATTAAACCTTCGAACACACGTGATTTGAGACACAATAGAAAGACAACAGCAGCCCGACAGCCGGCTGTCGCTTGGTCGTCAAAAGGTTAATAAAAAAATACAAAGACACAGCAAGTTCCGGAGTGGGGGCTTTTGACGTCAGTGCAGCAGAAATTGTATCAGATCGTGACGTCACGCGAAGCTGCAACGCACTCGTCGTTATTTAAACGACGTCGTCATTTTTCGTTTATGAGAAAAAGAAAAAAAGATTACCGGCCGGAAAGATTCCTTAACCTTTCATCGACCAAGCGACAGCCGGCTGTCGCGCTGCTATTGTCTTTCTGTTGTGTCTCAAATCACGTGTGTTCGAGGGTTAATTGAAAATGGTCACAAAAAAAAATTCATTAGTAGTCTATTATAAACAAATGAAAAACAATACTTAAATGTATTTCCTTTTCAACGAATTGCCTCATATTATTATAGGTATCAGAGTTCCGCTCAATTCTGTGGGGATGTTAAAACATTAAAGCTTTTGTAAATTTGTTTCTTATATATACGTCTTATTAGTGCTAATGAATTTACGTTTATTGGGGAGGGAGTGGAGGGGGGTAATAAGAATGGGTTATGGGACATCTCGAAAGAAAAATTTGGCCCAAGGCCCAGATGACTGTTTTTTTTATGTGGTGTTTCAGGCGGTTCAGTGGTTTAGGCGTGAAGAAGAGACAGACAGACAGACAGAGTTACTTTTGCATTTATAATATTAGTCTCCTTTTCTTTGTCCATCCCTGTTCCCGTTATTTGAGGTCGGGTCTCCTCACTCTACGGCGCCAGGAGAGTCTGTCCTGGGTTGTCGGTTCTGGCAATTGGGCTTTCTTAAGGTCTCTTTCTTTATTTGACCACTAGGTTGACGGAGGTCGCTCTTTACCTTTCTTTAGTTCTGGCATGGCCAGTGCAATTTTTACCACGTGGTCTTCTCTTTGTCTTTTTACGTGTCCATACCATCTGAGGACATTTTCATTTCCTTTACATGGATGCTCGTGTGTCTTCTTTATTGTCCAGCATTCAGACCCATATAGTAGTGCTGGACGGACAGCTGTCTTGTAGACTTTGCCCTTGGTCTTTATGGGCATGCTAGGGTCTCAGAGCACACCTGTCAGCGACCTCCATTTTTGCCAAGCTACATTTACTCTGTGGATTACATCTGCGTCTATATTGGCATCAGCCGTGAGCATAGAGCCCAGGTATTTAAATATTAGTATGCATTGCATTTATAATATTAGTATGGATTTTATTTTATCAGTATTTCCGAGTCGTGCTTGCCCGGTGGTTTTTATGGGCCAATCACTGTTTTTGCTACATTGCTTGGGCAAGCCAATTGGGGCGTGTCGTGTACATTACATAATTATTTACAAGGTCGCCGATTTGCCTTTCTCGAGAACCAGTCTTATTTAGTTTTCCTATTATATGTTTGATTTTAAATCTTATTGTCGCTTAACCTCTCAACACCCAACTGACAGCCGGCTGTCGGATCCCATTTCGTTGTAGTCCTTATTTTTATTACTTACAGACTACTTTTGTATAAACAAGATTGGTTATTTACGTTCTTGGATAAATTTCCTACAATTTGTAAAAAAAGACGGGTTGCACTCCGGGAGTGCCATGCCGGCAGAAGTGAAAACTTGATTATTAACAGCGTGCCACGCGCATCCATGGATGGTGACAGCTGTCTACTATCCATCCGTCCTACGCTTTTTCGATCAGGTCACGTGTCCTGACGCGAGTTTAAGATTTTATACCCATTACAGAAAAAGTGCTCAACGCCGCTAAAGAAGTTTTCACTTCAAAAATGTATGAGTGCTATGTTTGTACGTTTTTTTTTGGGGTAGTTGTAAAATTTCCGCCGCCATTTTGTTTATTTCGTAATGGCTGAGGGGTAGGTGGCATTTGATTTGTTACCCGATTGCCGAAAGGGTTGTTTTTCGAACGAATATACAAGGTGTAACTTTAGCCCTGCACAACCCGCTAGGAGATGATTCTACCCATGAAAACAAACAACTTTTATTATGGAACAAACTCTGAAATCGCGAAAAAATATCAGCTGTTTCTAACAAAAGTTCAATGCCCTCCCGACCATAATGTATTAATCAGCTGATATTTTTTTCGAGATTTCAGAGTCGGTTCCATAATAAAAAATGTTTGTTTTTATGAGTAGAAACATCCCTTAGCGGGTTGAGCAAAACCAGAAATACACCTAGGTAGTATGTATGTCTCATTGAAGGGCACGATTTACAGCTACAGCCTAAACAAATTAAACAATAGGCAAGCAAGACGACAAAAAAAAAGTAATTAGTCCGTCAGATAGATTATCAAAACATTTTGGACACGTATTTTTTCTTTTTTCTCGTAAACGAAGAATGACGAAGATACAGTGCGTTAAAGTTGCGCATGACGTCACGATCAGATACATATTTTGCAGGACGGTGACGCCAAAAGCCCCCACTCTGGAACTTTGTTGCTCTTTATCTTTGTATATTTTTATTAATTTGTTCAAGCAAAAAATACGTGTCCCGTATTTTTGGCCGATCTATCAGAACTAAACTAAACAGAATGCCATTTTTTTTTAATGTTGTCGTCATCCGTCTTGACTTTGGCTTTTACTAAGTTCAACAACACCCTTATGACGCCATGACAAATTCGACATACATTGTCTGTAAAAATATGTTATTGAATGACAGTTGTGCATGTCAAATTGTTTGTTACGCGTTTAAATGCCGTATAATTTAAAAATACCTTAGCACGTCATTTTGACGTAGAAAATGTTGTGTTTATGATTGGTTTTGAACAAAGGTTGATTAAAGCACGGTAGTTCTTAGGGTCGATTCACACGTACCACAACCACACCACGTCGCAGCGACAAAATGTGGTCAAGCTGTGGTTACGTGTGAATAGTGTGCAGCGGCTTTTTGCAGTTGCGTTGTGGTACCGACATAATGTCGAAGTGGTTGCGTTGTCACTGGTCGTTGCGATGTGGTAACCACGTGGTCATGTGCAGTTATACTCCGGCTTTCGTAGCGCGCTGTTGATGACGTCATGTCGTGGCGATGTGGCCGCGCTGCCGCCGTCGGTGGTGGCGTTGCCGTTGCGATGTGGTTGCGATGTAGTCGTATTACACAGGTGGTCGATAACAACGGCAAAATGTGGTACGTGTGAATTGTAATATTCATTTTCAATACAAAATTTACGCCCGACCACGTGGCGTCGTTGTGGTGTGGTTGTCGCTGTTGTGTGGTTGTGGTACGTGTGAATTGAGCCTTAAACAAATAAACAGATTTGGATACAGTTTTTTTTATTTACAAGCAGGTTTCTAGTTATTCTTTTTAGAAATGTTTAGCCAAAATTGTTTCAGCAATTTCGAAGTTTTGTTAGCAACAATTTTAATAACATCATCAGGTGGAATTTATTAAATTTTAAATCCATACTAATATTAAAAGTGCTCTTTAAAAAAACTTTTTTCAAAAAAATAAAAACCGCCTTCAAAAACTAAATACCCAAAAATAACTAAAATTTCGGAAGTCGGTGGCAACACAAATTGACTGGCAGAATAGAAGTTTTTTTGAAAAAAGTTTGTATTTATTACTTTTTAGTGTCGACTAGTACAAATTATAGTTTATAAAACGAAAATAGAAACTTGAAGAAAAAGCACACATCGTCTATGAATATTTCGTCATTTTTTTTTGTTCTTGGTGAATTTTCGGAGAAGCACTGAACCGATCGCCACAAAATTTATATGGAACCACCCCTGAATCATGACTTATCAAACAAAAAAAGAACCATCAAAATACGTTTACAATTGACGGAGATATCGCGTAACAAACATACAAAAAAAAAACATACTAGACGAATTGAGAACCTCCTCCTTTTTTGAAGTCGGTTAATAAATCGGAAAGTGTGTCTGTCTCTCTGTCTGTCTGTATGTTTGTCTTTCTTTCACGGCAAAACGGAGCGACGAATTGACCTGATTTTTAGGGTTCCGTAGCCAAATGGCAAAAACGGAACCCTTATAGATTCGTCATGTCTGTCTGTCTGTCTGTCCGTCCGTATGTCACAGCCATTTTTTTCCGAAACTATAAGAGCTATACTGTTGAAACTTGCTGAGTGGATGTATTCTGTAAACCGCATTAAGATTCTGATACAAAAATAGAAAATAAATAAAAAAATTTGGGGGTCCCCATACATACAACCTAAACTCAAAAATTTTTTTTTCATCATACCCATATGTGTGGGGTATCTATAGATAGGTCTTCAAAAATGATATTGAGGTTTCTAATATCATTTTTCTCTAAACTGAATAGTTTGCGCGAGAGACACTTTCAAAGTGGTAAAATGTTGGTCCCCCCCCCTGTAACTTCCAAAATAAGAGTATGATAAATCTAAAAAAAATATATGATGTACATTACCACGTAAACTTCCACCGAAAATTGGTTTGAACGAGAACTAGTAAATAGTTTTTTTTTAATACGTCATAAACCGTATATCGGAACGGAACCCTTCATGAGCGAGTTCAACTCGCACTTGGCCGGTTTTTTTTTAAGTGAAGATAGATGAAGGGATGGAGAGTAACATAGGCTGCTTTTTGTCTCTTTCTAACGCGAGCGAAGCCGCGGGCAGAAGCTAGTTTATTATATTCGTATAAAGCTTTAGTCTTTGCGTCATGTTTTAATATAATATTACCAACAGCATGATTTTAAAATTTTTCTCATTTTTATTTCTTTTTACAGTTTTGAAAAAGAAAAATAAGTTATGTGCATGAATTAATTTAATTTTTAATGTAACTATGTATGTTAATTGCTATTGTTCTGTTATTAATTGTTTTTATTATACTTGTTTCAGGTAAGATAAAGTTTTTTTTTCTTGCGGTTACTGTGTGAAAAAGGTAAGTCTGAATAATTATTATCTGTATTAAAAATGTGAAGTTTAGAATTTTATTTTCCTTGTACAGGGTTAATAGTTATTTCACAAAAGGTGCCGATTTCTTTGTTCCAAAATTTTATGAAAATTAAGTTTAAAAAGTATCATAATGGTGCCGATTCTCTTGTGCACAAACTAACGTAAATTTAAGTTAAGTGCATCTTTCTCTTTCCGTTTAATTAAGAAAAGGACAGAAGATAAAATATTAGTTAAGTCCTGTCAAATTTAGACACTCCGTAGATAATTAGACGCATTTTAAAAACATGGCGTCTAAATATATACGTCAATTTTCATCAGGCGCTGTCCACTTATAAGTTTAAAAAACCGGCCAAGAGCGTGTCGGGCCACGCTCAATGTAGGGTTCCGTAGTTTCCCGTCCGATAAGTCCAGTAAGTGTTCCCACTTATAAGTTTTAAAAAAGGCTATTTGTTACGTTGACATACTAAGTACGCAGAAATTATTTTGCACGACATTTTTGTCTTTTTTTGTACAAAAACTGTTCTTTCTATCAAGTTCAAAATAATTTTCCTAGAAAGTCCTCAAAAAGTTCTACTTTCCAGATTTTTTTCATATTTATTAAACCTACGGGTCAAAAGTTAGAGGGGGGGGGGGGGACGCTTTGATTTTTCCTTTTAGAGCGATTATTTCCGAAATTATTGACATTATCAAAAAATGATCTTAGTAAACCCCTATTCATTTTTAAATACCTATCCAACAATATACCACACGATGGGGTTGAAATAAAAAAAAAAATCGCTTCCCACTTTACATATAGGGGGGATACCCTAATAAATCATTTTTTTCCAATTTTTATTTTACCACTTTGTCGGCGGGATTGATATACATATTGGTACCAATTTTCAGCTTTCTAGTGCTAACGGTCACAGAGATTAAGCGAGGACGGACGGACAGACAGACAGACATGGCGAAACTATAAGGGTTCCTAGTTGACTACGGAACCCTAAAAAAGGCTTTTGTTACGTTGACATACTAAGTACGCAGAAATTATTTTGTACAATCTTTTTGTATTTTTTGTACAAAAACTGTTCTTTCTATCAAGTTCAAAATAATTTTCCTAGGAAGTCCTTATAAAGTTCTACTTTCCAGATTTTTTTTTCATATTTTTTAAACCTACGGGTCAAAAGTTAGAGGGGGGGGGACGCTTTGATTTTTCCTTTTGGGGCGATTATTTCCGAAATTAATGACATTATCAAAAAATGATTTTAGTAAACCCCTATTCATTTTTAAATACCTATCTAACAATATATCACACGTCTGGGTTGAAATAAAAAAAAAATCACTTCCCTCGTTACATATAGGGAGGCTACCCTAATAAAACATTTTTTTCCAATTTTTATTTTCAATTCAATTTTCACCACTTGGTCGGCGTGATTAATATACATATTGGTACCAAATTTCAGCTTTCTAGTGGTAACGGTCACAGAGATTAAGCGAGGACGGACGGACAGACAGACAGACATGGCGAAACTATAATTGACTACGGAACCCTAAAAACAAACAACTTTTATTATGGAACCAACTCTGAAATCGCGAAAAAATATCAGCTGTCTCTAACAAAGTTCAATGCCCTCCCGACCGTAATGTATGACAGCTCATATTTTTTAAGTATGAAAATAGGCAGGCAAGACCACAGGAAAAAACATGTAAACTATAATTATAATGTCAAGAAAGACGGTAAAAAGTACAAAACCTTTGTACATGTGAAGGACAGCTTATGTCCTGTAGTTATCGCGGAAAGTTCCGGGTTCGTTGTCGTAGTTGTTACTTTGTTGACTTTTAGTAGGTCATAGTACAAGGTATAATTATTATTATTGATACAAGATTGTCACTGAGGTAATAATTTTCTGCAAAACTGTACAGTAATAATTGTGTTGAATACATAATTCAAAGTAACGCTTTTAATTTTTATCTGTTCGTCTGTTTGTTTATAATTCGTTTCGGGTAATCTCTAAAACTGAACTACGATTTTGACGAAATTAGAGATAGATAGCTGATGTTTTAAGGAGTAACTTAGGCAGCTTAAATTTTAGATATCTAAATTTTTTTTTCGCAACATAAAAAATTTTGAATTACCTATTGTTGCAAGGTTGTCAGTTTGTCACTGAGGTAATAATTTTCTGTAAAACGACACAGTTCTGTTTGTGTGTACGTATTCCAAAATAACGCTTTTTTTTTCTGTGTGTCTGTTTGTCTGTCTATTGTTTGTTTCGGGCATCTCCAAAACGGCTAAACCAATTTTGAATGGACTTGGTTAAATAGCTGATGTCATCCTTATGTAACGTAGGCTACTTAAATGCTGGATCTTTTAAACTTTTTTTTTTGCAACCTCAAAAATTTCAATAATACTCTGCGCAAAGCCTCTCTTTAGTGAAATCGCGGGGGTGAGATAAAGTGTAGATAGGTTATATGCAGTCAAAAAGTGGCACATGAAAAGTTTGCCAATTGGCAAACAAATGATACTGAGTATCGCGTTGACATTTGACGTTTATCTCTTTTTCACTCGCACTACTTCAATCATGTCATCCTACTTTGACGTGTAATGTATGTGTGCGTTAGTGTGCCGTTTTTGAAGATAGAATTTCGTTTGGGTAACCTATCTACACTTTTTTTACTTATAACATCATTGGTTATAAATATAATTTTATTTAAAATCCGGTGTGTTGTAGTGAACATGACTAAGTATTAGTTTTTTATACCACTCGATCATTCTAATAAGATACTTACACAACGTATTGGACATCTATAATATTTGTTTACTTAACTAATTGAACGTTTGAAGGCTGCAAAAACACATTCTCGGGTATTTTCCAATGTAAGGAAAACATATTGTTAATTTTAAAAATAACCGACACGTTTTTCTGATTTTTTTTATGACCTTTAAAAGGTAAAAGGGGCAATTATAAAGGGTCACTTATTATTATTAAAGATCCCAAAGGCGACACGCCATGACACGATAATGTGGTTCCGCCTTTAGATGAACATAAGACATTAAGTCCGCCGTTGTGCATTGTTTTTTACATGTGCATAAAGTTTTAAATAAATAAACATATTAAGTGAGACAGTAAATCTAACCGGAATGATATCCTAACGGAAGAGATCCTCTATGATAAATAAAAGGCTTTTCCAAAAAAAGATAACCGACTTCAAAAACTAAACGTTTAAAAATAACTATTTTGGAAGTCGGTGGCACTGGCAACACATGAAATAGAAGAGAAGCCACCGACTTCCGAAATAGTTTGGGCTTTTAGTTTTTGAAGTCGGGTATCTTTTTTTTTGGAAAAAGCTTTTTACTTTTTAGTTAGAGTCTCAAAGTCTGACTACTTTTTAGAGTAACTTTCAAAATAAAAATGTACGTTTTTCTATAAAAATTGAGAAGATCCCTCGATTTCGGCGTGATACCATCATCAGATCCTGGACCTGATGACAATGGGACCATTTGGGAACTCTACCCTTTCAAACCAAAAAAGAATTGTTTAAAACGGTTGGTAAACGACGGAGATATGCGCAAACAAACATTAAAAAAATATATTTATTTATACATCCGAATTGAGAACCTCCTCCTTTTTTTAGAACTCGGTTAAAAATACGTAAAATTTTGATTCCCGTTTGCAGATTTTGTAGCTGCCTAGAAAAAACCCAATTTACACAGAAACAGTACTTGAGTGTCTAAAACTAAAGTGATCTAAAATGATCATTAAAATCAAATCCCGATTAGGAGGCTTTAATGGTCAAATCAAATGGCCAGTTAAATTAAATGAGAGCCCTAAATCCCCAATGGCCTTGACCGTCAAATAAAATGGTCAGTAAATTTTAATTGCAATGGTGAAAACCCAAATGACTCAACGCTATACTTACCATTCGAATCATACCCCCAGGACATGCGTCCGGTTCAAACTGGGCACAGTCAGGGGCCCTAGTCTGCTATTACAATAGTGTCTCCAATGATCGATTTTTGACGTGTAACGTCAAACTTTTGACACATTTCCCATGCAAAAACTGTCAAAGTTGTCAAATATCCGGCCGATGACTGGTCATTGAGACACGATTGTAATAGCAGGCTAGGGCCCCTGGTCGCTCCATGCAGCCAACGCTCTGGCCAGGGCCGTAGTTCGGAGAGGCACCATGATACCCGCTGGTGGTTGGACCCAGCAGTCTTGTAACCAGCTTCGGACGATGGACCGAGTTGTAGCGGCTGTGATGATGCATGATGAACTCTGGGTTGACTGGTAGAGAATGCCTAAGGCATTAAGTCCGCCCTTGTACGCTTGTGCATGAAGTTTAAATAAATAAATAAATAAATGCCCGCTGGTGGTCGGACCCAGCAGTCTTGTTACCAGCTTCGGACGATGGACCGAGTGGTAGCGGCATCAGGATAGAAGGCCATTGAGCCTTAAAGGTTTATTTCTAAAAGTACTGCACCACTTACCATTCGAATCATATCCCATGATGAGAACATGCGTCAGGTTCAAACTGGGCACAGTCAGGTCGCTCCAAACAGCCAACGCTCTCGCCAGGGCTGTAGCTCGGAGAGGCACCATGATACCCGCTGGTGGTCGGACCCAGCAGTCTTGTAACCAATCTCGGACGATGGAGCGTGTAGTTTGAGGTTTCAGGACTGGAGTGTCGAAGTTTCTTTTGTCTAGAGGTGGTTTTGTATCTGGAATGGGTAAGGAGGAGTTTTAGGTCATTGAAGTCTGACAGACATGGTATGTGTTGTCAGAAGGCAGAAGTTCTGACTATCGGTCTAAACAAGGGGTTGTGGAGGTCTTTAACAAGTATAACTGAGAATAATGCTCAAACCCTTACAGATTGTTTTGGTCCTTCTCCTAAACAACCAGTGGTACTGATTCTCTTGTTCACAAACTTAACTAAATTTAAATTAAATGTATCTTTCTCTTTCCATGTCTTAAAGATAAGGACAGAAGATTAAATATTAGTTAAGTCCTGTCAAATTTAGACACTTCATAGATAATTTAGACGCGATTAAAAACATGGCGACTAAATATACGCCAATTTTCTTTAGGCGCTGTCTAATTTGACATGATTAAACTAAAATGTATCTTGTCCTTTTCTTTAAGAAATGGAAATTGTAAGATGCATTTAACTTAAATTTAGTTAAGTTTGTGAACATGAGAATCAGCACCACTGTGTACGGTCGCGGTCTGAAAAGGTTTACCAATTTTGAAAGTACATTCTATATCACACTTTTTTCATTAAAATCTAAAATGCCATATCATGTTACTTGCTACCTTTTAGAAGTTATTATGCAAAATGACACCACGAGGAATAACAAATATGTTACTAAGCAACGGCTTAGGCTTAGCCATGTTTCGTCTCTATCGTGCACTTGACGTTTGGCAGTTGTGTAACAGTGACAGGTATAGTGCCAAAGTCAGTGCTTAGTAACGCTTTTATCTCGCCATCAGTGATGATGAAACTCTTTTCTTAATTTGTTGAATTGACATTTGTCAAAAAACATCGTTTGAACGTCGTTTAGACAAGAGTAAAATTTTACGAAATATTTTTATTCATATCGAAATAAAATGGCAAGTTTCACCCTGGAGCAAGGAACAATCTTTGAAAATGGACATAGTTTTATATCATTAGTGCCTTATTACGAAAATTCATTATAACTATTGTGATTTACTGTGAGGATTGAATAAGACGTCACGGCGAAGAAGACCAAATAATAGATCATGGAAATTATTCAGGAAGAAGTGATGCTGCCTACTACGTAGTTTATCTTGCAACAGGATTCCCTCACATTAATTACGTTCAACATAATGCACGGATACACCCAGCTTGTGCTACTATGGCGTGGTTTATTCTGCACAGTGAAATTATTCGTCTCATTCAATGGCCCGCTCGGTCTGCTGATTTAAACTCAATAAAAAAAATATGAGGGGTTTTGGTTTAGCGCTGGAACTGACAAAATGAAAGAAATTCTCATAGATCACGCTGTGCTCGAGTGCTACCAGAAAATGATATAAGAAATACTGATCTATGCACGTGTCTTGTTGCATCTATGCACTTGTGGATACACACACTGCGGAGTAATATTATACTAGATATTCAATAAAGATTTTTTAAGATTTGATTTATTATTTCCTTACTTATATTCTTATTCAAAAAAACTAAATTAGTCGTAGTTGTGGATCCGGACTAGTCCATACTACTATTATAATTGCAAAAGTAACTATCTGTCTGTCTCACTTTCGTGCCAAAACTACCGAAACGATTTAAATGAAATTTGGTACAGAGATAGTCTATAGCCGATCCCAAGGGAACGGGAACTACGCGGGTAAAACCGCCGGGGACAATTAGTATTTAATAAAGATTTTGTTCAGTGTTATTTTTATTATTTCTTCATATTCTTATTCAAAAAACTAAATTAGTCATAGCTGCGGAGTGATGTTATACCAGATATTGAATAAACATTTTTTAAAACTTTTATTTATTATTCTTAATATTCTTATTAAAAAAATATTTGTTTTTCAAAGTAGGTTTTCTGTATATCAAACCTTTTTAGTAGTTAGTACATCATGGCATCACCTAAAGCGATTAATTGTCATATCATTAGAAAAAAAAATCTATGATCAATCAAATTATCACGAAATAGACATTTAGAACTTGTGGCCTGAATTTGTGCATGCAATTGTGATCCTTATGGTGGTAAAAACTTTCAGACCGTGACTGTACATAATACCAGTTATTTTCCTTCGGCTTCTCCCGTAGATTTAATAAAGCTTTCATGCAATATTTTACCTCCAGAGGGATTATATTTTCAAAAATTTTAGTGCGCCTCTAAGTTATTAAAGTAAACTTTAAACTTAACAAACGTTCTTTCTTATTATAATGACTTCGGCTGTGCGTTGTGCGTTGATAACCACCATTACGCTTGATTTATTATGTAAACAGATTAGTATGTAATAAATAAATGACGTCTTACCAATTTCGGCCTTAGGATTCCTTTGACCAGAAACCTCCTCTTCTGACTCCTGCATCTTTGGTGCCGGTTCCTCTTCATCCATTGCTCTTGTCGTGGCTTGCGTTGGCACTGTTTCAGTCTGAAATACCATTGGTTACGATTATTAAGTATTTGACTTTAATAGAATGTTGTCCATGTTGAATTTTAATAAGAACATTCTTGAATGTTGTCTGTTAATGTCCCTCTTCCCTCCTTCCTTTCCTGATTTCTCTTCTTCTCCACTGACTCTCTGCCTGTTACTCTCTTTAACGGAAATACTTAATAACACTGTTAATCTTGAGATAAAATCTCAGAACCTCATGCTCGTCAGTCAGGAGACCAAAATACTTGACACAATGTTATAGATCTTTTTTGTGATCTTTTCTCATCTACGTTAGGGTCAGTTTCTAGTATAACTGGATGGAGCTGAACCAGTGTTTTACATAGAGCGACTGCCTATCAGACCTCATTACATTAATTGTCAGACTTTCTACACCAAGCGTGGTCATCAATGCTCGTGCCTTCTCTGTATGAGAAGAGACCTTTGCCTTGCAGTGGGACAGTAATAAAGCTAAAGTTATTATTACATGAGACTAATAGATGCTATTGTAGAACTATCTCAACGTCTAGGGTAATTTCTAAACAGATAACTTAATCTATTCTCATATTGACCCTAAGCTCGGCATTGAACCTAATCTGATATACCACTAGCCTATATAAACAAACGATTATCACCGCCATTGAAAAACGAAGAGACATAACACGAACGAATTAAATATTTTAAAACAATCTCATTTTGTTTTTATCTAGCGATAGTCTCCTGAGAAAATTCTTGGTTATATCAATTGGTGATTCAAAACAAATTATTGAACTAAGTAAGATCATAGGTACGCTCTAACCTGACTATTAAAAACATACAATACTAGTTGTCCCCCGCGGTTTCGCAGGCGTTACATCAGATTTTTGGTTACTGAAAAAAGAAGATAAAAAGTATTCTACGTCCGTGCCCTGGTCCTAAGCTACCTCCCCCCAATTTTTTGCCTAATCGGTTTTGCCGTTCTTGAGTTATAAAATGTGTAACTAACACGACTTTCTTTTTTATACAAAGATTATTTAATGGAGTCGGATTCAGCTGAATACCACTGTTTTATATGGAGCTACTGCCTTTTAGACCTTCACACCTAGTCACTAGGAAACACGACAGTGCTTGGTTGGGTTGATCGTCAGATTTTTTGACCTCTCATTACCTGTAATCACTGTCTAAAATTTTTGAACGTCACGTGGTTCAACGGTTTTATTTGCTTTTCATGCTCCCTAGATGAACTTGCAAATTGTCACATGGTACTTCTGCTTTAATTGTTGACATACTTTAAAAATTGACTTCATATGTCAATTCAATCCTTTCTTCAATTGAATGGTCTTATTTGAGTTCCGTTCGAACAAAAAGTATCAGTCTGCCTATTCTATTTCATTCAAAGAAATCAAGACCTTTGTAACTTTATTGAAATTGCTTTTTAGCGATAAGGCCGCCTATTTGTACTCTTGCATATTTGTTTGTGTTGTCCTTTACTGTTTTGTTTTGCTTTACTTACAATAAAGAATATTCTATTCTATTTATCATTGCACCTTTAACGCAGTATCAACGTTATTACTCCAATTCTCTGCAGTACGTGCTAAATTCCAACTTGTACCGTTCAAGCAAAAAGCTTCTTCCTACCACATTCTATTCAATGGAATCTAGACCTAATCTAAATCATGAATATAACCATTTACCTTTGATGTTGTATCAATATTATTACTCAAATTTGGATGAACAGTCTTCTCAGCTTCATCTACAACATTGTTTATACTTAATGCTGTGATTTCAGCATTCGTTTCTTCTGTTGCAGTTTCTATAACATCTTGATCAGCTGTTTTTAAGTCTAAATCTTCATTCTTTTTAGGTTCTACATATTCCTCTGCTATATTAAATTCTGTTGTTGTAGTAATATATTCTTCTTCATTCGGTAATGTTATATCTTCTGGTAGTTCTTCGCTTTCTTTCACTGTTTTTATTTCTTCTGATGTTAGATCTTGGGTGTAAGCGATTATGAAGTTTGTGATTAAGAGGATAAGGATTGTTTTTGATGCCATCTTTGATGACATAGCATTCTTTGGTGTGGTTATCTGTGAACAAATAATTTTTGGTTAGTAGAGTTGATTGTACACTTCAAGTAGTTTATTTTATGTCGGACTAGCTTCTGCCCGCGGCTTCGCTCGCGTTAGAAAGAGACAAAAAGTAGCCTATGTTACTCTCCATCCCTTCAACTATCTCCACTTAAAAAATCACGTCGATTCGTCGCTCCGTTTTGTCGTGAAAGAAAGACAAACAGACAGACAGACAGACAGACACACTTTCCCATTTATAATATTAGTATGGATATATCTTCTTCACATCCATACTAATATTATAAATGGGTAAGTGTCTGTCTTTTTGTCCGTCTTTCACTGCAAAACGGAGCGACGCGACGGATTGACGTGATTTTTTAAGTGGAGATAGTAGAAGAGATGAAGAGTGACATAGGCTACTTTTTATCTCTTTCTAACGCGAGCGAAGCCGCGGGCAAAAGCTTCTTCCTTAAACTTGCAAGTGATATTTCAATAGGTATTCATTTTTAACCGACTTAAAAAAAAAAGTAGGTTCTCAGTTCGACCTGTATGTATGTATGTATGTATGTTTGTCTGCAATTATCTCGCGTTTGGCTGAACCGATTTTGATGCGGTTTTCAGCAAAGTGTTTGTATTCATTCTGGGGAAGGTTTTAGTATATAACACTAATGGATATCCCGGGACGTTGCGCGCAATGGAACCGTTTTCATGTTATAAGATTATAAGTAGTTTTATTTTGAAAGTTACTCTAAAACGTAGTCAGACATTGGGACTCTAACTAAAAAGTAAAAAATAAAAAGCTTTTTCCAAAAAAAAGATAACCGACTTCAAAAACTAAGAGCCCAAAAATAACTATTTCGGAAGTCGGTGGCTTTTCTTCTGCTGGTCGATTTGTGTTGCCCTTGCCACCGACTTCCGAAATAGTTATTTTTGGGCTTTTAGTTTTTGAAGTCGGTTATCTTTTTTTTGGAAAAAGCTTTTAAATGGTGTAATGGTTAAAGTACACACGGTTACACATCAGGAATTAATGTTTGAGTTTGTATTTTCTTTAGAAAATCTTCGCAGACATATTCATTGAATTATTTCTCAATATGTATTCAAATGCTCGGTAATAACTTTAATAACAGTATTTACTATATTATTATGATTTCTCTTATGCAAAACCCAGTGTAATTGGTTGTAATATGATCAATAATTATATGCCATATGTCCATTCTAATAAAATTGGTGTCACCAAGTTGAGCTTTAGTGAAGTTTCGAAATATTGGTAGATAGAATATTTACATTGAAGTCAGAAATAAATATCTTGAGACTACTAAAGTAAGTAAATAAATAAAATAAATATCTTAGGACAACTCACTCAAGGCCATCTGATCCCAAGCTAAGTAGAGCTTGTGTTATGAAAACCAAGCAACTGATATACATACTAATATAATTTATAACTATAACTAATAGTATAAAGAGGTAAAATTTGTAAGTTTGTATGTAGGGGGTAATCTCTGGAACTCATGATCCAGTTCTAAAAATTTTTTCACTGGTAGCACATTATTCCTAAGTGCTATAGGCTAAAAATTATATTTTGCCTCTTTCTAACGCGAGCGAAGCCGCGGGCAAAAGCTAGTAATTTATAAATACATACATATCATAGATAAATAAGTAACACCCAGACACAAAACAAACATTCATGCTCATCACGCAAAGTTTGTCCTGGGTGGGAATCGAATCCACGACCTTTGGCTTAGCAGTCAAGGTCACTAACCCCTTCACTAATAAATACTCTATGGTTTATTAAAACAAAATAATTTTGAATCTATATACAATCGAAAAAAGGGAATCATGACCCACCATAAGCTTATTTTCGTACAGACATTCAAATACAATTAGGTCGACAATCGCGTAAACACGTATTAAAAATGTCACACGTCTAGTCTTATTATTTTGACAGTTTTAAACGATTTGTCGTCGAAGTGGGTCATGATTCAATTTGGTCGATAGTACAACCGACCAAATGGAATCATGACCCACCATAAGCTCATTTTCCTACAGACATTCTAATACAATTAGGTCGACAATCGCGTAAACATGTATTAATAAAAATGTCACACATCTAGTCTTATTATTTTGACAGCTTCAAACGATTTGTCATCGAAATGGGTTATGATTTAATTTTGTCGATAGTACCTAGGTACTTCTGAATTTCGGGTAAATATAATCTCCTTATTACAAACTGTTTATTTCACACAAAAAAGTCTTGAATAAACAAAAGTAATATGATCAACTCCGGTTTCGTTACTCATCGGAAAAGTACCTTTTCCTCTAAACTCGTATCAAAACCCCTTACAATATAATTTATTATGTATTTCCTCAATTAAATTGTTCAGTCATGTCATTTTCGTTATTAATATTGTGTTAAGACTCAAGAGTATCTTAAAATAAATCATTCCACTAATATTATAATTGGTCAAATGCCGAATTATTTAGCACTAGCTGTTCCTCGCGGTTTCACCCGAGTTACGTTAGGTTTTTGGTTACTGCTTCGCTCCCGTGGGACATAGCGGGAAAATATATAGCCTATGTTACTCAGGGATAATGTAGCTTTCTAATGAAAAAATAATTTTTGAAATCGGTCCCGTAGTTTTTCAGTTTATTCGCTACATACAAAAATTAAAATCTTTTCTCTTTAAAATCTTATTCTTATATAATATAAATCTTATATATATAAAAGAAAGTCGTGTTAGTTACACATTTTATAACTCAAGAACGGCAGAACCGATTTGGCTGAAAATTGGTGAGGAGGTAGCTTAGGACCACGGGACGGACATAGAATACTTTTTATCTTCTTTTTTTAGTAACCAAAAATCTGATATAACGCGCGTGAAACCGCGGGGACAGCTAGTATTAGTATACCTTTTCAACAACCATTTCGCATTATGCCGGTTTTGTATTTATCGTCTGAAGCCGATGTTAGAGATTGAAATTGAGGCTTTTATAACTCCCGGTTTAACAAAATTATCTAAGCTGTTATAGTTTTCCTTTAAAGTTAGTTTAGTTTTTAGACGGGGGCTTTACGACGGCCATAGGCCGTTTGTCCATCGCCGCCGTCACCGTAACGTCAACGAGAAGAGATTTTCCTAGCCTAGAAGGCTAAAAAAAATCAATTAACGTCTAACCTATCCAAATCTGTGTTGACCTTATGACGATCAAGCGACAGCCGGCTGTCGGGCTGCTATTGTCTTTCTTTTGTGTCTCGAATCACGTGTGTTCGAAGGATCTTAACTGTTATGACCAATCTGTTCGTTTTTAGGAGTTTTGATTGCAACATTGCAACTTTTGAAGAAGTGTATCATTTCGTTTGGTCCGTCATTCGGATGCGGAATTGCATCACAATTATTTTGATTTGGTTTTGAATCAGTTGGTCGAAGATTTGGTAAAATAATCTTCGTTTTAATGGTCCTTAATAATACCTTTAATGCAAGGACTGCACTGAGCATTTTCTCACTGTCCGTGTATTTATTTACATGCCGTTTCCTGCGATTTTGTCCGCAATTTTACTTGCTAAGTTTCAACCCCTATTTCACCCCGTTAAAGGTTGAATACTCAAAAGCGGCCAAATGCGATTCAGAGTCGCGCACGAGGGGTTCCGTAACATTATAGACAAAAAAAATGCAAAAAAAATACGTTTGTTGTATTTGTCTTCAATTTTTTTTACTGTTTTTGTTAATTTTTACGAAAGTACTGTTCTATTAAGTGCGTTCCTACATGACGAATATGTCAAGACTAAAAAAAGAAGATTTTTTGACTTATTATTCGCTTTGATTAAACTACAGACCGAAATTGTACAATTTTGTATTTTTTTGACATAATCATGTCAAATTTTCTGCTTTTGTAAACAGGGCCCAGGCGAGCTGTCGCCTGGTTGGACATCTAATAATGTAAAAATGTTATGTAAAAGAATGTCAGTAGGTGTGTACACATCTTAAACTAAACAATTTAGACCCTGGAGGCAATGACTCACTACCCATTATGTCAGTATGTGGAACCCTGTTTTTTGGCGACCCAAATATTTAGGGTTCCGTTGTGGTGTGAGGAAAACGGGTAATGGTTAAACATTTGTCGTAGTTTTTTAGATGGTTGATAGGTTTCGATTCCCGGGTGAGACACATTTTCAAAAAGATTTGATTGCAGTTTTGTGTCTTTTTACAATTAAATAATGTTTTCTTAAAGTAAGATTGTCTATCTTAGCTATTTAAAGTAGTTTTCCTCCAGGGCTCATTGAAACTATCCACCCTGTAAATATTATAAAGCTTTGTGTTTGTTTGTTTGAAAGCGCAAATTTTAGCAAGTACTCGATCGAATTGAAAATTTCTTTTTGGATTGGAAAGCTTATTTACCAAACTAAAAAGAAAATTAGGGTGAGAATGTGGGGGGTCAGTTAGTTTTTTATGAAAGGAAATGAATATTTATAAAGGCTGCGGAACCCACAACACAAACGCAAGATACTACCTGCCTCTCATTTTTTACCATTATCTTGAATCTTAATGAAGCACGTGTCGAGCAGGTTTTGATTTTATTTCATTCCTTGCTTTCGTTGTTGAATAAATAGTTGGCTTATATTTGGAGTTAGTAGTTTTTAGGTTTATCCTGTTTGGTGTGTGTATGATGAGGAATTGGGTATTTCTACTGTGAAGTGAAGTGTCCTCTCCTAGAAATCGATTAATTAAGGAAAGTGCATGTTTTTTTTATATTTTATATTTTTATTTGATAACTAGTTATCCCCGCGGTTTCACCCGCGTTATATCAGATTTTTGTTTTAAAAAAAAAAGAAGATAAAAAGTATTCTATGTCCGTCCCCTGATCCTAAGTTCGGTAAAATCGGTTCTGCCGTTCTTGAGTTATAAAATGTGTAACTAACACGCCTTTCTTTTATATATATATAGATTTACATTGATATATTTTATTTTATTAAGGGACTACATACAGCAGTATATTAAATACTAGCTGTCAGCCGCGGTATTTCCCGCTTAGTTCCAGTTCCCGTGAAATTTTTGGGATAAAAACTAAGGTTAGGGGAGAATAAAAGACGGACAGTCATTAAACCTTCAAACACAAGAAAGACAATAGCAGCGCGACAGCCGGCTGTCGATTAGTCGTCGAAAGGTTAACCCTCATTGTATTAGTTCCCTTCAGATTCGAGCTTCAAATCTTCTCATTACGGAGAGATGTAGTAACTGCATCATTACGTAACGCCCGTCAACAACCAGTTGCATGACAATGACAATCCTAGGTCGTTGTCACAATGTCATAGAAATGAGATTGTGTTGTCGTGTTGCAGTTGCTTTAGTTTAGTTTTTTTTATGGATGGCCAGCTGTTTTTGGTTACTGCTCTGCTCCCGTGGGTCATAGCGTGGTTTGTAGCATATGTCTTATTCTGATGTATAAGCTATATATATTACTGTAAAGTTTCATCAAAATCCATTCAGTACTTTTTGCGGGAGAGAGTAACAAACATCCACACACTCACACACACACATACAAACTTTCACATAATTGATAATATTACTAGATACCTCCGGAGTTTTCACCCGCGTTAAAAATGTTAAGGGTGAACAACTCACATCACTTAGGGTTATGAAAAATAGACAGTAGCCGATTCTCAGACCTACTAAATACGCATATAAAATTTGGTAAAAATCGGTAGAGCCGTTTCGGAGGCGTAAGGTAACTAACATGTGACACGAGAATTTTATATATTAGACTAGGATGTATATCAGTTGTCTGTTTACTATAATACATACTCTACCTATCTTAGGATCAGATGGCCGTGTGTGAGTTGTCCCAAGTTATTATTATTTCCGGGGTTGCGGAATGTTTATAATAGTTACCGTGACCCTGGAACATAAAGGGCAATCGAAGGAACATGAGTGGGTTTTAGTCAGTAAGAGTCTGACACGCCCTCCCGCCGCACCCAGGACGGGAGCAGTCATTTGATGATTTCCCACTCACAAAAAAAATAGGTTAAGTATTATTATTTTATTTATTTAATAATCGATTGTTGACACCGTATTATCAGATACTGATTGTTTAGGAGTCCATATTGTTATTTCATTTGTTTTGAACACTTATGTTAAAACAATTGGCAATCATAACCAAATACGGCGAGTACCTATTTAGGAAGGTTTGTAATGGCATTGTAGTAATATAGTCGTCATAATGACTGACAAGCTTACTTGACCGCCCTGAAGGCAATCGATTTAGATCTATCTCTCTCAATAGCAGCTCGACAGCCAGCTGTCGCTTGGTCGTCGAAAGGCTAATGACAGGTTGACAGGCCTGTGGGTCTAGTGGTAAGTGACCCTGACTGCTAAACCGGAGGTCGTGGGTTCGATTCCCACACAGGACACACTTTGTGTGATGAGCAATTGAGCATGATTGTTTGTTCTGTGTCTGGGTGTGATTTATTTATCATAATCATAATCATAGTTTATTTGCTAGAGCTACATTCATAATAGGTATGTATTTATTAATAATATAAGTATGTATATCAGTTGTCTGGTTACCATAGTACAAGCTCTGGGTGCTTACTCTTGACTTCAATTTCAATCTCAAACAAATTCTAATCCGTTCCAGTTTCAATCCAGATTTACGAAAAATAGGCACTCTCGAACAAAATAGAGATTGAAATCGGAATCGAGTGCATAATCGTAACAAAATAGAGATTGAAATTGAAATCGAGTGTATAATCGTAATAAAATAGAGATTGAAATTGAAATCGAGTGCCTAATCGTATGTAACAGAAAAATGGGGTAGAGCCATACAATGAAACATAAACTTCCTAAGATAAAATTAAGTATTATTACCCGACTACTGAAAGGAAGGTTATGTTTTTTCGTCATATTTAATAACGAAAACACATAACCTTATAATTAAAAATGGAAAAATTATACCTGCACCGATCGATACCGACCGTAACGACTCTGCTGTGCTTCCGTGTCGTGTCGTGTGTCTCCTTTTTTTATGAAATGGAAAGAGAAAGATGCACTTAATTTAAACTAGCTTTTGTCCGCGACTGCGTCCGCGTGAAATAATAGTTCCCGTTCCCGGGGGATTTCCGGGATGAAAACTATCCTATATCCTTTCTCGGGTCCTAGACTATATCTGCACCAAATTTCATTATAATCGGTTCAGTGGTTTAGGCGTGAAGAAGAGACAGACAGAGTTATTTTCGCATTTATAATATTAGTATGGATAGTATGGATTAAGATTAGTTTGCGAATAAGTGTAAAACGTCAATATAAGAGCCAAACGTGTCATTATAATATCCGAATTTACAAAGAAATCTTCAAAAACATCAAAACAAACACATTCGAACACCTAAAAAGTTAAACTTTTGTAACTGTAAAAACTCGATCGCAAACTCGAACTCAAGCTCTATAATCAGTTTCAAAATCGCGTCAAGAGTAACCTAAAGCGCATTCGGATCGTATTTAGTCGATCTTGTTTTAGTTCCAAAAAAATCCACTAAATTTGAACTCGATCGTGCGCTAGTGTTGCATTCAAGAGTGCCAAATGGTAAAATTTCATTACGAATTCGAAATTACGATTGGAATCGAGCGTCAAGAGTAAGCACCCTGCTTAGGTTGGGATTAGATGACCGTGTGTGACTTGTCCCGAGATATTTATTTATTTATTTTACATTTAATTTTATCTAAAATGAATACAATAGTTTTAAGTAACGCGATAGTCATCAAGTTAAAGAAACCAGTAATTAAAACCAGGCGTCCGTCACTCGCTCAAGGCCACGCGTTTTATGCCTACCGCTTCGCGTATCGTCGACGATACAACGAACACCGGGCTGTCGCGCGCCCGCCTGAGTGCTCGCGCGTCACGGATATAGCGCTGACTATCAAAATGCCGATACCACGTAATTATTGCGTGATTATTGTGCAATTCCCCTGTTTTCCAATTCTCCTGTTTCCCTTTTGAATATTGATTATAATTATTCACGTGGTTTTGGATATTTTCGACACTAAAATATAATAATCGGGAATTCAAGGAACGAAAAATATGCATCAGTCATTTTATTAAAAGAAAAAATATTTGATCAACAAATGAAAAAAATATTATTTTTCTAAAACATTCGTTTTATTACCATTATCATCATACGTATAACCCTAGCAGATTTGTTGGACGTCACGCACACACGTTAGTCGCGCGGCGGGCAAAAGAATCTCGACTCTCTTTGTGCGTACTTATGGTACATTTCTCCTCGCTGCAAACAGTTGGTATTATTATTATGATTTTGTAGGCTATTATAGCGTAGGTTTTTTCGTTTTTGTATTGGAGTGAAGTATCTGTTACGTAGTAACTATTTATTAATCTGTGTTAAAACACTCGATTGCAAACAAAGCAAATAGTCTGGTAAATTATCACCTATTGTTAGCAATGTTAATTGTTCATATCTAATTATCAATCTATAAACATGAAAATAACTGACTGATGTACTGATGTATCAACGCACAGCACAAACTATTGTGAAATGGGATCATAAAAATCTGCTAGTATTTTTTTTTTATTACTTATGGGCTTGCTCTTGGTCCCAGACTAGCCCCGAGGGCATAGACGGGGCCTACGATGGAGCGAGCTCACCCAAAAGATGCCTATGCACTCGTTTCGGTGAGCTATTTTGCAGGGATGTTAGGGAGCTCCGTAACCGTAACCGAAACTATCGGATATCCGATATAAAAAAATATCCGTAACCGTAATCGAATCCGAAATAAAAGTTTCGGATAATATCGGATAGGGGTGGAGCCTAATTGAGACACGTTATGTAATAATTACTCACAGACTGATTGTAATTCCTACCAAATGGTGACATATAAATAAAACCATTATATTAGCTATTTGTCTAATTTTACTTTTGAAATTCCTTAAAATTTTAATATCCGTAACAGAAATTATCCGAAACTAACGGATAATCAGAAACAATTTCATATCCGTATCCGTAACCGTATCAGTTATAATAAATTAATCATTCCTATATCCGTATCCAATCCGTATCCGAAATTTCATATCCATAACATCCCTGCTATTTTGTATTTGTATTTGTTATTTGCAAAAGGATACAAATACATAATCTTTATTTCTGAACCAAACAGTTTCCTTAATTGGTGATTGGAGCCTCCTTTTAAGCAAGTAATGCCTGTGTTAGGAGACTCGCTCTTCCACAACAATATACAATTTGTTAGTACCTTAAGTCTAAATAGCATGATTGAGCAAGCATGTGTGTGTGTGTGTGTGTGTGTGTGTGTGTGTTCGTGTGTGTGTGTGTAAACAAGGAAAGGATAACTTTCCCCTTTTTATAATTAAGGTGAACAGAGTTGATTTTTTACTCTATTTTATAACTAAAACCATTAGAATGTAGGGTCTAAACCCAATGGCCCTGTGAATGGCAACCATTTTTGTATTTATTTATATTATCCCCCAAGTTTTTTTTTGTATTTATTTATATTATTTCCACGTTTTTTGTTACTGCTCTCTCTATAACTTTTGTCGATAAATTGACAATTTAGAAATTTTTCAAAACGGACCAGTACTTTCAGAGATTACCTCCTACAAACTGAAAAACATTAAAATAAACTTAATAAGAATCCATTGGAAAATGGGAAAGTGTGTGTGTGTGTGTGTCTGTCTGTTTGTCCGTCTTTCACTGCAAAACGGAGCGACGAATGGACGAAATTTTTTAAGTGGAGATAGTTGAAGGAATGGTCGGGAGGGCATCGAACTTTTGTTAGAAACAGCTGATATTTCTTTCGCGATTCCAGAGTTGGTTCCATAACGGATTTTGATGAGGTTTATTAAATTGATAGAATGGTTAAATTCTATCAATTTAAAAAACCGCATCAAAATCCGTTGCTCACTTTTAAAGATCTAGGCATACATAGGGACAAACATCAGCGACGTTTCATAATATGTACTGAAGCCCCAACTGCTCATTAGCAATCACAAAAATACCTATCACTAATCAATCCTCCATACCATTTATTAGAAGGCTGATTGAAGCAATCAATACGTTTAAATCCTACCTTTCTTCTAAAACTTAGAATTGTCTAAATGTCTAAAACACCGTAACAACTGACAGCGACTGTTGCACAATTATGTCTGAGAAAAAACAACTGCTACGATTAAATAGTTATGTGATGATTCAATGTTTTTTTTTTCTCTATTTTTATAGATACTACTGTTTAATACGATGGTTGGTCTTTAATAAAATCTTTATATAAATTATTGTTATTAAGAAACACTTGCCACCGAAGTTTTACAGCTATACCGGGTGTCCCACGGGGTGATGACTATGCCACATGGAGGGCGGCCCAACAATTTAATTATTTAAATATCTATGAATGCAGCTTAAATTGTTTTTAAAATTGAAATAATGTCTTCTTTCAGTAAAATGTTCTATCTACAATATTTAAGGTACTTTCCCTCCATGTGGCATAGCCGTGGGACGCCCTGTATATGCGACTGCAGCTACCTAAAATGTTGATAACTTCGAAACGGCTGAACTGATTTTTATGAAACTTTTATATGAACAAGCGCTAGATAACCTACTTTTAAATAAAATAAACTGCATCTAAATCGGTTTGACAGTTTAAGAACTGCGGTGCCTTAGACAGACAGACACACATAGCGGCCAAACTTATTGAAATATATATTATAATAATTTATATTAGCACCATTAAGCTTTCGATGACCAAGCGACAGCCGGCTGTCGCGCTACTATTGTCTGTCTATTGTGTCCCGAATCACGTGTGTTCGAAGGTTTAAATTAATACCGTAGCGACTGACAGCAACCGTTGCACAATTAACGCTAGCAAAAAACAACAAATACGATTAAATAGTTATGTGATGATTCAATTTTTTTTTCTATTTTTTTTTTTTACTACCTATTGTATAATAGGATGATTGGTCTGTAAAAATAACTTATTGCTATATGGCCGTGTTTTAATTCTTGGCTTAGAAAGTGTATATTAAAAAATAAAGTTGCTTCAATATGCTCAATATTACTTTTCGGGCTTTAAAATTCATATTTTCTGAAATGAGGCGATAACTCTTCAGGCATTATCTATACTAATATTATAAAGAGGTAAACTTTCTTTGTTTTATTGTATTGAATAGGTCAAAAACTACTGGGCCGATTTTAAAAATTCTTTCACCATTCGTAAGCTATACTGTCCACGAGTAACATATGCTATATAATATCACGCTATGTCCCACGGGAGCGAAACAGTAACCAAAAACCTAACGTAACAAGGGTGAAACCGCGAGGAACAGCTAGTAATTAATAAACGCAAAGCTCAAGAACGGAATCCGGGGTTGCGGAATGTTTATAATAGTTACCGTGACCCTGGAACATAAAGAGCAACCGAAGGAACATGAGTGGCTTTTAGTCAGTAAAAGTCTCTCCCGCCGCACCCAGGACGGGAGCAGTCATTTGATGATTTCCCACTCACCACAAAAAGAAAAGACCAAACGGAATGGCGACTCACTGTGGACGCCCTCTGCCTCATCTAGGGGACACAGGAAGGAACTTAAGTCAGTCAAGAATTGATTTATTCATTTTTCATCATCCTTGTCTTTTCCCAACTATGTTAGGGTCGGCTTCTAGTTTAACTGGGTCTGGCTGAGTATTTTTACATGGACCGTGGGTGGGTTTTAGTTAGTAGAAGTCTGTCACTTCCTTCCGCTTCGCCCAGAGCGGGAGGAGTCAATTGATATAAATATCCTTAAATAAATATAAATATCCTTGGACAACTCACACACGGTCATCTGATCCCAAACTAAGCAGAGCTTGTACTATGTTAACCAGACAACTGATAAACATACTTATATACTTTATAAATACATACATATTATAGATAAATTACACCCAGACACAGAACAAACCTCATGCTCGTCTCACAAAGTTTGTCCTAGATAGGAATCGAACCCACGACCTCCGGCTCAGCAGTCAGGGTCACTAACCACTAGACCAACAGGCCCGTCAAATTGATGGTTTCCCACCCTGGGACAAGGGAAGGTGACACTACTGAACCATCCCAACAATTTATACATTGCAATCAGTTCAATAGTTTTGCGAGATGCGGTAACAAACATACACGGATACATATAGCGTCAGTTAATGAATGAATGGGCCTGGTCGTGACCTCTATTAGTCTAAAGGTCAGCTGACACCTGTTCTAAATATCTACAGCTGTCAAACTTGTTAGCTTTTTCTGCAAAAACTTACCTGGTCAATCAAAATAAATATTATAAGTATCTTGGGACATCTGATCCCAAGCTAAGCAGAGCTTTTGTTACGGTGACCAGACAATTGATATAAATCTTTAATATGCAATTATATAAAATGGTAGACTGACGACATACACGCGGGCGAAGCCGCATTTAAAAGCTTGTAAATTAACCCATACTAATATTATAAATGGGAAAGAGTCTGTGTGTTTGTCTGTTTATCCGTATTTCACGGCAAAACGGAGTGACGAATTGAGGTGATTTTTTAAGTAAAGATAGTTAAAGGAGATCAAGAAGATTATCCTTTCCATTAAATCCAAAGCGGTGGGTTGTGACAACATTAGTCGTTACATGATTGTGACGGCTCTTGATCAGCTCCTCCCTGCCATCTCCCATGTCATTAACTTCTCCCTATACTCCTGTGTTTTTCCTTCGTTATGGAGGAAAGCTCATGTTCGACCACTGCCTAAAATACCTAATCCCACCCTTCCCAGTCACTACAGGCCAATCTCTATCCTTCCTTTTCTATCCAAAGTACTTGAGGCCTGTGTCCATAAGCAATTCTCCCACTTCGTTCTCCAAAACTCCCTTATTAGTCCTTTCCAATCCGGGTTCAGACCTGGTTATAGTACCATTTCTGCTCTCCTTAAAGTGACTGACGATATAAGGCGGGGAATGGAAGATACCAAAGTTTCCGTTTTAGTTCTGATAGATTTTTCGAATGCTTTCAATACCGTCAGTCACGAAGTCCTTTTATCCATCCTTTCCAATCTAATGGTCTCCCCCGAGGTCCTGGATTGGTTCTCATCATATCTTCGGGGGCGTCAGCAGTCAGTCCTTGCGGGAGATTCTTTTTCCAGCTGGCTTGATCTTGTTTCTGGCGTCCCTCAAGGCGGAATATTATCTCCACTTTTGTTCTCTATTTTTATAGATCTTATAACCACCGAGCTTAAGTGTGCGTATTATCTGTATGCTGATGACTTACAGCTTTACAGTCAGGCAGGTGTTGACAACATATCTGATGCGATTGAAGAGCTAAACCGGAACTTGTCAGTGGTAAAAAATTGGGCTAATCGTTTTGGGGTAGCTGTTAACCCAACCAAATGTCAGGCTATTATTATAGGAAGTTCTTTTAGCCTACGTAGGCTGAGTGGTTTAGTGATGCCTCCTGTTACCTTCGATGGCACAGTCATTCCGTTTAGCTCCGACGTCAAGGATTTGGGTCTGCATGTCGACACTTGCCTGGACTGGCGAAAGCAGGTTGCGACTGTGAGCAAAAAAGTCACCGGGACATTGCGGTTGCTGTATAGGTTGAAAAATGTTCTTCCGTCACACATAAAGGCAATGCTTGTTCAATCCCTCATCTTCCCAATCCTTGATTATGGTGATGTGTGCTACTTTGACCTGAATGCAGATCTACTGAATAAACTCGACCGACTTCTCAATAATTGCATTCGATTCGTGTTTAATCTTCGCAAGTATGATCATGTCTCCGCTTATCGGTCGATCCTAAAATGGTTACCTATCAGACAGCGCAGAGCGTTAAGGGCTTTGACTACCTTGTTTTCTCTTTTAAACAATCCCAGTTCTCCTTCTTACCTGACTACTCACTTTCAATACTTATGCTCTGCGCACAGCAAAAATCTTCGTTCTTCTAATAACCGCCTTCTTCGATGTCCTTCTCACCGGTCTGGTTTTCTTAAATCTTCTTTTCTTGTTCAGGCGGTTTTTCTTTGGAATGCGCTTCCTCAGAATATCAGGACGGTGACCAGTCGTTTCACATTTAAGATAAAAGCTCGTGAACATTTAGTAAAGGAGTTGGCAGACTCTATTAACAGTTAATTTGCAGTTCTTCACCATCTCTATAATTTTATCTCTTAATGACTTTGTTATGTATATATATTTATTTGTATGTATATATATATGTATTTATTATTATTGTATATATGTACATTTATATATATAATATATATATATATATTCTATTGTTATTTATAAAACTTTGCTGATAAATTTAATTTGCACCTGCCATGTTTTGTCTCTGCATCACCCTAAGGTAGACTGGTAGATAATGCCTAAGGCATTAAGTCCGCCGTTGTGCATTGTTTTCTTACATGTGCATAAAGTTTTTTAAATAAATAAATAAATAAATAAAGGGATAGAGAGTGACATTGGCTACTTTTTGTTTCTTTTTGACGCGAGCGAAGCCGCGTGCAATAGCTAGTAAGTCCCTGCCGGGGTTGAGGAATGGTTCTAATACTTACCGCGGCCCCGGAACATAAAGGGCAATCGAAGGAACATGGATCGGTATTAGTCAGTAAAAGTCTGAAGAGAGAAAACATTTGATGATTTCCCATTCATAAAAAACTTGCTTTTGCCCGCGACTTCGTCCACGTGGATTAATAGTTCCCATTCCCGGGGGATTTCCGGGGTGAAAACTATCCTATGTCCTTTCTCGGGTCCCAGACTATATCTGTACCAAATTTCATTTAAATCGGTTCAGTGGTTTAAGCGTGAAGAAGAGACAGACAGACAGACAGAGTTACTTTCGTATTTATAATATTATTACGGATTGCTAGTACGTTATATTTGAGTGTCGTGGCCAAAGAGGTGTGCAGTAAATAATCCAGTATGTATATTTGTTTTTCTCACATATACATGTGTTTGTAGGACAGTGCATTTAATATACTGGTTATGCTGATTCGAAACTATACGAGCAATTATTATAACGCATACAAATTGTCGTTTTAAATAGTGTTTATTTCTCTGAGTCTAGAAGCCAGAAAACATAGGGATGTTAGGGAGCTCCGTAACCGTAACCGAAACTATCGGATATCCGATATAAAAAAATATCCGTAACCGTAACCGAATCCGAAATAAATGTTTCGGATAAAATCGGATAGGGGCGGAGCCTAATTGAGACACGTTATGTTGTATTTTACTTTTGAAATTCCTTAAAATTTTAATATCCGTAACCGAAATTATCCGAAACTAACGGATAATCCGAATAGTTTCATATCCGTATCCGTAACCGTATCCAGTATAATAATCGTTCCTATATCCGTATCCAATCCGTATCCGAAATTTCAGATCCATAACATCCCTGGTTATTAGAAGAGTTGTTTTGGGGAAGTATTACCACCTACCGATATTGGTTGCAAGAGCAGTGTTGTTTTGTAGAGTCAAAATGTGTTCAAAGGTTTTTATAGAAGTGAGGAAAAATAATCCATATCCATACTAATATTATGAATGGGAAAGTGTGTCTGTTTGTATGTTTGTCTTTCTTTCACGGCAAAGCGGAGCGACGGATTGACGTGATTTTTTAAGTGGAGATAGTTGAAGGGATGGAGAGTAACATGAGCTACTTTTTGTCTCTTTCTAACGTGAGCGAAGCTGCGGGCAGAAGCTAGTAATAAAATAATCAAAAAACTCAACTGCAATTTTAAAAGTCGGTGGCTGCTTCTGTTTCATGTAATTGCCACCAACTTCCAAAATTGCAGTTTGATTTTTTTTTTTGATTATTTATTTATTCCTAGCTTTTGCCCGCGACTTCGTCCGCGTGGAATAATAGTCCCGTCCCCGGGGGATTCCGGGATGAAATCTATGCTATGTCCTTTCTCGGGTCCCAGACTATATCTATACCAAATTTCATTCAAATCGGTTCAGTGGTTTAGGCGTGAAAAAAAGAACAGACAGACAGAGTTACTTTCGCATTTATAATATTAGTACGGATTTATAAATATGGAACGGGTGTTATTTATCTATAATATGCATGTATTTATAAATTATACAGGGTGTCCCAAAACTCAACGTCAAGCCGAAACGGGGTGACAGGATTGATCATAACCATCACGAGAAAAATCTGAAAAAAAATCTATCCCATGCAGTTTAAAAATTATGGGCATTTTAAGAAAAACCTAGAAATTTGATCAAACTGTACCATTTTTCGGTTATTGTGGTTATTCTTTTTTATTTTTGTTCATTTGAACTTTGGAAACGTAATCCTAAATAACATTTCTAAAATCCCAATAAAAAATAATGACACAATTGCCTCAAGTTTCCGAGAATTGAGACTATTTGTTAAACTACGAATTTAAAATTTTCAAGATTCATCGACTTTGACAGGCCCTCCTATAAAAAAAATGTACTAGAGTGCCTTGGCAAGTGGCATTAAAAGTTGGCGCATTTAATCAGAATTCTAAAATGGTACAATACTTGTTAGTTCCATACAATAGAAAAGAGTAAAAAAATTAAAACCTCAAGTAACCCGATTTTTGCTATCTCATTTTACTCAGTTAAAATGTTTTTAATTCACACAAGCTCTAGGTAGGTTCTTAATTTTAAGACAAAATGATGAGAGAGATGGATAATGGGTATGTTCGCCATGAGTGAGCGAGACAGATAGTGACGCCACTTTTACCAAAGTGAAAAAAAGTTAGTAAAATTAGTAAAATAATTAGGTTTGTTGGAATAAAAGTCAGATGATAGAGAAATAACGTTTTTTATTACAATAAATGTTCAAATTGTTTACCATCAGCCTCAATACAAGCCCTACATCTTCTTAAAAAAGATCTACTTATTAGTCGGGCATATCTTCGAGAGTTGATCGCCTCAGCTGCTTGAGAAATGCGTTCACGCAGGTCGGCTACGTTCTCAATGGGCTTTGAGTAAACTTTTTCTTTGAGAACTCCCCAATAGAAAAAATCCAGGGGATTTAAATCTGGTGAACGGGCGGGCCACGAGATAGTGCCCGAACGTCCAATCCACCTTCCCGGATATTCCTGGTCAAGGAAATCTCTTACTTGCACTGCGAAATGCGCTGGGCAGCCATCTTGTTGAAACCACATGTCGCGAAGATCTGCTAGTGGTACGTCCTCTAACAGGGTTGGTAAATCTTCTCTTAAAAAATGTAGGTAATTAGTTCCATTCAAGTTCTCAGGCAGTTCAATAGGCCCAATAATTTTACCGTTTAAAATTCCGGTCCACAGGTTTACTTTAAAACGATACTGGGATCTATCTTCTCGCATTAAATGTGGATTCTCCACATGCCACTCGTGATAATTGTGCAAGTTCATGTAACCATCTTTTTTAAATGTCGATTCATCTGACCAGAGAATTTTTTGGATGAATTGGGGATTCTCATTATGCCTCTGTAGCATTGTTCTACAAAAAGAAATCCTTTCCTGATAATCTCGAGGTAGAAGACTTTGAACTCGTTGTACGTGAAACGGATGCATTTCGGCTCTTTGTAAAATACGATGAGCAGTGCTTTTCGGTATTCCCGTTCTTTCTTCAATTCCACGTACGGAAATACTTCGGTCACGTGCGACCTCTTGCAATACTTCTTCCTGGAAAGGAAACACAGGTCTACCTCCAGCCTGTATTTGATTCGGGAAATGGATATCTTTCACGATAAAGTCTAGCGGCAGCACTTGCGTTGCATCTGCATTCCCCATAAATGAGGTGCATGTTCGCATATTCTTGTGAAGTGTAGCGCGTAGGCATGGTAGATAAAAAGGATGCCAACACAAAAGTCCAGAGAGAAGCCAAAGTTGCCGGTATGTTATCAACAAGTCCAATTCACAAAGATTCAAGTCCAAAAAGAGAAGCCAAAGTTGTCAGTACTAAATCAACACAAGCGAATACGAACGTGCGCAGTAGACGAATGAGCGAAACGTACTAACTGGTTGGTGTCGGACTGGTAGCGTAGCCATTTGCTTGGCTGAAACTAGTGCGAATGAAACAGATAGATGCCATAGCATCTATCTGTTTCATTCGCACTCGTTTAAACGACGCATCTCCGTCTCAATGCGTGGCGTCACTATCTGTCTCGCTCACTCATGGCAAACATACCCATTATCCATCTCTCTCATCATTTTGCCTTAAAATTAAGAACCTACCTAGAGCTTGTGCGAATTAAAAACATTTTAACTGAGTAAAATCTGATAGCAAAAATCGGGTTACTTGAGGTTTTAATTTTTTTACTCTTTTCTATTGTATGGAACTAACAAGTATTGTACCATTTTAGAATTCTAATTAAATGCGCCAACTTTTAATGCTACTTGCCAAGACACTCTAGTACATTTTTTTTATAGGAGGGCCTGTCAAAGTCGACGAATCTTGAAAATTTTAAATTCTTAGTTTAACAAATAGTCTCAATTCTCGGGAACTTAAGGCAATTGTGTCATTATTTTTTATTGGGATTCTAGAAATGTTATTTAGGATTACGTTTCTAAAGTTCAAATGAACAAAAATAAAAAATAATAACCACAATAACCGAAAAATGGTACAGTTTGATCAAATTTCTAGGTTTTTCTTAAAATGCCCATAATTTTCAAACTGCATGGGATAGATTTTTTTTCATTTTTTTCTCGTGATGGTTATGATCAATCCTGTCACCCCGTTTCGGCTTGACGTTGAGTTTTGGGACACCCTGTATAAGTAAGTTTATCAGCTGTCTTGTTACCATAGTACAAACTCTGCTTAGTTTGGGATCAGATGGCCGTGTGTGAGTTGTCCCAAGATATTTATTTATTATTTATTTATTTATCGAACACACAACCTCTAACATGAGAAGCAGGGTTAACCACTAGGTCAGTACGTCTCTTAGTTAAGACCCATACTACAACTAAATTTACTGAATGGCGTAACGTATGTAGCAATAAGTTAAAAGGTTATGTACCAGTGGCAAGTCAACCAACCTACTTCCCGTAGTAGACGAGAGAATTTGGTTGTAAACATTGCATAAAAATTGGGCTTAGTGCACTTTTCGGCCGCTGGTTTACGTCCGTGGCGGTCGAAAAGGAAGTTTGGGTTTTTGCGGAGTAATTCGGATATTTTGAGATAATTGTACGGTCGGAATGAAAATAAAATTCATTCAGGCCGTACAAATTTTATTAAAATTACTTTGTTTAATAAGGTCATAATGATAAAGTTGTTTATTCTGATCGTACAATATTAGCCTTAACCTTCGAACACACGTGATTCGAAACACAATAGAAAGACAATAGCAGCCCGACAGCCGGCTGTCGGTTGGTCGTTGAAAGGTTAAGAGGTATCATCCGATACACCCCTCAAAAATATATCGACACTCAGCCCAAACCGTTGGTTGGTGTATTCTTTGTGAAGAGTAAGTAACCACTAAGAAAAAATTTTAGGAAATACGACTTCTAAGGGAATAAGAAAGTGGAAGAAAATTCGACATCCACGCGGGCGAATCTATGGACGAAAGCTTATACTATGTGTTGGCCGTGGTTTTACGTGTGTTTTTGGTTAAAGTTTCGTTCTCTTAGGCCGTATACAGAAAGAAAGCTGGAAACTTATAAGCGCTTGTCGGCGCTTGCCGTCGCTGGTCCGTTCTACACAAAGGAAGCAGGTTGAAGCAGACTAAGCAAAATGTCGGAACGATTTGCTTGCAGCTGCTATGGCAACGCCCAGCGCCGACCAGCGCGTGTTAAAACTTGTCGATGTTCATATATTTTCCTGCGCGGATTACCACCGTTGGCAAGCGCCGGCAAGCGCTTATAAGTTTCCAGCTTTCTCTCTGTATACGGCCTTAGGTGGTAGAGTGATGGTTTATAGAATCCTGCGATAAATGGGATATCCAGCACTAAAACTATCTAAACACTATCAGCCTGCAACCTGCCAGGGTTACGGAATAGTTACAGTTACCGCGGCCCCGGAACTTAGGGCAACCGAAGGAACATGGGTGGGTTTTAGTCAGTAAAAGTCTGGCACACCCTCCCGCCCAGGGCGGGCGAATTCATTTGATGAGTTCCCACCCACCAAAAAAAAACTACTGTCAGAATACTAGAGCATTGTGCTGAGATCGGGACCTTTTTTGGCCTCGGACAGGTATTTTTTCATATTTATTCCTGTATGTCTTTTGTTCTCCTTAGTTTTGCCTGTAAGCGTCTAAAATAATAGTTTCTTTCTTTAAAAAGTTTTTTTTAATGAACCTGTAAGTAATTCCTAAGACATTTCTGTGTTGTAATATTAGTATAGATTATTAAATCTATACTAATATTACTAGTATAGATTTAATAATCTAGCAGTGGCTAAAAACGAGGGTTATATCCCGGGGACAGCTAAATAAATGTCTTTAAACAACACACGGCTATCGAATCCCAAAGCAGAGTATGTGGTAACCAGACAACTGACACACATAATTATATAACTTATAAATACATAAATATGTACATTATTATAAATAAATTACACAGACACAGAACAAACAATCATGCTCATCACACAAGCCGGTAGCAGTCAGGGTCACTAACCATTGGACCAACAGGCCCGTCAAAGCTGACTGATTGACGTATACGCACAGTCAAAACTACTGGACCCGGAAAGAAACCCGGATGTAATTTTTCATATCCCTAGGGATATGAAAAATTACATCCGGGTTTCTTTTAAATCCCCGATGCATAAAGAGGGGTGATCCCTTTATCATTATGACCACAGGCCAGTTGAGTGAACTACAACCAAACCACAGATCTACCTTTCGACGACTAAGCGACAGCCGGCTGTCGCGCTGCTATTGTCTCTCGAATCATGTCTTGTGTTCGAAGGTTTAAAAAAACAAAAAAAAAACCAACAATGATCATAAGGGTCAATTTCGCGTGCAGTATTATGATTATACTTGACATTATTGACAGCTGTCACATTTGACAGGTCTGTGAATAAGTTAGACCGCTATGTGTGTGTCTTTTTGTTTATCTGTCTGTCTGTGGCGCCCGTAGACCTTAAACGGAGCTTCGAGACTTTTTTAACAGGTTATGTTTTTGATGAGATGCTATTGTATTAATCAAAGCATTCGAAGGCCATTTAGGTTAATGATCAAGGTGCTCTCTTGATGCTCAGAAGCACATATCCATCAACTTCAACTTTTATGTTTATTATGGCAATCCACCGAATTTTCGGTGATTTCTGCCAATGTCCAGTTTGAAAATAATATTTCAGTTTAAATGACAATTGTACGGTTATTAAATTATAGTATCGACATCATACACTCCTGTATCCAAGAACACGAGATGACTCCGCCACATATCCTTAAATGGACCTATCCAGGCAGTGGAAGCATTTGTCAGTGCAAGCATTTGTCAGTGATCAAAATTTTTACAATTTTTATTCCGTGGAGCTAGGCAATCTGGGATTCGCCTATTTGTAATCGCCCCGCGTACTATTGGCCTAGTTCTGTTCTGTCTCCTGCTTGTTATGGAGGGAAGTGAAAACATATTTTCTAACTCCTCCGCTGTTCTTTTCTGATTAATTTTGTTGCGGAAGCCAAGACAACGCGTACCGGTAAACGCAGCGTGGGCAGGCCTCCCGCAAGATGGACCGATGATCTTGTCAAGATCACCGGGTCCCGTTGGATGGGGGTGGCGCAGGACCGATTCATGTGGAAATCTTTGGGGGAGGCCTTTGTCCAGCAGTGGACGTCTATCGGATGATGATGATGACCCAAGACAGTGGGATCGTGTCTCCGGGATTCGTCGAGCTTCATTGCTCGGCGCTTTTCTGGTGGACTCCACTGTTGATTCTGGCTTTCTAGGGTTGCAGTGGTTGGGAATAGTGTGGCGGGATTGTCACAAAAAGGCCCTTTTCGTCTCTCATGTTCTTTAGTATGACCATAAATGGCAAGTTTTTATCGGAAAGAATTTTAAGTTATTGACGTTATGTAAGCAATTGGTGGCAATGCGTTTTGTAACCATAGGGCGTCTTGAGTAATGCAAACTTTCTCTCAACTTAAAAACTTGTTTTTTTTATTATTATTTTGTTGATTTTATCACTTTGTACCGTGGTATATGGTTGGATTACAGACTATTATTCCTTAAAGGGAGATTTTATTTTAACCTTTTAAATACATTTGTCATGAATAGGTGACAGCGGAGCGAATTCCATGTACGCCAATGATATAAATGTGTGACAAAAAAGGTCTCATACACTAAGACATGAACGAGTCTATACAAATTGATTTATCTTCAAAATTTATGCTCCCGTTGAAGATGAAAATAATGGTTTTGTCGATTTTACTATCGACGAATTTGCGGCGAATGGGAGTTCGGCGTAGAAGGCCCGCGCGTACGACTATGCTCTAGGGTTTTACCTTTTGACGACCAACCGACAGCCGGCTGTCGGGCTGCTATTGTCTTTCTATTGTGTCTCAAATCACGTGTGTTCGAAGGATTAAAAGGTTAAACTGTTTTGTTTTGAGCGAATCAATCTTCTCGCGTGAACTGTCGGCGCTATGTGCCAAAAGTAATCAGACATGACCTGACCTGGAGAATATAAATAGATATTATTTCTTACTATATAAAATGGTAAACTCACTTGACTAACTGTTGATATATCAACGCACAGCCCAAACCGCTGGTCCTAGAGACATGAAACTTGCAGGATGTGTTCTTTTTTAACAGTAGGTAACCACTAAGAAAGGATTTTTGGAAATTCCAACCCTAAAGGTGTAATAAGGGGATGGAAGTTTGGACATTCAGGCGGGCGAAAACTAGTGTATTATAAATGGTAGTTGTAATACGGAACAATCAATATAAAATAATATCCCTGGACAACTCACACGGTCATCTGATCCCAAACTAAGCAGAGCTTGTACTATGGTAACCAGACAACTGATAAACGTACATATATAATTTATAAATACATACATTACATATCTATATAAACTCTTTTGCAAAAAAAACGGGCACTTTAGATTTTTTTCTCTACTTCAATGAAGAAGAATAAGAAATAGGTTTTATTAATTTGACGATGTATTGGCATGTTATTTGAAGCATCCTGGCATGATTCTTTACGTTCCAAATTTAAAATTAATAAAAGAAAAATAATGATTATTGTGGATTATTCTAAAATTGCTTTACTAATGGCGCGAATTGCTGAAACGATTTTTAACTGATTACGATATTTTAAAACTTTTTGGATATTTTCTGCAAATTAAACAATTTAATCTTTCTTTTTACATTAAATACCACTTTTTGATATGAGTGATAAAGCGATAAGGGCCGGTAAAATTATAGCCCTACTTGAAGAAGGTTGTTCGCAAACTTACGTGTCTCAGCGGCTAAATGTGAGTCGTTCAACTGTCCAGAGGACTTGGCAACGGTATCAAGAGACCGGTTCGGTCGAAAGAAGACCCGGTTCGGGAAGAAAACGATGCACAGAACCAAGAGATGACCGCTTTTTGGTGAGTCAGGCGTTGCGGAATCGTAAAGCGTCAAGTGTGGACCTGAAGAAGAGCCTTGAAGAAGTAAGAGGAGTAGAAGTTAGCTTGTGGACGGTCAGGAGGAGGCTTTTGGCTGCCAATATCAGGAGTTACCGCCCAGCTCGGGGCCCTAAATTACTCCGTGAGCACCGTGTTGCTCGACTTCAGTTTGCTCGGAACTGTGCTTCATGGACTCTGGAGGACTGGAATAAAGTATTGTTTTCTGATGAAGCTAGAATCTCTTTGTGTGGAGAGGACCGACGCCGGCGAGTGCTGCGAAGACCACGGGAACGCTAAGCGGAAGTGTGTTTCGAAGAAATCACTCCTTATGGCGGAGGCTCCGTTATGTTTTGGGCAGCAATTAATTCGACGGAGCGTACGGAGTTAGTTTTTATAGAAAATGGAACATTAAATGCACACCGGTACATAATGGAAGTCCTAATTCCATATGCACAACCCACATTGACTGCACTTGGGGAAGATTCCATTTTCATGGACGACAATGCCCGCCCGCACCGTTCTGGCGACGTGGAAGCGTACATGCAAGAAGCTGGGATCCGTCGTTTAGATTGGCCAGCTCGAAGTCCTGACCTCAATCCAATTGAACATGTCTGGGATGTTCTAAAGAGACGGGTAAGATCAGTGCAACCTGCTCCACAAAACACCAGGGAGCTAAAAAGAGTCATTGCAGAAGAGTGGGAACGTATTTCTCAAAACGTTATTAAAAATATCGTGGAAAGCATGCCCAGAAGGATTCAAGCTGTGATTTCGGCAAGAGGAGGTCACACTTGTTATTAGGTTTTTACATTTGTAACTTTATTTAATTAAAAAAAGTAAAAAATAAATCTTGTCTTCATTGCCTACCACTTCTTATATTGCTTGGGCGTGTACATCGGTTTTAAAGAATTCATCGTTTTTTTTTTCTTTTAATTGCCCGAATTCATTTCACGCGCATTAATTTACACGATTATAAGTATACAGACTACGTCATAGAAATAAATTTCATTTAATTGACTCAAATCGACCTTAGAACGTAAATTTCTTAGGTGCCCGTTTTTTTTGCAAAAGACTGTATATAAAACAAAGTCGGGTTTGTTACAACACTTATAACTCGAGATCGGCTAGACCAATTTTCATGGTTTTTGGTTCGTTGGATTTGTCCCCGCCCCGAATAGCAGAATACATCTTAAAAATAATGAAAAATTGACGAGAACATAATTATAAAAGGTGAATCATTTTCCCCTATAGTTAATTCTAAATTCTATTAAAGATTGAAAACTTAAGAGAACAATAGTACTAGGAGCGCAGTAATGTGAAGTGATAATGTGAGAAAATTTAAAATACTGAGATACTTAGTACTTAAATCAATCAAAAGTACTAGGCGCGCAGTTGTGTGAAGTGGTTAATAGAAAAGGTGAGCGCAATTTTAAGAAAATATATGTTTATAAACTTCATCCATACTAATATTATAAATGGGAAAGTGTGTCTGTCTGTCTGTCTGTTTGTCTTTCTTCCACGGCAAAACGGCGACGAATTGACGTGATTTTTTAAGTGGAGATAGTTGAAGGGATGGAGAGTAACATAGGCTACTTTTTGTCTCTTTTTAACGCGAGTGAAGCCGCGGGCAAAAGCTAGTTATAGATAAATTACACACAGACACAGAACAAACAATCATGCTCATCACACAAAGTTTGTTCTGGGTGGCAATCGACTCACGACCTCCGGCTCAGCAGTCAGTGTCCCTAACCACTAGACCAACAGTTGTAGTACAAAACAATTTTTGCAAAAGTTAGATTCATAATTGGCTGGTTATTTTTTCTTAGAGAAAATATATCCTAGTTTTTATGTTTATCAACGATTCTAACCTCGAACTTGTGATAAAGTTTTATTCTGTACATGTATTTTATTAACTAATGACGTAGAACTGACCATAAATTTTAATATAGTTCCCTATTGTATGTTTTGCGGTTTTAAAGGAACAATTGTATTCTATATGTTGTAGTTTGCGTGTAGAATATTAAATTGAGTAAGAAATAAGGATACTGAAAATGCCTTGTTAATTTAAGAGGAAAATGGCTCTTTTCCCAGTCACGGTTGTCATTCGTAGAACTTCGTCAAATATTATGGGTCGTCAGCATTCAAAAAGTGACCAGCCTAGCAAGGGGTATAGGGATGTTGACTACATTAAAAGAATGACATTCTGTTTAGTCCGTCTTTTAGACAGTCCAAAAATACTGGACACATATTTTTTGCTTGATCAAATTAATAACAAAATACAAAGATAAAGAGCATCAAAGTTCCGGAGAGGGAGCTTGTGACGTCACTCCTCAGTAAAAATTATACAAAGGCGTGACGTTTCACGAAACTTCAACACACTGTATTGTCGTCATTTTCTGTTTACGAAAAAAAAGAAAAAATACGTGTCCCAAATTTTTTGATTATCTAACTGACGGACTAATTACTTTTTTTTGTCGTCTCGCCTATTGTGTCGCCCATTAACTGGGTTACAGAAATCCGATAGGTCGCTTCACGTAAAACACTGATATCCAACTGAATCCGGTTAGGCTTGAAGTTGATCCCAACAAAGTTCGGGAATCGCTAGGAAGATGATAAGGTTGCAAAATATCAAATATGCGCTGATTTTTCTGATATGTTGTTAGAATTGTTACTAACAGTGTTATACCAAGTTGCATCTTCGAAGGACCTGTCCTAACTGCGTGAAAATCTGAATTATTTTTTGTTTATTCGGGCATAGTCCGTACTGGGGTTAAAAAAGTTGTATAAATTAATTTCTTTGACACTATTATAGGTGAGCACTAAGAACGGATTTATGAAAAATAAACCCATGACAGTATTAATGACAAGAAACAGGAGTCTCTCAAGAATCTACTTATTATTGTGGTTATTTGGTTTTATAGTGCACCAAAATTTTTGTCACACATTTCTGACGTTGGCGACATGCGCTCGATTGTCACGTATATGTGACACTAGCTTTTAAAAGTGTTAATTATTAGATTTTCATACTGTACTTTTGTAATAATTAATTATTATCTTATATAATGTTCATATCAAAGTTTATGTACCTACATGAGTGAAACCGCAGGCAAAATCTATTGATTTTTATATTTTTTCTTAAGCATGAAAATGAGGTACTATTTTAATGGAATCGTGACATGAATATCTAGATTTACCTCTTAACACATTAGCAGGTAAATTAACGTAAATATAGTTATTTATGTATAGTAACACTGCACATCAATTACTACAGATTTATTGATTTTAATTTGCATATTGTTTTAGCGTTGTTAGCTAAATACGAGTGCATCTTTGAACTGTAGTTTTAGAATAATTGAAATGTCTCTAATAATTGGTTCTGGTGATTGGCTTAGTTATATTTTATTGCGTGAAATATCAATTAAGTACATTAAAAAAGTGAGATCTCCAAGAATTATTTTGATCAAAGTATCTATTTTGGTGAACTTTAGGTTATATTAATATTTTTGATAGTAATAGCACCAAAATCAGACCACTGATGACTGATGATAACCAACAAATTAATCTAAAGAGAAAAAGTGATACGTATAATCCAGTCAAAATAAGAAATATCGTGCAGTAATTTGATTAGAGCTGGAAATTGGAGGTCTTAAATACTACAAAAGAGATATAATCATAGTATAAACTCCACTTAGTTTGGGATCAGATGGCCGTGTGTGACTTGCCCAAGATATTTATTTTTATTTTATTTATTTATTTCGTTGCACTCAATGCATTGTGCTAGTTCGCAAGTTTTTTTCCTTGATTGCCATATTAGATTATAAACATTTAATTTAAATTTCAATATAAAATAATATCCCTGGACAACTCACACGGTCATCTGATCCCAAACTAAGCAGAGCTTGTACTATGGTAACCAGACAACTGATAAACGTACATATATAATTTATAAATACATACATTACATATCTATATAAACTCTTTTGCAAAAAAAACGGGCACTTTAGATTTTTTTCTCTACTTCAATGAAGAAGAATAAGAAATAGGTTTTATTAATTTGACGATGTATTGGCATGTTATTTGAAGCATCCTGGCATGATTCTTTACGTTCCAAATTTAAAATTAATAAAAGAAAAATAATGATTATTGTGGATTATTCTAAAATTGCTTTACTAATGGCGCGAATTGCTGAAACGATTTTTAACTGATTACGATATTTTAAAACTTTTTGGATATTTTCTGCAAATTAAACAATTTAATCTTTCTTTTTACATTAAATACCACTTTTTGATATGAGTGATAAAGCGATAAGGGCCGGTAAAATTATAGCCCTACTTGAAGAAGGTTGTTCGCAAACTTACGTGTCTCAGCGGCTAAATGTGAGTCGTTCAACTGTCCAGAGGACTTGGCAACGGTATCAAGAGACCGGTTCGGTCGAAAGAAGACCCGGTTCGGGAAGAAAACGATGCACAGAACCAAGAGATGACCGCTTTTTGGTGAGTCAGGCGTTGCGGAATCGTAAAGCGTCAAGTGTGGACCTGAAGAAGAGCCTTGAAGAAGTAAGAGGAGTAGAAGTTAGCTTGTGGACGGTCAGGAGGAGGCTTTTGGCTGCCAATATCAGGAGTTACCGCCCAGCTCGGGGCCCTAAATTACTCCGTGAGCACCGTGTTGCTCGACTTCAGTTTGCTCGGAACTGTGCTTCATGGACTCTGGAGGACTGGAATAAAGTATTGTTTTCTGATGAAGCTAGAATCTCTTTGTGTGGAGAGGACCGACGCCGGCGAGTGCTGCGAAGACCACGGGAACGCTAAGCGGAAGTGTGTTTCGAAGAAATCACTCCTTATGGCGGAGGCTCCGTTATGTTTTGGGCAGCAATTAATTCGACGGAGCGTACGGAGTTAGTTTTTATAGAAAATGGAACATTAAATGCACACCGGTACATAATGGAAGTCCTAATTCCATATGCACAACCCACATTGACTGCACTTGGGGAAGATTCCATTTTCATGGACGACAATGCCCGCCCGCACCGTTCTGGCGACGTGGAAGCGTACATGCAAGAAGCTGGGATCCGTCGTTTAGATTGGCCAGCTCGAAGTCCTGACCTCAATCCAATTGAACATGTCTGGGATGTTCTAAAGAGACGGGTAAGATCAGTGCAACCTGCTCCACAAAACACCAGGGAGCTAAAAAGAGTCATTGCAGAAGAGTGGGAACGTATTTCTCAAAACGTTATTAAAAATATCGTGGAAAGCATGCCCAGAAGGATTCAAGCTGTGATTTCGGCAAGAGGAGGTCACACTTGTTATTAGGTTTTTACATTTGTAACTTTATTTAATTAAAAAAAGTAAAAAATAAATCTTGTCTTCATTGCCTACCACTTCTTATATTGCTTGGGCGTGTACATCGGTTTTAAAGAATTCATCGTTTTTTTTTTCTTTTAATTGCCCGAATTCATTTCACGCGCATTAATTTACACGATTATAAGTATACAGACTACGTCATAGAAATAAATTTCATTTAATTGACTCAAATCGACCTTAGAACGTAAATTTCTTAGGTGCACGTTTTTTTTGCAAAAGACTGTATATAAAACAAAGTCGGGTTTGTTACAACACTTATAACTCGAGATCGGCTAGACCAATTTTCATGGTTTTTGGTTCGTTGGATTTGTCCCCGCCCCGAATAGCAGAATACATCTTAAAAATAATGAAAAATTGACGAGAACATAATTATAAAAGGTGAATCATTTTCCCCTATAGTTAATTCTAAATTCTATTAAAGATTGAAAACTTAAGAGAACAATAGTACTAGGAGCGCAGTAATGTGAAGTGATAATGTGAGAAAATTTAAAATACTGAGATACTTAGTACTTAAATCAATCAAAAGTACTAGGCGCGCAGTTGTGTGAAGTGGTTAATAGAAAAGGTGAGCGCAATTTTAAGAAAATATATGTTTATAAACTTCATCCATACTAATATTATAAATGGGAAAGTGTGTCTGTCTGTCTGTCTGTTTGTCTTTCTTCCACGGCAAAACGGCGACGAATTGACGTGATTTTTTAAGTGGAGATAGTTGAAGGGATGGAGAGTAACATAGGCTACTTTTTGTCTCTTTTTAACGCGAGTGAAGCCGCGGGCAAAAGCTAGTTATAGATAAATTACACACAGACACAGAACAAACAATCATGCTCATCACACAAAGTTTGTTCTGGGTGGCAATCGACTCACGACCTCCGGCTCAGCAGTCAGTGTCCCTAACCACTAGACCAACAGTTGTAGTACAAAACAATTTTTGCAAAAGTTAGATTCATAATTGGCTGGTTATTTTTTCTTAGAGAAAATATATCCTAGTTTTTATGTTTATCAACGATTCTAACCTCGAACTTGTGATAAAGTTTTATTCTGTACATGTATTTTATTAACTAATGACGTAGAACTGACCATAAATTTTAATATAGTTCCCTATTGTATGTTTTGCGGTTTTAAAGGAACAATTGTATTCTATATGTTGTAGTTTGCGTGTAGAATATTAAATTGAGTAAGAAATAAGGATACTGAAAATGCCTTGTTAATTTAAGAGGAAAATGGCTCTTTTCCCAGTCACGGTTGTCATTCGTAGAACTTCGTCAAATATTATGGGTCGTCAGCATTCAAAAAGTGACCAGCCTAGCAAGGGGTATAGGGATGTTGACTACATTAAAAGAATGACATTCTGTTTAGTCCGTCTTTTAGACAGTCCAAAAATACTGGACACATATTTTTTGCTTGATCAAATTAATAACAAAATACAAAGATAAAGAGCATCAAAGTTCCGGAGAGGGAGCTTGTGACGTCACTCCTCAGTAAAAATTATACAAAGGCGTGACGTTTCACGAAACTTCAACACACTGTATTGTCGTCATTTTCTGTTTACGAAAAAAAAGAAAAAATACGTGTCCCAAATTTTTTGATTATCTAACTGACGGACTAATTACTTTTTTTTGTCGTCTCGCCTATTGTGTCGCCCATTAACTGGGTTACAGAAATCCGATAGGTCGCTTCACGTAAAACACTGATATCCAACTGAATCCGGTTAGGCTTGAAGTTGATCCCAACAAAGTTCGGGAATCGCTAGGAAGATGATAAGGTTGCAAAATATCAAATATGCGCTGATTTTTCTGATATGTTGTTAGAATTGTTACTAACAGTGTTATACCAAGTTGCATCTTCGAAGGACCTGTCCTAACTGCGTGAAAATCTGAATTATTTTTTGTTTATTCGGGCATAGTCCGTACTGGGGTTAAAAAAGTTGTATAAATTAATTTCTTTGACACTATTATAGGTGAGCACTAAGAACGGATTTATGAAAAATAAACCCATGACAGTATTAATGACAAGAAACAGGAGTCTCTCAAGAATCTACTTATTATTGTGGTTATTTGGTTTTATAGTGCACCAAAATTTTTGTCACACATTTCTGACGTTGGCGACATGCGCTCGATTGTCACGTATATGTGACACTAGCTTTTAAAAGTGTTAATTATTAGATTTTCATACTGTACTTTTGTAATAATTAATTATTATCTTATATAATGTTCATATCAAAGTTTATGTACCTACATGAGTGAAACCGCAGGCAAAATCTATTGATTTTTATATTTTTTCTTAAGCATGAAAATGAGGTACTATTTTAATGGAATCGTGACATGAATATCTAGATTTACCTCTTAACACATTAGCAGGTAAATTAACGTAAATATAGTTATTTATGTATAGTAACACTGCACATCAATTACTACAGATTTATTGATTTTAATTTGCATATTGTTTTAGCGTTGTTAGCTAAATACGAGTGCATCTTTGAACTGTAGTTTTAGAATAATTGAAATGTCTCTAATAATTGGTTCTGGTGATTGGCTTAGTTATATTTTATTGCGTGAAATATCAATTAAGTACATTAAAAAAGTGAGATCTCCAAGAATTATTTTGATCAAAGTATCTATTTTGGTGAACTTTAGGTTATATTAATATTTTTGATAGTAATAGCACCAAAATCAGACCACTGATGACTGATGATAACCAACAAATTAATCTAAAGAGAAAAAGTGATACGTATAATCCAGTCAAAATAAGAAATATCGTGCAGTAATTTGATTAGAGCTGGAAATTGGAGGTCTTAAATACTACAAAAGAGATATAATCATAGTATAAACTCCACTTAGTTTGGGATCAGATGGCCGTGTGTGACTTGCCCAAGATATTTATTTTTATTTTATTTATTTATTTCGTTGCACTCAATGCATTGTGCTAGTTCGCAAGTTTTTTTCCTTGATTGCCATATTAGATTATAAACATTTGTTCCAGTTTTAACACGAAAAATATTGGTTTTCTATGTAAATTATTATGATAGCAATTCGTGATGTATGTATATGGGGTTATATGCCAACCTCGGTTTATCTAGGAGGTTGTCAAAATATACGAATTTAGAGCACATTTGGGAATAATTGATTGTTTAACTTTTAGTATATTATATACTAGGTGTATTTTTGGTCTTGCACAACCCGCTAGGATATGATTCTACCCATAAAAACAAACAACTTTTATTATGGAACCAACTCTGAAATAGCGAATAAAATATCAGCTGTTTCTAACAAAAGTTCAATGCCCTCCCGACCATAATGTATGAAACAGCTGATATTTTTTTTTTGCCGATTTCCGAGTTGGTTCTATAATAAAAGTGGTTTGTTTTCGGGTTATGGGACATCCCGCCCACGAAAGATCTCGCCCCGGGCGAGATGTCGACTTTTAAAAATGTGCATGGGTATATTCGCCCGAAAAATAGTGTCATGTGTAAAATAAATAATACTGGGATGTCTCCTTTTAAAAAGTAAAGAGATTTTTTTTATTAAACATTAGATGAATCCGCAAATCATAAAGTAAAATGACCATATTAAAACAGAACATTATTTTTCGGGCGAATATACACATGCACATTTTAAAAAGTGGACTACTCGCCCGGGGGCGAGATCTTTCGTGGGCGGGATGTCCCATAACCCTTGTGGGTAAAATCATCTCCTAGCGGGTAGAGCAAGACCAAAAATACACCTAGTATAAGTACTAGCTATCCCCCGCGGTTTCACCCGCGTTATTTCAGGTTTTTGGTTACTACTCTACTACCGTGGGTCACAGCGTGATGCAGCCTATGTCTTGTATACGCTATATTTCTGTAAAGTTTCATCAAAATCCGTTCAGTAGCTTTTGCGTTAAAGAGTAACAAACATAAATACATACAAATCTTCCCTCATTTTTGAAGTGAAAACTTCTTTAGCGGCGTTGAGCACTTTTTCTGTAATGGGTATAAAATCTTAAACTCGCGTCAGGACACGTGACCCTGATCGAAAAAGCGTAGGACGGATAACAATTGAACGCGCGATAAAAATCTCACACACACTGATACAAGGTACAATTTTCCCGAGTTCAAAGTTTAAGTATTTTAACCCGTGGAGTAATAGTGTTGGAAAATCTTGGCGAAACAGCTTAATATAAGCTTGCTGTAGATAGAGAGAGAGAGATATAGTGGTCCTGCTAATGGCTTGGGGCAGGCGAGCCAAAGGCACACTCGTAAATAAATGAGCGAATGTGTTTTTGAAGTGAAAACTTCTTTAGCGGCGTTGAGCACTTTTTCTGTAATGGGTATAAAATCTTAAACTCGCGTCAGGACACGTGAACTGATCGAAAAAGCGTAGGACGGATGGATAGTAGACAGCTATAATCAAGTTTTCACTTCTGCCGGCACTCCCGGAGTGCAACCTGTCTTTTTTTTTTTTTGGTGAGTGGTAAATCATCCAATGACTGCTCCCGTCCTGGGCGCGGCGGGAGGGCGTGTCAGACTTTTACTGACTAAAAACCACTCATGTTCCTTCGGTTGCCCTTTATGTTCCGGGGCCGCGGTAACTATTATAAACATTCCGCAACCCCGGCAGGCGTTGGCCCTGTTGGGCCCCTTCCTGTGCTGACTTCTCTTTGAGGCGCGCGTGGAACACTAACGCGCCGTCGACGCGGGCCTGGTCCCAGCCGGGCGGCGAGCTACCTATCGCTCGCCGTCCGCAGAACCGCGCCTAAATCTTCCCTCTTTATAATATTAATATAGATGTAGGATTCTTTGGCACTTCCAGTGGGCTAACGGTTGGTCCGTGTTCGGTACAATAATTTGCAACCGAACAGCTCATCACTTTTGTCTGCGCGCATTTCCATAAATGCATATATCGCAACTATCGCAAGTTAGTATGTGTTCGAATACCAATCGCGTAACTCTAATCAAACCATCTTAGTGCTACATTAACTTAGATTTACCATTTCTTAGTTCTGTAGTATTTAATATAATCTTTTAAACCATATATTTGCGTATCATTAAACCAGTGTTCGTTAACCAATAATCAAACCATTTACCCGTCCGATAAAACCAACACAAATCAACCAACCCAGAGATTAGTGCTAAACCAATCAAGCAGTAATTTCTACATGGTCCTTCGAGCCGGATTTTGAAGTGTGGAATGTCATTAGATTAAATATCACCACATGTCATAGGCCATGTCGTCCCCAAAAAAAAAACAATGTGCCAAAAAAATCAGGCCGAAAAATTTTACACAAAATTTCTCAGTTTCACATGATTTTAGAAAGGACAAGCCAACTTTCTTTTCCTTCGAACTGCCCGAAAATATAAGATTCTGTTATAAAATCGCAATAACGGCCCTGCTTACCTCATTGTCACAAAAAGCGAGAATATATAGCATACCTTTTGTTTTACATCTTTGAAACCGGATCGCACATGCAAATTAAATGAATAAACTCATCTTTATTGTTATGTGTACGTTTCTGTGTATGTTTCTCGGAAATTGCTGTGCTGTATTTTGTTTTGGTTTGGTTGGCGTTTAAAGTTTGTTTACGTTTATAAAAGACTTGCATTTGCCCGCGACTTCGTCCGCGTGAAATAGTTCCCGTTCCCGGGGGATTTTCGGGATGAAAACTATGCTATGTCCTTTCTCGGGTCCCAGAATATACAACATGTCCCGGAATAAACGCACACCATCAGACACCCCAATTAGAATATTATGTTATAATCGTAAAACATACACTGAATTTTCATTATTATGTTTAAAACACTGTTTTTTTTATAAATTAGTTGTACAGGTTGTGGGAGAAAATTATAGTCACATTACAAATCTACGCATGCACAGTCGCACTTGCTGGGTCTAGCGTAGTAGGTATTTCATCCATTTTAGTTTGTTTTGACTTTACAGCGGAAGTGTGACAGCGGTTTACGTAGTTTTAATTATTTTTGGGATAAAATATTACCTATATTAAAAATTACAAAAATCGATTCAGTAAACGATTCTGAACAAACTATTTTCCCAAAGTGCATTAATTCAGTTACACATTGTATATCTATACCAAATTCATTCGAATCGGTTTAGTGGCTTAGGCGTGAAGAAGAGACAGACAGAGAGACAGAGTTACTTACGCATTTGTAATACCTATTAGTACGGATGTATAGCTCATTAAGATTAAACCTCCGGCGGAAAAGATAGGTGTTATATAGGTATATGACCGCTAATGTGTGTGTGTCTGTTTGTTTATAAGCTCACTCAAACACCGTCGCGTGGTTTACATACCTTGATTTTCTAAAAGTTCACTCAATTTGCGTGAATCTCTAGAAAGTATCCTTTTTTAAAGCCAATATTGCGGTGGTTCTTAGACTTGTTTCATTGAAATCTGTTCAGCCGTTTTGAAGCTATCAAATCAACTCTTTATAAGCTGCACTCGCGATCTTAATTAATACGTTTGCGGGCGGCATTGCTGTAATCGGCGGGGTTATTACCTATGAAACAGCAATGAGCAATATTTGCGCAGTGATCGCGCGATCGTCAAAAAAAATCGTATTATGTATGAACCGATTGCTAATCGCTCGCTGATTGTTCTAATGTACTTATGGCTACGATGACGATAAAGTAGCAATCGCTGGAACTAATTAAATATCACCTTTAACAAAAAAAACATAACTTTGCTCTTAAAAACCATACTAAATTCGAAACCACCAAACGAAAAATGCATATTTTAGTTAACTGATTGCTCCACAGAGGCAGCACTATCGCTAGATTGCTATTTGACGTGAAGTATTTTGAATTGACGTTTGAGCAGCAAATATTGCTAAATTATCGCGATCGCTCGGCTATTGCAAGATACGTAATCCCGGTGCGGCATTGCCTTAACTCACTGAGAAAAAATGTCGACGAATCTTCACTTGTCTATAGTCTATTTTTTTTAACAAGCGAGTACTGAGTATATCTCTTTCACATTTCCGGTATTGGACAGAGAGAGATGGGAAATTAGTCGACGCGGAGCCAACGCTTTTAACACCAATAATAACACTTATGCATATTATGTGGACCAATAGAAACGCAGACAAAATTTTGGGTACTCTTTTGTTAAAAAAAACAGACTATAGTCAATATTTTCGTATCAAAACAACACCAATAAGGATATAGCCCCTGTATTTTCCCAGACACAACGTAAACGTCCAGAATTAAATTACTAAGTAGATTTATGATTGTACTCAGAGCATTTGGTTCGCCGCGACCGCTCAAAGAATACTAATGTTGACTGGAGGGCATAGTTTTGTATGCTTGTACCGATTTTTCCGGGAACGAGATACCATTTAATGTGGTGTAGATTTAAATACGTATCATATGAATAATAGCGGACCAATACGTCTTGCTATACAGCAGCATCTACCGGGTTCAAGATTATAAAAAAAATTTTAGACACGTATTTTTTTTCTCGTAAACGATAAATACAACGATACAGTGCGTTGAAGTTTCGCGTGACGTCACGATCTTATACAATTTTTGCATTACGGCGGCGTCAAAAGCCCCCACTATGCCCCCACTCCAGAACTTTGTTGCTCTTTATCTTTGTATTTTTTTATTATTTTGATGAAGCAAAAAATACGTGTCCCGTATTTTTGGCCGATCTACAAGACGGACTAAACAGAATGCCATTTTTTATGTTGTCGTCATCCCTATTCATAAGTGCCTGTAAATGGTCTAAATGAAATAAACACATTTTTATGGATGAAAAATCATCAAATGATTTCTCCCGCATGGGCGGGGTGGGAGGTAGTGTCAGACTTTTACTGACTAAAACCCACCCCTGTTCCTTCGGTTGTCCTTAATGTTTCGGGGCCGCGGTAACTATAAGAACTATTCCGCAACCCCAGCAGGAGTGGAATAAATACTTTGAATTTGGACAAGAAATAAATCAACATTTCGTAAACATACTAACTACAGTTTCGTGAAACTTAAAATTGATAAAATAATTGCCAGTACAAAAATCTCTATTATGTATACAAGCAATTTAAATAAGTTTATTGTTATACATAAATCGAGTTTTTATATCGTAACAATTTCGTTGGAGTGAAATATGTAATACAATTGAATTTGTAAGAAATAAATATACCTAGTTGGTATACTTTCTTCTTTCCTGTGGTGTAATGTGCAAATTATGTCTTCGTTGATATCTCCAACCTTTTCAGTCTTCCTTTTTGTTGCTGCACTGTTTTATTTTTGAGCGTATAGTGTTTATGAGTATTTTATTTATAAATTTTTATGTCAGCTGACGTAAATCTTGCGGGTTTGGGCTGTTAAACTAACTAAATGTAGAATATTAAGATCAAGACTACATTTAACTAAAGAGTGTATAACTTTGTAACGGCTGTACCGATTCTGATAAGACATGTCTTAGAACCATTGCTAGATAACCTACTTTCAAATAAAAAAAACCACATCCAAGTCGGATCACCCGTTTAAAAGCTATGGTTCCACAGACAAACAGACACACACATAGCGGTCAAACTAATAAGACCTTTCTTTTTGCGACGGAGGTTAAAAACATGTATATTCATACTAATATCATAAATAAATATGACGGCGCATTGCTAGCGCCTCCTTTTAAGAAATACTTCGGAACGAGATTTGACAACTGTCAGTCTGGCGGAGCGTCGTGTCGCTGGTCAGCGCGGCCATGTTGAACTTCACTTTTGGATTTGAACGTCAACAACGGCGGCGCACCACGTTTGCGACGAATCGCTATTGTTCCAAGTAATCTTGTGCCTTGTTGATTCAAAACTAATTTTAAATGATTAACTAAGTGTTTTCCTTATTTCCGGTGAATAGATTTTGTTGACTTTCAGTACTGAAGATATTTTGTGACATTAAATAATTTTTGATTGTGACATTTGCGACTCTTTGTTGGTTCTCGCCCACATTGCAATTTTAGATGGCTAATTCTGGTGATGAAGGGCTATCGCCCAGAAATAAATATCCTGGGACAATTCACACACGGTCATCTGATCCCAAACTAAGCAGAGCTTGTACTATGGTAACCAGGTAACTGATATACATACATAAATAATTTATAAATACATACATATTATAGATAAATCACACCCAGACACAGAACAAACAATCATGCTCATCACACCACACATGGAATCGAAACCACGATCTCTGGCTTAGCAGTGGAAAAGTGTGTGTGTTTGTCTGTCTGTTTGTCCGTCTTTCGCGGCAAAACGGAGCGACGGATTAACGTTATTTTTTATGTGAAGATAGTTGAAGAGATGAAGAGTGACATAGGCTACTTTTTGTCTCTTTCTTACGCAAGCGAAGCCGGGGGCAAAAGCTTGTACAATATATTGCAATGACACACAATCGGGAAACGTCATACAGTTTTTTTTTTCATTGCTTTCAATTTCAATAGGTTTCTCAAAGAGCATTTACAACCTATTTACCTCTATTTAGCAATATTATTGTCTAGCTCTTATAACACTTATCCTATTTCTAGACCTCATAAAAAAATAATTGCTCACGTACCCTAGAAAACCTTGACACGATTTTCCTTATAATATATTATCTAGCAGTATTTGTTTAATATTTTCATTTACTGCTTAATTTAAATGTGATTGGTTTGTGTTAAGTTAAATTGATATTCTATATAATGGCGCTGATTCTCTTGTTCACAAACTTAACTAAATTAAGGTTAAATGCATCTTTCTCTTTCCATTTCAATAAGAAAAGGACAGAAGATCATTTAAGTCCTGTCAAATTTAAGACAGCACCCGAAGAAAATTGGCGTATATTTAGTCGCCATGTTTCTAATCGCGTCAAAATTATCTATGGAGTGACTAAGTTTGACAGGACTTAATTAATATTTTATCTTCTGTCCTTTTCTTAATGAAATGTAAAGAGAAAGATGCATTTAACTTAAATTTAGGTTAGTTTATGGACAAGAGAATCGGCACCAACACAAACCAATCACATTTAAGTTAATAATCTATTAGGCATACTGGGTCCTGGAGTTCTGATAGGCAGTTGCTTTACATTAAGCGTCCTCTACACGTCTGCAGATGCATCCGACGTCATCGTCCGATGCGTCTGCAGATGTATAGATAGGGTATTCTGTGCGTCTGTTGTAGGTATTTTACGTCCGCCTCGAATCTGATAGTTTGCGGTTTTTGTGACACAGATCAAAGGGTTTGGCGCGGACGTCCGACGTCTGTCCACACGTCTGCCGACGCATCAGTGTTGTCTGAGTCCCCGCAAGAAACACGCGTGCACTACGCGTGTTTCTTGCGGGGAGCAAAGCCGAAATCGCGAAAAAATATCAGCTGCAATAAAAGCTGATTTTTGAAGTGAAAACTTCTTTAGCGGCGTTGAGCACTTTTTCTGTAATGGGTATAAAATCTTAAACTCGCGTCAGGACACGTGACCTGATCGAAAAAGCGTAGGACGGATGGATAGTAGACAGTATAATCAAGTTTTCACTTCTGCCGGCACTCCCGGAGTGCAACCCGTCTTTTTTTTTTAAGATTTAAGGTTTGTTCCCATAATAAAAGTTGTTGGTTATCATGTGCGCAATCACGTGTTTAAGTATCGTACACTAATTGCCAGTCATTGTTAGTAGTAATATTTTTCGTGTCATTGATTTTTAAAGCAATGTCAATTGTTTTAAGTTATTGGAGGCGTAAAAACGGATAAGTATGTGTTTTTAAAGCACTTTGATTCTTAAAAGGTTTTCGATCTCAAGTGCTTTTTTATGAAATCTTTAGAAAACTAATGTGAATTTTATACAAATCAATAAACAATAAACTGAAATCGCGCCAAAAGAAGGTACCTTTTTTCTTTCCCACAATAGGCGAGACGACGAAAAAAAAAAAGACGGGTTGCACTCCGGGAGTGCCGGCAGAAGTGAAAACTTGATTATTAACGTTGAGCATTATCCATCCGTCCTACGCTTTTTCGATCAGGTCACGTGTCCTGACGCGAGTTTAAGATTTTATACCCATTACAGAAAAAGTGCTCAACGCCGCTAAAGAAGTTTTCACTTCAAAAACACATTCGCTCATTTATTTACGAGTGTGCCTTTGGCTCGCCTGCCCCAAGCCATTAGCAGGACCACTATATCTCTCTCTCTCTATCTACAGCAAGCTTATATTAAGCTGTTTCGCCAAGATTTTCCAACACTATTACTCCACGGGTTAAAATATAAACTTTGAACTCGGGAAAATTGTACCTTGTATCAGTGTGTGTGAGATTTTTATCGCGCGTTCAATTGTTATCCGTCCTACGCTTTTTCGATCAGGGTCACGTGCCCTGACGCGAGTTTAAGATTTTATACCCATTACAGAAAAAGTGCTCAACGCCGCTAAAGAAGTTTTCACTTCAAAAAGTAATTAGTCCGTCAGTTACATTATCAAAAAATTTTGCACACGTATTATTTCTTTTTTCTCGTAAACGAAAAATTACGACGATACAGTGCGTTGAAGTTGCGCGTGACGTCACGATCTGATACAATTTTTGCAGGACGGTGACGTCAAAAGCCCCCACTCCGGAACTTTGTTGCTCTTTATCTTTGTATTTTTTATTAATTTGATCAAGCAAAAAATACGTGTCCCGTATATTTGGCCGATCTACAAGACGGACTAAACAGGCCATTTTTTTATGTTGTCGTCATCCCTATTTCTTGCATGAGAGGCCCGTCTTGACCACTAGGCCTTCACGACACGACGATAAATAGAACTAAATATTAAATTACTAGCTTCTGCCCGCGGCTTCGCTCGCGTTAGAAAGAGACAAAAAGTAGCCTATGTTACTCTCCATCTCTTCAACTATCTCCACTTAAAAAAACACGTCAATCCGTCGCTCCGTTTTGCCGTGAAAGAAAGACAAACAGACAGACAGACAGACACACTTTCCCATTTATAATATTAGTATGGATTTATAGATCGCCTAAAGTACATAGTTTTTCCGTAGATGTTATTTATAATACTCAACACATTGCGAAAAAAAAATACACGGGAAACGCGAAAATCATGATTGATCTCACTAAAATTATGTCTTACCCAATAAATTTTAATATGACTATATTAATCAAAGAATTACTAGGGATTTAAATAAATTATCATATTAAATAACATATTAATGTGTTAGACAGACTGACATTGAATTTATTGATACTAGCTATTCCGTGCTGTTTCACCCGTATTATGTTTTTTTTTATGGGAAATCATCAAATGACTTCGCCTGCCCTGGGTGGGGCGAGAGAACTGAAACTTACCCTTGTTCCTTCGGTTGCCCTTTATGTTCCGGGGTCGCGGTAACTATTAGAACTATTTTTCAACCCTGGCAGACCCTTTGGCTGTCATTTTGATGATGACAAATTTGAAATTATCATAATGTTGTTGTATAGTCACGGAAACTCATTTTTTGTGCAAAATTTTTATAAGGACAAATTCAATAGAAGTTGACGAATAGCTATCGCAAGATTTTAAACAAACAAATAGCCAATTCAAGGCCAATCTAAATAAATATGAGACCGTTTAATAAACCTTTTTATTTATAAATAGACAGGTTTTTTGGAAATTATTAACGCGCAGCCAAAACTTAAAACATAAAAGCAATTGGGTAGTTTACACCATTAACCAATAAATGTTAGACACAATTTCTATAAAACCTCTTTTAATTTCAGCCCAATAAATTTGGTTCATTTTCAATTTGCTATAAAATTAGATTTTTAGTTATTTTGAATTCTATAAATAGTTGTTATTTTAGTGACGTCATAAGTTGCCATTGCCATACAAAAAATTGGAGAATGGCGTTTTGACAGCTCATAAAAAGTACGTCAATTGATAATGGTGGAAACTACCGTATTAGTTTCTTTTCACCCTGTCAAAAGGAGTGTGTATGTCTTAATCTATAGCACGCTCTATAGCCTAAACTATTTAACGGATTTCGACATATTTATGAGGAGTCTTAAAACTTATCTCAGTTGTGGGAGTGGCATAGAGTACATTAATTTACAATAAAAAAATAAAATAAAAAAAAACAATAATTAAAAAACCCAGCTGCAATTTTGGAAGTTAGTGGCAATTGTATTAAACATAAAAAAGTCACCGACTTCCAAAATTGCAGTTGGTTTTTTTATTATTTTTTTTTATACCCGGCGTAAAAAAATTCTATGTATTCTAAGTTTCCAGATAGACTGGATACCGATCCAAAAATAGTTGAGAAAAGGCTACGGAGATAATGGTGCTGATTCTCTTCTTCACAAACTTAACAAAAAAGTTAAATGCATCTTTCTCTTTAAATTTCTTAAAGAAAAGGACAGAAGATACAATTTAGTTTAATCCTGTCAAATTAGACAGCGCCGGAAGAAAATTGACGTCTATTTAGACGCCATGTTTTTAAAACGCGTCTAAATTATCTATGGAGTGTCTAAATTTGACAGGACTTAACTAATATTTTATCTTCTGTCCTTTTCTTAATTAAATGGAAAGAGAAAGATGCAGTTAAATTTAATTTAGGTTAGTGAGTCAATAAGAGAATTGGCACTATTAAACATTTTTGTTTTTAAATTAAGAGTAAATAAACAAGTAGGTATTGGAATTTGCCAAAACGAATGATTGTGAAGGACATTTCTGTATCAAATTCTATTTCATTAAAATTTAAATAAAACCTACTTAGCATATTTAAATAAATATTCTTGTTATTTATGTTGGCGTTTGTCTTGCTCCCAGATAAAGACCAAATGTTCTGGGCTTGAGATCCGATTAAAAAATAGTGGGTAGGGGTCAATATGTAGAAGGTTCGAAAAAGCGAATAATGATGAAAATAATTAAAAAATTTCATGCGGTAAAGATGGCTTGTTTTCCGTCCAATATGTACGTATGTTTATAATTTGTTTAAGGCATTCACGGTTAGAAAATTCGCCGGCTCTATGCAAGACATCGTATCGTTTCTATTCACGACTATCTCATCTGTAGCCAAAACGTCAAATTTCGTACCGTGGACACGCAACCTTTTTTTTGGGGGAGTGGGAAATCATCGAATGACTACTCCCGTCCTGGGTGCGGCGGGAGGGGGTGTCAGACTTTAACTGACTTAAACCCACTCATGTTCCTTCGGTTGCCCTTTATGTTCCGGGGTCACGGTAACTATTATAAACATTTCGCAACCCCGGCAGGCGTTGGCCCTGTTGGGCCCCTTCTCATGCTGACTACGCAACCTTAGGCATATCGGTTGTTTGGTCACTATAGCTCAGATTCTGCCTAGTTAGGATCAGATGGCCGTGCCTGAGTTGTCCCAAGGCATTTATTTGACAGGCCAATGATTTCCATGGGATCACAGACACAAAGAATCAAGTTTGTAAATATTATTATGTCTATAATTACAACAGTTCAAAATGTTATAACAGCTAGAACAATAGAGTTGTTTACAAACAATATTAAGTTACTATGTCAGTGTGTTATAGTCTTCTATGTGCTTTTGGGTTGCGGAATGTTTATAATAGTTACCGTGACCCCGGAACATAAAGGGCAACCGAAGTAACATGAGTGAGTTTTAGTCAGTAAAAGTCTGAGACGCCCTCCCGCCGCACCCAGGACGGGAGCAGTCATTTGATGATTTCCCACTAACCAAAAAAAAATGTGCTTTTGGCGGGTTTTCTTACCACGCTCAAACATTTTGTGGAATCTGGTTTGAGTGATGGGATAAATGAAACCTACCATTACGCGAATGAAATCGCGTAGAACAGCTGGTATCAAATAAATATATTCGCAGTATAGCCATGACCTCCTGTCGTATAAATTTCAAGTTTTTGTTTAATTCAATATCAATTAGCAGCTTTTTATTTATGTTACCAAGATTGACAAGTAGAATCTGGTTTTATTAAAATTTTTATGTTTAACTAGCTTTTGCCCGCGACTTCGCTCGCGTTAAAAAGAGACAAAAGTAGCCTATGTTACTCTCCATCCCTTCAACTATCTCTACTTAAAAATCACGTCAATTCCTCGCTCCGTTTTGCCGTGAAAGAAAGACAAACATACAGACAGACAGACACACTTTCCCATTTAAAATATTAGTATGGATAAAGCTTCCAACACTCGTCTATTCTAGTTCTACATAGTTCTATTGTGTCTCAACTCAAATCACGTGTGTTCGAAGAATTAACCATTAATCAGATTCAGATTTATTTATTTGTTAACATAAGTTACAGATATATCTGAGTGACCAGTCTAACCAAGAGGTATCGTGTCGCCCAGTTACTGGGTTGTGGAGGTCTGATAGGCAGTCGCTTCACGTAAAACACCGGTATCCAGCTGAATCCGGTTAGGCTGGCAGCCGACCCCAACACGGTTGGGAAAAAGGCTAGGGAGATGATGAGAGATATATCTGAGTGAGTTTTGTTGTCTTCCACGTTACTCCCGCTTGGGCACTTGCTTTGCTCCCGAAAGCCATAGCGTGGTGGTAGTCTATGATATTCACAAATAATGTAGCCAAAAGCTTCTATCGGTAAAAGAATTTTCTATATCGGTTCTGTAGACCCAGAGATTATTCATCTAATACCTATATAAAATTCTCGTGTCACAGTTTTCGTTGCCATTCTCCTCCGAAACGGCTTTACCAAATTTTTACCAAATTATATATGCATATTCAGTAGGTCTGAGAATCGGCTACTATCTATTTTTCATACCCCTAAGTGATAAAGGTTGTTCACCCTTAACATTTTTAACGCGGGTGAAACCGCGGGAGGCAGCTAGTTTTTTATAATATTTTGTAGTTAGAGTGATTATTACTATTTTCAGTAGACTAATATACATAGCATTTCAGAGCTATTCACGTTAAATTGAAGCGTAACTAAATAAATAATATTAAATAACAAAGAATGTGTGTTTTACATGGTTTGACTGATAAGGTAACTAGCCATATAAATATATTGTTTTTTAATTAACCTTACTGTGAACTTGGATGGTATATGTTTAATAAATAATACCAGCCTTTTACTGACCCACTGCAGCAAAGCCTTCTTTCATACAGAGAAGGCACGAGCATTATCACAGCGCGAACTGAAGACGGATTGGCAATTTCAGACTTAAATCTTTATAATATAAACTGGATTTCAAAAATTTCCTAAATTTGTTCTTCTTCTTAGAGATCTTTTTACGTTTTGAAACAAGCAACTAGCGTCACTTTTTTGACTCCGACCGGCTTTTTGACAATACGATATTTTACACCATTATCCATTGACATACTTTTTATGAGCTGTCAAAACGCAATTCCCCAATAGATTTTGTATGGCAATGGCAACTTATGACGTCACTAAAATAACAACTCAGTTGACTATCTATTTATTGATTTAAAAAGCAACTAAAATAAATTTTATAGCAAATTGAAAATGAACCGAATTACTGGGCTGAAATTAAAAGAGGTTTTATAGAAATTGTGTTTAACATTAATTCATTAATTGGTTAATGGTGTAAACTATCCAATTCATTACGCCTGTAAGTAATGTTGAACTATAAGTGAAATAAATGCATTGATTTTGACTTTGTAAATATTGACTTGACAAACTTACTTCGTCGAATAGTTATTCGAATTTTCGGCTAAATTTCTTATTGAGCCAAGCAAAGCGAAAATAATGCTCAACTAAGTCGTTTTTGAGTTCCACCTAAAGTGCTTTTTATTATGCATACAGATTATAAAAATGGCAATAAAAAGTATAACGAGTATTTCGTTTTCGCCAAATAAATATATAATTCCGCAACAAAATCCGATATTTACAACCTACCTAAGCACAAACCAGTGCCGAAACGAAAAAAAAACACCAAAAATAAATTTATTGACTCTGATATCACGAATAAGTAGATACCTAATTAAAAGCACACGGAAAATAACCAAATCAAAACTTACAAGGGCCTTTGAAGTTCAAAACTTCAATTTTTTTAACACTACACTTAATTTTTAAACCATACACTGTTTATCGAAATATTCACTGCACACACTATTATTTTTCTATACACGATATTTTTTTCTTGATTTTTTAGAGCTCTGAGACGTCCGTTCGTTGCGAGCGTCGCAGACTTACTGGCTACTGCCTGTGCAAGCGCAGGTGTATCGTTTAAAGATCAATGAAGGATGGTGTCATGCAATAAAGCTGTTGTTTGCTATCTCCATATTTGGGCGGTTTTCCGGTCTAATTTATGATAGAAGTGATTTCTTTTTTGCGATAGGAATGAGGATAATTTGAAATTGGAAGTTTTGGACTATTTTCCGGGTAGTTTTTTTTATTTTTAAAGACGGACCTGAGTTCGAGCCTTTTTGGCCTCGCGTAGATTTTTAATGTAATTTTTTTTTGTATTGCGTATGATGGTGTGAGATACAAAAAATCCTTTTCTTTCTTTCTTTTTATGAGATCCATTTCCTGCTTATCAAGGAAATCATTTTCACTTCGAATTCGATCCTTGAACGAATTATAAGGCTATCCATCTCAGATCGCCTGCCGGGGTTGCGGGATGTTTATAGTGGTTACCGTGACCCTGGAACACAAAGGGCAATCGAAGGAACATGAGTGGGTTTTAGTCAGTAAGAGTCTGACACGCCCTCCCGTCGCACCCAGGACGGGAGCAGTCATTGGATGACTTCCCACTCACCAAAAAAAAAAAACCATCTCAGATGAACCGTAGAAGGTAACCAAACGACGGTTCTAGGACTTGTTTTATCATAACGGTTCAGACGTTTAGAAAGCATCAACTCTTTTGTTAGCGGGGTCAGGGATGGTTTTTTTTATTCTTTATTACATACTTATAAAAAAGCAAAAACATGAGTTATGTCATATGTGCAATGGCGAGCTTAACCCAAAGTTGGGTTATCTTCCAGCAAACTTTATTTCTATAGAGAGAAACTGTAATGGAGGATATGGAGGATGGGAGGATATTTTTATATCTGTCAGGCTTTTTTTTGCGGTGGGAGGGCGTGTCAGACTTTTACTGACTAAAACCCACTCATGTTCTTTCGGTTGCCCTTTATGTTCCGGGGTCACGGTAACTATTATAAACATTCCGCAACCCCGGCAAATCTGTCAGGCTTGACTTTTAAACATGCCATTGACTAACAAAGTCTCAAAATTGATCTCTAAGCATTTCACAGCCCAACACAGAACGCTCACATCATGACCACAGTATGACCCAAAAACCTTTCCCTATAGGGCTAACAGCTTTACCCAAATATGGGTAGGCAGTGAAAGTCACACATTTTCAGCGAAACCGCCGGATGCGATTATCTTTTCAAATAGGTGTGACACTTATCTATACGAAGTCATCAGTTGCACAATACAGTCATTGTTTGACAAGCTTTAAGGTCATAGCTCATTACAGCCACCCGGCAGCCACTCCGCACCGACTCGCCTTATAACCGAGGCGATCTGGTGACGGTACGGAGTTGATATAGTGAGCGCATGCACATACAAGTCCATATAAAGAATAGTAGCCGCAGGAGACAGAAAACAATGATAAGTTTTCTGTCTTATCATTGTTTTCTGTCTCCAGTTTTTCTATCCTTAACGTTTCCCATGTGTTTTTTTTTTATTCCACTGAAACTACACTCTATAACACTATTAAGGAATTGGAAAAGGGGATACATAGACCTCCTCTAGCCAACCCCTCCCCAAACTACAACTTCTTGGGTGTTTGCTGTGCTGTAAAAGTCTTGATCTTTCTCTTCTTTTTGCAACCATCTTTTCTTCATGTGCATTGAACTAGAGGTCCCTAACACCGCTATTGAGCGTGATGATTTGCATCACATTCAAGCAAAAACTTCTTTATGAAAATTGTTTAGCAGTAGTTTAGACTTAATTTGAAAAGTAAAGTAAAGGATGTCAGCAGTGTGAGGTTATTGTCGTTATATATACAACATAATACTATAATATACTATACACTGTGCAATAAAAATATTATAGACTGTCAATCAAATTATATTGTTGAACATAACACCTGTATAAACAAATAAATATAAAGAAAAATGACGTACAGTTATAGTGTTTGTGTTTTGTTCGTTTAAACCGGTCTCTGAAACTAGCTATATCGGGCTGGAAAAATAAATTTGTATATTTATATACAAATTTATTTTGTAAAAAGATTAATGTGTTGCTAAGCAGAATTTTCGAGAACCACTGGACCAATTAGTCCCAGTCTAGGACTGTTGCAAGTTTTTTAAAGTGAAACGTTTATAGCCGCACGTAAAACAAATTTCTGGCGTGGCGACGCATGCCGTGGCGACGCGTCGCCACGCTATATGATGATGTATATATATACAGTCACAGTCTTGTGTACTGTGTTGCGATGATGTAATGTCGATGTTTCCCATCTGCCAGGCGTCCCATGACGGCTCACTTTTTTTTAACCTTTCGACGACAAGCCGGATTTCGGGCTGCTGTTCTGTTACGTGAATCACGTGTGTTCGAAGGTTTAAATAGACCATTTGGAAAATCGTCCGGATGATTAAAAATTCAGTAAAAAATTGATTTTCCGTTTTTTTGACGACGTGAGCGTGATTTTTGTGTAAAATCAATGCGACAGGCCGAATTCTGTCAGGGTAGGCTAGTATATAGTGATTTTATAATTTATGAAATCTCTTTAACCTTTTGTCGACGAAGCGACAGCAGACTGTCGCACTGCTATTGTCTTTCTACTTTGATTGACTGATTGACTGGGTAATACATCAACGCACAGCCCAAACCGCTGCTCCTAGAGACATGAAACTTGCAGGGTGTGTTCTTTGTAAAGAGTAGGTAACCACTAAGTGGTTGGTGGCACTAAAAATTCCACCCCGAAAGTGGTTAAATAGTGGATGTAAGTTCGACATTTACGCGAGTGAAACCGAGGGCGAAAGCTAGTTAATTACAAAATGGTTCATCTAGAATTAATCAGCGAACGTGTCTCTTTTAAAACTAGTTATCAAAGGGCTTATCGGACACGATCTGTATTTACTAATAAAATTCTATTATGTAACCAAATATCTAATATTACTTATTTTTCGTAACCTGCAGATACTTATCCAAGAAAAATATGCGTACTTATGTTATGTCATTTGATGGCAAGCAAATTGACGGAACATCAGGGGCTTAAGTCTGCTATTGCATAGTGGTTCGATATTATAGGTTCAATGATCAATTTTTAACCGACTTCAAAAAAGGAAGAGGTTCTCAATTAGTCTGTGTTTTTTTTTGTATGTTTGTTACGCGATATCTTCGTCAATTGTAAACAGGTTTTGATGGTTCTTTTTTAGTTTGATAAGTCATGATTCAGGGGTGGTCCCATATAAATTTTGTTGCGATCCGTTTAGTGCTTCTCGAAAAATTCACCAAGAACAAAAAAAAATTGACGAAATATTTGTAGACGATGTGTGCTTTTTGTTCAAGTTTCTATTTTCGTTTTATAAGATTGTAAGTAGTTTTATTTTGAAAATAAAATACTTTGAAAGATACTATACACAGTGAAACATTGGGAGTCGACACTAAAAAGTAATAAAAAAGTTGATGAGTAACGTCAAACTTTTGACACATTTCCTATACAAAAACAGTTGAAAAACCAAAAACTTTGTATGATATGGGTTAAAAGATTTTTTTTTAAAACCAACACCATTTTTGCGGTGCTGTATCCCTTCATCTGGCGATTGGTATAGTTTGTCGACCAGGCCAGTTGAGTGAACCACAGCCATACCACAGATAAAACAACAAAATGTCAGTGATCATAAGGGTGAATTTCGGCAGTAATATGACACCGACAATAATGACAGCTGTCAGATTGACATTTCGCCAGACCACAGGCTATGGTCAGCAGTCGAATTTTTTTGGGCAGTATAACTCTTCAATTTTATACATTTTCTTCCTGCGTCCTTCTCACATAAACCTATCCGCGCGTACTACTAAATCCGTTCTCTTACTTTGAAATGTCTGATTTAATCGCCGCACATAGTAAACAACAATTTACACCTCTATTAATATTTACTAGCTTGCATCTGGATTTGCCTGCCCTTGAATTGTATTTACGAGAAACTTAAGAAACATAATATAACTGAAATCATCTCCCTTTTTCCCAGCTGTTAGGGTCGGTTTCCAGTCTAAACAAACAAATCGGTTTAAGACCTACGGTGTGCCACACAGACAGATTGACACACATAGGTCAAGCTTATAATGCCCCTCTTTTTGCGTTGGGGGTTACTAATAAAAAATATTAAAAGGTTGCTAGCAATCGGAGAAATCACCATCCTACGACCGCACGGACACACAAACATACGCAAACGATTATTTTACAGATCCAAAGCATACGAGGTTTATTACGAGAGTTATTCTGAAAAATAGCCTTAAAAAAAAATAAAAAGCTTTTTTAAAAAAAAGATAACCGACTTCAAAAACTAAAAGCTCAAAAATAACTATTTCGGAAGTCGGTGGCAACACAAATCGACCGGCAGAAGAGAAGCCACCGACTTCCGAAATAGTTATTTTTGAGCTTTTAGTTTTTGAAGTCGGTTATCTTTTTTTTAAAAAAGCTTTTTATTTTTTTACTTTTTAGTTAGAGTCTCAGTGTCTGACTACGTTTTAGGGTAGCTCTCAAAATAAACTTATAATCTTATAAAATGAAAACGGCACTATGCGCGCAACGTCACAGGATATCCATTAGTGTTATATACTAAAACCTTCCACAGAATGTTACAAAGACTTTTCTGAAAACCGCATCGAAATCGGTATAGCTAAACGCGAGATAATCGCGGTCAAACATACAATCGTCTTTGAAAATCTACAATCCAAGAAAGCAAAACGCGATCTATGCGGGCAACGTCACGGGATATCTATTAGTGTTATATACTAAAACCTTCCCCAGAATGTAACAAACACTTTGCTGAAAACCGCATCAAAATCGGTTCAGCCAAACGCGAGATAATCGCGGACAAACATACATACATACATACATACATACATACAGGTCGAACAGAGAACCTACTTTTTTTTGAAGTCGGTTAAATATTAAAAAAACAACAAGTTGATGTACGATTGTTGACCAAGTATCGTATCTTTATATGATTATTTACGAGTTTTATAACAACCTCCTGAAAAGCTTTGCTGTTTCAAACAATGATGTTATAAGTAAAAAAGTGTAGATTGGTTACCCAAACGAAATTCTATCTTCAAAAACGGCACACTAACGCACACATACATTACACGTCAAAGTAGGATGACATGATTGAAGTACTTCCAGTGAAAAAGAGATAAACGTCATATGTCAACGCGATTCTCAGTATCATGTTTGTCAATTGGCAAACTTTTAATGTGCCACTTTTTGACTGCATATAACCTATCTACACCTTTTTACCTATAACATCATTGGTTTCAAAGATGCACTTTGTATAGATGACCGCTAAAGCTGAATAGACACTTACGAGACTCTATACAAAATCGTTTTTTTTTTAAACCTGAATAGAGCTATAAATATGAGTAGTCATTTACCATTCGGCCAATACAACTAGGGTCCATTTGCACAACTTATAACTACACAGATTAAGCGCTACACAGATCTAATTATCACTGCATCCCTGTCAAATTGTTTGAAGTAGAAAGAGACAGAACGATGTTAAGCAAGGCGCGGGCCTGCGGACGGCGAGCGATGGGTAACTCGCCGCCCGACAAGGACTAGGCCCGTGTCGACAAGCGTTTGTTGTTAGCACGTGAAGGGGCTCTCTAGGGCCAATGCCTGCCGGGGTTGCGGAATAGTTCTAATAGTTACAGCGGCTCTGGAACATATAGGACAACCGAAGGAACATGGGTGGGTTTTAGTCAGTAAAAGTCTGACACTCCCTTTCGCCGGCGGGAGAAATCATTTGATGATTTTCCATACTCAAAAAAAAAAGTTTTGCACTAAAATGGTTAAGCGTTTGTAATGCAAGAGTACTTAAGTCAAAAGAACCTTAAACTCAATTTATAATATCAAGTTGAAGATCACTTGCTCTTTACAATCAATCATGCCGACCATCAACAGTCAGCCTTTGTGGTACAGATGCGAGTCAAGTTGAGCGAGTTACTGGCGCTAGTGTACTTGACCATGTAAACTAGCGAGGTCGAGTCCTGGCTTAGAACATGTGACTAGTAAAAGCTTAATATTTTTGGTGTTTTTTGGTGTAATTTATCTGTAACTATAGTACGATTTTTAATTCGAGTCAGAAAAATGACAAGTGCTACTGTCACTGATACCAAAAAGGGTGACCCGCTACAATAGTGATGCTCCGCAATCGATAGACTTAGACATTTAGTCATGCTTTATTTTATTAGGTATCAAAGAGTTTTTTTATTGTAAATATTGAATACATACCTTATTAAATAATATTTCAGAAATATGAACTTTACCGAAAACAAATAATATAACAGTGTTTTATGTAATATTAATTACCTACCGTGTATATCTTCCATTTAATTACCGTAAATGACATGTAATATTTTTATATTATATTAAAGGCAATTTGATATTGAATAAAAAAATAATCTCGACTATGATTTAATTGTAAAAACTCGATTGTACCACATCACTATTTATTTGGGACTAAAAAACCTGCAGTACTGGAAATGTCATTTTACTGACTGGAATTAAAAATCATACTATAGCGACAGTTTCGCACGTGTTATAAACCTTTGAAAATCTTGACTTTTCTCCATTATAATATTTTTATTTGTCGATTGGAAATCATCAAATGACTCCCTCCATGGACGGGGCGGGAGGGAGTGTCAAACTTTTACTGACTAAAACCCACCCATGTTCCTTCGGTTGCCCTTTATGTTCCGGGGCCGCGATAACTATTAGAACTATTCTGCAACCCTGAAAAAGAGGCCTGTGCCCTGCAGTGCAACAGTAATAGACTGGCATTATTATTAAAGCCTAAAATCCGTACTATTATTATAAATGCGAAAGTAACTCTGTCTGTCTGTCTGTCTCTTCTTCACGCCTAAACCACTGAACTGATTTGAATGAAATTTGGTAAAGATATAGTATGGGACCCGAGAAAGGACATAGGATAGTTTTCATCCCGGAAATTCACCTGGAACGGGACCATTATTCCATGCGGACGAAGTCGCGGGCAAAAGCTAGTAATATTATAAATGCGAAAGTAACTCTGTCTGTCTGTGTGTCTCTTCTTCACGCCTAAACCACTGAACCGATTTGAATGAAATTTGGTACAGATATAGTCTGGGACCCGAGAAAGGACATAGGATAGTTTTCATCCCGAAAAGCCACCGGGAACGTGAGCATTATTCCACGCGAACGAAGTCGCGGGCAAAAGCTACTTGCAACTAAATCCTTATAAACAGAGCTACTCAAACGACATGCGTATACACAGTTTGCGCAAACGCACAGATAATCACCTATCCACAGGTCAGTGACCTCGCACTTTCTCAACTAATGATATACGTCAGTAATGTAACATAACATTACGCTTGTAATTATTGATAGTGTAAGCAGAGATTAAAGCCGTTGGTCCCGGTTGTCATTAAATAAATAAATATCCTGGGACAACTCACACACGGCCATCTGATCCCAAACTAAGCAGCGCTTGTACTATGGTAACCGGACAACTGATAAACATACTTATATTATTTTAAAATATTATAGATGCCGCGGCAGCGGCCGCCAAGCGCCAGATCTACTAGTGATTCATATAAAGTTTAAGTTTTCAGTTAAATTCATTTATAAATCAAACTGAATTTAGTTTATAATATTTTAAGAAACGTTATTTGGTGACACATTTATCTATTTTGGTAACCGTTTAGAACTTTTTTGGTAGTAAAATTGGTACTTTTTTGGGCGGTGTTTAAACACAAGCCTTTGTGTAATGAGCACGAAGCTCATCACACAAAGTTTGTCCTGAGTGGGAATCGAACCCACGACCTCCGGCTTAGCAGTCAGGGTTACTAACCACTAGACCAACAGGGCCGTCCATTCGTAGAACTTTGACAGTCATTACGGGTAAAGAAGCCGGAAAGTCGCCAGTCGAACCAAGGGGTATCGTGTCGCTCAGTTACTGGGTTGTGGAGGTCTGATAGGCAGTCGCTTCACGTAAAACACTGGTGTCCAGCTGAATCCGGTTAGGCTGGAAGACCCCAACATAGTTTGGAAAAAGGCTAAGGTGTTGATATTCATCATCAGCAGAGTCTGAAAACTGTGGTAGGGCCCAACAGGGCCAACGCCTGCCGGGGTTGCGGAATGTTTATAATAGTTACCGTGACCCTGGAACATAAAGGGCAATCGAAGGAACATGAGTGAGTTTTAGTCAGTAAAAGTCTGACACGCCCTCCCGCCGCACCCAGGACGGGAGCAGTCATTTGATGATTTCCCACTCACCAAAAAAAATTACTTACAAACTAGGGTAAAATAAGAAATGACAGTTTGTGTAAAAATGGGTAGGTAAAACAAAAAGAAACTGCTAGTATCCATACTAATATAATATTACTAGCTTCTGCCCGCGGCTTCGCTCGCGTTAGAAAGAGACAAAAAGTAGCCTATGTTACTCTCCATTTCTTCAACTATCTCCACTTAAAAAATCACGTCAATCCGTCGCTCCGTTTTGCCGTGAAAGAAAGACAAACAGACAGACAGACAGACAGACACACTTTCCCATTTATAATATTAGTATAGATAAATGGAAAAGTGTGTCTGTCTGTCTGTCTGTTTGTCTTTCTTTCACGGCAAAACGGAGCGACGGATCGACGTGATTTTTTAAGTGGAGATAGTTGAAGGGATGGAGAGTAACATAGGCTACTTTTTGTCTCTTTCTAACGCGAGCGAAGCCGCGGGCAGAAGCTAGTTTTTCATAAAGGAAAACACCCTCAAAATACTAAAAAGGTTCTGTGTTTAGAAACACCAAAACGAATATTTTCTTCGTAAACATTTAAATCTGCAATTTGTCAGCGGAAATTCTTGTTAAAAATAATGTTATAATAATTTCCTGTACATAGTTATTACGAGGTATTTTTTCTATAAATTACTTACAGGCTATTATTATCAAATTAAACTATTTTTTGCTGTTTATTTATTTTATACTAGCTTCTGCCCGCGGCTTCGCTCGCGTTAGAAAGAGACAAAAAGTAGCCTATGATACTCTCCATCCCTTCAACTATCTCCACTAAAAAAAATCACGTCAATTCGTCGCTCCGTTTTGCCGTGAAAGAAAGACAAACAGACGGACAGACAGACAGACAGACACACTTTTCCATTTATAATATTAGTATGGATATACTAGCTGCTTTACAAACGTTATTTTGTCAATTGAAACCAGCGTTAATTAGTGCTGATTCTCTTGGTCACAAACTAAACCAAATTTAAGTTAAGTGCATCTTTCTTTTTCCACTTCATTAAGAAAAGGACAGAAGATAAAATATTAGTTGCCACCTGACAATATGTCTTACTAGCTTTTGCCCGCGACTTCGTCCGTGTTGAATAATAGTTCCCGTTCCCGGAGGATTTCCGGGATGAAAACTATCCTATCCTTTCTCGGGTCCCAAACTATATCTGTACCGAATTTTATTCAAATCGCTTCAGTGGTTTAAGCGTGAAGAAGAGACAGACAGACAGACAGAGTTACTTTCGCGTTTATAATATTAAGTACTAGCTTTTGCCCGCGACTTCGTCCGCGTTGAATAATAGTTCCCGTTCCCTTTGAATTTCCGGGATGGAGACTGTCTTATGTCCTTTCTCGGGTCCCAGACTATATCTGTACCGAATTTTATTCAAATCGCTGCAGTGGTTTAGGCTTGAAGAAGAGACAGACAGACAGACAGACAGAAAGACAGACAGACAGAAAGACAGACAGACAGAAAGACAGACAGACAGAGTTACTTTCGCATTTATAATATTAGTACGGATAAGTTCTAGCTTTTGCCCGCGATTTCGTCCGCGTGGAATAATAGTTCCCGTTCCCTGGGGATTTCCGGGATGAAGACTATCCTATGTCCTTTTTCGGGTCCTAGACTATATCTGTACCGAATTTTATTCAAATCGCTTCAGTGGTTTAGGCGTGAAGAAGAGACAGACAGAGTAACTTTCGCATTTATAATATTAAGTTCTAGCTTTTGCCCGCGACTTCGTCCGCGAGTAATAATAGTTTCCGTTCCCGGGGGATTTCCGGGATGAATACTATCCTATGTCCTTTTTCGGGTCCTAGACTATATCTGTACTAAATTTCATTTAAATCGGTTCAGTGGTTTAGACGTGAAGAAGAGACAGACAGACAGACTAACTTTCACATTTATAATATTAGTATGGACTAGTATGGATAGTATAGATGTGTACTAGTTGATTCACAGACGTTGTCTTGTTAAACGAATGTTAACTTTTATGGTTTAGTGACATTTTGTGACTTTCATGTGGTTGGTTCGATTCCGGGTATTTGCCAATGTGATTTTTTTCAATTTAATTATGTGCATTTCTAAGCTTATCTTGGACATCACTGACATCCCGTGCCTCGGAAAGCACGTAAAGCCGTAAAGCCGTTGGTCCCGGTTGTCATTTATAGAACTTTGACAGTCGTTACGGGTAGTCAGAAGCCAGAAAGTCTGATCTGTCTAACCAAGGGGTATCGTGTCGCCCAGTTACTGGGTTGGAAAGGTCAGCGGCAGTCGCTTCACGTAAAACACCGGTATCCAGCTGAATCCTGTTAGTTTGGAAGCCGACCCCAATATAGTTAGGATAAGGCTAAAACGATGATAATTACTTATTACGTAAATACTACGGCAATAGGCAGGTTTTCCCAGAAATAAATTTCCCAATACCGCCCTACCCTTTTAAACTATTCTGAAGTTTGTTTTACTATAGATAACATGTTACAAAATATATGGACTTTGCCACTAAAGTATTGTGTAATTAGAACATTTTGTGTACCTTCAAGGCGGTCACTTGAAGGCGTGGGCAGATAAGGAGGGTACTGCGAAAAGTCTTCATGTCGCAGCTATTTGTGTAATTTGGACAAGACTGGTGAAGTCGGAATTCGTAACTTTGTGCTTGAAAAAATAATCATTTTAGATGAGATGAGACTTTGTTAAAATAACTTCCAACGCGTGATAAAAAATAGCATTTCCCTCCTGGTTGTGAAGAGAAAAACCTACCAGTTTAAAATGAAAGTTAAGCTATGGTGCCTTTTCCCAACTCTGTTGGGTCAGCTTACCAGTTTAACCGAATCCAGCTAAAGCACGTGGCGCACAGAGGGATACCCTATAGGACCCCTGTAGATAAACGAAAGCTAGCAAGGGCATCACAGGGTAGATGAGTGGGGCAGCAGTCTCCTTCCTGTGTTAAGACATTGTTGACAACTCGACGGCTCATTAATGATGATTGATGATTTTGTACCGTTCTCATTACGGTTTAGCAAAGCTTCAAACCTGCAATGCATTCTTTTTCATCAACTTTGACTGACTTCCATGTTACAACTAGCCCTCCCCCTAAGGCTGAGGCTACAGTAAGCAGCGATTTGCGATGCGACTGGAAGAGCGAAACGAGATAAACATGGAATGGCTACATTATAACCGAAAATCTGGCGTTTATGCGATTCAATTTCGATGATACGTCGATGTAGCCGGTGCCGCGATTACAGTAATGTAGTTCCTGTCGCAGAAATAATCAAAGATCGCTTGTAATATTTGATGAACGGTGTAGCCATTTAGTGAGAATCCATGTATTTGATTCAATCGCTCGTGCGTCGCAGTTCGCGTCGCAGCCTAGTGTAGCCTCCCCCTAAGCGGTCGGCATCGCAGTTAAAAGCTAGTCATATCCCACAAAACCCGGCTACACACTTGACCAACAGCATATGATTCAATAAAGGTACCTGTACCGCGGTTAACTAATATGATTCAACTGTTTAACGTGCAGTAACATGGTAGGCTCTGAATTATCTATACTGCGCCTACGTCCTGTACAACTCATAGAATTGTGACACATTATGTGCGTTACTAGGACACCATTGACTTACAACTTAAGTTAAAAAGTAGATGATGAACATGGTTTTTTTGGGTTATGGGACATCCCGCCTACGAAAGATCTCGCCCCCGGGCGAGCTGTCTACTTTTTAAAATGTGCATGGGTATATTCGCCCGAAAATAATGTTCTGTTTAAATATGGTCATTTTACTTTATTATTTGCAGATTCATCTGATGTTTAATAAAAAAAAATACGATTTAGCCAAAATATCTCTTTACTTTTGAATAGGAAACATCCCAGTATCATTCCTTTTACACAGGACATTATTTTTCATCAGATCTTTCGTGGGCGGGATGTCCCATAACCCGTTTTTGGGGGGGAGTGGCAAATCAACCAATGACTTCTCCCGTCCTGGGCGGGGCGGGAGGGCGTGTCAGACTTTTAAATACTGACTAAAACCCACTCATGTTCCTACGGTTACCCTTTATGTTCCGGGGTCACGGTGAATACTTTAAACATTCCGCAACCCCGGCAGGCGTTGGCCCTGTTGGGCCCCTTCTCGTGCTGACTGCTCTTTGAGGCGCGCGTGGAACACTAACGCGCCGTCGACATGATGAATATCATCATATCTCTTTTTTCCGACTGCCGAGAGGTTTTTGTTTTTCGAGCGTATGTATGTCTAATTCTTAGGTACGCTCTACAACCTTAACCGTTGATGGGTTTTTGACAAATTAGGAGTCATTTAATTCGTCTCGGTTGATTGCAATCCGTACTAATATTATAAATGCGAAAGTAACTCTGTCTGTCTGTGTGTGTGTCTCTTCTTCACGCCTAAACCACTGAACCGATTTGAATGTTTGGTACAGATATAGTCTGGGACGCGAGAAAGGACATAGGATAGTTTTCATCCCGGAAATCCCCCGGGAACGGGAACTATTATTCCACGCGGACGAAGTCGCTACTATGCTATCTCTTCACCACCCTAGTTTGACTGGGAGAGAATGCCTTTGGCATTAAGTCCGCCTGTGAGCACAATGTGAGCACTATGTTCTTTACATTTCTTCTGTCTATCATTGACTGAATATACTCTGGCAGCTGGGAGTTTGTCATGCTCACTCAAATGTCTCACTGACGGTGGCGTGTGTGTTGGATCATTTGGTTCCCTTCAAAATGGTTGAGCTATTTGGTGCCAATCCATACGTCATGTCCGTGAACGGACGCTGTCTGCTGAGACTGGTCATCTCGTAGCTGCCACAGTTATTTTAAAATTTGTTTTGTTTATTTTAATATTTCTAACATGTCCGACTTGTTACGTTGTTCTCACATAGTACCTTAGATACCACAATGAATGATGTAACCAAATTATTGTAATATATTGATTTTAAAAGAGTGTCCATGGAGTTTCTTGCTCGCTCTTCTCCATGGGACCTACTTTTTGGAACGAGCAACTAGCTTCATTTTTTTGACAGACTGACACCTTGACGATTCAAAAGTACCTGTAATTGGTTTATTTGAATAAAATAGTTTTGAAGTTTGAAGTTTGTGTACCGTTGTGCATAAAGTGTAAATAAATAAATAAATAAATAAGTCGCGGGCAAAAGCTAGTTAGAAATAAAATAAATATAATTAAAATATCAAAAAACCCAACTGCATGGTGATTTTGGTGGCAATCACATAAAACAGAAGCAACGCCACGGACTTCCGAAATTGCAGTTAGTATTTTTTTTGGTTAACTGGAAGCAAGTGCTTTACGTGCTTTCCTAAGCACGGAATGTCACTGACGTCCAAGATAACCTTTAGAAATTACATGTGACCACTAATGACTTATAACATTTTAAATACCCACAGTTTTCTTTCACCACAATTTCATTATCTTGATCTGTCCTTATACGTGTTGATAAAAACGAAATCTTTTCTTGCGAAATATATCCTTTATTAATTTACTTACCAAACATGATTAATTGTTTGCCTTATTTGGGGTTGAATGTGCTAAAACCAGCCAACACATGCCAAAATTTCTCTCATTTTAAAGAGCTTTGCTTCATTCGTCAGGCACTTGAGGCCTGACATTTTAGCTGAACTGCACCTTTTTTGACACAGCTGTCGGAAACACTAATATTAAGTAGTACATTTTTTAGTTAATAACTTCTATTATTGTTTTATACGCTTTATGTAAGTATGTTTTGAATTATCGTACCGGCACTGCTGTGTAAAATAAATATATTTTCTTTCTTTCTTTCTTTTTTCATTCTTCTTTATTTCTTTTTTCTTTCTTCTTTCTTTCTTCTTTCTTTCTTTTTCTTTCTTTCTTCTTTCTTTCTTTCTTTCATATGGCCGAAGGTCAACCACCACGCAGAACAAGATGGCGGTGGTGAACTGGCGAAGTCGCGTGTCCACCGCACGTTACATTACCTCAAATAAAACTCGGCTAATAATCTTGTTCTCGGTGACGTGACCGTGACGGCGGACAAACGGCCTAATGGCTAAATTCTCAAACGTCACTTAACTCCTTACTTCACCCCTTAAGAGTAACAAAGACAGCAACAGATTTCAGAGCTCCCGAGAGAGTCTGCTTGTGACCATGGCAGGTGTAACCCTGCCGAACGAGTATAATATAGATTTCAGAGCGTCCTAAAGTTAAGTGACGTTTGATTATTCCGCAAAAAGGCTCATTGAAGTTGCGTGTAAGGAACAAGACGAAAACCAAAGCGACTTTCAGTTTATATGTTCTTTTTAAAATTACCTAGAACGTCACCGACATCCCATGGATCAGACCACACCATTGGTTTCCGCTGTCATTCGTAGATTTTTAACAGTCACCTTCACTGTTACTCGGGATTTAACGCGCACGGGTACGGGTACTCAGAAGTCAGACAGGAAGGCAATCCTTTAAGCCAATAGTGTTACCTAGTATCTAGGCTGTGGAGTTTAAGGGACTACGTATATTTACTCAGTTCTATTCAGCTTCATCATCATCTCCCTAGCCTTTTCCCAACTATGTTGGGGTAGGCTTCCAGCCTAACCGGATTCAGCTGGATACCAGTGTTCTACGTGGAGCGACTGCCTTACAGATCTCCACAACTCAGTAACTGGGCGACACGATACCTCTCGGTTAGACTGGTCAGACTTTCTGGCTTACTCTTAACTACTGTCAATGTTCTCCGTATGACAACCGGGACCAACGGCTTTGCTCAGCTTATGTCCATAGAAGGTTTTATACATAAGCTGAAAAGACGTGGAAAGTCGTTGGTTTCTATGAATATAAGCTGAATGGACCAGAATAAATGTGCATAGTTCCTTCGCTCCGCTTCATGGACCATGTGAATATTGGTGACTAGCTTTCTGCCGCGGTTTCATGCGCGTTTTGTCAGGTTTTTGGTTAATGCTTTGCTCCCGTGGGTCTTAAAGTAATATTATGTAGCCTATGTCTTTTTCTGATTATCGACATGCTCATGGTCATCTCTTAACTGCCATGACTTTATACTATTATTTTTTAATTCTTTAATCGTTTTTTTTTGTTATTTACCTACATTGTTTTCACATATAAGCACCAAAAAGAATGTAACCAAGGTTTTGTAAAACATGTTTATTTTAAAAAGAGTGTCCGTGGAGTTTCTTGCCTGTTCTTCTCCATAGAGATCTACGATTTGGAACAGGCAAGTAGCGTCACTTTTCTGACTAACCAACCGACTCTTTGACAATTCATAAGTACCTGTAAATGGTCTAAGTGAAATACTCAAATGCCTGTATTTTTTTTATGTATAAGCTATTTAACTGTAACGTTTCATCAATATCCTTTTACGAGTTTTTGCGTGAAAGAGCAACAAACATCTTTAATGCGTACCGTGGCTACATATTTTTTCCGTTTTTATAAAAACTTGGCGACATTATAATAATATGTAACTCGTTTCGTCAAGGTTATTGCAGATAATATTTTTTTGCGTTATCCTTAACTTATATGATAAACTAGCCTTTGCCCGCGGCTTCGCCCGCGTTAAAAAGAGACAAAAAGTAGCCTATGTTACTCTCCATCCCTTCAACTATCTCCACTTAAAAAATCACGTCAATTCGTCGCTCCGTTTTGCCGTGAAAGAAAGACAAACATACAGACAAACACACTCTCACATTTATAATATTAGTATGGATTAAAAAATCACGTCAATTCGTCGCTCCGTTTTGCCGTGAAAGAAAGACAAACATACAGACAGACAGACAGACACACTTTCCCATTTATAATATTAGTATGGATTGATAGGTGTTTCATTAAGTAAGATGTATCCTAGCCTTTTTATAAGCTTTTATTTTATAATAGCATTGATTGGGTTACTATATTTGTTAATGTTCAAGAAAAAATTATGATAAGGAGGACTTTTAACTGATTAGTCTATTGTGTGATAAAAAACATTTAAAGATTTTATTTTAACCACCAACGCAAAACACGGATTTTATAAGTTTGACCGCTGTGTGTGTGTGTGTTTGTTTGTGTATCTGTGAGTCTGTAGCTAATGAAATGCTGTGTTTTTTTATTTGAAAGTAGGATATATGTATCGCGATGATTCTTAATCAGTAAAGCCTTTTCAAAGCTGTCAACACTTTTGTTAGCTAAAGCTGCGATCATAATAACTACGGGGCGGCTTTGGGGCTTTCCTAAACATGGAATGTCAGTGGTTGTCCTAGATATATGAGTTAACGGAAAGTACATATGAATTAAATAAGTGGCATTGGTGCTTCCCTGGTTTAGAAGAACCGAGGTCGTAAATAATACCTAACCAATGGGGCATCACAGTTTTTTATTACAAGTGTATTAAAGTTTGAAATTCCCCGCCCCTGAAGTTAGATGGCGACTTCAGCAAAAAAAAAGTTGCTATCTTCAAAACCCCTGAACTGATTGTGAAGAAACATGTTTAACAACCATTGCTAGATAATCTACTTAAAAAAAAACCACATCCAAATCGGTTCACCCATTTCAGTGCCACAGTGCCAAAGACGAACAGACAAATCGACATATACACATAGCGGTCAAACTTATAACACCCTTCCTTTTGCGTAGGAGGTTAAAAATATTATTCTTGTTTACATTATGTACCTACTGCATATGTTTATTTAAACTTCTAGTCCTGTTGCCTAATCTACACAACTAACAAAATCTCTCTCATTGTTTCAGATCACCAAATCGCGTCCAATATCCGTACCCTGGGGAACTCCGAACATGAAATCACGAATTTTCCGTCTGGCGATTCTAACACCAATGTTTTTTCACCCCTTTGCACTACACCAGCTTACCCCCAACCGTTAGACCATCCACAGCCCCCAGAATTAGACAGTAAACCCGAAATCCCGATGTCAACAGTGTCAAAGGCTTCGCTCAATTCGAACAAATCCGATGACGATTTTGACGTGAATGAGTACTTCGCTCGACTGCACGGCACAAGATATGTTAGCGCTCCAATAAACAGTAACCCGGATCAGAACGCTAATTTGGAAGCTGAAGAAAGCTTAGAAGAGATTAATTTGAACGAAGACAAGACTGTTGATGTACAGCAGAGTATAACAGCTGATATAGCGCAGAATTTCTCTCAACTACCAACAGTCTTACCTCATGTAGCTAGCGCTGTTTTCAGCTCTTTTTCTAATATGCTGAACTACAAGAGCAGAGAGCAAACTCCTGATGAGAGGCCGCCAGGGTATCAAAGCCAGGAGGTGCCGTTTCAAAGTCCAGGGCCTGTGAGTGGGTTCGTAGGACAGACCCTGGAGATGGCGCCTATGCCTGAGGAGGCCAAAGAAGTGGCCCCGCCTCCAAGGGAACTTCCCAATTCTGGTGAGTGACTTCTCAATATATTAAGTGTATTATTGTGCACGTTTATAATTAAACACGGAGACACAATAGAAAGACAATAGCAGCGCGAAAGCCGGCTGTTGCTTGGTTGTTGAAAGGTTAAAATGTAGCTATTTGACCAAATCATATTCGTCTCTTTTTCACTCGCAATACTTGAATCATCCGGGGTTGCGGAATGTTTATAATAGTCACCGTGACCCCGGAACATAAAGGGCAACCGAAGGAACATGAGTGGGTTTTAGTCAGTAAAGGTCTGACACGCCTTCTCGCCCCGCCCAGGACGGGAGAAGTCATTTGATGATTTCCCACTCCCAAAAAAAATACTTGAATCATGTCTTTGACATCTAATTGTATGTGTGCGTTAGTGAGCCGTTAGATAAAATGGTGCTGATTCTCTTGTTCACAAACTTAACTAAATTTAAGTTAAATGCATCTTTCTCTTTCCATTTCTTAAAGAAAAGGCCAGAAGATACATTTTAGTTTAATCCTGTCAAATTAGACAGCGCCTGAAGAAATTTGACGTATATTTAGACGCCATGTTTTTAAATCGCGTCTAAATTATCTATGCAGTGTCTAAATTTGACAGGACTTAACTAATATTTTATTTTCTGTCCTTTTCTTAATGAAATGGAAAGAGAAAGATGCACTTAACTTAAATTTACGTTAGTTTGTGAACAAGAGAATCGGCACCATTGTCGTGTAAGTAACCTATTTACACCGTTTCACTTACAATATTACTAGCTTTTGCCCGCGGCTTCGCTCGCGTTAGAAAGAGACAAAAAGTAGCCTATGTTACTCTCCATCCCTTCAACTACCTCCACTTAAAAAATCACGTCAATTCGTCGCTCCGTTTTGCCGTGAAAGACAGACAAACATACAGACAGACAGGCAGACAGACACAATTTCCCATTTATAATATTAAGTATGGATTGTTTTTAGGACCATTCGTGAACAAACCTTATCCCATACTTGACTCATTCAAATAACTGCAAATGACCTTCTTACTACCAAACATGGCGTTGGTTTCCCACGGTTACACCATGACCTATGGGGGTCAATGGAAACCATCGTTCGGTACAAACAGACGTTAAGTGCGAAAGTTTATACTTATGTGTATGTTAGATAATAACTTTGTAATTGTTTGTACTGAGTCGTGGTGGGGCAGAGTTTAAGTGATCGAAAACATTACATTTGTCTTATACAAAGTGCATTTTTGAAACTGCAGGAAGCATTTATTATTATAAAAAAAAAACCGGCCAAGAGCGTGTCGGGCCACGCTCAATGTAGGGTTCCGTAGTTTCCCTTCCGTTACAATAAGTGTTCCCACTTATAAGTTAAAATAAAAGGCTATTTGTTACGTTGACATACTAAGTACGCAGAAATTATTTTGTACAACCTTTTTGTCTTTTTTGTACAAAAACTGTTCTTTCTATCAAATTCAAAATCATTTTCCTAAAAAGTACTTATAAAGTTCTACTTTCCAGATTTTTTTCAAATTTTTTAAACCAACGGGTCAAAAGTTAGAGGGGGGGGGACGCTTTAATTTTTCCTTTTGGAGCAATTATTTCCGATATTATTGACATTATCAAAAACTGATTTTAATAAACCCCTTTTCATTTTTAAATACCTATCCAACAATATATCACACGTCAGGGTTAAAATAAAAAAAAAATCACTTCCCTTTTACACATAGGGGGGCTACCCTAATAAAACATTTTTTTCAAATTTTTATTTTACCACTTTGTCGACGTGGTTGATATACATATTGGTATCAAATTTCAGCTTTCTAGTGCTAACGGTCACAGAGATTAAGCGAGGACGGACGGACAGACAGACAGACATGGCGAAACTATAAGGGTTCCTAGTTGACTACGGAACCCTAAAAAGAGTTAAATAAAAAAAATAGTTTATAACAACAAAAAGTGCACAAAAAAGTACAAAGACAGAAATCAACGCGTAATATTTAGAATAGTTTTTCTCGAATAAATATGTATGTTCCATGTATATCAGCGACCACTTACGATTTTATAAAGTTTTGATTGACATTCTTTATAATATTTCTTCCCTGGTTTAAATCTTTAACAAAACCCTCTACTGCTAATCTTATCCGTGCGCCAAGCATAATTGAGCCAACCCGCCTTAAACTGATAAGTTGACAGTGAAAGTGGTTATTACCACTTCAAAAGATAACCCGGCAACTCAGTATCCCACAGACGGGCAACTAACTGTTGGGCTATTATTGACTCCACGTTTTAAGGGTTCCGTACTTCGAAAGGTGAAAACGGAACCCTTATAGGGTCACCTCGTTGTCCGTCCGTCTGTCAAAACTCTTTCTCCGAAACGCAACGAGATATCAAGCTGAAATTAATATTACATACTCAGATCTGCTATCTCTCAAAGCAGTGAAAAAATCAAGTTTCTAAATCAACGCAATAAAAAAATACGGCTGTTTATAATGCATATTTAGATATTTGCAAGGGAATCAAAACCTTATAGGGTACTTTTCATTGACCTAGAATCATGAAAGGACATAACTCAATTGTGAGATGTAGGATGGCGGGCGCCTTAACCACTAAGCCATTACGACATCATATCATCATCACATCATAAAAATCGTACGGGTGTATAAACTTGCCTCCCCCCTCCCCCCTCCTAGGTCGTTTCCTTGCACCCAGCAACATTTGTCAACTTTTTGTGGTCGTGACATGTTGCCCGTTTGCATGATCAGTTCACTGTATCAACCTGGGTAGTTGTAACACCAACTGGTGTTAGGTACTAGGAACTTATTATCTCTTTACTAATCTATCCATACTAATATTATAAATGGGAAAGTGTGTCTGTCTGTCTGTTTGTCTTTCTTTCACGGCAAAACGGAGCGACGGATTGACGTGATTTTTTAAGTGGAGATAGTTGAAAGGATGGAGAGTAACATAGGCTACTTTTTGTCTCTTTCTAACGCGAGCAAAGCCGCGGGCAGAAGCTAGTCGTATTATAAAGCTGGGGTGATTTTTTGTTTGTTTATGTGAATGGGCTAATTTCTTGAATCCACCAGTTTGACGGACCAGTTGGTCTAGTGGTTAGTGACCCTGGCTGCTAAGCCGGAGGTCGTGGGTTCGATTTCCACTCAGGACAAACTTTGTGTGATGAGCATGATTGTTTGTTCTGTGTCTGGGTGTAATTTATCTATAATATGTATGTATTTATAAATTATATAAGTATCTATATCAGTTTTCTGGTTACCATAACACAAGCTCTGCTTAGCTTGGGATCAGATGGCCGTGTGTGAGTTGTCCTAAGATATTTATTTATTAATATTTACCAGTCGGTTTTAAATATTCCTTTTGTTGTGTGAGTAGTAACCAAATAAGTTTTATTATTCAGCCTTAATATACTAGAACTAGCTGTTGATAATCATATTTAGATTCAGCCTGTGTCGCTTGCGGTCCATAGTCCATACACCACATGGGTGCCATTAGTTTGTAAGCCGCTTGGAATAATTTTCATTTACTGGAGGCCTTAAACTCACGTAAGGCATCTACAAAAGTGTCCGGTTAAGCCAACAGCTTCATAGGTAGACCTGCGAAATGTCGAATAGTGTACAAAATATATCTCTAAAAATTGAAACTGACAGACTGATCCACTGTCTGATCGATCAACGAACAATAGAAACCACTGGCTCTTGAACCATAAAATTTTGCATAAATGTTCCTTAGGTGACGTGAGTAAAAAGGAAATTTAGAAAAAAATGTATTAAAATATGCATGGGTTCAAAATGGGTTTGGACACCGATATTAACTTCGTTTTCAACTCAGAATATCGCGGGTGAAACCGGGCAGGACAGGTAGTAAGAAATAATTGTGAATATATTAATAACTGGTTAGGCTTGTCGGAAAATGGAAGAAAATTGTCCATGATTTGCAGCGACTGGTTTTTCTCGATCGGTGCAATTTGTACATTGCAGGAGAGATCTGGGAAATCTACATAACGTAAAGTCTTAGGATTCGGATCGTACGATGGCGCGATGCGTTCTTGTCGTGTGCGATGAGATCAAACATGCAGATTTCATCAGAGTGTCCTATTTGAACCTCGCTAACAACTCGCAAATAATCGTGCCAGCACATGAAATGCTTAATAACGATCGTACGAATGTACGAAGTATGTTTAAAACACTGTTTTTTTTTTATAAATTACTTGTACAGATTGTGGGAGAATATTATTATAGTCACATTACAAAAAATCCACGCATGCACACAGTCTCACTTGCATAAGGGTCTAGCGTAGTAGGTATTTTATCCATTTTAGTTTGTTTTGACTGTACAGCGGAAATGTGACAGCAGTTTACGTAGTTTTAATTATTTTTGGGATAAAATATTACCTATATTAAAAATTACAAAAATCGATTCAGTAAACGATTCTGAACAAACTATTTTTACAAAGTGCATTAATTCAGTTACACACCAGTTGTCCAAATCAGTTAAACGCCTAAGTGCCAGGCCACACGGTGCGGCAACGCGCCGCACCGCATTAGTGCCAGGCCACACGATGCGTCAACGCGCCGCACCGCATTACTCCGCACCGCACTGGCGGCCACACGAGCAGTGCGGCGCCGTACGGTGCCGCACTACGCCGTACGGCGCCGCTGCGGCGCCGCTGCGGCACCGCAACAAGCTCAGTACTGCCATCCCCATGAACTGAGCGGCGCCGCTGCGGCACCGCACTGCTTGCACCCCTCCCCGCCTCGTCTGCCTCGCGCCGTAGTCCGGTGAA